>OX375870.1:24059378-24209205 GCA_947359475.1 Heligmosomoides polygyrus bakeri
AAGGTAGGAGGTGACACAGTTCTAATTTGAAAGGCGTTTTACTCCAGCACTCTTTTCTCCAGACTTGCTCGAGCGTCCAGTAGCTGTGTCGTGGTGGGCATCTTCAGCGAGTAATGATGGGGCATGTGAGAGAGAGGTGCAAGCCTAGAGCGGGGGTCCGCCCTCACCCCTTCACAAGATCCAGATAAATCTCCCAAAATGAATAGAATAGAAACGCTAGTCACGCCTGTATATCCAGTATAACCGTATAAGGGCACCTATCCCTGTTATAGCTAAGGTAAAACTCTCCAGAAATGGAAGAGGTGGACCCACCTCTCTAAACTGGTACCCAGAGAGAGGTAATGCTCCCAAACAGGGTCGGTCCCCACAAACTAGAACTGCACCTAAGCTATGTCCTTGGCATGGGTGATCATCACGTGCTGCACCGTTTATTATGCAGGAAGTGTTAGCTGAAACAAAGGTGTCCCACAATAGAAGCACAAGCACTAGATGTCATAGTAACTGGTATTATGGGTGAAGTGCGTTAAAACGGAAATGGCCAATGAACGAATGAAAAGTAACACGCACAACACTGACACCAAATCAGGCTCATGCTAAAAAAAACGAATAAAGCATTATGCATGCTCGAACTAACCGGTGACGCTGAGCTCATCTGTAACGTCTGAAACTGTACAGCTAATCATTAAAAAACAATGGAGGCCAGATATTTGGATGACAAACCAACATGAAAGCACAGTAGACTACACGGGTATAGAGCTCTGTGAGAAGCATCAGATCCTTAAGAGGAGTATTCACGTCTGCATTGTACCAAAAAAGAAGTCCACCGTTCTAAAATTGGTGATAAAGTGATGCAACAGTACAAAAAACGTGAGAAAAAATACATATAACTTAACAAGATAAGCAATAAACCCACGTGAACGACCGACAGCATTACCTTGTCGCCAGGCGAAAAATCTGGGACTGTCATGTGCTCGACTCTGACCGCCCGGTATACTTTCGGCCTCGGCATTTGCCAGCCGAAGCCTTGAAACAGCTTCAACAACGAAAAGATAAAGAAAATTGATTTTGCACGCGAACATGAATGGAGCATGAAATTAGCGCCGGAGCTAACCATGTGTCCAGACGGCTGGATGGGCGGTCTTTATGTACGAATGGTCATCGCGCCCGCGACGACGACTGCCGCGTGCGCGATGAGCTCCGCTGCGGTCGTATGAGCTGTACCTCATGACTTGCTGCAGACGCTAGGTTTGAGTTGTTGATATCCCTTTCTGCTGTTGCAGGAGCTGGGGGAAACATGCTCTGGTTCAGAAATTGAGTTCGAGTTATAAAACTAAACAACGTTCTAAGGCTCAATTTTATATGATGCTTCTTCAGGAAAAGCTGAAAACATGGCACAGTATCGCAGTGAAACTGACTTTGTATACACTTTCTAGCACATGATGTGCAAGTTTTGATGCAGGTCTAGATATCACCGGCCGCTGAAGTCACTCAATTGCGACATCTTCTCAGAAAATTTTGAACAAGTTACTTGCGCCTTAAGAGCTCCAAAATAAGTTACTTCCGCCTTTAGACCTCCAAAACAAGTTACTTACGACTTACCCCTCGCGGTTAACTTACATGCAAGGTTGCGCCCAGGAATTTTAAACTTGCACGCAACTAACTGCTGTGCAAGCTTGCAAGAAATTTTCGTGCAAGCTAATGTTTCGCGCCTTGGTTTGAAACATTACGCACGCGTCCTCACTCGCGGCGTGTGAGGAAGCGTCGCGCCCATCGTCGAAGTTCAATTTCTTGAATTCTTTCGCATTTTCTTGAATTTTGAACTCTTATGGTTGCTCTACTGTCAACACACCTGTGACGATGGTCAGCCTATCTATGCAGTCGTTGTGGAGTGTGAAGTAACGTTGTTACTGGGTAGTGCACTACTACGGCAGGATTCGCCCTACGATATTCGCCAGGTATGTTAAGTCGATTTGCTTGTTGCTTCAGTTATTAGCTGATTTAAGGGTCGTTTTGCCTTTTGCTATGATTTTCGCTCTCAACAACTTTGAATATTTAGTTAAGTAGCCTTTATTTTTTATCATCTGCCTTCTCTATTAAAAAGCAGTAAATTCCCCTGATTTTATATTGTTATGGTTTAAGAACAATGGAGTGAAACGTATATTTTGAATTATTATATCAGCAGTGTGATTACACTGAGCGTTCATAGAAATCTTGCGCTTTTAGAGGCACATTTTCGGGCTTATTTAAAGCACAGAAAGGCTGCAGAATTTTCTAATGGGTTAACAACGGATTGCGTTAAATAATTTCCCATTTCATCAATATGTTTTCTGGTTGATAATGAAGATTCTGCTTACGAGTCTCTCCGTATCAATCAACAGTAAAAATCTAGAAAAAAAATCCCAAAAAATGTAATTTGACAGATCTCGTGCAGCAGGTGCAGTCAGATTCGGCCAGGTTTATGCATAGTTTTATTTTTCTTCCTTTCTTTCACTCGTTTTTACTGGCCAGGTTCTAGTTACACATCGCTGTTTATACCATTTCCACGTCGAATTGAGCACTTTTCAAATCAAATTGGACCGTTTTCATACCAAATCGGACACTTCTTAAATCAAATTGGACACTTTTCTAAGCTAGCCTAAGACTTTTGAAATCAAAGCGAACTCTTCCAAAACGAAATGACCTTTGTGCAGGGTAAACTACAGACTCACTAAGATGGTTTGAATAATCTTTTGTTTAAGAAAGATTTAGGGGCGCGTGTAGAGCAGTCGGAGGAGGCGTCACTGCAGCGTGCACCCGATACCAGGTTCCTGGTTCGGATTTCCCGCCCAGGCCAACCAAGCCTTCCATCCCTCCGGGGTCGGTGAATTGGTACCAGACTTGTCTGGGAAGGATAAAGCGCTGACTTGTTCATCGGCTGGCCACCGCAGGTCATTGTATGGCCAAATACGCATTTATGTCGCCTCCACGACATCCCGTAGAAGTAGAATGCGCTGGCGCATCTCAGAAGGGATTGAGTAACGCCGTCCTTTATCCTTTATCCTTTTTTTATCCTTTAAAAAAGATTTGGCATAACTTTCTTTGATTTTTTTTAGTTCACGTGTCCGAGGATATGTAATAGTTTTATAAAAATTTAATTTTTTAAGAAAAATGCTAAATTAGATTGTGTCCTAAAGCGCAGCAAGGCAGCAATCATGTAATGCAGAAGACTGGATCGCGCTATGCACTCGAAAAGCAGGTCGCAATGCTTATTTGATTGGTAGCGTAAATACTGCTTACATGCAACAAAAAAGTTAGGATATCATGTGTTCTTACAATTGCTTATGTTGCACCGTTTGCAGGCATGAAACTGCATGCAAACAGAAACTTTGCTATCAATCCAATTAAAATCGCGAAACCTGGACGAGGGCATGGCGCAATCTCTGTTTTGGCAACAGAAAATAGCCGCTTTCATGCTCTTTAAAACAAGCGTTGAATCATTGTTTTTTCTCAATTTTCTCAAAAAATAAAACCTCTATAAAATTTCTAACAATGTGTTCACTTATTTGGTAGATGAATTAAAACTTCAAAGAAAGTGGTACTGAAATAGTCCTTGAACAAAAAATTATTCTAACGTTTTTGGAAGGTCTCTAGTTTAATGCAGAAGAAGCTCATTTCGATTGGGAAGAGTTCGGTTTGATTTCAAAAGTTTTAGGCAAGTTTAGAAGAGGTGGTTTATCTCAGTTTGAAATTGGTTACCAAAGTGTTGTCACTGCCTGATGACTTGTAGTTCTGTTTTTTTTTTGTTTTTTTTTTTATCTTGTATGATTCCTTTTTACTGTTTTTAATCTAATGTGCTGTGCATGACTATTTGACATGGATATAAACGAAAGTGATTTGTCGGACGAGCGCATAGCGCAGTCTTCTCGTATGACGCACCTAAATCTTTTTTTGCTGGCTAAAACAGCAAAAATTTTATAATTTCCTATTTAGCTGTTTAGGGACAGCATTTACCCAAGATTCTAGCTGATAGGGTCGTGTGCAGTTCAATGTAAGTCAAGGTGGCATTTCGGGAGAGCTTGGAGCGTCTGAAATCGTCTTTCTAGGTCCATGCCGTGTATACGACGAAGTTCGGGCTGTTAGTAGAGCGAGACCTGTCCTGCATGAGTGTTTCAGCCGAGGATCAGGTGTCTCTGCATTCGCTGTCTCACACTTTAACACACCTCAAATGAGTTATTGGCAGTCATATTCAAGCCGCGAGGTAACTTAAAAGGCCCTATGTGTGTCGTAGAGCTCTCTTGACCAATTTTAGTGCTTCATATTCGCTGACACAGTGGCTGTTCTGCTGGGAGAAGTCCGAGTATAGTATTGCTGGAGCGGAAGATGACTTTCTATTAGTCTTCGACAGGCTGAATGAGGTATCGAATGAGGTAACCATTACAAGTGCGTATTGATTAGGCTTATATGGGGGAACACTTGAGTGGGTCGACTACTCCTACTAGTACATATAGGACCCTTTAAGCTAAATATGACATACAGGTGGCTATTAGCGTAAAGGATCCTTAATCTAAGTTACATACATCGTCTGGTGTTAAAATGTAGGTTGCATGCGAGTTTAGATCTAAGCTAGACCTATGCTAGCAGCAGCTTATGAATGACTATCAGGGGTCTTTGTGTGTAACTTACATGCGACATCTTGTGCTAGCTTGCTGCAGCTTACGAATGACTAGCAGGGGTCTTCGTGTAACTTACATGCGACATTTGTGCTAGCTTGCAGCAACTTACGAATGACCAGTTTGAGGCAATCTATTACCTGCATGCAGCCTGCAAGTAACTTGTTCAAAATTTTCTGAGTTCTGCCGCGCTCGCCGCGTCCTCGGCGACCATTCGTACATAATGTCCCACAGCCAGACGGCTGTGTTCGGGCTAAAGGCCTCCGCATACTTTTGGCGCGGCAACGAGTGGCAAGCGCCAGAACTGGACGGAGCATTTAAGTGTCGGCGCTCCTCCTCAATTTTGCCGCATCGTTCATGCATACTTTATCCCTGCCGATTTCGACAAGAACGGATTCAGCGGACGGTTGACATTGGGTCTACCGTAATCTTCACGCACGCTTCGTTGTGTCTGGTGCAATCACGGAGGACGTCCGAAGATGACGCCCGAAGGAAGTGAACATACAACTTGTTCGATAAGTCGAAACAAAGCATTACACATTATTTGTCTCCAGAATTCGACTACATAATTGATTTTTAGCCAGGAAATGGACGTAGATCAATCGAAACAAAGCATCGCACATCATTTATCCTCAGAATTTATTTATTTATTTGTGTACGCTGTATAAGACAGACATCAGGTAAAACAACAACAACAACAATAACAACATGGTAAATGAACTCATAAATGCTCTACGGTACAACTATGCTGAGAGAATAGACTTTGCTGCAAGGCGTTTGAAGAAGGCTACGGAATCAGGGATGGGAGCAGCAGCAGGAGAATTCGACTTTTAAGCGGTTTTTGGTTTAGAAGTGAACCTGGTTGAACTGGAACGAAGCATTACACATCACTTGTCTCCAGAATTCGACTTTCTAAGTGGTTGTTAATTGTGAAGTGAATCTAGAAGAGTGGGGACGAAGCATCACACATCACGTGCCTCTTGTATTCCGTCAAGTTTTTGTCGCATTCACTGCGATTAGGCATGTTATCGAAAACTGCTGGGGAGTAGACAACTGGCTGAGGTGCTGGTGTCGGAAATATCGGTGTTAGACCTCTCCCTTTCCTGAGGGAGATGCCGATACACGTAATGTAGTTGAATTGCGAATACAGGTCATTGTAATTATAACAGTAACTGCTCCGCACATACAGATCACCGTAATTGTAACAGTAACTACTCCGGTTATAAGAAAATCAGAGTACAAGCATTCAGTTGTTCGTTTCCGTTTCCGCCAAGAAAATAAAGCGAAGTTCCATCGACCATGCATACAAGTGGATGGCAAAAAAATCACTTGTTTCAAGGATTGGTCTCGCTAAGTCGTTTTAATTTGGAAGAGGACAGCACGCAACGTGTTCACAAAGCTAACGCGTGACGTCATCAATAAAACTGCATGTCCGAAATCTGTGGTACACAATACAGATGGCTTCAATCTTCTGCTAAACAAGGATTCGTTCCTATAATGTGTAGGTTGAACTGTCATGTCACCTCCACGAGCATATTAGAGAACATCTACAGCCATTTCCTAGTCAAACTCCGCTCAAAGAAGTTCAATTGAGGAAACAGTAGTCAAGTTCTAATCAATTTCCAAAAAAAAAACCGCAGCTGTGAACTCCCCTAAGCGACGAGAGCAGCTTCCACACGAGTAGCATGGATACACCATACCCTGGAGTCACTTCCCTTGCCTGGTTGTGCACTCGCTAGGTAAAACGACATGTACATTACCCCACGAGCACACTACGCTTGGAAACGTTTATGTGAAATACCTAATCTTAAAGCATCTTGGGCCATTTTCTAGATAAACCCAGACTGAAGAAGTCAAAGCGTAATCAGAAACAAAACAACGCCAAAAAGGCGAAACAAATGGTGCGTGATGCTCCGATCCCGCTCATCTAGGTTCACTTCCAAACTAAAAACCACTTAAAAAGTCGAACTCTGGAGCAGGGTCAAGCTTGAGGTTCGGGAATCGAAGGGGGGGGGGGTCGTACTTTGGTCTCGTCTGGAGTGGGGGGTCGTGCTCTTACGGTTTTGGCAGAGGATTCTCTCTTATTCTTCAGGTTTTTTAGGTGATGCTTTTAATTCTTAATAAGTTGCTTTTTTCAGGAATGCTTACGCAGGTGTGGAGTCTCCCCTTCGTCCCGCGAAGTTGTAAAAATTAATATAAAAAAGTTTCAAATAATGATTGTATTACTAGTTAAAAATAAAGATTTTCCGCCGGCAGATTTGGAGTCAATGAGAACTTTCCATTTTTTCAGTTTTTTTTTCAGGAAGTCACGGACGCGACAGTTTTCTGCCTGAACGAGCGACATCTACGTCCTAAATTGCCGTCTATAAAATTTGTAGTGCCAATTGCTAAGGAAAATTAAGTGCTTTTTCTACAAGATTTTTGAAAGCGCTCTTCGAAGCGATGACGGAGTGGCAACCGAAGGATGGACTTGTCACGAAACTAATTTTCTCTCTTCTGCAGGAAACAGCATCAGAATGTGGAGTTGTACCAAATAAAGTGCTAATCCACAGTTTGACACACGGTAATAGAGCCTGTTTTTCTGAAACGATCCATTGTATGAACAGACGCTCCGATTTGTATGATTTGCCGAAAATTTTCGACACCGTTAATTACATGGAGGCCGCTATTTTTACAGCCTGTTTTTAAAGCGTAGGACCCACACTTCTTATTGTTTTAAAGGCTCTGTGAATTTTTCAGAGATGTCGCACAAACTCCGAAATATGGCAGGTTACGTGGAACCGTTGCTTTCTCCGATATCACCGCTCGCCACTGAAGGATGGACTTCTCGCGGCAAAAATTTCTATATTCTGGAGGAAGAGCATCAGAGGGTGAAAACTGTGCCATCTTAGAGTTCAAGATGTGATTAATATACCATCAAAAACTAAGCTTCTTCGCAGCGATCTCCGATATGATCAGGGAGGATCGATTTGCAAATTCTCATGTTTTATTAAAAATGAAGTTTTTACCTGAAGCAGATCACGCACAAGTTGAAATCTTGCCACAAAAATTAACAAGTCTTGGTCAATGCACAGTGTAAAAATCATGGTTTTCTGAAACGAATAGATTGGATCGACCACTGGTCGATATGGCACCGACGTCATTCACAAAAATGACTAGTAAGTTTTCCACAATTTGAAAAAGCCAATGGTTTTTTAAAAACTAAAAGTAAAGGGCTTACATATGGTGTGAAAATCGGTTTTCAAAAACTAGGTCTTCATACGGGGCGGAAGCATTCGATTTTTGAGCGAAAAAATTGAAGTGATTTTGTATAAATAATTTTATCCCGGTAAGTTTTTCGAATTTTAAAAGATTTAATAGCTTTTTGAAAACTAGAGGAAACCCGCTTTTGAACTATATAGAAATTATTTTTCAACAGGGACATCTTCATAGGAGGCGGTGGGGGTTCGAATTCTGGTCCGTTGTTGCAGAAATACGTGCCAAAAATTGAACCCCTCACCTGCCCCGTATGAAGACCCCTTTGTTGAAAATTGGTTCCTATATGGTTAGAAAGCATCTTTGCTCTGTTTCAAAAAGCTATTGGGATTTTTGAATTTCCAAAAGCGAACCGAGTTATGATCAAATATGTGAAGAACTGCTCGTAGACTCTGCACCGTCGACACTGCTGTGATTTCATAAAAATGATCATAACTCGGTTCGTTTTTCGAAATTCAAAAATCCCAATTGCTTTTTGAAAAACAGAGAAAATATGCTTTCTAACCATATAAAAAGCAGTTTTCAAAAAAGGGATCTTCTTACGGTGCAGAGTTGATTCGATTTTGGCACGTATTTCTGCAACAATGGACCAGAATCCGAACCCCGACCGCCCCCTATGAAGACCTCCCTATTAAAAACTAATTTCTACAAAGTTCGAAAGCGCATTTTTTCTAGTTAAAAAAACAATCGTAGTTTTTGAATTTCGAAAAACTGACCGAGTTATGATCAATTTTGTGAAATCACTCCAATGACTCCAGTGATGGGCCGACCAATTCCTCTGGTCACGGTTTCACAAAAATGTCCATAACTCGGTTCATTTTTTGGAATTCAAAAATCTCAATTGCTTTTTGAAAACTAGAGAAAATGCGCCTTCGAACCATATAGAAATTAGTTTTCAGCAGGGAGGTCTTCATTTTTGCCAAAAATCTACCAGAAATCGAACCCCCTGCCCCCTATGAAGACCTCCTTATTGAAAAACGATTTATGCATGTTCGGTTAGCATATTTCCTCTATTTTTCAAAAAGCAATTTGGATTTTTGAATTTCGAAAAACGAACCGAGTTATGATCATTTTTATGAAATCACTCCAGTGCCGACGGTGAAGAGTCTACGAGCAGTTCTTCACAAATTTGATCCTAACTCGGTTCTCTTTTGAAAATTTAAAAATCCCAATAGCTTTTTGAAACATAGAGCAAAGATGCTTTCTAACCATATAGAAACCAATTTTCAACAAAGGGGTCTTCATACCGGGCAGGGGAGGGGTTCGATTTTTGGCACGTATTTCTGCAACAATGGACCAGAATCCTAACCCCACCGCCTCCTATGAAGACCTCCCTGTTGAAAAATAATTTCTATATGGTTCAAAAGCGGTTTTCCTCTAGTTTTCAAAAAGCTATTAAATCTTTTAAAATTCGAAAAACTTACCGGGATCGCTCAAAAATCGAAGGCCTCCGCCGCGTAAGAAGACCTAGTTTTTGAAAAACGGTTTTCACACCACGTGAAAGCCCTTTTCTTTTAATTTTTAAAAAACCGTTGGCTTTTCCAAATTGTGGAAAACTTACCGAGTTATAGTCATTTTTGTGAACGTCGAATTTCGTCGCTTCCATGACGTCGGTGCCATATCGACCAGTGGTCGATCCAACCTATTCGTTTCAGAAAACCATGATTTTTACATTGTGCATTGATCTTCTTCTTTTTCTTCAGCGTTTATCCCACATCGTAGCGGGGTCCGCTATTCTGGTGTTATGACGCCACCTTTCCCGATCCAGCGCCAGATCAGGGTGAAAACCAGTAATCTTCAAGTCCGTATGTAACGTATCTAACCAGCGCTCTTGTCAGGTATCGGCGAGCTTCGCGCATCTTGTCAGCTATCGGCGCGGCACCAAACTTTTGCCGAATAGTATAATTTCGGATGCGATCCAGGCGCGTAACTCCAGCCGTCCAGCGTAGCATCTTCGTTTCCACTACGCTGAGGCGACTTTCCGTTTCCTTTGTCGCAGGCCAACACTCAGCTCCGTACATCGCTACCGGCCGGACGACGGCTCTATATATTTTCGACTTCGAGCGCTCCGGTATCTTCCCATCACAGACGCCAGTCAACGAGCGCCACTTGGACCAAGCTGCACTCACGCGTGAGTTCACTTCAACCATCAGTTTGCCGTCAGACGCGACTGCTGATCCCAGGTACTTAAAGACCGAGGTGCGTGGGAGCTCGATGCCGTTGACCTTGATGGAGGTGGACTCAGTAACATCCGTCGTTAGATATTCGGTCTTTCTAACATTCAATTTGAGTCCAAACCGCTCCAAGCGATCACGCCAAGCTTGCACCTCTCGCTCGAGTTCATGTTTATCTTCGCTTGCGAGCAATACGTCATCAGCATAAAGCAACGTCCAAGGAACGGACTTCTGAAAATCTCGTGTAACGGCGTCCACCACGACAACAAAGAGGGGTGGGGAAAGCGCAGAACCCTGATGTACCCCGACAGAGATGGGAAACTCCATCGAGGTTCCAGCTGCAGCTTGAACTTGACTCTTTGGACAAGAGTAGAGAATTCGCACCCACTCTATGAGCTCTTCGGGAACTCCATGGCGTCGCAAGGCGTACCATATCACTTCACGCGGTGCGCGGTCAAAGGCCTTCTCTAAGTCGAGGAAAGCGATATGCACGGGCTTCTGTTTCTCGCGGTGCTTCTCTAAGGCGCCTTTTATACTCGCACCGCCTCGCGGCGCGGCGCGATGGTTGACATAGCTATCGATTTTTCGCGCCGCCCGGCGGCGCCGCATCGCATTCATACTCCGCCGCCTCAAAACACCACATTTGACGGAATTTCGGGTTACGGTATTCGGCGAATCGCGCCGCTGGAGGGAAGGACGCGGCGCGGCGCGATCAGCTGCGGCAGACCCGATGTGGAGTGGGAGATTCACCACCGAGATGAGTTATTTTGCCATGTCCTTCTTGTTTTGGCTCCTCAACTAACAAAACAAAGAAGGTGTAGCAAAATTATGGCACTATTGTACTTTCAGGACTCCAGAGGTCGACTAGAGGTCCAGAAGGTTTTTTGACCAAAGTTCTCTGGGGGGGGGGGGTATTTAGGGTGCTGATCACGAATCTGACATCCGTTTTCGGTGACCATTACCTTAGTCACCCATACCTTTCGCAACCTAGGAAGGGAATGGAGATCTGTAGACATTCAAGAAGTTCTACCTACTACGCTAAAGGTATGTTCAGTGAACAATGACCCTGGAATGGCAATATGAGAGAGAATTCTGAGCGATTCTCGACAATGAGTATCTTCCAACAATTTTACTTTTGAATCCGCACATATTGCAGAATAAAGAGCCGTTTAGCCATTTACATTGCAGGGGACTCGACTCAATGCAATAATTTCATCCATAGGTTGAGCAGACGACTTTGACCCCAGTTTTAAGAGAGGATTCGTCGCTCCTCACAAGAATCCCACCACTAACATTGACCAGATGCATTCCGCTGATCGGCCAGACAAATCCTTTCTGATTTGGTTCTTCAGTGACTCATGGACCGCCTTCTCCGTCGTCCTTTGTGGCGCACGGAACGTAGTACGTAGAAGTTGGTCGACGCGCGTCGCTGACGCTCCCCTGTCTAACTACAATCGCGTAGCGGCGCGTCAAATTCGGGCGCGGTGCGACTTGCCGCGCCGCGTCCCGAATTGACGCGCCGCGGGGCTGCGCAAGTATAAAAGGCGCCTAACAGGAGTCGGGGCATCAATGGTGCCACAGCCAGCCACGAAGCCGCACTGATTGCTGGACAGCTGGACGATGTCACGAATTCGTCCGTCGACAATTCGCTCAAAGATCTTCATGCTGTGCGAAAGCAAACGAATTGGACGGTAGCTGGAGCAGTCTGCAGGACTGCCCTTCTTCTTCCAAATCGGAATCGTCGTACTTTGGCGCCAACACTCAGGCACCTTCTTCTACGCACAACCTGGTTAAAGAACTTCGCCAACCACTCAGCAGGGTACCAAAACTTCGACTTCCACAGTTCTGCCGCGACGTCGTCTTTCCTAGTCGCTTTGCTTGGCCTCATCTTCTTCAAAGCCGCTTCAGTCTCCTCTACGGTGATTTTATGGACGGGGCCGTGGGTTGGAGCCGTTGAAGGGAGGGCTGGATGAGGAAATTGTACTGTAGAGATTTCCTCAAAGTAGTCGCACCATCGCTTCAATGCCTTCTTGCGGTCCGTAAGAAGACGGCCGCTCTCATCATTGATGCCGAAAAACTTCTCAATATCCTCGGTCTGCCGATGGGGAAACTTTGCAAGTCGGTACAGATACCGCTCACCATCGCGTGACTCGATCTTCTCGTTGGCATCTCCATAATGAGTGGCTTTTGCAACAGCCACGACCTTCTTTGCAGCTTTCTTCGCTTCTTGGTACTTCCGCCAGTTATCGGCCGTCTTTTCGGCGAGAAACATGTAATAGAGCGTCTTCTTTTCTAGAACTTTGACTTTCACGTCATCTGTCCACAGTCATGTCTGCTTGTCGATCTTCCGTCGCCCAGGCTTCGTAATGCCGAGTTCCGACTGTGCAGCTTGACGTATCGCGTCGGTCGCCTTCTTCCAAGTTTCGTCGACAGTCGTGACTGTCGGTAACCACACGCCAGAAATTACAGCTGTTCCTTCTCTCTCATTCGCCACCACTTGATTCTTGGTGCACCGCATCGCTCGACCTGCTTCAGCTTCGGAAGGGCGATCTTAAAGGTACAGAACAGTGGTCGATGCTGTGGGGCGACCGTCTCATACGGCGCGACCTTCGCGTCTATGACGAGACTTCGGTCACGATCCTTCACAAGGACAAAGTCTATCTGAGTCCTGGTGCTTCCGCTATAGAACGAGATGAGGTGGGAGTCGCGTTTTCGGAAGACGGTGTTCACTATGGTGAGGTTATGCGATTCCGCATATTCAAGGATACGCTCACCATTACGCGATCCGTAACTGAATCCACCATGACAGCAGTACCCGTCTTTCGTCAGTCCAACGCCCATTAAGGTCACCAGCGACTGATGACATCTTTCGACGGCGCCTCTGCTGCCTTCTCATCAAGCAGGCTCCAAAACTCATCCTTGGCTTGATCGGAGCAGCCAGTCTGCGGAGCATACGCAGAGAAGAAGTGATAGAGTTGCTCCTTAGCGGCAACAACGATCTTCATCAATCGGTCATTAAAGCGCTCGACGCTTACAATCGAGTCACGAAATCGTTCGGAGACGATTATTCCGACACCACTGGTGGCCCTGGGACTTCCGCCTGGGACGGCCTTAAAGCCTCAAAAACAAAACTAATTCGCTGCTGAATCTACATAAGTCCTTAGCAAGTTATGCTCCAGTTTATCGATCTTGATTGGTATGCATGTGCTCTCACCGAATTGATCCGTTTTGGACCTCCTAATTAAAAGAGTCCACAGCCCATGCTGTTTACACGTCAAATCTTTAAACAGTATGCTCATAGCTTCGCATATTCTAAGTAACGCCTTGAACTGCAGGAGTGCTACCACGGCGGCCTGTGTTGTTTTGGGGTCACTGCTACCCCTCGAGCACTATCTTGAGATCGCTGCTGGGTCGACCTTCGTGTGCTGTTTTGCCGGAGGGGATGTCCTCTTCTCGGCCTTCACAACGCTCCCTTCGATGCTCCGTTCTACCTCCGGTATTGGCCCGAGGAAATAGTTCATTGCTGCGACAATTAAAGACAACGCTTTCTCCTGCCCATCAACCGCGCATTGCGCTGCGTAGTAGTCCTCATCTAACGGCTGGAAAATAAGCGTTTCATTTCACTTTCAGTTCCATTCTTGTTCCTCTTGAATGCCTATAATTGTGGATTTTTTAAAAAATACCTTCATTTACTGTACTCCCGTAAGCTATTACAGGGTGGGTAGAAGGGCCGACCGCTCCACGGACGCCGAAAATCTGGATGACCTCGTTAGATTTCGTCACGCGAGGAGCCTCGTAACCCCTCTACCTGGTCCCTAGGTCGCGGACTAGCGAGATCGATCGATTTATAATTCAAAATTACACTTATACTTCCGAAACTCTCTCGTATAAATACCATTTTGAATTATCGATTCGATAATGCGAGGCAGTGGAATTGCAAAGCCGGGGGACTAAAATGGAATGTATTTTCTAACATACGAATTTTCCCTGAAATCCTTCAGCAGGAAAACGAATGGGGATTTTTAATACTGAAAACCAAATACTCCTGGAATAGCTTCTTTTTGAAATATTCTTGTCCCTACCGGGAACATAACTCCGTTCTTGACAAAGTCGGCCCAGCGATAGCCAACTGTTTTAAGAATGGGAAACAGGCCTGCGCGGGCCACAACGGGTTACCAAGAATCACAACCGATTTGTAATGGCGAGACCATTTCAACACTATTGTTATGAGACAGACAGGAGGAAGGAACTAACCAAAGTAGCCCTGTTCTCCAAACATCGGGTTCAGTGAAGGCATTGACACCGGACGTTTCTGGGCAAAGTGCACTGGAATAAAATGTCTGACATTTTGCGTTCCTGTCGTTGGCAAATAGGTCTTTCTCTGGAGCACCCCATTTGGCTGTGATTGCTGAGAATATTTTTCATTTATTAGCCAGTCCTCAAGATCGACTAGTCTACTTGCCTCATCAGCTTCCTGATCTAGTTCTCTAGGTATCCATTTCAGTAACAGCTGCAGACCATATCTATGCAGACCATATCTACGTTCTATGTCCTATATCTCTTCTGCTATCTGGTGTAGTCTGAGCGAAAGGCTACCCTTTTCATGAACGATACACACTGCTCGATTATTCGTATAGAGAACCACTACCTGCTCAAGATTTTGTCGGAATGTTCATAAACCAAACTTTATAGCGGAAAGCTCCCTAGCTGTACTAGACTCTTGGAGTAGTTCCGTCGGTAGTTCACGAAGCCAACACGAAATTGGATGCATCTTTAAAAATTGCCCCAACCAAGTGTGCGAAGGCATCTACGTAGATGATATTCCGGTAACATGCTCCTTCTGTAGGAGGAAGAAGAGTCAGAGTTGGGCTGTCCAATAATCGAGATTTCCAATAGGCTAGATCACCCCTCTCTTCCTTCACCTTCCTCCATCTCCGGCCGAGAGGGTACTCAAGGGATTGAGCAGAAGCGATTTCTCGAGAGATTGCTCGTGAGTTTCGAATGTCTGAAGAGTTCATCACTAAATGCGTCGAGGCTGAAGTCCCCGACCAGCGTAGTCTATGTTGCAACGAAGGTTTCGAAAACCTTCTCATTTGTTCCACAGTCTCTTTTGCTCTTGCTAATTTTTCGGAAGAAAGGGAGATTTGCATGCATCTCAAATCTATCGAAAAGCCTAACCATTTGGCAACTTGTGCTGGAGACCAATGGCATTTCTCTTGGGCAAAGTGCCATCCAGCACCTTCGAGATCTTGTTTAATGAGTGTTGATATTTCATCACACCTTGATCTGGAAGAATGGAATATAATGCCATCATTGGTATAAATCACTATATCTAAGTCTTAAGCTCTCCATTTTCTTATAAATATTCTTAAAATCTTCGTGAAAATATGGGGTGCTGAACATAAACCAAAGGGTAAGTACATAAACTAGTAGAAAGTGTTATCTCATACGAACCCGAGATAGTCTGTGTGTTCTTCGCAGATTCTATCGTGATGATACCCGCATTTTAGGTCGAATGTCGTCATGTATCGTCGTGAGGAAGAACGTGCATTATTTTCGATAGGTCGTCTAATTTAAATTTTAGCACCTCTATGAACTTATTAAGATGGGACAAATCGAGAGCTAGTCGCAGTTTCCTACCTTGTGTAACCGAGAGAGGATGGATATGAAGCTGCTGCACGCGGTATTGGGGACCTTCTTTACTGCTCCGGAAGCGAGGAGTTCTGTAATTTGAGATGTCACGAAACTACTATGCTCGAGAGCTGACCGCCTGTTATGGACTACAGAGGACCTCAACGGTGGAGAAATGAAGGGTAAAGAGTACTCATTATTTATTGTAGTTGAGACTAACTGTGTCGGCTCGAGAGCCTCCTAGACTGACTGGCGTAAATGAACAGATCCTGCAAAAAACTCGCTATTTGCTGAGTTGGCATTCCCTCCACCAATGTCCTTTTTGACCGCACTTCTTACACTGGTCCTTCCGTCTAAATTGATGATCTCTTTGGAAGTTCCTATCGCTGAAGGTTCTTGATGGGAATGCGGAACTCCTGGAACGCGTTGGAGGACGAGCCCACGAAGCTTCATATTGCGAGTTAGGGTCGTAGTTGAGACGAGAGTAAGGCTGGGGCCTGTAGCTACTCGACGGAGGGTAGCGGAAGGCAGGAGGCCACGCTGCTTCACTCTTACGAAAGTGCTAACCCGATGTCGAAATCTTCCGCTTTCTCGAGTCCTCTCCATTTTTCTTCTTCAACGTCTCCATAAATTCGCCGAGCTATGGGTCCATTGTCTTCAGGGTTTCTGCATTGGACTTGTTCTGTAGAAACTGGAACTCCTCTGGATGGTCATCAGCTATCTTCAAGGTTTCATTTCTTGTTTGTAAGTCATGAATGACATCAGAAACGATGGGTGAAATCTCCTGATACTCTTTCAGAGGTAATAACTTCCGGATAATAGTGGCATTGAATTCGTACTGCTTGGCCTACCCTTCTCTGTTGAACACTGGAGCTAACGAGGAGCTAGATTGCCGGGCTTGGCACTGTTCAGTGACTGAATCGACAATGATCTGGATATGTTTCGGATACAGACGAAACCCACTTGCACTCGGTACATTTCAACCTCATTTGCTGTGTCGGGGATTCGCCTTCCATGAAGACAGAGAATATGATACCGACCATTCCACGGACTATTATAGAGATTACTCTTCCCAAAATGAAAATGCACTTGCGTGGATATAACTTCTACGTCCCTAGAGGATTCCATGGTTGTTCCTTAATTTTGGACCGGGAAAGACCACATGCGGAATGAAATCGGAGTGGATGGCTTTGAAAGACGACCTGCTGTGTACTGGTGGTCACGGAATAGTAGGCAGCTTTGCGTTTAATAGAGTTGCGCAATCGACGTAGATTCGCTTCACGCACGTGCCACCTCCTTTATAAGCACTTTTTCAGGAATATAGAAACAAGCAAGTTTTCAGCAGGGATGCAGTGTGGATAAAAATCATATCTCATGATGGAGTTGTGAGCAGCTATTTTCTCTGTTCTCATTTTGATACACTCAATTGGAAATGCAGCTTGAAAATAGTTTTAGGTCAAGAGCATAGACTAGACCAATGTCTACAACAAAATTGCGCAAAAAGCTAGTTCAACATCACATGGATATCTGATCCCCAACATCGCAACGAGGCAGTACAATGGTTGGCAATACACAAGAAATGGTTCTTCCTTCCAAGAAAGTAAAGGATAAGGATAAAGGATAAAGGACGGCGTTACTCAATCCCTTTTGGGATGCGCCACGCATTCTACTTCTACGGGATGTCGTGGAGGCGAAATGAATGCGTATTTGGCCATACAATGACTTGCGGTGGCCAGCCGATGAACAAGTCAGCGCTTTATCCTTTCCAGACAAGTCTGGTACCAATTCACCGACCCCGGAGGGATGGAAGGCTTGGTTGGCCTGGGCGGGAAATCCGAACCAGGAACCTGGTATCGGGTGCACGCGACAGTCGCGCCTCCTCCGACTGCGCTACACGCGCCCGCGCTACATGCGCCCAAGAAAGTACTTAACTGAAATCTATAATGGCGAATAGGAGGAACTCATGTACAACATTGATGTGTGAGTAGGCTTTAAGTCGTGTCCATTCGTTGTTGTAGTCGGAGGAACTAACCTACTGAACACCGCTGATGTCCAAGTTGTGAGAATTGGAAAATTAACCCATCCAGATTGTGGATATTTAGCCTTCGACTTTGTGCCAGGAACCTGCGGTTGCGTGATTCTAGCGCTCACATCAAGGAACATGCAGGCTCCACATAGAGTTATGTCACTGCTCTTGACATTGATGGCAAAATATTCCTGGAAGAACTGTACTTTCTGTGAAGATGCATACGATCCTCCATTTCGGGCAAATAAATATAGTTGTTGGTTTAACACAGAAGCAAAAACACTGTCCAAGCACAGATAATAGCAAACCCTTCTGCGAGTCAGCTTGGACCTATCCGTTATGATGGCATGTCTCCCACATTGAGTCGGTAAAATTGTATGTGCAGAAGAGTAAAAGACCGCTCCTGTTTTAGGACAAACCAATAGGGAAAAGGAGCTTGTAGTCTTTGATAAAAAGCAACTACCTTGAGGTGGGCGTCATGATAACTTCTTTTTTCAGCATTTGTCCCGCTTTGATGCGGGCTCCGCTTTCCTGGAATACTGGCGCCGCTTTTCCCAATTAAATATCTGATCAGGGTGCAACCTAGCCACCTTTAAGTCCTGATGCAGCGTATCAAGCCAGCGCTGCTTTGATCTCCTTCGTGGCGGCTCTCCGGCCACCTGGAAGTTAAGGCCACTCTTTCGGACAGTGTCACCGTTTGCGCGAAAACATGGCCGTACCATCTCAGCCGAGCTCCACGCAATTCCTCAACTATCGGGGTAACACCAAATCTTTGCCGAATGGAGTCGTTGCGCACAAGGTCCAAACGCATAACTCCGGCCGCCCACCGCAGCATTTTCGTTTCTATTACGCAGAGACGCTTTTCAATTTCTTTAGTGACGGGCCAGCACTCAGCTCCGTGAATAGCTACAGGTCGGACGACTGCTCTGTAGATCTTCGATTTAAGCCGCTCTGGTATCTTCTTGTCGCAGAGCACTCCCATCAGAGAGCGCCATTTGGACCACGCTGCACTCACGCGTGAGTTGGCTCCAGCAAGCAGACCGCCACGGTACGCGACTGCTGATCGCAGGTACTTTAGTACCGACGTACGTGGCAGCTCAATGCCATTTACTAACGGAGCTAGACTCATCTTCGTCAGTCGTCGTATACTCGGTCTTTTTGACATTAAGCTTGAGTTCAAATCTCTCCAAGTGATCATCATATCAATTAAAGCCTATAAAATAAACGTCGGCATTTGGCAGAACAATAATTCTTAGAACCTTGGCGGCAATCGTGAACGACGAAAAATCTTGACCGAAGCCAACGATTTCGTGTATGGACACCGCAGCGCACACATTATAGAAAAGTGCATAATTTCTACTGTTTTTCAAAACGAGCTGACGAACCTGTTAGAGCTGATCGAATAATTCCTCAGTATTGATATCGCTGCGGTTCCCGCCTCTTCTAGATCTCTTTTCCCCAAGGCATCCTCGATGGTGTAGACGCCAACACCTCCTTCAGAAACGCAAGCAATTTCAAACACTCACACACATGACGTATGCCTGTTAAAGGTAAAGGTTTAACGCCACCCTTCGTGACAGTTGAAAAGCGTGTTGGATTCTCTCTTGTGAGAGTTTTAAAAATTCTGATCATACTGTTGTATACAAATTCATTCTTTGCTTCCACAAATGAAGCAAATAAAGAAATAAAAAATAAGCAAATACACGAGTTCACTAGTCTCAGAGCCTCGGGTATCCGTAGCAGTAGTACTTTTCATCTTACCAAATTAAGCAGAAAGCTATTTATTCTATTGGCGCCGATTTCCTTTATCAACAATTTTTTCGGACTGGGTTACAAAAATTAAGGTAAAGAGTACGGTTTCTTTGATTCAGAAATAAAAACTAAATGAATTTAACATATACCTCGTGATTTTCAATAACGTTCTTCTTACAAGAAGAATTTCTCATTATTTCAACGTTAAGGCGAACTTATTGGGGGCGAATCGGCTCCCTACACTTCTTCGTCAATAAGGTTCATCCGTGTCTACTGGCCCCAAACTCTCTTGACACTGATAACGATCCATGTTGACGCTTCCTGATAACACAATGCTGCTTGGTGATTTCGATCTCAATGTTGAGTGAAAGAGTATTGAGGCTTAAGATTCGGAGTCTTCACATTTTTGTAAGTTTGTTGGTGATTGCGGTCTCAAGAACTCGTAAATCATCCCAAATGTAGTGACAAAATACTCGACCTATTTCTCGCTTCAACAGCCGTTATTGTGGATGTAGAAAATCTTCTTTCTCTTTCCACCTCAGATCATTGCACAATCTCCTATAAAGTATGTGCTCCCCGTAGCTTCTTGTGCGTCATCCCTAAACCAGATTTTCTCAGTGAGGATTATGCTGCTGTGAAGGATGGGCGAGGCGCGAGGCCTCGCAGAAGTGATCTTTGTTGTGTATTTGCGTATTTGTAGGTTAATTGTGTTATTCTATGTGGTGTTCTGTTAGTAATTCTGTATGTTATTGCAGTGTATCTGTGTTTTCCCAGCAGCAGGATCGATCGATCGCAGTCCGCCTCGCCTGTGCCCAGCGCCGGCCAATCGGAGGCGGCGGGGCGGCGCGTGTCCACTTAGCTGCTCGGCCTTCCCGCGCGCGCAACTCTATATAAAGGGAGCTCGGGCGCGCCGAGCTCAGTCTGGTCTGGTGTCAAGGTCGCAAGCTGCTGGTCTTGCATTCTGGACTCGGTGGTACCTGGCGAGCAACCGGTACGGAGCGGAGCGCGGGCACAGCAGAGGAGGACGGACCGACCCCTGCTGGTGCCATCGAAGGCAAATAAATCGGTTTCCTGTCCGGTTCAGGCCACATCCCTAGACATCCAGCCCCGGGTGAAACACCCCGGCGTAACACCAAATATGAGAATCCATTATGTCGTTTGTTAGATGGTTACGTTTCTACCTCTGTAGTACCGTGGATTGATGCCTTATCGTATATGATTGGCTTGCAAATTCTGTGCATTGGAAAAAGGAACTTCTCTGCCCAAGATATGCTTCCATGTCATAACGACTCATACATTATGATGCCTTTATTTGAGCACGTCTTCATCGGACAGATGTCCGATAGTGACCTTATCCTTGACTGGTAAGTGTGGAAGTTGGCGTAGCTAAAGGAGAACGGAGCTGTTATATTGATGAAGGCCATTTCGCGAGACCTCCAGAAGCCTGCTCCTTGGACGCTGCTGTATGCAGATGCCGTAATGCTCGCCAGTGAAGACAGGGCCGAACTTGAGCGACGAGTGCAAGCTTGGTGTGACCGCTTTCAGCCTCAAGGTAAACGTCAAAAAATCTGAGTACTTGACAACAGAAGTGAACGAATCTGGGTCCATTGAGATCAATGGTACTGCGCTCGTACGATCGACACATTTCAAGTACCTTAGATCTGCAATTGCGTGTGATGGTAGTCTGACGTTCAAGGTGAACTCACGCGTTAACGCAGCGTGGTCCGAATGGCGCTCAAATGCAGGCATTTCGTGCGATAGGAAGATACCAGAGCATCTTAAATCAAAGATCTACAGAACCGTCGTCCGACCAGTAGCGATGTACAGTGCTGAGTGCTGGCCTGCAGCAAAGGAGGTTGAGAGCCGCCTCAGCGTAATGGAGACGAAAATGCTGGACGGCTGGTGTCGCACGTTTGGATCATATTAGCAACGTCTCCATACGCCAAAGTTTTGGCGTCGTTCCAGTTGCCGATACGCTATGTGAAGCTCGCCTACGGTGGCATGGCCATGTTCTTCCTGCGAATGATGACACCGTTCGGAAGATTGGCCTCAACACAGACGTGTTCGGAAAATGGCCTAAAGGGCGGCCTAGGCAACGCTGGCTCGTTACGTTGCACATGGACTTAAAGGAAGCTGGTATCCACCCCGATCAAGCGTTTGATCGTGCGAAGTGGCGTCTTTACACCAGAAGAACGAACCCCTCCGCAAAACGGGATAAACGCTGAAAAAGAAGAAGAGCTGTCACGTCTGTACTGGCTCCTGTGCCATTCTTGCCTTGAAAAGCTGGTTGCACATACCTGGTTCAACGCTAGACATGCGGCGCCTGAAAACTGTGGGGAAGCCAGAATCCCTTGAAATCCAACGTGTCCGTGAAAATGTAGAAATTCTGTGAGACACGCGAACTCCGAACCTGACGCCGCCGTGACTCCGTAGCCCCCCTCCCCCCACTGGTTTGATATTACCACTTGGCAATAAAGAAAAATACTTTTATACCAATTGAAGGATAGAGATTTTCTTATTTGACGCATTTTCCCAGTTCAGACAAACACTTCAGATCGTCCCCTTATGAGTATATATATTTCTTCATCACAGTCAATTCAAGTGAAGATTTTTGCCGAGAGTGTCAAAGTTTACGAAATCTACAACAGTGACAGTCCTAGTGAAGCCTATTCTGAGCTTGAGATATCTATAGGAAATTTAACTCACTATTCATCGGTGTGGAATTTGACTGTGAATCTCGACAAATGTTATGTTATGCACATCGGTAAGGAGGCAATAAGCAAGATTAATGGTATTCTCATCAAGAACATGCTTTTAGCTAAAGTCCTTGTAGTGATGATTGACCATGAATTATCATTTTCGGAGCATATAAGCCATGTGGTGAAAAAGGCGTACGCTTTACGTTTCTTGCCTTTCCGCAACATTCATACAGACAAGCCACTGCTTGTTACACGCTTGTATAAGACTTTTGACCTACCTAGTTTTGAATTTTGTTCACATGCGTGGAAAGCGTGAAAAAGAAGCAGGCTTTGCAGCTTGAAAAAGTGCAAAAAGACTTCGCAAAATGGTTTTTTATGGAAGCCATCGAAATGATAGTTTTACTGGCATACCCGAATACTACGATCGTCTAAACACACCAGGTCTGAAACGCTTCCGCTGCCAAAGAGCTGCGGCAGACCTCGTATTTTGCTTCCGAGTTTCGTAGAGAAATAAAATTAGCACTAAGCAAGCAGTGGGTTTTCAGGCCTCGTAGCACTCGGACTGGAGGTTTCAACCTCCATAACATGCGCATTAATAACAATGTCTACAGTAAGTTGTTTAATTTTTGGTTCTTATGAATCGCAAGGTGCATGGAAGCTTTGCCTGCTGAAATTTTGCGGTCCGAAAGCAGCTTTTTTTCAAGAAAAGACTGGAGAATTATGATCTATTACAGCTTCTTTAAAAAGTGTTTTGCTGTACTGAGTTTACTTTTGTCGTAGTCGCTACTACATGGTTATCCGGATGTTTTTCTCCTACGCTGTTTGGATGATATGAAGGTGTCTCACGCTTAGACGGGCAGTGCACGTCCAGGACCGTCAACCTGTGAAACCAAGACTATGTTGTTCAAATGCTCTGAGCGAGGTCAGAGCTGACCGTTTCATCTTGAGAAGCATGTTCAAGAGCAGTCCTTCGTTGCCGGACCGTCTACGCCGCCACCCTCGGTCTAGTCGCGCAGCGGAGCGGCAGGAGTATAGAAGCCGCCTTAATACCCTTCCTCAGTCCGTTTATGAAAAGGTAGGTTCTACAAGAGAACTCTGCAAAAACGTCGTCTACATAACACGGTTAGAATACATTCACCTTCTTGTGGACTGTTCATTCTTTGTGACTGGAGCAACAGGGCGACCCGCCGATCGGCGAAGAATGCATATCGATTTTTGTCCGGCGATCGCTCTACATTAATCGGTTCGCACGCCTTCACGAGCGAATCAGTTGCTCTGTCGTTCTCGTCACGGGCTGCGACCAGGTCCTTGAGCACCGAGGTTAGGAGCGCACTTAATGGAATCGCGCCATACTTAAGAGCGCTAATCCGCCTGTTGGTCCACTCATGTGTTGTTTTTGCTGTGTGTCAACCCGACTAGCTTCAACTCACTAGATTCATGTGAACGGAGCAAAGCAACCGGTCGACGTCGTGGATCCTTCCCGGCGTTACATAAATGCATTAGCCGCTATGCAGATTTCACAAAAAATCAACACCACCCCCTCCCGTCATAACGCCTCCGGATAAGACGCGACTCTCGATATAACGTTCTCTCTGGCCTAGCCACCTTACTTTTACGTCAACACAAACCAACTCCGCTTAAGACGCGTCAGATACAATGCTACTCCTTTTATAGCGCGGTTCTGAAGGATACTCTCCGTTCTAAATGATTCCCGTTATAACGCGACCACGGCTCAGTTCCGGTCCCGCACGAAAAATTAAGACCGGCAAGATGCTAACCTCGTCTGCAATCAGACCTACCCTTTGATTGCTTCGTTCGTAGTTACGACCAGCACCTATGCGACAATGAATTAGATGCATATAGACGTCATTCATGCATGCGCGGCCCATAATAGTGGCAACGTATTAGATGCATATCAATGTTTTCCTCGCATACGTGGCCACCAAAAGTGTTTATAGTCAGTAACATGTCGGGCACAGTGGAAGGCTCCTGATAGTCGTTAGAAGCTTCCGGACATTAGGAGATTTCCTCTATCGGGGACGAGAGAGGATGTGGAAACAAACTCTAATTATTCAAAGCAAACCCCCACACCTGTAATTCAAGGCTGAAGCTGCTAGTATGGATGCTACATACTGCTACAGGATGTTTTGTTGTGACCAGAACTTTCGCATAATGAGAACTTGTGCCTTCATCCTCTGCTTTTCGACCAGGATTACAGTTGCAGCGCTGTTTGATCGCACTCAACAATCCAAAATCATGGGAACAGTGCTGAAAAGCCATTTACAGCAAGGATGTCTCGGATATGGCGCGCGATATAACAGCGCTGATAGCGTAATGGGCTAAAATCTTGTCCGCAGGCTGGGATTGCTGGTTCGATTCCCGAAGGCGCGATAGTTTTGATCACAGCGAAAGATCTTGCAACCTTGCGTTGCACAATTTTTCACGTACCCCTGGTACTCTGCTGTTCCTCACACTCGTTTCGCGTACTTATGCATATAATAAAGAGTGTCTCTAATGGCAAGGACTTCACTAATAATTTAAAGTTGTTAATTGCCTTCACACTCTCTTCATGGCCACATATTTCATCACTATAGCCATATTTAGTCATTATATGTGATTTTAGATAAATCTGTGCGTAATGGTGTAAAAAACTTCAGCTCCGGTTAGCACGCAACTCCCGTTATAACGCGGATTTTCTCCGGTCCCTTCAGTACGCGAGGAAATGTAATATAATCAATGCAATAGTCTAACCAATAGTGCTGATTTTTACCTACATAGATTTCATCATCTAGTGTCAGAATTTCACGGATACGAAAGCAGGTAGAAACCTATCCAAACATGCGAATATTATGGAGCATTGTCGGCTTTCCTCCGTGTTTGATCACAGGAGGTTTGGAGGGGTGTTCAGTGAACTCTGGAAGTTGTCGGCATTTTAAGAGGGGACAATAAACTACATAAAACAAAGGATGGCCTTCTAGCGAAGACCACTTCCTACTGATTCATTGTTGTAAAGCGTTAGCCTTGTTGAGTCCATTTTTATGTCAAACCGCCGCTTTCTTCATAAAGAAATCGGTTATTAGCGACAACTTTCGATCACCTTCCCTAAGCTGGTTCTGTCAAGATCTTGAAAATTTATAAACAACGGCAACATAACGACCATCAATGTGAAATTGTATGACAAGCAGCCAGGCACAAATCGCAGTATAGACCAGTAGTATCAACAACTCGATATTCTTCTTTTTGAAACTATAAAGCTAGCAATGAAAATGAAATGTTCGCACATGTTGATCCCTGAACAACCACGAAAAGTAAATTCGAAATACATATGTACAGAAAATACACACAAAAATGACCTGAAGAGAAGCTGAAATCAACATTGCGATGACAAGGCCAAAGTGTAAGAATTCACTGCTAGTCGATCGATGATTACAAGAAGAAGTACTCGGAAGATCTTAGGTCTTGCCCTCGAATTTTCTTAGCCGATCACGCACAGAACTGATGGTTGGGATCGATATGCATTCCTTCTTAGGCGGCTCCTCCTTTGGTAAATCAGTACTCATGCGACGCACCAACTTCTCCTTAAGGGAATCGAAGGAGAAATCCTCCTTCGGTACGAGTTCCGTGAATGTTTCCTTGTCGCTGATCGTTGCCCGTTTCTTCATCGGCTTCGACGAACTGTCCGTTTTGCTTAGCGTTACGGTTGTCGTTCTGGAGACCGTGGCTGGAATACTGCCGGCGTCCTGCTTTTTCATGCTGCTCTTTGAGGATGGTGCGGATTTCGGCACATCCTGAAGTAGAAGTTAATGTCGAATCAAATTAATACAAGTTGCACCTTCAGTTTTTCATGCTTCCTAAGCACATGAAATCTAAGAACCTTTTGCAAGTTGCCGTTAGGTCTACTGATTACACTGAAGTCGCTGTATAACAGATATATAAATTTCAGACGAGAAACTCTGGCTAAACCCCGACTGACCTGTAGTACATTTCACTTATACCATATTCCACCATATAGTTTACTTTGCACTGAGCTAATGCTTGGGTATTATCGAAGGTATGCCAAGAATTGTTTCTGGGACGTTTAGCATAGGCGCATTTTGAGGAGTTAGTAGACTCTTCCTGTTCTGCTGTCGTGAACACTCTCAGCAATGCGGTAGTAATCAGAACAAGCCAGTTGCACAAAACTTGATGACCTCACGTACGAGGCTAGGTGAATAACTCCATTTGTTGTCTCCGAGCAGTTGCGACGAAGCAAAGGAAGCGAGCCGAACGAGGCAGGGTAAGAGACTACAATACCGCCCGCGTCGCGCGGTCAAAAAGACGGTTTGCGACGGAAAAATCCGTCGCAAACCGTCTTTTTGACCGCGCGACGCGGGCGGTATTGTACAGGACGACAGGCACCTCAGCAAAGATTCCCTTTTGTCGCATTTTTTGTACTGGTCGAAGTATTTTGTTTTGAGAAGATTTAGGATGACACCCACCCCCCTCAACATCCAGTTCTGCTCGCGAACAGCGCCCGCTTTTCTTACCTTCTTAGACTCGTTCCCACTGTCGATTTTGGAGGGATGGCTCAACTGTGTGCTTGAAGCTCCAGTCTTTGGCACAGCAGCAGAAGCAGGGCGACTGTTGGGTTTCTCCTTTACATCTTTGGACGATTCACGTGTCTTTGACGTCAGTGGTGAAGTTGTAGTATTCGGCGATGGTTTCTCTTTATCCGCATCCTTAGCATCACAGGGAGGGTCGGATGACTTCGTCACAACCTGGAACAGTTAACAAGGTCAATAAGAAGATGGTAAGAAGGATAAGTCTTGGTTTGTTCACCTTAGTTACTGAAGACTTCTCAATAGTTCCTTTCTTTGCATTCTTCTCCACATCAAGAGCTGTTTTCACCTGTACGAAAACGATGCACTTAGGAGAGGGATAGCTACAATGGATTTTACCTCTTCAGTGGCGGTCAATTCCGTTTTCTTAGTAGGTTTTCCGAGCCGATCTGTTTTCACCTCCGACTTTTCGACCACTTTATGAGTGACATCCGTTGTTCCAGCGACAGATATTTTTCTCGGCTTTCCATCCACCTAAACAGAAGCTTTTACAATTGTGTCGCACAGTCGGATGCTAAGATATCGTGACCAAGTTTTTCGTGTCCTTCTCGAACTCAGTTGCTTCAGCGTCTAAAGGGACCTCTTTATTTTCTCCCTTGGTTACCGAGAACTTTAAAATCATCACTTCTTTATTGGTCGTAGACGAAGACGAAGTTCATCAGCTCTGAGCAGTGCGCTGGATCGATCCTAGACTGCCAAGGGAAACGATCGAGAAGGTGGAAGAATTCCGCTACCTCGGAAGTGACCTATCCGAGGAAGGAAGTGTGGACCAGGAGGTCAGGGGACGGATAAACGCAGCCTGGCTCAAATGGAGGGAGTCCACAGGGATCCTCTGCGACCGTAGATGCTCCAGGACGCTCCAAGGCAAGCTCTATAGAACAGTTGTGAGACTTGCCCTCCTCTACGGCAGTGAGTGCTGGGCCCTGGGTAAGGCGCAGGAGCGGCAACTGCACGCGGCGGAGATGAGGATGCTGAGGTGGGCATGTGGATGGACCTGTCGGGACAGGGTGCGAAACGAGGATGTTAGGGCAGTGATGAAGACAGCCCCGATCCAGCTGAAGATGAGAGAGCAGCGCTTGAGGTGGTATGGACATGTCCTCAGAAGATCAGAGGAGCACCCCACAAGGTTGGCCCTAGATTTCGAGGCACCCGGACAGCGTCAGAGAGGAACCCCAAGGAAAAGATGGAAGGACGTCATCAAGAGAGATCTCGCCGAAGTCGGCGCCACGGCAGATGACGCCCTTGATAGGATGAGGTGGCGACAGATCACAAGAACAGCGGACCCTGCGACTGCGCGGGACTAAACGCTCAGGAGAAGAAGAAGAAGACTCCTTTATTGGTCGTGCCAACGCATAATGGAGAAATTAATTCATTTATGTACTACACCAGTGCTTTGCTCTCAATCCTGAAAAGCACAACACCTTGACCACAACGGTTCTTCTTCTCTTTTTCCCAAGCTTAAGGCGCTCAGAAGGTTCATGTGAAGATTGTGTGTCATCCGTCATATTTACGCGGTTCATACTCCAAGGTATCTGATCTAACGACCGGTCTGACCACTAGGATGGGCTCCACCATAGTCCTTGATAGGAACTCATCCGCCCTTGCTGTGAAGCCTGTTCACGGCCAACATACTGAGGTGACTCCCTGCCTCAAGCGGTCAATTCTTCGCAAAAATCAGAAGAATAGTTCGGTAGTGGCTAGATTAATGGTTCGGTAATGAGTGTAGTAGGTTTGAATGTGTGGGTTCAATTTAACAAGCTGCAACATGCACGGACGGGTCATTTTCACGAGGCAAGAAAGATTCCTTTTGGTAGAAGTGTGACACACTGACACACACGGGGACGGATTAGGATAAAGGATAAAGGTCGGCGTTATTCAATCCCCTTTGGGCTGCGCCACGCATTCTACTTCTACGAGATGTCGTGGAGGCGAGTTGAATGCGTATTTGGCCATACTGACTTGCGGTGGCCAGCCGATGAACAAGTCAGCGCTTTATCCTTCCCAGACAAGTCTGGTACCAATTCACCGACCCCGTAGGGATGGAAGGCTTGGTTGGCCTGGGCGGGAAATCCGAACCAGGAACCTGGTATCGGGTGCAGACGACAGCCGGCGCCTCCTCCGACTGCGCTCCATGCGCCCACGGATTAGCTAGATTATATATAGTACCGTAGTTGAGAATTGTGCCCAAAATTGCGCCTACATTTGCGAGAGAAGCGGCCGGCGACGTCACGACAGCTGCTCCTCGGAGCGACTCTCACCGCACTGCGGGCGTGGGCCCCACCACGACAGCAAAGAAAAGAGCAGATTTCGGTGCGGTGCCTCAAGACTCTGTTGGAGGCCTATGTCAATGTTGAGCGCTGCTTACCAGCGCTGGTTAGAGCTCCATCGCAGAGCGGCCCAAAGTATTAGGCTGTCGCAAAATTAATCTCCGTTTCGAGGTATAAATAAACAAATAACTTTTTTATCCTAAGTCATTCCGCTTGAGGGAAAGACACCCATAAGTTTTTTTTCTGCTTTTTTTAAAAACATATGTGGATGTCCTCTAATTTTTCTAGTCGACCTTTTCCAGGGCTCCCTAAAATCATGAACTCGACTATCGAGTCATCTTGCTTTACGAATTTAGACTGGGAGATTCTGCGGTAGAGGCAGCATCCCGTAACCTTAGCAGCGCTTTTGGGATGGACTGTCCTTGCGAACGAACGGCGAGGCTCTGCCTCGAAAAAATCGCTTCTGGCGCTTTGGATCGAGAAAAAAGCAGGTGGCGGGCGCAGGCCGTCGCTTGACGTTGAAGTTTTGAGGAGAACCATCGAAGCAAATGCGAAGACGAATACGGATGCGTTAGCAGAGGACCTCGTTGTACATCAGAGTACGGTAGCAATACATTTGGCGAGAACTTGCAAGGTGAAGAAGACGTCGAAGTGGACCCGTTATGAGCCGACCGATGAGCAGCGTCTGGCACGTTTCGTCACTTGCTCCAACTTGCTACTTCGCTTAATAAATAAGCCTTCTGTAAGCCGTATTATTACTGTAGATGGAAATGGGTCATTTTTGACAACAGGAAGCGGGGACTTGTCTGGGTAGATAAGGATGCTCCTCCAATACCCTTTCCTAAACCCAACCTTTACTCTAAAAAAGTTATGCTTACTTTGTGGTGGTGTTGTCAAGGTGTAAAGATGTCAGATGGTTTATACTTCGCTTAATAAGTTGCGCTTAAGTTGAGTTATAGCAGTTTGAAGTGAACTGTCCGTTTCGGCGATAGTCTAATAACAACAACCATCAATTTCGACTACGAAACGCGAAGAATCAACATACTTATGAGGTTATCACCACATCGAATCACAGCAGAGCGCAGCTGCTTGAGGCACGAAGTGGGTGAACGAATTCAAATGATATGCGCTCATTAGAAATAGTCCATCATACAAAGCTATAAGCGTTTCCACTAAGGTGCTAGAGAATGCTTGTGAGGTTTGAAAATCAAGTTGTCCTGTTTTCCACACTGAAAATTAGATAAGAAATGGAATGCAGTAGCAACATACCTTTGAAGATTCCTCAACTGTAACCTTATCGGTAGTCTTAGTTAGAGCACTTCGTGCTGTTCGCTTTATCTTAGCAGCATCTTTGCTTTGTTCTTCAGTGCGCTCTTTTTCCGCAGTCGACCGAAGCGAGTCCTGCTTCACGACGTTCTTCTTCACTGTCGTTGTCGTTCCTGGCTTATCGAGCGATTCTGCCTTGCGCATTGTAATCTGCAAACGGAACAACTGGAAAATTGTGGACTACGTATTCGTTGCATCGACATTTCATCTTCTTGAAAATCTGAAACGGTGACAAGAACAGATCACAATGCATCGGCACAGTAACAATTTTATATTCACTCAATGGTATATCCCCTGGTCAATTGAACCTTGCTTCCCTTTGCGTTTGTCATTTGGTGCCAGATTTCTATGTAGCTCATCACACACTAACTTTTTGTGCCAGCTGTCCCTTGCATAAGTGAAAAACGTCCTATTTTAACTGCCTGCGCCATATGACGGAAGATCCCTTTTGGCTTGGCTACAGTGCGTTTCATAGCTGTATGTACACCCTGAAATTTGCCTACCTGCCTCTCACAAACATTCCAAACCTTTCTTGAAGCTTTTCGTTTCATACTGATTTTTCAAGCGAGCCTACAGGGTGGCCCATAAGTCCTGCAACAAAATTAGGAGACCTTATTGGTTGTCTTTTCCCAATTGCGAAAAAACCGCATACCAATAGTTATGTAGCATATACTTAGTGCTATACTTCTGGAAAGTATCACGGTTGTAGCTGCTCTTATTACAAAGTAATACGCTCTCACGTAAAACTACCGAAAATTCTTCTCTGGCCCGTGGTGGGGCGCTTCCGTTCCGATGTGACTAAATTTCGGAAGATTGGTTGCTGAACATGCAGTATGATGGTATTGTGTAGGGCAGTGCAAAGGCTTCTCAAGAGTAATCATTGGATGAACGGATCTGAACTACAGTAGAAGAACGCTATTAATTTTCTGATCATACAGGATGCAGCAACCAGCTGAAACAAATTCAACATTCAGCCGTGTGCGTAATCTATTACTAAGCAATATGTTGTTTCTAGAAAACTACAAGGAAAGCTCTACAAGTTCACAAGTGAGATTAAGACTCAGCTATGAGGAGAAGAGAGTAGAAGGAAAAATTTGTAAGCGCAGTTGGAGGGCGTCGTTCGAAATGGGTATTCAGCCTCTGCCTCATTTGATGAAAAATTTCTCAAAGTTGAGCGATCCCAGAAAGGTCAAAATAATAGTGCCTTTAATGCTACCTCTGCGGGAACCTGATGATATAAAAACAACGGCCACGCATGGCAAGTTTTTGTCATACACGATTTTCCAAAATGTCTCCCCGCACTCCATAGGTTTTTGTGTAAAATAGTGAAAATCAATAAAAATGTTCGTTTGATAGGAACGAAAACCTAACACCATATAGTAGAGACTCAATCGCGCTGTTTAAAGGCAAAATGCACATTCTGGTAAAGCGATTCCTGTAACAGCAAAAGAAAAGGACGTGGTAGCGGTTCTCAGTCCATCTGCAAAATATTGCACCTGCGAAAGACTAGCTGTGAAATTCCTGAATCTTTAGATTTTTAATCCTTGTTTATTGATCATCTTAAAGAAAATGTCTTGCTCTATAAAGCCTGGAAAAACTATTGTTCAATATCTTCTTTGGAACGAATAAGAAGTAAAACTCCGTAAGAGGGGCTGCGACGTGAGCTGCAAAGCAACCCACACGATCTGAAGGCTCTTATCAATCCAGGAGTGGTCCCTTATGAGTAATACCGCTCCACCATAATCTACAACCCATGGGCAAACAAGGTTTAAAATTGGTTCAAATTTGGTGCATTCTTAGCGTTTTTATACGCCTATGTTTTTGTTGCAGGACTTATGGGCCACCCTGTACATATCATTATGAAGCAATCAAAGTACTTTGTTACAGTGATTCAGAAAATACACGGGACCCGGATTCCTCAAAATCTGTACGTGTTTCGGCTTTTTCTTCACAACTTGCCTTTCATACAGTTGTTTGGTTACTATTTGGTTATTCTTGAATTTTAAGTCAATGTAGGTCTGGTTCGTCGCAACTATGCTCACTGCCATGTGTTTTCTCCCCAGCAGGGGTGTGTTTGTATAATAAACCAGGTGCGAAGTCGACTAAGCTTTTAGCATAAGCGTTATGCACAAGAAAAATACATATAGTCCGTGCACCTAAATGGTTTGAATGATTGATAAATGTTTAGAAATCCTGGGTGAAACATCATCAACATTAGCCATAAAATGTAGCCGAAGTTTCACCTCCCTAGAAATTTCAACTGCAATCAATCGAAATGAAAACTAAAGTACAAGAGGAGCAACGATGCCTGACGGTACATAGCTGATGTCGGAAGTGCTGTAAGAATAAAGCGCAGTCCGCTAACCACAACACATAATGTGGGGAAATGCACGAGTGCTATGGAACAGGGATGTCAGATGATGAGCACAAAAAAGAAACCGGATCTCGAATTCTCATGCAAGCTGGGAGCAGTGGCGGAGAGCGAAAGGGTCATAGATTAAAAGACAACAACGATGACAAGAAACGGTCGTGATTGATTTGATTTATTTGCACCTCCTTGTATCGGAATTATTACGGCGCTTGCAGCTATTCATAGCCGGCATTCAGGCGGCTAAGAAGAGCAGTAATGATTTGGAGTAATTCTTTCACGTAGAGCTAACTCAGAAGAGTGAGGTAGCAAGCAGACCTAAATGTTGATGGGGCCAGTGGGCTACAGGAAAAGTGCTGAAAAATACGAATACCGACCAGAACAGTCGCTCTGTCTACGTCAAGAAGAACTCATCAATCAGGTCAACCTCGAGCCAACAGAATCGAAAACATCAGCAGGAAGTAGAGTGAACTTAGTTTTAAGGTGACACCAGGAATAAAAACACAATGTTCTTACTATTTCATTGCCGAACCCCTGCACTGAGTGCAGTGCTCAATAGAGTGCTATTTTCAACATCCACATTTGAGGGCTTATATGCATTTGTCTGAAGAGCTACATGATTTCGTTTACGCATTATGGTTCGACGATCAACGTTCTATGCCACTGCCTGCAACTGCCCGTAACATTATAACCAACAGCACGAAGGGTCTACTCTCCAGGACATGACAGAAGCAGAGTCCAGAGTTTAATGGAAGTTGGGGCACGTTTGCTCTCAGAAGGATTTACATTACCACAGTGGAATCTGGATTTTATTAAAAGGAGTGAGCTGCACTGCAACTATCGGTGAAGAAGGCTGGTATCGACACTCATAACCTCTTCAGGGTATTGAAATGCTGTATTCCCGAGATCTACATGTGGGCATTCAAAATCTATATAGGAGCTATTGTCGAAGCTGGGGTAACACCACTCAATCCATCTTGGAAGAGGAATGCTGATCCTTTGGAAACAGCTCTAGGGAATCTCGTGATTGGATGTTTTCAATGGATTATAAATGACGGAATAAGATACCACTTTCACATCAAACTGGACATTTTTCAAATCAAAGTAGACACTCGTTTAGGCAAGCTTGACTCCTTTGAAATCATACTGAACATCTTCCAAACCAAAACGAGTTTTTTCCACATTAAAATAGAAGCTTTTACAGATGATTAGAATAATTTTTTCTTTTCCAGGAAAACTTATGAAGACAATCTTTGAATTTTTTAATTTCAACTGCCTCAACATGTGGGTGTCCCGAGTTTTGAACCTGCTTTGTGGGGCTAGTTTTATACTTTTATTCCTTATAACTTTTCGAGTTCCATTTCTTGGTTGTGGCTATGTTGTTTGATTGTGCTGTTTTCGTTGTGTTTGTACTACGTGGACTTTGCTCTAAGTCACGAATAAATAAATAAAACATTAACAGTTCTTGCTCCCCTAAAGTGGCTCTCTCTCTCTTTTGTAGACCAAGTTCTACCTACATGTATTAGGTTATCCGGAAAGTTCTCAGCGTTTTGAGTTTTCACTTTGAACTACAATAACTTTCTCAAATCTTATCGGATTTAGTCGAGATAAGCACCCTTCGAATCAGCACACTTTTGCTATCGGGCACCAGTCGATCATTCCATCAGCGAAAAAACTAGGTGGTCGAGATTTGACAAAATCCACGAAAGGTATTTTGGCTCGGTCCTGATTGGTGAAGGTTTTACCAGCGAAAAGATTCTGAAAGTGTTTGAAAAGGTGATAGTCGCTTGATGAGAGGTCTGGAGAATACGGCGGGGTAGGCAGAACTTCAACCCTTGATTCATTCAATTTTCGAACAACGATTTGTGGAACGTGTGGGCGGGCATCATCGTGCAAAAGAATAGGGCCTCTTCTCTTGACCAATGCTGGCTGAAGTTGACGCAATTTTCAATGCATTCAATTTCCTTACAGTGGGACTCTGCTTTGATCGTTTGGACCGATGCCAAAAAGTAGTAATTGATCACAAAATTGTAATCGCCGCCGACCACCACACAGTGACGATTTACTTTTTATGGTGGAGGTTCGTCTTTGGAAAATACTTAGAGGGATCGTCGGCGTCCAACTACTGTCCGGAACGTTTCTTGTTATCACACAGAATCCACTTTTCATCACAACTGATGAATCGATCCAAAAACGGATCAGGATCAGATTTCCTGTTTTCCGATTTTTCTGTTTCCTGACGCTTTAGTATTTTCAGTTATCTGGTTTTTGATTTGATTTTCTGTTTTCCGTTTTCTAGGGAAATTTTCAAAATTTTCGCCCATCCCTGACCGTGAAGTGCTCGATTACAAGATACCACTCACATACCGTTTAGGAACGATTGTTATGTATGTGATAGAAATGTTGGCGGTTTTATTCTGTCTTAACATCGTTTATCTAAGTCACAATTAATAATCAATTAAACAAAACAATTAAAACCTTGCATGTCTTGTATTGCGTTAGGTTTTCTGCGCAAAAGGAAGGAAAACTCTTACCTTGCTAATGTTGACTTTGTCTTGCTCAGTGCAGGTTCGCTGCACTTCTTCGACAGTCTTTCCGTCCGATACATGTTGAACCTTGAGAGATATTGGTAATACGTCATTGTTAATACCTTTTTTCCAGAGCTGTACATACCTTCTTCTCAATACTGGCCTTCTTGGTTTTCGTGCTTGTAGAGGTTAGTGTTGTTGTTACAGTCTTACTCTCAGTTGTGATAGGTAGGTTCTTGCCTTTCTTCAGCTCCTCGACCTTTGCAGAGTCTGTAATCAAAACTCTGAGGAACTGGTTGTAGAGAAGACGTGAAAATGTTGAAGACCTTTAAATTCATGGAAGTTACAACGAACAAAGCTCTTGATCATATCCGAATCTTAACTCCGATATTTCTCCCATGTTTCTTCTCAACAAATTTATGTAGACGGATAGGGTGATTTACAGGGTGCGTAAAAAGTATTGACGCACCTACGTTTTGATTCAGCTCCAGCTTTTTCTTTCTACCCCTCTAGGTTTTTGTGTGTTATTTTTGTTGTCTGTATTGTGCTCAAAAAACACTCACGAAAAAACTGAAGAAACATGATCGTCATCGTTACGGTGGCCCTTTTTTTGTCCGTTACCCAAAGAGCCGAATACTTCCTTAACAAGAGATTTAGGCGCTGTTCGAAACGGTAGGTGAGGAAAGATGTCAGCAACCCAAACGTCAGCCACGGCTCTGTCATAACAGATGATGATTACAAGAGGTTCACGCACGTTAACGTTCAAATCCGAAATTATCAACCTCTGTCCGATAACGGTAAACAGATAACGCGCGCAGGTGTAGACAGCTTCTCAGACGAGCACAGCTTAAACAAGAATCCGCTGGATTACTCTTTTTAGGCGATTTTGGAGAATGCGGTCTGGGCTACTTTCAACAGAAGTGACCAGTCGCACAAGGCTACCCTGTTCAAAGCACGGAACGAAATGCAAGCAAGTGTTTGCGGCGCGTGCTCATGAATTTCTCCGTCGTTTTCGCTCCTGTATTCACAGTAAAGGAGCCAATGTCAATTACGAGTTATTCTATCGTGTTTGCAAAGTCATTTTCCATATTTCTCAAGTGAATATTTTAAAATTTACTGCGCAATACTATTTCCACAACCGTCATTTAGTGCGTCAATACTTTTTACGCACCCTGTACTACTTGCTAACAATCTACTACTTTAACGCTCTTAGTTATTTTTTTTATTTTTCTTAAATTGTGTAAGTCTAAGTACGGGCTCAACTTACGCTTTTGAACAATACTTTTGGGGTGCACAGCAGTAAATGAAAAAAAAACATAGAAACCGACGAAATATTATTCAGGGCTCACCTCTCCCACCTAAACCCTGAAGAATGCCCGATTGCTAAGAACTCAGTAGTATTATCAAAATCAGCAGACGACTCGGGAGAAATCCATGGTTACGGATAGGTCCGTCCATATAACTGCTGTGAAGTCGGTCCATCAGTCATCATACGTACTCTCACTACAAACAGTCAACTATGGGCAAGGGTCGATGAAGTCCATCGATAATACGACAGATTGGCCCGTCTGGCTTCCTGTAAGGCTCTGAAGAAGGCGAGACCGCCGAAACGTTAACCAATAAAGATCTGTATTACCTCGTGTGGAACTCAGTCAAAACAACGCTATAAGAACTACGATGCCGAGGTCCACAAAGAGTCGTACATGGCAATCGATAATAGTTAGCTGATCAATATTGCTTAATGCCTGTAAGCTACGTGTGCCGCACGTTGTATTCACATGGTGCGTTACTCAGATGGTTAGCGCTGGGACGACACTGATAACGTCGATCGAGGTGTGAACCTAAGGACGTTGTTTGTACGGACAGACGGACTGACGAGCGGATTAGCTCTTTTAAAACGCGTAGGGTGCCTCCTTCTTCAACTAAGTAAATGAAACATGCGGACCTGTGCTATCCAAGAACACTGGGACTCGAGGAGGTTTAGCTGCTGATGAGGCGACGTTCATTGTGAGAGGTGCAGAGTTGCAGTTGAGCTTCATGAGCCTCTCCTGGATGCTTCCGGGTCTTGGTGCGATCTGAAATAAGAAATTAGAAGAAATCTGAGATTTTCAACGCAAGAATGATCGTCCTGACCGGTTTTTCGACAGAGTTATCGGACTGCTTCGAAACGGGCTTCGGTGGGACCTTCAATCAATAAGTGGAATGTAACTTGCGTTTGAAAATCTCCGCAGTAAACTTCAAACCTTAGTTATTGCCGAGACTTCGGGCTTCACATCATCAACAGAAGTTCGTTTTCTTAGTAGAGTTGAAATAGAGCTTGATTTCTGAAGAGGCGCCGGAGCTGGAGATAGATGTGACGTGGATGAAGCTGCACCGACCAGTTCGGCATTTTCGGCCAGTTTTTCCTTCTTTCGCAAAGCACCCTAAAATACAACATTTCTGGAGAAGCATCTATTATGATCTTAAGTTGCAATTTTGTCTCTACTTTCATTTTTATATACAAATGTATCTATCTCGGTCATTAATACATAGCTGTGCGCCCGAGTATAGTAGGTTGATGGTTGAGGTGAGCCCTTCTCGTATTAGACTTCCCACAAATATATATTACGTTGGCAACTAATTTCGTGGACTCTCAAGCGCCTTCAACAAAAGTGTTCATAAACAAATAACAAATAACAGTTTTCAAGCAAAGTAAGATCTGTTGGAACGCGGGACTGCTTCCCATTTATCAGCTACCTGGCCCATCACACAGCTGTAGAATTCTTGTGGTTTTGAAGCGAAGAATCCTTGGAGGTGCATTTTGACATGGTCCACATTAACAAATCGTCTTCCAACCAAGAAGTGCTGCAGCGTGCTACAAGGGTGCTAGTCATTTGTCGCACAGCCTGTGCTGTAAGGTGGGTGAGTTAGACGCTCCCAGCTAAGGTCCTCGATTTTTAGAAGCTTCCGATTCGCGACGTGTGATCTGGCGTTCTCTTGCTGAAAGATAATTCCGCTCCTGAAAATCTGTCTGAACCGATTCTAGCGGAGTTCAGCCTGGCGCGGCTGGATTGAGAAAAGTAGATTTCAGCATTAATGCCGGAACCGTTCTTGATGAGCTCCCAGAAGTTCATACCTTCTTGACACCGCCAAACGGAAAGAACGTAGCGAACCGGACGCCTCAAAAAATAGAAGACCTTGACTGGGAGCGTCTAACGCATCCACCTTACAGCCCAGACCTTGCGCATAGTGACTACCACATCTTTAGTTCGGTGCGGTACCTCTTGGTTGGAAGACGATTTATTAATGTGGAACGGGTCAAAATGCGCCTCCAAAGATTCCCGGCCTTGAAAACACAATAATTCTATGGTCGTGGGATAGACCAGCTACCTGATAAATGGGGAGCACTTCTGTGTTCCGATGGATCTTATTTTGATTATAGATTGTCATTTGTTATTTGTTAATAAATACTTTTGCTGAAGATTCTTGAGAGTCCACGAAATTAGTTGCCAACCTAATATATTTATTTATTTATTACACAAGTTGCCTTATGTGATTCCATAATGGATACTTAATAAAGCCAAAGAACAAAGAACGAACAGTAGCAGCAAAACACTAGCAACATCATAAATGAAGCTCAACTGGAACTAACAAAATAATTAACGACCGGATGGTTTGAGAAGAGCTGGTGGCGATGCCCGTTCCTCCACATGGTGCTACTGGAAACTGCTCGCTCTGCGAGCTAAGCTAAGCACGGACACTCGAATGCAGGCGACAGGCCTTGTGACAGGCCGGCCTACGAAGAGCCATGTCACATCACATGGTGCATGTCAGCTCACGTATTTCGAGATAGTGCTACGACGTCCGCGGGAGCCGACGCGCACCCGCAGAGCCCGGCGAGTGTGAGAAGTATGCGAGGGTCCCTGATGCGGGGACGGCATCGGGGGGCAACTTAGCTATGTAGCTTGTAATGTAATTTTAATCTAATCATAAGATCATGCAGGAAATGGTTGCGACACAGTCCCAGGACTAGCAGTGGAGTTGGAGTCATCGTCTCCGAACGATTTCGTGACTCGATTGTAAGTGTCGAACACCGATGTGAGCGTATTCTTGATTATGCGGAATCGCATAACCTCACCATAGTGAACACCGTCTTCCGAAAACGCGCCTCTCACCTCATTTCATACTATAGTGGGGATACCAAAATTCAGATAGACTTTGTTCTTGTGAAGGATCGCGACCGCAGTCTTGTCACAGATGCGAAGGTCGTGCCGTAAGAGACAGTCGCTCCACAGCACCGACCGCTGATCTGTACTTTAAAGATCGCCCCTCCGAGGCTGAAGCAGGTCGAGCGATGCGGTGCACCAAGAATCAAGTGGTGGCGAATGAAAGAGAAGGAAGCAGCTGTGATTTTTCGCGTGCGGTTACCGACAGTGACAACTGTCGACGAAACTTGGGAGAAGGCCACCGACGCGATTCGTCACGCTGCACGGTCGGAGCTCGGCATCACGAAGCCTGGACGACGGAAGGTCGACAAGCAGGCCTGGCTGTGGACAGATGACGTGAAAGCGAAAGTTCGAGAGAAGAAGACGCTATATCACGTGTTTCTCGGCGAAAAGACGGCCGATAACTGGCGGAAGTACTAAGAAGCGAAGAAAGCTGCAAAGAAGGCCGTGGCTGTTGCAAAAGCCACTCATTATGTAGATGTCAACGAGAAGCTCGAGTCACGCGATGGTGAGCGGTATTTGTACCGACTTGCAAAGTTTCGCCATCGGCAGACCGAGAAAGTATTGAGAAGTTCTTCGGCATCAATGGTGAGAACGGTCATCTTCTTACGGACCGCAAAATGGCATTGAAGCGATGGCGCGACTAGTTTGAGGATGTTTTCACTATGGACTTTCCTCACCCGGCCATCTCTTCTGTGGCTTCTGTTCACGGTCCCGTTCACAAGAGCACCGTGGAGAAGACAGAAGCGGCTTTGAAGAAGATGAGGCTAGGCAAAGCGACCGGGAACGACGACGTGGCGGCAGAACTGTGGAAGTCGAAGTTTTGGTACCCTGCTGAGTGGTTGGCGAAGTTCTTTAACCAGGTTGTGCGTAGAAGAAGGTGCCTGAGTGTTGGCGCCAAAGTACGACGATTCCGATTTGGAAGAAGAAGGGCAGTCCTGCAGACTGCTCCAGCTACCGTCCAATTCGTTTGCTTTCGCACAGCATGAAGATCTTTGAGCGAATTGTCGAATTTGTGACGTCATCCAGCTTTCCAGCAATCAGTGCAGCTTCGTAGCTGGCTGTGGCATCGTTGATGCCATACACGCCGCCCGCCTCCTGATAGAGAAGCATCGCGAGAAACAGAAGGCAGTGCATATCGCCTTCCTCGACTTGGAGAAGGCCTTTGACCGCGTACCGCGTGAAGTGATATGGTACGCCTTGCGACATCAAGGAGTTCCCGAAGAGCTCATAGAGTGGGTGCGAATTCTCTACTCTTGTCCAAAGAGTCGAGTTCAAGCTGCAGCTGGAACCTCGATGGAGTTTCCATCTCTGTCGGGGTACACCAGGGTTCTGCGCTTTCCCCACTCCTCTTTGTTGTCGTCATGGATGCCATCACACGAGATCTTCAGAAGCCCGTCCCTTGGACGTTGCTTTATGCCGATGACGTGATGCTCGCTAGCGAAGATAAAGGAGAACTCGAGCGAGAGTTGCAAGCTTGGTGTAATCGCTTGGAGCGGTTTGGACTCAGATTGAACGTGAAGAAGACCGAGTATTTAACGACGGACGTTACCGAGTCCAGCTCCATCAAGGTTAACGGCATCGAGCTTCCACGCACTGCGGTCTTTAAGTACCTGGGATCAGCAGTCGCGTCTGACGGCAAACTGATGGTCGAAGTGAATTCACGCGTGAGTGCAGCTTGGTCCAAGTGGCGCTCGTTGACTGGCGTGCTCTGCGACAAGAAGATACCAGAGCGCTTTAAGTCAAAGATCTACAGAGCAGTCATCCGGCCGGTAGCAATGTACGGCGCTGAGTGCTGGCCTGCCACTAAGGAAGTTGAAACGCGCCTCAGCGTCACGGAGACGAAGATGCTGCGCTGGACGGCTGGAGTCACGCGCATGGACCGCATCCGAAACGATGCTATTCGGCAGAAGTTCGGTGTCGCGCCGATAGCGGACAAGATGCGCGAAGCTCGACTGCGATGGTACGGCCACGTTCTGCGTGGGAAGGAAGACAGCGTCCGCAAGGTAGGCTTTAACTTCGAGGTAATAGGAAGGCGGCCTAGAGGGCGTCCGAAGCAGCGCTGATCTGACACGTTACATATGGACTTGAAAGTAGCTGGTGTCCACCCTGATCTAGCGCTGGATCGGGAACGGTGGCGTCATGACACCAGAATAGCGGACCCCGCTACGAAGCGGGACAGACGCTGAAAAAGAAGAAGAAGAAAATTGTTTGAGAAGAGCTATTCAACAAAGTCGAAACAAAGAAAATAACGAAGAGACTTCAAGAGCGGGAGAGAATGTAATCGGAACACATTTGAGGTATCATGAGCCTAGAGTTGAATTGAGTATTTTTTTAATGTGTTGAGGCTAAATAAGATTTTGTGCTTCTTGCGGATCGCCTTAAAGGCAGAAACAGTTCTGGTAGTGAAAAGGTGACGTCGACAATTAGGTTTGACTCTGCCGATGTCAAATTTGACGGTGCCCCCTCGAGATATTGCGGTTCTCAGGGAAGGAAGATCTCCGATCTTGATGCCGAGCAGATTTTGCGCCGGAGAACCATGGTTGTGAACCATAAGCACACACAAAACGGAAAGTTGAAGCCTCAAGGAGAAGTAGTTTCTCTCGTTCAGTACTAAAGAAAAGTTGTATCTTCAGTCGCAGTTCTTCTAAAACAGCTGGAACACGTTTCTGTAACAAAAGAGGTAAGAGAGGTAAGAGTTTTGCGACCATTCGAACCTGGAAAAAAATTTCAGGATATGCGAACGTGTGTATACGCCCAGATGACACTCATAACGGCAATTATGATGGTTACATGGCAAAATATAAAAGGTTTAAAAGAAATTCGACGTCACCAAATTTTGTGGTGAGCCTGTAATTATGGCATGCACGACTTACTTTAGAAGGGATTCTTCAAGGTTGAACAGAAAGTATCCACAGTTTTTTACTTCAATCTAAAAATGATCATAGCCTGGTGTCGCTTTAAATGTTTCAGTTCACCAAAGACTGTTACTTGGCATATGTCCGCCTAACAAAGCCGCTGGTATGAGTTTTAGTTGTGAGGGTTTGGGCAAATAGAGAACTGTTGCAATGATTTTTTCTTGTGCACGCTAAGATTTTAGGTTCTAAGGCACCCTAAAATAGTCGCAAAAACAAGGGTGAAAAAGTGACTCGCTTGTAGGTCGGGCAGGATTAAGTACAATCTTCAAATTTGAATTTTTGGCTGAACAGAAAGTCTCTGCCGCTTTAATGCCTTGGACATTTTCTCCATTGCTACATTTAGAGCAAAGCAGTTGTAGTTTTAGACAAATATCGTACTCTATAATAATGCGCTAAGCGACGAGTCATACTATCGATCGGCGCCGCCGCAGAACTTATAATATAGAGGGGGAAATTCGGGGGAAGAGTGAGGGGAAAATTACGACACGAAAATAGCGAAAAATACCCAGACGTTTTCTCCCTGCCTGGGAACTTCAGCCCTGGGGCAATCGAGGTCGCTGAACACGAATTTGAAATTCGTTTTTGAAGTATCGATCACCGTCAATCGATATTGATCAAATTACGGCGCGGGAGAATAGCGCAAAATGCGTAGACGTGTTCTACCTGCTAGGAAACTTCAGCCCTAGGGTAGTCGAGGTCGCACAACACGAATCTGAAGATCGTTTTTGCAGTGTCAATCACCGTCAATCGATACTGATTAAATTACATGGCGCGAGAAAAGCGGAAAATACCCAGACGTCTTCTACGTGTCAGGGGATTCAGAAGACGTGCCAAAGACATCGCTCTACGTGTTTGGGATTCATGTAGACGTGTCGAAGACGTCGTCCAATGTGCCTGGGGATTCAGAAGGTGTGCCGAAGACGTTGTCCGCCAAGGGTGGATCATTGAGGGGGACCAGCACCAGTATGTAATGGGGGACCGATTCACTAAGCGAGGACCAGTAGTGAGAAACCGATAGATCGCCCTATCATACTATAATGATACTATATACTGTACGTACTGCGAGCCTTTTGTACTCCTAGGTAGGGAAAAAGCTGCACAAGTAGAGCAGCTAGCTCCATGTGATTGTCCTTAGCTTAGTGACGCGCGAAGCGCGCAAGTGCGAGGCACGCCGATGTGCGTAACGGAGCACTTGTGAAATTCATAACAAGAATTTAAATAAACTAAAGAGTATAGTTCACTTAAACGGCAAGCTCTGATTTCCTTTTATAGTGGGAAGAACGGACATTTCTTTGAAATAATATAGTTGGCCTTTAATATAAAGAACAGAACATTAACAATAATACGAAATCGTTCACGAAGCATTTAGGGAGGAATTACCTTTCTTGAACCACCGCTAAATTTCTGTATCTCATTCAGACGGTCGCTTTGATTCATGATCATCTACTGCTGGTATGGAAATGGAGTATAGCGAGTAAGCTGGTGAACAAGAGCGGAACCAAGCGATGAAAATCAGAGAGCACCGTGCAAAAATCTGCTAAAAGTATACCTTGTTCTGATAAATGAATATTACTTCCCCTCCGAGCTACAGGTTCAAATAACACCTCGTAACCTTAATGTCATCCGTACAAAAGCTGTAGTGTTTGAAATTGAAGGATGTTTTCGATAGCGCACGATTTTCATATATGTCGCTTTCATAGCGTTATTTTTTCGTATTACTTTAAATGGTTTCGGAGGCGAATTGTCGCCGCGTACACGAGGAGCCTAAAAAATAAATTGCAGCGGTTCATGAGGTCTCACGCTCCAATTACACACAACTAGGGGATCATTTCTAATGGATTTTATTAAAATCCATCCAGAAGCTACTTGCAGCGGTATTCACCGTAACCGTTAGGGTTGACAATGGAATTATGCTGTTATGCTATTTTGTTGCCTTTCTAGATTCTTGACAGCATATATTGCTCTAATCCACTGGCTTGTTCTTTGGATTACGTTGTAAACGTGGCTGGCAACAGACATTCAAATACCAAAAAAAGATCCCTTGAAAGTGACCTAGAGGCCTAATCATGGCTCCAGGATGCTCACTTTTGTTTAAATTTTTCGCCAGCAAACTTTTTTATTGTCCATGAATTATTTCAATAATATCCTATATTTAATTTATTTAATTTTTTGCTCTTAAAAAATCAAAGTTGCCGTTGGCACTCTCATTTGTCGAGGCGCCAGAATGTAGAGCACAAACTAAACACATTTCTTTTTCTTTTATAATAAGACGGCCTGGCAGAATATTATTTGATATCTAAAATAATGGAACTAACATTTGGATAATACGTTTCGACCTAGCTTCTAGTCAACCTTCTGGGCGACCTGCTTCAAGTCAACCTTATGGACGACCGCCTATTCCGATCAAGGTCTATCATCAACCTATGTTCTCTATCTTAAAGTGTCGCATATTTTATTGTTGATTTTTTAGACAAATCCTTCGTTACGTGACACCTAGATTTCAACTTAATTTTGCAATAGCGTTTCCAAGTATCAAGGCATAAAAGTCAATGACTCGAAGGCCGGCCCTTCCGGCCCTCATGAGATGTGAGCTAACCTCGTAAATTTTTTTAAAATGTAGTTTATATTTGTTTAAAACAACATGTTTTCTACGTAAGGGTACCAAAACCTCCTACCATGCTCTGAAGTATAAAGTTTAAACAAAGGCGGAGACATTCATTGCACTAAAACCGCTGAAAGTTTCTTTTTCCGACCCAATATTAGGTCGTACCGAAAGTTTCCACCACTATAACGCTTGAGTGTTCCGATGCTTGTTCAATTTTTATTTTCCACAACTTGACAATATATAAGATTACACAGTTCAATAGATTAACCCTTTTTTATGGGAACAGAAAAGTCCGTTTTCCGTACCATAGGGCAATATGGCTTGAATCTCGGAAACTCTAGGACAGAACCAAATTGAAATTTAACTGTGTGTTTCGAATTTTCTGAAAATTCAGCAGTAAAGAACGAACATGGGACACTTGTTAGCACAAGAGACAGAGGATCTTGAAACGATGGAATGCCTTTCTCACAGTAGATCGCCGTCGTCTAGAGGTTGAGGTAGAAACCATTATTTAGTAACCGAGTTCCAACTTTGAGATATCAAATCTTTCCCTGAGTGGCCACCGTGCATTAGAAAAGAAAGTTCTCTTACCCGGTACTGTACGATCTCGCGATAAGTGGGGGGCCAATGACAACCTCTGTTATTTTTGTTTTTTGTTTTTTACCTTTCATCAACATCAAAGAGGCGTTTTTAACATATGGATATTTGGAATTAAACGGCAACAACCATTATAGAAATAAATAATAGTATCACATGACATAAAATGAGCTCGACAAATTACTAAGCGGCAACAATATTCACTGGCAACATGCAAGAAAACAATGCTGTTTGGCTGTTGCTCCACAATTCAAACGGCGAGTCATGGCTCAGTTAACAGGAGCGCAGAACAATAGGCGCTGCCCCTGTGGAAGGTGCCAGAACTTCGGAACATGGCTATGCTGGCTGTCCCATGCAGCAGGCTAGCGAAAAAAAAATGAAGCAAAGCTACCGTCCTCCAACCACCGCGAATCTTCTAGATTGCTCTCAGTGGAACACTTTTGGCCACAGCATGTCGTTAAATTCGTGTGAACAAAAACTGTAATGTTTATTCTCCATGTTCTCCTCCGTAAAACCCCTGTTTTGCAGCGTGTTAATGCTTCTGTGCCGAACGGAGTTGTAGGTGGATCAACTTATTGACCGGCCTAACGTTTCCACCTTTTCGTCGTCTTCAGAAGCCTAAAAGTCGTTCAAGACTTTATATTTGTAACCTACTTGACCAAGCGCCTCTTCCTCCCTTTCATTCAGACATCGTCCTAGGTGCAAAACGGAAAAAAACCCCAACCTATGAGAACTAAACTCACCCGCTGATCCACCGTTCACGTGCAGCGACGTCGCTATCACGGTTATTAGTTGCCGAATGAGACATACTGTGTCATCCCGCACTGGCTATACTGGGTATACCAGAGTCATTCATAAGGGCACGCATGTCACTACCGATCGTTCTACAGTTCACAATGCGGAATGAATGGTAGGAAGTCACTAGTGATCGAGGGACACACATTTCGGCTGTTAAGCGATGGATTTCTCGCGAAAATCCAGAACGCTTCCAACGCTTTTCTGGAACAGATCTCAGCCTTATACGTCAGAATCGTGCACTTCACGTCAAATTCCGCTGTCCTATACCCCTCCACTCTGTGCTTGCTCAGTGGACTAGTCAAAATACCGCGCCTTTTACCTGCCAAGTGTTCTTTCAAGCGAACCACCAGTACCCTCCCAGTTTCTGTTGTGTATGTATAATTGGTTGAATGCCACACATTCAAGTTAATAGACTTCACCAACTTTGGCACAGTATGCTAACTTATTCTAGGGGCATACAACACAGCTCCCGGATATGCACTCTCTATCGTAGAGCCTATTTCGGACTGGCTGCCGCTTGATGTTGTCATTCGGGATGTTAGCAAGAAGAGCATTGTCTTCTAGCTGAGCACGAGCCATGCTCCGTTGTATGGCAGAAGTGACGGTATCAAAAATAAAAATAAGACAAAGGGGTGCCCTATCTCGGCGTGGTATATTATGCTGCACAGAGCGGAGTCTTCTGCAGTGCTGTAGTACCGCATAGCCATTTTGGAGAGCAATTTTCGAAGCCAACCGTAATGACTCTTGTCGCTCTTCAGGGCTTCTGCACACGTTATGCTCAGTTCTGAACATATTGCTCACAATTGCGCATTTAACAGTTCTAGGATGGGCAGAAGCCGCGTGAACCAATATACTCTTAGAGCTTTCTTTACGGTACCACTTCACCTTGACTATACCGCCATACACTTTAATTTGTGTGCTCAAGAACGGCAGCCAACCGTTCTTTGGAGTTCCTCTCGTGACCTCAATGTATTGGGATTGATAATTGAGTAAATTGAAACACTCGTCCATTTCGGACTGTGTTGATGTTATAATAAAACAGTCGTCAATGTATCTACAATACATCAAGGAAAGACGTCCTAGAACCATTTGAAAATATTGCAATGCAATAACTCCTTGAATAGAGTCATGATACACCCCTAGATAAGTCCAAAGCTTAAGGACTCGACTACACATTCTTGTTCAAGATGTCTGCTGTGTAGGTAGTCAAGGAATAGTCCTGTATTAGTCAGGTGCAAGGGAACCATAGTCAACAACTGGCTCACGATTCTGTTGCGAAACCAAGATATGCGAGAACCCACGCAATTTATTATAGGTCTTATTTTGAAAGTATCCTGCGACATCGACGACATATCCTGTGGGGCAAGTTTATGGGTCTTAGGAAGGTTATAGAAAAGTGGACAAGTTGGGTTGTCCAGTCTGAGTTTACTTAGGAGTTTCCTGCCAATCCCTGCTGAGGCACCTAATATCATACAAATGTGATTGAGGCGCCCGCCAAAACTCATTCGCCCTGGCGTGTTGGTAATCGGATGAATCCCGCAAATAGAGTTCTATTATTTCGCGGTTCCACGCTTGCCGCATTACCACAAACTCCCCTCCCTTATCACTCACAGAGATACGGATCGTGCCATTCGATCTTAATTCACGTAATTCCTGGAATCCCCTCTATTGATCGGATGTCAAGTTGTTACTACGGTGCTCGTGGTTGTTAAGCGTTGGATTTTCTCAAGAAATCCAACGCTTAACAGTCGAAATGAGTGTTCCTCGATCACTAGTGACTTCTTACCATTCATTCCGCATTGTGAGCTATAGAACGACCGGTGCTGACATGCGTGTCCTTAGGAATGACTCTGGTATACTCAGTATAGCCAGTTCGGAATGACACAGTATGTCTCATTCAGCAACTAACAACCGCGGTAGCGATGTCGCTCCGCGTAAGCGGTGGAGCAGCGGGTGAGTTTAGTTCCCATACGTTGGGTTTTTTCCGTTTTGTACCTAGGACGATGTGTGAAAGACAGGGAGGAGGAGGCACTTCGTATGCGGTAGCACAGCACTGCAGAAGACTCCGCTCTGTGCAGCATAATCTACCACGCCGAGATAGGGTACCCCTTTGTCTTCCCTTTATTTTTGATACCGTCACTTCTGCCATGCAACAAAGCATAGCTCGGGCTCAGCTAGAAGACTATGCTGTTCTTGTTAACATCCTGAATGAAAACATCAAGCGGCAGCTAGTAGGCCTTAATAAATAGGCTGTAGGCTTGACGATAGGGAGTGCATATAGAGAGCTGTGTTGTGTGGCAGAAGTGACGGCATGCCCTTACAATAAGTTAGGAGACTGTGCCAAAGTTGGTGTAGTCTTTTAACTTGAATGTGTGTCATGCGACCAAATATACATACACTACGGAAGCTGGGAGGGTACTGGCGGTTCGCTTGAAAGAACACTTGGCAGCTAAAAGGCGCGGTATTTTGACTAGTCCACTGGGCAAGCACAGAGTGGAGTGGCATAGGGGAGCGAACTTTGACGTGAAGTGCACGATTCTAACGTATAAGACTGACATATTGTCCAGAAAAGCGTTGGAAGCGTTCTGGACTTTCGCAGGAAATCCAGCGCTTAACAGCCGAAATGTGTGTCCCTCGATCACTGGTGACTTCTTACCATTCATTCCGCATTGTGAACTGTAGAACGACCGGTGGTGTGACATGCGTGTCCTTATGAATGACTCTGGTATACTCAGTATAGCCAGTTCGGAATGACACAGTATGTCACATTCGGCAACTAACAACGGCGGTAGCGACGTCGCTCCGCGTGAGCGGTGGAGCAGCGGGTGAGTTTAGTCCTCATACGTTGGGTTTTTTTTCCATTTTGTACCTAGGACGATGTCTGAAAGACAGGGAGGAAGAGGCGCTTGGTCGAGTAGGCTACAAATATAAAGTCTTGAAGCCTTTTTAGGCCTTTGAAGACGACGAAAAGGTGGAAACGTTAGGCCGGTTAATAAGTTGATCCACCTAGAACCTCGTTGCGCACAGAAGCATTAGCATCTAGGATTTATTTTTGGAAGGCTATATTCTATTTTGCCTTATCTCCAAGCAAGTAGCTATAATAGTGGCAAGGCTAAGGATTAAGTACGGCGTTACTCAATCCCTTCTGGGATGCGCCACGCATTCCACTTCTACGAGGTGTAGTGGAGGCGATTTGAATGTGTATTTTGCCATACAATGACTTGCGGTGGCCAACCGATGAACAAGTCAGCGCTTCATCCTTCCCAGACCAGTCTAGCACTGATTCACCGACCCTGGAGGAATGGTAGGCTTGGTTTGCCTGGGCGGGGAATCCGAACCAAGAACTTGGTGTCGGGTGCAGGCCACAGTCGGCTCCTCCTCCGACTGCGCTACACGCGGCCCTATAACAATGTTATTTTATCGATTTTATTAGAAACCTTCTAAAGAAATTTCGCCTTATAGATAAAGATCGAAAAATGTATTCAGAGAGTTCGTGAGCTCTATCTTGTCAATTGTTCACAACTGAAAGCTGTTAATAGCGACTTTTTCCGGCTGAGATAAAATATTTTCGCACGCACCGCGGAAGTAGAGGAACTTGTAGCAGGGTGTGCGGGAACGCGCCGTTATTCCACTTATATCCTTGGCAGCCCACGCAGCCAACCAATGTGCTCTCCCTTTGTGGATGAGCCGGTGCCTGATTGGCTATCGCTGTTAGGTAGGAGCAACGGCGCGCTCCCACATTCCCCGCTGAACGTTCCTGCACCCCTGCGGTGCGTTTTCGCGACATGTGCCTAATTCATTACAATTAAGATAGTTAACACTATACGATGACGTTATGATGAATTGAATTGAAACGGAAGTCGAAAACGATTGAAACTCTCAGTCCGACCTAATATTAGGTGACCAGGAAAACTCAAAATTCCATTCTAGTGAAGCAGCCTCAATTCCTTGCTCAACTACTTTAGCTCTGTGCCTTTGTCAGGCAAAACTCTCATTTATGTACTCATCGAAACTTTGGTGCAATGTGAGAATATTGTTCTAAAAGAAAACGAAAGTACTCTAACCTGTCTTGTAGGCTTCTTTTCCTCCAAAACTCGGTTTTCTTTCGCACTGTCCCCACTTTCAGAACTGCCGAACCGCTGCATGCGGATGGGTGTTGTTCTGTCAGATTCAGTGCAGCTGCTCGCGTTAGGAGGAGTACCTAGCACGGTCTTCTTCGGAGTTACCGTGATAATCGCCTCCGGAGCCGACGACTTCCTCACTCTTAATGACCTACTCTCCACAGCCTCCGCTGTAGTTGTTGTTCTGATCTTATTCAGCGCTTCGTCTAAACTGGAGGCAGTACCCAGAACGCGCTGCTCTGCAGGAGAAGACGATTTCTGCTTTTTGGTCGAAGTTCTGGCTGCCAGTTCACTGGGTGAAGCTGGCCGAGGTGGTTTGGCCGCAGAGGGATCCGTCGTTGTCAGCTTCTTCTCACGGAGTGATCGTCTCTCCGATTGGTCTATCCTGAGCTCCGGCCTTTCCAGCGAAGAGGATCTTGCGAGTGGCGCTAATTCCTCGACAGGCTTAGTCGTCTCCTTCTTCTTTAAGCTCTTCTCCGCATCCGGAGCAGCACTGTCTCCAGTGGATTTAGAGAGCTTCTTTTTCCTCTCAGCCTTCTCCATCGTCTTAGTTTCGGCCGAGCTCGAGCTCTTTGGCGGTTCAGTGATAACGACTTCAGGTATGGACTGTTTCTCGACGACTGTCGAGTTCTTAACAGGAGTCTTTGACCTCGACCTGACTTTTGTCGACGGTTTCTTTTCGGAAGTGACGTCTGTGGCAACAGCTGATTTTGGTTTGGCAACGGATGTTTCTGCTGCGGTGCTCTTCTCTGCGAGTTTGGATGCGACATCGTTTTGGTCCAATCGTTCCTGCTTTGCCGCCATAGACGCTTTTTGGACGCTGCTCTGAAATGGTTTCACATCAGGTACTTGGTAAGCATTTCGAACGAATAATTGAAATGAATTGAATTATAGCAACGCCTGGTTGAATTTGTAAGTGCTGCTCAGTTTCCATGGAAGATACATGGATAAGGAGCGGCATTACTCAATCCCTTTCGTAATGCGCCGCGCATACTACTTCTACTGGATGTCGTGGAGGCGACTTGAATGTGTATTCGGCCATACAATGACTTGCCGTGGCTAGCCGAGGACAAGTTCTCCGCTTTATAGTTTCCAGACAAGTTTTGTATCAATTCACCGCCCCAGAAGGGATGGAAGGCTTGGTTTGCCTGAGCGGGAAGCCTGAACGCGGAACCTGGTAACGGATGCACGCGACATCCGGCACCTCCTCCGACTGCGTTACACACCCCAGAACATAACAGCATAAAAAACGGGAAAGACGACCCACCCTTGGGATCGGGGGGGGGGGAGGCAGGCAAAATAAAATATTTTGAAGGATATATTATAGACTCCAATTCAACCATATTAACAGCTAACTCATTCTGTCTTCTTAATATTGTAGAAGATGTTTCAGCTTAGAAACTGTGTGGGCATCTTACGATAGGGAAGGAATGAGAATTGCTTTCTGAGATGCGCTTTTGCGGCTGGAAAGCGCAACAGTGGTTTAAATCGCACTGTGCATTTTTCTTGGCGCAAGTAAGCTTATAATTATGACAGCAGAACAACTTTTGCCTTCTATCTAATTTCGGCTGCCTTTAGCGCAAAACTAGTTTATCATAAAAAGCTGAAAAGTCTCGTCCCATGATGTTATTTGAATCAACAAAACGTAAAACGATCACTCAACTAAGGTATCAAAATGCAGACTACCAGAATTTGCCCCGGTCAATTTTGGTATGTAGTTGTATGTAGGTCGGGCCAAATCACCCTTACAATTGTCTGGGGCCATTTATGCTTTCTTTGGTGAGTTCCTCATCGTTCTCCAGGGAAGATCCTATAAAGGTAGCGTTAAGCTGGCACCACTTAGATCAAACACGTACGATCCAGAAGCTCTGAAGATCATTTACTAAATAAGAATACCACAGAATATTGCAGTGCAGAAAATGATGAAGAAATATGTACGAACTGCGATTTGGATCATTGCAGAAAGAAGGCATGCTTTGCGGATAAACATTATTGAAACAACTTGTATGCTCTACAATAAATGTTTGGAAATAAATAAAAAACGTTATTTCAGGTCAGGATTCCTTACATTCCTGTTGGGTTAATTCAACCATCAAGCGTGGTGTCCCAAAATTTGAAAACGACTACGCCATAGGCAAAACAGCCTTTGCATGTGTAAGAATAAAGGATAAAAGCTGGCGTTGATCAGTCCCTCTTTGAAGCGCGCTACGCAGCTCTCTTCTGCGCGACATTGAGGAGGCATTGTGGAGGCTATTTGTGTGTTTGCTTCGTAAAAATGACTTGTAACTTGTGACAATCCGATGAAATCACTGTTTCATTCTTTCCAGAAAACAGCGGTACCAATTTACCTACTCCTGAGGGAGTGGAAGCCTGGTTAGCATACAAAAGGACGCAAACCAAAACCCTCGATTACGATTAACATGACAGCCGGCGTTTCTTACAACTGTGCTGCTATGTTCCCGCACTATCAGCATGGCCAATGCGAAAGTGCAATCTTGTGTCTTTTGCATAGCTTGTAGCGTTGCCCTAACATCAGCAACCATCGCTATCCTTCTACAGCTATAAAGTAATGCAACCGCGCTTCACGAGTAGAGGAACCCGTTGTAGACTTGCACTCCCGCATTTTTTTTTTTTTTTGCCTCGTTGTTTTATGTCATCGAACACAGTAATCCTGCTTATGGTATTGGGTTGGATGCATGAAATAAAGTATGAAAATAAGCATATTCATTCCTGCATCCAGAATTGATGGAAAGGGGGCGGTGAAGTGCCACCACTCTTGTCTGGGACAAACAAAACACTGGTTGGATAACTGACTGGCCACCGTAGCTCGTCATGTGGGTTGAGCCCACACTCAAATTGCCTTCACGGTATCGTGCAAAAGGAGAGGGCGGAGCGCAGGGTCTGGAAGGATTAGGTTAGGGTCGGATTATCCTTTATCCTTTCTAAGGAGCCGATAAGTAGAGCCGTTCATTTACGCAGCAGGTTGATTACTCACAAAAGCTAGAATTATGCCACGCACCGCCTTCAGCAAATCTGCCACAAGAGCCACTTTCGGCGGCTTCTGAACAACGACTGGAGCGGTTTTCTTCCTTTCAGGTGAGCTCGAAGTGGTGATTCGCTTGATCCTAGTTGTAGCTGTCGGTTTTCTACTACGGCCTGTTCCTTCGCCAGTGGATAGTTGTTCGTCTGCGCTCTGTTTCTCCGCGCTTCCAGGCTGGAATAGATTTCGGTTATAGCCAGTTGTGACAGTTGTGATATACTAGGACTCATGTTGGCTTGACTGCGCTCACCTTTTCCGAAGGTTTCGGCTCCAAGGCTTTACTAGTTCCAGCTATCGGAATGCCTTTGGTCACCTAAATTGATCTCATACAAAGGTGAACTGCCAGTCTGGCAGAAAAGTTGCACGGGCGGGCATGCCCTCCTAGACGAAACTTGAGCAGTATCGAATCAACGTTTGGTGTACTATTGGAGATTACAGTGCTCATAATCTCAAATAGTAGGCAAACAGCACCTGTTCTTTCTCCTCAGCCATCTTGAGCAACGGTTCGAAGTACTTAATGCCACTTTGACTCATGCGGCCCTTAACCATTGAGCGCAACCGATTCATCTCAATCAGAAATCTCACGTAGATGATAACCCTCTGAAAAAAGGCAATTATGTAGAGAACACGTTGCTGCGACAAGCACAACTCTCTCTATACACTCGGTTTAGTGGAAGCTCACAATGATTGCTACCTGTTCCGCTCTCTACGTAGGCAGCGTGACTAAGAATCGACAGATATCCTTGTTCCGATTTCCCATTATACTCGCTCAGCTTAGAGAGTGGAACAGATTGTTTTTCACTGAGCACTACAGTTACTTCTCAACACTGAACTAATGCATACGCTGAGAGCACTACGGGGCGATTTTAACAAGCGGTTCCATTTCGTCACCTAAATCTACGTCTTTCCCCTGAAGTATTGTCCTAATCATCTTCATGATTTATGTACCTCAAATAGTGAGCATTTTGAAAAGGACCAGCTATAGTATTCCCCAAAACCCTAGAAATCGCTGTTTCAATGTTTTAGAGGCAAGTGGTGGTTTCGGCAGCAAAACATCGATTTCGTGAAAGAACCGTTGAGCATTAGGTCCGTGTAACGCCCATGTCTACCAAACCCTATATCTGGGTCTTTTAGTAGCACAAACTTCCATATCAGGAGAAAGGAAGGATAAAAGGCAATAGTTAACGTTCTTCAAGCTCTTTTATGGATCTCGCCATGCAATCTGCTTCCGAGGGTAGTAAGGTACTTCACATGTGTGCTTTAACAGTCTACATACATAGAATGGCTTGCTGCGGCTAACGGACAACAAACCCAGGTGTTTTCTTTGGAATCACTTCGAAGGGGACTTATGTACTTAGACACATAGAGAAAGGCAAAAAGGCCGAGAAAACATAAATAGCCCCTAAATTGATCGCTTATTTTTCTAAACTGGGAAGTGAGAGTTAATGGAGCACTAAACGAAACCTCACTACGATGTATAGCTCAAGAACGAAATTATATCCTCGTTATCACAGTAGTGAAGCTCGATGGTAGTCGAATCATTATTGACGACGTTTCGGGCCTTCAGCCCTTCTTCAGGTCTAAAAGAACAATGTCGCCTATATAAAACGTAATGATTTAAAATCAATTTCAAAATATTTTAAATCTGAGCTTCACTACTATGATAACGAGGATATAAACATGAAGCTCAGGAAAACAACTGTCTTAAGAAACCAAATTACTGTTCAGAAAGAATCACGAAACACCATGTCTAAATATGATCCCCAAATAGATTCAATATTATCATCGTGTTATGTATCTAACTTTTTCGCCTAGGCATCCAAACGTGACTACTCTTATTTTAAGAAGATGACTCCACGTTTAAACGAATGGAACCGCACGTAAAATAGCCGTTCTTGAATAAACACAATGGAAACAATGAAAAACAAATGCAGTGCATTATAAAGTGAAGAAGCAACGACATACATACATATTAAAACCGAAGAAAGATAGAGAACAAGAGTTTAAAAAATACGACTAACAATGGTCGATGTAGTTTACACTTATGTTAAACATGCTTGTCTTCATGCCTTCACAATAAAGGAACGCTAGCAGCACTTCCTGTTTGCTTCGTTTTCAGCGCATGAAGGATTAAAATGCGTGGTTCAAAAAATGAAAGCCGTGAAATGAAGGATTTCACTAATAATTTCGCGGTTGTTCAGCAAGCCCTGCTAGTTTCCCTATACATGCGCAAAATTAGAAATACTCAACGAATATTTGTTTGAACAAGCTAAAATTCACTCACCATGTAGAAGTAAAACAGCTGCAGATAAATTCGATTTAACAGTGATAGATAGCATGACTTTCAACTGTTTTTGTACTGTAGTCGTTTTGAGTTCAAAAGAAACCGTGAGGAACAGTTACTCAGCTCCACTCCTTACGAGCTCCCTCGTTAACTTACGGCCAACCGTAAATTCGAGCCCACAGGGCAGTGAAGAACTTCTAGGGAAACTCGAACCAACCCTCAATTTCCGCTGAGCGTTATACCGCATGATCTGTCTATTGTCCATGATGGGGCCTTCGGCCGGTCTCTCCAGAATCGCGTCACAGTTAACCTTGGCACGGTGTCTGGCGATCCATGGATGAGCCAGGCATTCCTTCGGCAACATTCGTTTCCTGAAGCGACAGCAACCTATTGCAAACCTATTGCATCAGCAGTCAAACTACCGATTAACCGAATTCCGCTAGGGCCAATAATGCGACAATCGCGCGATACGGCTGCGAAGTGAACTCACTCCTTCTTGTAGACGATCAAATTGGAAATGAAATCCTTCGCCTCGAGACTGACCGACTCGAACTCTTCCGTGAAGTCCCATGCTCCTTTTTCTACATTGCAATACGTTTCACATATATTTTCTCCGAGAAACGGAGAATACCCGGACAATCTGAAATGGTACCGCTTTAAAAATGTGAAAATGATGTGAACCTTCTTTCGGATTTTTGGCTACGTTTTATTTTATGAATAGAACATACTAAAAAAGCGTTAAAAAGATAAAATCCCAAATTTTTGGATGAAAACTGTCGAGATAAATGTTAATTGTTAAAAGTGTAGATGCTAAAAATACCTGAAGGATATAAATATTCAACAAATTGTGGTAGAAACGGGAGCAATTGATTTAATTTTATTATTGAGTTTGTCTTAACCGTTTCACCACCTTAACCGATATGCATAGCCTTAACACCGCATCCTCACAGCTCTAACGCCACTAGGGAAAATATTATTATTGATAGATCATTATCTACCAGCAGCTAGCCGACGTAATGACCTAATGAGCCGACGTAATTTTAATTATTGGATGGGGCTTTGTCCCAGCTCAATACAAATGACAATCGATCCATACTGGCTACCTTCTGCTAAAGGCGCTTGATCAAATTTAATGGAGGGATGATAAGAGAGAGAGAGGAGGGAATCGGTTGGCTCCAAATGAGGTTCACTCAAAAAGTAGGATTGCACTAACTCTTGGTCAGCAGCATCTAAATAACAAAAGAATGTAGCAGTCAAGACATCTCAGAGGAAAACTTGAACGTGATTCAATTTCAACAAACGGAACTGAACACTAGATTCTTAACTGTTGACAATATCGCTCTAGCTTAACCAGGGATTATGCTGAATAAACTGGCATAACGTTCTTTCTCGTTCTCCTCTCCAGGTTACTGAGCAGCGCTGTTGGCCATGCTAGGAGCACAATTTGGCATGGCCGCAGCAGCCGACATCGCCTCTGCGACGGTGGCAGCCGTAAAGTTCTGAGCAAACCGTAAATGACCAGGTATCACAGGGCTGTCATAGTAAAAATCATCCGTCGCAAGTAGAAACTGCGTCGTGGATCCAACTTCTGAAACATTGACCAACAACACCATAATGCCATTGAAATACTAATCAGCTATCATCAATTCTGGTTATGGGCTACATTGGAAGCATGTTGGGCTTAAAGAAGAAATTCCACCCACTCTCTTATCCGTAAGTTGGAAAAGCTCTCCATAAAACGGTCATTGTCGTCCATCCAACTTCCTACATATGTATCTGTCCCACCCGCCACAGGAGTGGATCGCGCATTGGTTTTTGTTTCTTTCTTTGCCTTCTTCACCACTCCTATTAACAAAATCCAAATTCCTTTCCTGTCTTTACGGGCTCTACAGAACGTGTGGCAGACTTTTAAGGCAGAAAGTTATGAAAGACGCGGAGTAGAGGCAATGGAATGGCAATGGATTTTGAAAGAGATTGATATTGGAGAAATTCAGGCTTTTTTAATGGCTCGTAAAGCGGTTTCTGGAAGCCAGCCACTAGAATATTGTGGACAAGATTTTTTATCATTTTTCTCCTTCCCCAAGTAGCAAGAGAAAAATGGCTGGTGGATTGTGCAGTAAATTGAGAAATAAGGATGTGAAGGTGCGTGCAATCCTATTGACCAAAATTGATTCAAGACGCGCAAGATAGGCGACTGATTCTGAGCGCGTCAGTACGAACTCTTCGTCAAGGAAGATATCAAGGCATTAAACTTTGTTGGGGTGACAGCAGCTGGCATGGAAAATAGGATTCTATTACAAGACTTAACTATAAATATTACAATATTAATTATTAATAAGGTCAGTGTATTTATTTAATACTGAGTATTACGACGCGCCGTAGCACAGTTGGAGAAGCATCGGCTGCATTCAGTGGATTATTCAATGGTGGTGGTGTAATTACTGATTTTTAGTAAGGTTCGGTCATGAGTAGCTTCACATCCCTTAAAAAGCGACCTTACCGTAGGAGAAGCTGAGTATTCTTCCAGAACTCTTTGACACCTACATTAAATGCCATTGGTGTCACATGTTAAAGGTCTTCAAGCTATGCAATCGTTTCGAATTCTGCATTGAAACACATTGGCATTCCAGTCGAGCAATGAATCACCTTAATTTAGCACCACGTCATGGCACCTCTACCAACGGACGCGCTTCGAGCAGAATGAGCTGCCCAGAGGCTAAAACTTCTAGGCGAATTACAGCACAAAACGAATTGAAAAGAGTGAGAAGATGAAAACATTGCTCTTGAACGTACTGACCTAAATTGCTCATCGAAGGAGGTATGCCCCAACGATTAGAAAACCGTACATGAAACGTACAGAATGTAAGTGATAACTCCGACGCTCCACATATCAGTGTGGTAGTCGAGTTGTTCGTACTTAATGACTTCTGGTGCTGCAAATTCCGGCGTGCCAGCCATATAACGAAGTTCCTGGAAAAAGAAGCTTAGGATGTAAATAGGTAGAAAGAGCAACGCAACGTTCATTCTTTTCTGTTCTATTGTTAGTCTGCAAACGACTCTAGAGCTGCGACCGCAATTCGTGAAGCTTACATATGTAGAACGACAAAAATAGGAAGAACTTCGTATTACTGCGTGAACCGATCGCTGAAGGCTGTTTCGCCTACCTGAGTTCCATCGTAGTACCGAGCCAATCCGAAGTCGATCAGCTTGATTCGATTTCCCGTCTGCGAAACGCACATGATGTTCTCTGGCTGAAATAAGACAGTAGTGGAAGCGGTCTATAGATATTGACTACAGAATCAACTGTTCTGGTCTAGAAATAGTCCTCTTCAATCCATGACACCATTATATTTCTCATTTCACGGGCATTGTGGTTTATTGAAGCACGCTTAGATGTTCAATAGAATAGAATAAAACGGGCACAGAGTTGGCACCCATTCCGCGCTTTTCGAAATGGGAGGGGTGCACACTTTGGAAATAATCAACATTGGATGAAGTAAAGTCAAACAAAACGCTTCGAAAAAAACAGACTCCTAACGATGTAGACACGAAAGAAGTACACGATGATGCTTTATTTGTGAATTTTGTTCTTAATATCAGCAAAATAAAAACAATTTGTGCAAACTTTGTGACAGGCAAAAATCATAGCTACAGATCACGGTGTTCGATTATGGTATGCCTAAAGCTGTGCCATAGGCAGTATTAGGAACATCATACGCTGACCTCCTAGAAACATCTCCTAGGTCGACACTGATTTAACGACAATTTGTTTTTTTCTGGGTTAAAAAATGAACGCAAAAAATGTTCGCGTCAAGGCACCACATTTTGTGCTTCTCCTGGCCGGATGTGAGTTATCACATTTTTCACCAGGATGAAAAGTGTGAAAGGCAAATGTTTCAAGATATAATTCATAAACCGGTTAAAAACAGTTTGAGTGACCCTTTCCTGAAAAAATGGAGGAATTCTGGATTTTCTGCCGTTTTCCTTGAATCTCTTACTGGTCGATTTGTTTTGTGTTTCTAAAATTTTCGTCCTACCATAACCTCAATGGAGCTTGATGATCCCCGGAAGAAGGCGAAACGGTTTCAGCTCTTTCGTTAACCTTAAACTTAAAACAACTTATTCATTGTGGCAAGTCATTAGCTCACACTTGTACCCTATGTAATCGTCTTTCAAATAAACCTTTGCAAAATCTCTCCAGGTTTCATTTAGCTTTTCGTTAAAGACAGAGCCTCTTCATGCTTCAGTTTATACACCATTAGTTTACCATATACAGCAAAGCCTATTAAATTTGCCAAGTTCTACACACCACGCCATCTACACAAAAAGCCATTCAACAACATTCAACATTCAACAAGCGTCATCCATTTTCAAAATTCAGAAATCGTAATGGTGCATACCTTGATATCTAAGTGAAGAATATTCTGCTCATGAATGTAGTCAATCGCCTCACAAAGTTGACAAATGATCATCACTACGGCTAACTCTGTCAAAACGTAATTCTCGTCGGCGACACGATCAAATAGCTCTCCTCCTCGGACTCTGAAAAAGACCTCTCTTAGCTGCCCGACTCTGACACAATCAAATATCAGCATAGTTTAGACTGAGCACTCTAGTAAACCTGAGACAGGACAAGAGAACCAACGAATTCAATCGATTTCGACTGCCACTGTCCCCAAAATTTTCCTTCTACACAGGCGCTTCTCAAAAAGTGCGCTTCTTTCCAATACAGGTATCGCTAGAGTCATACTCCACTTCCATGGACCTAAGGCAGCTAGTAGGTGAAGTCTCTATGTCCCACTAACTTCACTGCAACGATACACTCACTGCTGGATTGAAATTAAATATTGACGACGTCATGACCACTCAAGAGCATTGCATTTGGTGAATCATAAGGAATTCGCTGAAGAAAAACTGACGGAATCGTGACAGTCACGGAGAAAATAACGCCGACGAAGTTGCATCGAAGTTACGTCACCGGCATGTCAAGTATTTGAAGCTGTATCGTTCCCTACGAAGCTGACGACATTTCCCTTTTTGACAGAAACAATAAGGACCATTCCGTGAACAAATTGAGATGGGAAAAACTCGCGTTTGAGAAGTCATAAAACTTGATAAACAATGTGGAGGAAAGCATTTGTAGAACAGAATTAATGGGGAGTGACATATGTAGGTGGTCATAATGAGCGTCTCAATTTTCGTAGCTTCAGCTCAGCAACGATTCTGCTCAATGCATGATAAGCCCTTTTGAATTGTTCGGCAGAACTTACAAGAACGACGTCTAGGCTGCCGCAAATAACGCCGAAATGATTTACAATTGCGGGGAACACCGTTCGACTACTTGTGAATTAAGCTCTCTACCGTCATACTAAAGGCTTCCTTTTTCTCGCTCCTCTATATAGCTTCACTGCATTACGTTCTCTGTGAAACTGTGCTTACATCTCCATAACCAGTACAACTTCATTGTTTGCAGTGTAGAATGCGTCGTAGATTTGAGCAATACGAGGGTGTCTCAGCTGAGTGAGGATGGACACCTCGCGCTCCACCTCAGCTCGATCCGCTTGCTGAATAAGAGGAGAGGTTATTAACTTTTTACAAATCTAGGTTCTAATGCAGATGCTTTACTGATAAAGCGAAAAGAATGAAAATCTGACCTGTTTAATTCTGATGACTTTTGCTGCAAATTCATTCCCACTCGCCTTCTCTCGAACTTGATAAACTTTGCCGAACTTGCCACTGAAAAAGTGCAACGTAAAGCCTGAATAGCTATCCTAGCTGGGGCAGGTACCGCTTGAAAAGCGGAACAAACACCTTTGAAGAAAACTACACAGAAAGATTCACTCGTACAGTAGCTCTGTGTGAAGTCTCTGTAAAATAGCGCAGTTTCAATTTTACGCTCGCCGTTAAAAGGACTGTGGACTCATGCGTGTACCTCAATAATCCATTGCGAAAAGTTGCAAGTCTGAATTAAGCAGCAAGCAATTCAAGTTTACCGTACCAAAGATAAAGAAAACTGGAGGAAGCTTGTATGTAAGTTGAGCATGCGCCCGACAACCAAAACATGTTGAATAGCAGATCCACGTGTATAGTATCTTGAGTGTCTTTCTCTGAGTAAACATTCAATGCAGGGTAGGTCAAGAGACGTGCACAAAATTTCAAAGTTGGATTCACTCGAAGTTTTACAACGGCGAACACTCATTCATTGGCAAAATCCTGGCGAATTCTCTAGAAACGCTTAATGTACACAGATTAGCATTTATTTATTGGAACCGTTTTGTCCTCGCACTATGTAGCGGTGAGCGTTCAACTGCGAAAGGTCTGATACAGGGGAAGACGATTTGTTATAGCTCCGCTCTTTCTCATACAAGAGAAGTTCGAGCTATGAAAAGCTTGTTCGCAGAACAACCAAAAGCAAGACTAACTGGAGGCTCTCGGTGAAACCTGGGTATACTTGGTGTCATCTTCAGTCGTGGTGGAGGCCATGCCTAAGGGTTAACCTTTTGCCAAATCCTCTGACAACCTCGTCAAGCAATACAACTCGTTCATGATCTTCAAGTTCTATCCCGCACTAGCCTTCCCATTGAACCGTTTAGCATCTACAGCTTCTCTTAGTTCCACACATTTTATTTCTTAAAATGTAACGACCTAACTAAAAGTTCCTGTTTGCCCACTCGGAATCACTCATCGCTCACTTCTTTGGTAAGCACTCTGCAATCATTTTCTCTAATTGTATTCTTGAGCACTTGTGAGCCTAGCAGTCTCCTTCGAATTTGGGTTTTCGGCTTCTAAATCATTGGAATCATCAAATCAAAGAATTCCGGTAATACCATGTGTTAGCTCGGAAAATCTGGATTTAGCGATTAATTACAAACGTGCACCCCAACATCAAAGTATTGAGGCATTCTAACGCTATAATGTACTCGTCCATAAACCGAAAACCTGTCGTTAAAGAAGGATCTTGGATTAGTCTTGCATACGTAGAACGGTGAGGGTAGTTCATCAAGAGCTGAGGTCAACTGTGACCAAAGCAAAACGTGAGAAGAGCATTTTCAGATACGAGCAGATCTTTATGTTTTAAAGGGCCTCAAACGAGCACCAACTGTTTTTCTCTAACGATGTAACGTGGTAATTTTTGTCGCCATATTTCCATAATCTATTTCAACTATAGGCACTATAATTTTCACACCTTTACTTAAAAATAACACTAAAATCAGCTTTTACGCAGCATCCCATGCTGTTGTTGGCGCTCCCGTCAAAGAGATAAAACTAGACCAAATATAGGCGTCACACTCACTCTCCGATCAGCCTACTGCTCTCGTAGCATTGTTCAAACTTCACATTTGATCGAATGCTCTCGATTTTCTTGATGTGTAGTAAAGGTGGTTCGTCGGCATCTGCAACACAAAACGCATTCGAAATGAACAGCACTTACAATGCTCTGTATAGTAATAAGCAATAAATTTCAGTGGTTGGTGCTTCCAAAAAGGCAGTGGGTGGATTTAAACCTCCACTTTTCGAATTCCAAATTTTAACAGTTTTGCTTTATAAAACATGGTGGGATAATTTCCTAATGAAGACAGTAATTCTAAGCATCGAAAAAGGGAAAGAAAAGTCTACAAGCTAAGTAAACAAGTAACAAACCTGTAGGGTAATGTTCATCGACTTTGATTTTACCCTCAGTGCCCATGGGAACCTGCAATGAGAATCTGCGTTGACCGGCCATCGCGAGCAAGATGCGCGCAATGAATGGTTTTCCGTTTTACAGACGTAACATTCGATGACGATCGTGAGCGACATCGATGACAACCATCTTACTATTCACGTCGTCTGGCCAACAGGCCGTCGACGACGAGAAGCCGCGTAATTCAGCAAAGAAATTAGACGTGCTTCGAGACGCGGCAAGGATCAAGCATGGGGTTCGATTTTTGCCGAAAATTTACTACCCCCATTCCGAATCAGATTTGATAGTACCCACTTGTCACCCCCCACTTGTCTGCACAATAGATGCATTTCGTGTATGTTTTGATTCTTTAGCTCTTTGGTTTTTTATCATAATAAGTTGATCTTTCCTGGTGCGGTGTGAAGACACGTATATAGTGAATACAGAACTGTATCCTAAAAAATTTCGATTGTTGACTGTTTTTCAGTTGAAATTTAAGATCTTGCTGGACCAGCCTTCAAATCTTTCAAAACCGGTCGATTCTTTTTCGCGTTTTGCAGAATACCACGGCACTACACATTCCTTAGACCTGATGGAAACGAAATCTGAACCTTAAGTATATAAAATAGAATATTACCATAAAGCAAATCAAGAGATAGAATAACAGAAAGTATTTTAAAAAAGAAGAAAAATGAAATAAAATAAGGCTAGAGTATATAAATTTTCCAGTGCCAACTGCTGATGTTGGTTTGTTCCTGCCGTCAATCACATAACGGACTCGTAACCGAATGCTCGACTTACCAATGAAACACCTGAAGGAAACAACCGCAAAATTTCGAGCCACAGTTATGATACAGAAGAAAAAGTCTCGCCTTTGATATGAGAAGGGGCTCATACTGAAAGTCTTTGTTTTCCATGAATTAAAATGTTCTTCTATTATAAGGAGATATGTTGCGAAATTTTACCACATAACATTTCAAGTCCTGTTCAACGCACAGCAAAAAATCTGTTTCTTTGAAATGATCTTCTTTAATATCAGGGAGTTTGATCTTACATCCTTTTCCCAAAAAAAAGCGGTGCAAAACCGATTGATCACACGGAGGTCACTAAAAAATTATTTTTCCGTATGATAAGCAAAGCTTGCACTTTTGTAAAACGCAATTTAACCTTCATACGTTATCTCCTTCACGTAGAAAACTTATTAACATTAACTGCGCACACGACCGGCGAAGCAGACGAGCGCAGGGACTGTCCTTGTCGGGACTTGAAAGGTTGTGACTCGGAGAGTTTTTGGAAAATTTAACACTCACAGCTTTTGCAAAAACATTTTGTCTCCATAAAAACGGCGATTTTGAATAAGACTCCCTTGCCATATCTAAGGTCGCTACAGAAAAGCAGAGTCTTTTGTAACAGCTGTATAACAACAAGGAATCGAAATTTTACTTGTTAAAATTTAACCTCCTAACGGTTTCTCGCTCAGGAAGAAAAACATGTTTTCGTAACAAGTCAAAGCATCGTTTACATCTCTGCGGTCTATTCGAGTAGCGCTTCAAAAAATCCCTGTACATTGTGTAGAATATTACAAATTTACAAATCTTAAAAGAACAGTTAAATCACCATTAGCAGTTATTACCAAAATTTTAATTTCTATTATTTCAAAGACACCTTTTCTTCAGGTATCAGAAATGCATCTTGCCGGGACGTTTTGCAAAAATACGCAAACATTGCATAGATCCTTAATTTGTTGAAGACTGCTCTTAGTCCAAAACTTTATAAGATTCTATTACCTAACTTCCTCAGTAAAATACAGTCGCTACTAGCAGTGTTCCACATTGTAGAAGCCGCACTTAGAAAGAATAATTTACTAGAAGTTACACAAATCACCCTCAAAGCTAAAAAACGAGAAAATCCTTTCCGTTTCTTTGCTTCTTCACCACTTCTTCGGCAAACTCCTCTTCAACATTTCTTCAGAGCACTCACTTCTTCAGTAGAACCTACATTCGAGTCCTTTCATTAAAACGATGGCACAGTAGAACCCGCCAATGGATTCACGGGTATAAATAAATAAATAAATAAATAAACATCAGGCTTGACCCTGGACGTGACCACAAAATGTGACAGAACAGAACAGAACAGAACAGAACATTTATTAAGCCAAAAGAGACACAAAATAAATTCACAAACGAATTGTGACAATATTTCAGCATGCACGAGAAATGGAAAACTTGACCTAGGCAATTCAAAGGTTAAGATTTCAAATCTATAGAGTCTACATTTGCAAAGGACCTGGGAGAAGTGAACTGTAGACTCAAGGCAGACGATTGAGTGGAGAAAAATCCGCATGATAGCAAGGCTGTTCTCACGCAGCTGAGCTTGGGAAGGAAGAGTGTTGCACATGGTGAACAATGTGCTTTAATATTGTAGACAAAGGCTGTGACATCGCTACACCCACACTGACGAGTATATGAGAGAGGTCTAATATAAAGGGAAACAAGAGCAGTGACGAACTCCTATGGTATTGCATGGCTGACTCACCTTCGATTGACATTTCTGACAAGCAGATTAATGGCTTCGGAATTCCCAGCAAATTTATGTTGCATACCTCTACCCGCAAACAAAGCGCACAAGCAATTCCTAAGCTTTTTGGTGGTAAAACGTAAGAATCAACCAGTCTGACCAAGATTTGAAACAGCGCCCAGAAATCGAGATTCGCGTTGCAGGAGTGCTGAACTCCGAGGACATATTCAAAACTACAGTTTATAGCAGTAGCAGATAATAGCAGTATTCCTGGTTGATGGAAACATTTAATGAAGTTTAATGATTTGTAAATTTTGACGCAGACGCACTGAATCTGACCTGATGTATCTTGTTTGTCCTCTCATTTTGAATGTGTGATAGACAGCAGTGGACAGACACATCACCTGACTGAACAAGACCTAGTAGTCACCTCTCGTCACGCCGATCACTGAAGGTCCACCCACATTTCTATTGATCTTCGTCGCATGTCACGGTAATCCGGAGAAAAGAGTGTCATCTTTCGTTTAGTACTGTCAGGAAGCAAGATGTTCCATGAACGTGTTAGTGGACGTCCCGTAGCACTTTTCTATACCCTCGGAATCGGGCGGGCTCTGTCTCTCGTATACCGGCTAGTACCAGCTAGCGACGCCAAAGACGGCATCCTCCCAAAGGGTGGTAAGGAGAGGGCCCCAGCTGAAGGTCGTTCTGGAACCTCTCCTTTAAATCTAGCGCCCTTCCCTCCTTTATGCGAAGAATGAGACTCTCCTTGGGAGAGGGGGCACCGTACTGAACCGATTGTCTCTCCACATCATCCCATGCGCTGACGTAATACTCGTCAATAGCACCTCTTGCACTTCCTGCAGGATTGAACTTTATACCTTAGCAACATCCCACATTCCATAGTCGATCAACTTTTCACAAAGAGGTGTGCAAGGTTTCGGATAGTACCTGATCTAAATACACTAACTGCAAACAACAATGAGCAGCAGGAGGTGGTAATCGACCTTGCAACAATAGGCTGAATTAGTTGTTTAGAGTAAATAGTGAAGTTGGGTCTTGCTGCGAGACTTTAAACAATAATTCTTATCACGTACTACCGCACTAAGCAGTAAAAATCTCGACCAGACCGACAGATTAACAGATCCGAGATTCCATCCTAAAAATTTTACGTTTATTTCAATGGTCTACTTATGTAGCGATAGTGCAGAGCGAGAAGGCGATACATCTCAAATTTTCAGATTTCTATGCTTCCCTACGCTCGCAGAAGCGCAATGGACCTTCGGCTTTTCATCGAGATGAGTGGGACAGCCCAAAGGACACATCCAGAACTGTAAGGAATGGATGGCTATCCAGTCCACGTTATAGGACAAATATGCGTTAAAAGGTCCAATAACCAAAAGAAGAAAAAAGAAGGAGCAGGTTTTGTTTCTACTCTTACCCTTCTCTTTACGTCTAAGGATTCGTGTCTAAAGTCGGATTCAAATTTAAAAGAACACTACATTCATTTATTCTAAATTTTGAGTGTTGTTCAGATAATGTGTCCAACAAACGAATGGCATTAATCAACTTGAATAACCTGTAGAAAAACCAGGAATAAATATGTAAATTCAAAGGTTGCGCCAACATACTTGATAGAATGCATAAAATACAATAGAATCACAATTCCAATCCCACAGGAAGATTTTTAAGAAAAGTTGAAGGCTACTTCTTCGAAGAAGCAATGCTTCTTCGCGAAAACTTGCACAGTGTGGCGTTTGCAACGAGACTGCATAATGTGAATATTCTTTCGTGAGAAAAACCTTACTTTGTATTCTTCGGAAGCGCCATTTGGTTCCAACGGCCGTGAAGGAGTGGCTAAGCTGCTCATGGAGCTTGCAAAACCTATAGCAAATGCTGACCATCTTTCGAACGAGGCAGTATTAAACATCTGCCAACGATGGCTATGTGCATATCTTCAGCTGATCATATGAAAAATTAAAAATTGTTTTTGATTCAAATTTTGGGGCGCAAGAAGAATTCATTGATAGGCGTCAGCACTACAGGGTGCGTAAAAAGTACTGACGCATTAAACGTAAGCGTTAGAAATGACAACACATTATAAAATTTAACAAGTTTATGTTCAAAATGTCAACAATGATCTAGCGAACAGAATAGCATCACTTGTATTTTATATGGGCTTCTTTGCTGCGAATGCAGGGACGAAGACGCCAAGGAAAGGCATCGACGGTGCTCCGCAAGTAGTCCACGTCGATTTTGTTCCATGCTTTGACCTTCAGTGACTCGGTACATACTTTTGTGCATTCAACTTGTACTATCTCCTTAGGAACTGGGCGAAGCCACTCCTCAGCCAATTTTGTTGCTTGCAAGCGTCTGGCCTCGAAAAACATCCTAATTTTTTAAGGTTTACCTCTTTTGTTTCGCCTACTTCACAACGTTGTTTAACTATTAGTTTTATCCTTAAAGCGATTGCACTGTATTATCTGATCTCTTTTCGTTTCTCAGGTTCTGTGTTTCATTGCTCATTTCTCTTACGACTGTCTTATACGTCGTAATAAATTATTATTATTATTATTGTAAAAGTGTTACATGCTCTTGAAGTACCTCTAAAATGCCAATTCTGTCGGAAGGATCGCTGCAAGGGAGGCGCATCCGGCCAGCAACATGGTTTGTGCATTCATAATAAGCGCCTCTCGTTTTCGTGGATACAGGAGTAAAGATAAATCAGTAGAACTACCTGTATTGATGTCCTAAAGAAGCAACTGGTTCCTTGGTTCGATTCCCACCTCGAGAGTGAGCCGTATTTCTTCCAGCAGGATTAGACTCCTGCGCAGTGTCGAGGATTGTTCAGGACAGGTTCCGCGCCAACTCGGAGGACTTCATTTCGGTAGAGAAATGATCTCAGTATAGACCAGATTTGAATCCCCTGAACTCTCTATATCGAAAGTTTTGGAAAACAAAGCTTGCGCTACTTCCCACAAAAGTATGAAGTCAGCGAAGGATGACCTTGTCAAAGCATGGAACGAAATCGGCGTGGACTACTTGCGGCGCACCGTCGATGCCTTTCCTCGTCGTCTTCGCACCTGCATTCGCAGCAAAGAAGCCCACATAAAATGCAAGTGATGCTATTCTGTTCGCTAGATCATTGTTGACATTTTGTATATAAACTTGTTAAATGTTACCAGGCTGTCCAATAATTCCTGTCCGAAAATTTTCAAAGTTCTATAATTTTTCCTTAGAAGTGTTATAATATCAGGCAAGTGTAAAAACCTTCTAGAAGGTTCTCCAGAGTTCCACGCTAGGGGTATATAAGGCGCAGTCGCTGCGTCTAGCTACCAGTACAAGCTAAAATGGACCAAGGTCGAATTCGTACGTTCGTGTACTACGAGTGTCGTCCGCATCGCAAAGAGTTTCTCGAGGACCTGGTCACTGGGGATGAGAGCTGGGTCCTCTACGACAACGTCGCCTCCGTGCCGTCTGGATCCCGCGCGGAGAAGAGCCGCCGACGACGCCTAAAGCCGACCTGCACCCGCTGAAAATCATGCTCTGCTGCTGGTGGGACGCCAAGGGCATGCTGTACATCGAGCTGCTCCCGCAAGGCAGGACGGTCACCGCCTCCATCTACACCGATCAGTTCGAGAAACTAGCCGCCGCCTTCCGAGAAAAGCGTCCCCGACGGGCCTCGGTCCACCTGCTGCACGACAACGCGCGCCCCCACGTGGCGAAGGAGACCCAGCAGAAGTTGGCGACGCTCGGCTGGGAGACGGTTGCCCATCCGCCGTATTCCCCGGAACCCGCCCCTCCGACTACCACTTGTTCCGCCCGCTGAAGCACCATTTGGCCGGAAGAAAATTCACCAACTACGACAACCTCAAATCCGACATCGCGGACTTCTTCGAGTCGCAGCCCCCGGAGTTCTGGACGAAGGGCATCGGCGACCTGCCCAATCGATGGGCCACTGTTGTGGATGACTGTTGTGATTATATTGTTGATTAGACTTGTTTTTCATTTTCAATTTTCTTCAAAGTTGAAAAAAATTGAAAATGGTGAAATTTTCGGACCAGAATTATTGGACAGCCTGGTATAATGTGTTGTCATTTCTAACGTTTACCTTTAGTGCGTCAATTTTTTACGCACCTGTAATCAACAAGCGGATTCTGTAAAAAGTTGGAATTCAATTAAACTGCTCATCTGCGAAGACGGCCGAATCAAAACTTCAAAAAAGTAGGAAGATGCAGCAATTATATGAGTATGTCTCGAAGACGAGGCTACCCAGTGAAGATGGCATACAGCTGAAATGAAACTACTAGTGCAGATGGCATGGAGTTCGGAGCTTTGATGACCACTTGGTTATGGTGCCGAAGTGGTCATCAAAGCTCCGAAGGCACTACAACACAAAAAACAATACGAATGACAGAACTGGAGCAGATTGGCAAAAAATACAACGCTATTGATAGGCAATAATTGCTATTAATAAAAAGGAAAAGAAAACCTGTAAACTTTTGAAGATATAGCTACTTTGAGAAATTCAACTCAAAATTCAAATGTATGTCTATACAAATTCCGCTTTGAGCTGGACATTTTGAAATCAAACTGGACAGTTTTTATACCAGACTAGAGACTTTATCTCAAGCTGAACATACCAAAATCCAAAAGGAGACGCTCCAGGAAACATAGAAAGCTTTTTGTTTTAAGAATATAAAGAAAAGACTGCTGCGCTCTTTGAATAGACACAAAATTCTTGTTCTTTAGTTCTTTAGGTAAAAGAGGATTTAATAACATTAGGATTACTTCCCTGAACGACGAATAAATTTGATATATATGTATATATATATATATATATATACATATATAAAGAAAGAGAATGCGCAGTGCACTCATCCAATTTGTCGAGATGTCTGCTGGAATGACAGTGCAAATGCTGCCTGCTTGCATGTTAATCAACTAGCGAAAAACAGTTGCGAGAGAAGAATCACGCCACCATCCTCCACTCTCCACTGAACTCCAGGAATACGGTATTTCCATTATCAACGAAACAGGCATTGCTATGCACCATGCAAATGCAGGCGGCAACCTCCCGGCGAAAAATTCAAGCACTTCAGAGCAGACATAAAAACATCGCTTTAGTCAGTCAAGAGGATAAGTTTATAATTCAAAAATTGTAGTTGTTTTATTCTTAAAACACCCTGAATATATTTTTAAAATAGATTTCTAACAAAAAAATCACATTCAACCTTGTTGAAACGCGTATATTTTTGCTTGAAATACGTCCTCTGTGACTTGGAAAATCGAAATATGGAAATAGAAACGAAAAAGCAAGGTCATCAGGTTTAAGGTGAGAAGTGTCCACCTTGAAACGAAAATTCCATTCACCAGAAATCCATTATCACTTATTGAGAGGAGACTGCGCATACAGACCATCTGAACAGTGCCCACGCTGACTGCTGACAACCGTTTTCTTTTCCACTGCGAAGCACGTCATGGAAGATCAGATTAGCTACATTTCGGACTAGGCTTTGTCCACATCTCTGCTCTGACACAGCGCAAACAAAGTGAAGATATTGCAATCGTTTGCACTACCCATCCCATGCGGTGCTCTTGAAAACATTTCAGACTGATTCTATCCAGAGAAGAGAATACGAAGGAGTAGGCCGACACGATAAGGAGGTAAGTGAGGACCAGCGAAATCGTGGAATGCGTCCGAGCAAAACAACTGGACCGACGTCCATCTATTTTGCGTTCTGGTCTTTTGGCTATCAGCTGTTCGAGCGATCATCCGGAATGACGTAGGCTGAGCTGGTCAACAAACCGTCCGCACAGACTTATCGATCCTATCGATTCGGCTGGCACTAGTCTCTACGAAAGTCGGGGTCCAATTTATTGTCGAATAATCCTAATAGGAGGGGGGGGGGCGTTCATGAAGGACAGGGCGAAACTGCTGCAATTGAAATAAGGCGAGACAAACCGTGTGAACCTGTGCTGCTCTAGTGGACGGCTTCATAACATGTTCAAGCTCTCGCCATGTTGTCATCCTACATCGTACGTAGTGTCATGTCGGATATTTCAGGTTCGCCCCTTTTACTCTGAACAAAACTGAGGAGAATTTCGCCAAAAGGGTAGGTAATTCTATCAACCTTACAAGCTGTTTATCGTTACCGACGATTCAGCATTTTGTATGAGCCACTAATGACCTTTTTTATCTTTAGATGACCTTACGGAAACAAAATAGCTAGGAAAATTGGTTTAGGATCGCCATTAAGGTTCATTTTTCCCTACGGCAGTTTCTTTTTCTTAAAGTTAAATGCAATCCGCTACAGCAGCTATGCTGTAGCGGATTGCATTTAACTTTAGCCCGGTGTTAATGCGGCGTATTTGAAGAAGTTTGTTCTTAAAACGTTCAAAAACGATAGCTAAATCCAAGCTGATAATGAGTTTAAAGCAGTACAGTTAACAGCACTCAAGCCTTATTCACCTTCCGCGACCTGATCAGAGAAGAACAAGGAAGAGCGGAAGAATAAAGTTGCCACTGGAAGTTGCAGAGAGGCAATAAGAAGAAAATGTCGAATTAGGTTAGGGTCAAATAAGATTCATAAGATTTCCCGTTCCCGATAAAGTATTAGTAATTGTCTTAGGATGAACAACCTCGTATCCAATAGTCTATATTCCATCTTAGTGGAATCCAGGTTCACAAACGAAGTTTTCCAACAGTCTGCGAGGTTGTTGAGAGAGGCTTGTCAGTCTGTTATGATCGTTTTAACTTATCACCACAGGATGTAACGAAAGTTTTTGGGACTTCTTCCTGACGCAGAGGCTTGAGTGAGAGGGAGATAGCAGAAAGAAAGAATTTTACTAGGGGAAACCTAAAATATCGACGTCAGATGCTAAATTGGAAAGCAAGATAATGCTTAAGGAATAACTGCAATACTATCTCAGCGCTATCCTCACAGCCGAAAAAACACATCGTACGCATTTCTGTCTACATTTACCATATTTACACTGGTGACCGGAAGCGAAGCATGAATCAGACAGGCAGATTGCAGAAGTAGCGATACCAGTATGTTGGCACGGCAGCGGTGAAATCGGTTGAGAAAACAATGTAGCAAAACGACTGCCGTGGTCATCTTTAGGCGAGAAATGATTGGGATGCTCCATAACACACTTAATCCGTCATAGGATACTATTTAAATGTATCCGATTTTGGCAACAGCAAATGATACAATTTTGTTCCTAACAAGAGTCACTCTGAGGATACCGTTTTACACATGGCTTTCTTCGTGTCCAACGTGTTTCCTCAAAACTACTTCGCATGTCCTTGAGAGTTAAATGAGATTCGCAGTAACAAATACAATGCCAATTTAATTCGTTTATTAATTTGAGTTAGCGTACAGCACTGGGAAGAGGCGTTTGCTTTAAATGTAATGTAAAAGACAAATTGATGCAAGGCTCAGGTCGTGTGCAACCCAAGACCGATAAAGCCTTCTATCCTCTCAGACCGGAGACTTGGCATCAGTCTTGTCTGTAAAGAACGAAACCCTCATTGTTGAGCCGGCTGGTAATCGCTAGTCATTCTGTAGGCCAATTATATTTACATTCACCTTCAAGTGGAACATATCTCGTGCTCCGTATAGGCATAGCGTCAAGCATTACCATATAACTACTTCAGCAAAAATTCGTAATCAACCACATTAAATAGAGTTCTTTTCAAGATATCGTGGCACAATGGGCGGCGGGGAATGCTCGTCATGTTCTTATCAATGTGGTGAAGCGCTCTAGGTAACGCAACACGTGCAGCAAGCGTTTCTTCTGCTAGCAAAAGAAGGTTGAAAACCCATAAGGACAGATTCGCGTAGTGTTTTAACCGAAATCCCAGCTGTCACCTTCTTTTGTAGCACAAGAGCAGGTCACAGCTGCGATTTTAGATTGAACTCGGTGTAACTGCAACATGTCTCCATGAAGAATCAGTAGCCGAAACGGCTCATAAGGTTCTGCTCTACAAATCGCATAACAATGTTTGATTAATTCGCACGATCCGGTCAACCTTCTTCAGAATCAGTTGCGTCCATTTGAGATTCGTTTCACCAGCTTATGCTAGTGGCAGTGGGTGCATGGTATAATTTTGAAAAAGGAAGCCCAAAGACCGCCAGAAGTTACTACGTCGCCCGCGCTATGTTGTTCTATAGGCTAAAAAGGTTTCTCTGAGTTCACAACCACAAATTGCATCCACTTAACAATGTTAGGCTGTTGAATATGAAACGGCCGATTTTGACTGAAAATTTTGACAGATCATAACTTTGCTTGGAAACAATTTTATTAACTGCAATAAGCACCACTACAATTGATACACTTTTTCCAACACGATTATAGCTTATACATTCTCTCTTTGTCAAAAGCGGAACTACGAAAATTAATAAAGCATAAGAAGTCACTTTCGACCTTTTCTGGGTTGCTGAGTTTTTTATCCTTCACATGGCTACCTGCTTGAAAAAATGGTGGTCGGCAAGAGACAGATCTTTTGAACATGTTGGATGTGATAGAATTTCGTATCCTCATTCATCCAGTTTCTGGGCAACAATTTGTGAAACGTGCGGACGCGCGTTACCGTGCGGTAGGATTGGGCCTCTTCGATTGACCAAAGCCGGCTGTTTTTCAGTCAACTTCTTGTGCATCGCTTCAACTTCGGCGCAGTACTTCTCCGCTTGATAGTCTCTCCAGTCTTCAAGGACTTGTAATGGGCAATACCAGCCACTGTCCACCATGCGGTCACCATGGTCGTCTTCGGATGGAGTCTTGGTTTCGACATTCCTTGGGACTCTCATTCTTGTCCAGCCGTTGTGCAGAACGACGATGATTGTCATAAAAGATCCGTTTTTCGTCGCATGTTCCGTCCAAAAAAGACTTCCTTAGATCGCGCAGCCTTAACGAAACACAGGTGTGGTGGCGTTTCAGCATCTACCCGGCGGTCAGTTCATCCGGGATCCTTTTACCCAATTTCTTCACCTTTCCGGTCGCATTTAAGTGGCGACTCATGGTGCTACAGTCAACGCCGAAATGCTGTGTCAGCTCTCTCAGAGTTTGACTCGGATCCGCTTCCACCATGGCTTTGAGTTGGTCCTCGTCAAGGAGGGATGGCGGTCTACCTCGGTCTTCATCTTCGAGACTTTCATCTTCAGATCGAAACCTTTCGAACCAGTGGCGAATTGCGCGTTCCATGGCGAAATCCTCTCCAAATGCAGCGTTGATGTTACTAGGTGCGTTCCATTCATATAAGTAGAGCACCCGAATATTACGTTGATTCATAATGTAAAAACGACGTCAAAAACTCGGCAAGAGGTAATTATGTCACAAAAGCCATAGATGGTAAGAAAGCGAACATTCTTCACCTTCAGAAATATGCAATGCTTGAAACGGGAACGTTCGTAGAAACGAAATTGAGGTAGCAAAATCGGCCATGTCATATGCATCGGCCTAATGGAACGGTTATTAATCGAATGAGTAAAAATTCGAAAAAAATACAAAACCAAGTGGGCGTGATAATTAATAACTAATACCAAGTGACAGTTACAAATAATAATCACAACTAAGCGCTCCGTGACAAGCACGACAACAATAGAAACCCCAATTTCGTTTTTGCAAGAACTGCGCGAGCACTCTGTCCCGCATCAGCAAGTACATATGTGAGAATCTTCAGGCATCAGAATACGGCAATGGTGTCACTCATCAACGAGCGCAGCTGTTCTATAGTTACCGTACGGATAACTAAAAGATTAGGAACTGCAAGATGTACTGTCCCGTATTCGCTCAGTAGTGCTTCAGAAGTAGTTATTCGACCACGTGTTAGGCTGCTGTGTAGCATTTACAACAACCAACACCGATGACTACCCACAACTGCTCACTTGCTTCAACACAGTGGCGACAACGTAGCTTAATTACGTGTTTGTTGAACGGGAGGATAGGAATAAGGCTTGGCGCTAAGCATTCCCTTTGGTGCCTGCGTCACGCATTCTGTCTTAACTCTACGGGACGTTGTGGAGAAAATTTGACCGTGTATTTGGCCTTTCTAGCGAAATCGTGGGCGAAATCATATCCTGCCTGCTAGTTAGTCTTATCCTATCTGGAGGAGAGGCCTGCTTCGCAGATGGCTAGAACCTTAATCGGAGCGCACGCCTGCGATATCAAGAATGCCGACGTGGTTGGATAGGGTTTACTTTTGCCATTTTCCTCTATCATTTCAAAGAGTGGAAACATTTTCCTTTTCCTTCGATCTAATTTCGCCAGCGTATTCTTACCGGTATTGGTACTGATACTAGCTCATTAGTTAGAGATATCACAGAGCCCTGTGCCATGCGACTCAATTTGCTTCACGGAACCTTCTTTCACACTTGGAGATTAGACACTAGACACCAATGGTCCTAAGGCAAATATAGCAGTAGTGTGCAGAGACTGAAAACATCAATCTCGATACCAGAACATCATCTATTTGTGAAGACAGCCGACATCAAAGTGATGAAGAATCATTCAGTGAGGAGAGTGCAAGAAAAAAGAAATATAGTAAGTTAATGGACCGATATATAATATAAGTGCTCGCACAATGGGATCGCAAAATGTTTGGTTTCAACATATTTGAATAACAACAGCGAGCCGTTTTAAACAGTGATTTTAAATAGGTGCCACTAACATAGGTCGACTTCTGCCCCCTTACTGGTAGTTGAAGGACCCCTTACTCGAGAATATGGAAGACTACGCCTTGGAGTACGCATTAGGCGTATGTATCTTCGATGTCGCAGCAGATTAGGAAGTACACACCATTTTTAAATTGAGCTGTGTGCTGGAGAAAAAGTGGTAGTTGGTGAGAACAAGGCCCAGCCACACTTGGCCAGCTTGGCCTTAGTGGACTCCTCAATGTGTGGTCTAGAGTTGTTCTATTGAGAGTACACATGGACCTGCTTCCGAACTCTACAATAGTTCCAAGGTGGTCCTTCAAAATTTGTAGCATATTAGCGCAGACGTCTGCCTGTACTACGTTCATCAAGTACAAGTAGCTATTGAAAATATGCGCCCTGAGCGTTCCGCTAAAAGCGCTGCATCACATTTGTTTTGAGAAAGTCATGCTTCAACCATTCACGTCTTCAGCGTCGTCTATTTTGTTAACCCCTTAGCTGTAATGGCGGACGTTAGGGCAGAGTTACCACCTCTCAGCACCTGTGATATGATCGACGGGCCTGTCCTACAGGGAATAGGTGAATTTAAGTATAACGGAAAACGGTAGGTTTGCGCAGCGATCCAGGTCGAGGTGTGTCAGTGTGTAATCGGCCAAATTTCCTTCCTTGCCAGTCGACTTCATTCCCCTACCTACAGCACATACGGTTGCCTTGGTAACACCTAGAATGGCTGACAGTACGGGTAGAGGCCCGCTCGGTGTGTCCGCTTCCACCTCGCAGCCCGGCATGCCCAAACCCTGTTCCATTGGGTGTCCAGAGTCTAGATGGAATAGCCGCCATCATGCGTTTTCATGGTAATCGGTAAACTACGTATCACAGCATAAACGTTCTCTTCTTAATCACTTCCATTTTAGCTACAACCTTCCAAGCCTGAGGAAAGATGAATGATGATTTTAGGTTTAGAAGGCATGGATTGCGAAACTGCAATACCAGCCAGGAATTAGGCTGAAGTAAGTGCTGGAAAAGTGTTGTACGGCTTGCTTTCCTCAGTGCTCTTTCATGCTCGGGCAATTGCTCACAGTGGCAGGAAAGATCGTCTTGAACGAGGCACTCCTAGTTGGGGGGGGGGGGGGAGGGTGGGATTTCTATGACAGGAACGTGACATGCGACGAAAAATGGAGCCTTTATGACAATCGTCGTCGCTCTGCACAAAGGCTAGAGAAGAATGAGAGTCGCAAGAAGATGCCGAAGGCTAGTCTCCATTTAAAAACGACCGCGGTGGTGGGCAATGGCTGGCATAATCCATTAGAAATTCTTGAAGGCTGGAGAGACTATCACAGCGGAGAGGTATTGTGCTGAAGTTGGAGTGATGCACCAGAAGTCGGTTGAAAAAAAACAGCCGGCTTTAGAAGATCGAAGAGTCCCAGTCCTACTGCATAACAACGCGCGCCCGTACGTTTCAAAAATTGTTGTACAGAAATTTGATGAATTGAGATACGGAGCTCTGTCACATCCAGCCTCTTCAAAAGATCCGTCCCCTACCGTCGTTTTTTCAAGCCTTTAGAACGTCATGTAAAGGATAAAAATTCAGCAACCAAGATGATGTCGAAAATGACTTCTTATGTTTTATTAATTTTCGTAGTTCTGATTTTGACAAAGATAGAAAGTATAAGCAATAATCGCGTTGAGAAAAGTGTATTAATTGTAATGGTGATTATTTCGATTAATAAAATTGCTTCCAAGCAAGGTCATAATATGTCAACATTTGCAGTCAAAATCAGCAATTTCATATGCAACGATCTAATAGCATCAAGCAATCTTGTTAGTTCCCAACAAGATTACTTACTCCAGCCGATATAATCATGAACCGGCTTATACGCAACTGTAACCACTAAAAAGAATCAACAATGATTTCAGAATTAGCATGTTTAAAACACCGTGCCGAGTAGTCTTCCACTGTGAACTTTAGGTCGGACATGATAACTGACGATGGGAGATTGCTGGCAAACTATAACCTTGGCGTCCACGTTTACGATATTTTCAGCGGGTAGGATATGAATGAGGATCAAGTGCAGAGCGAAGGGATTCAGAAGGCGTGCCCTAGACGTTGTTCAGCGTGCGTCTGGATTCAGAAGACGTGCTGAAGACGTCGTCCAATTTCCGTTGGGATTCAGAAGACGTGCTGAAGACGTCGTCTTACGTGCGAAGGGATTCAGAAGACCTACTGAAGACGTCGTCCAACTTGCGTAGGGATTCCGAGTAAGGGGGACCCTAGGAGGTGATCAACAAAGGGAACCACTAGAGGGAGGAGCGTGAATAAGGGGGGACCAGTATTTTCCCTCAACATTGCTCAGTGTGTATTGGATTTCTGAAGACGGCTTACAGAAGTCGTGGCACGTAGGCACGTGCGTCGGAGTGCAGAATGAGTGTCATAGACGTTGTGGCAGCCTGGTGACACGTGAAACGGTACTCAGTGCCACATGTGCGTGCTTGATTGTTACTCCGTTTCTTTGCCAGCACATCGGTAAGAAAGTATTGGCTGGGAGAGGGGAGCAGGAGTGGGGAAGGAGTAGAGAGAGTGACAATCGGATTCGAAGGAGTATTATTGCCATCGGACAGTAAGCGGTGTCGACCAACACCGATTAATTTTAATTATGGTTCTGCAGATTAAGCACCGGATTGGGACTCTCATTACCTGTTTCTCGTCACGTAGAGAACGAGCACTTCGGAGAATAAATCGGGTACATGCGATAGAGGGTGGATGGGCTTAATAGGAGCAGTGAAGATTCTGACCCACCATATCCCGTTGCACCAATCTGTATAGTGAAACCAGTTTTTTACTGTAAAAGTAAGAAGGCCTAAAGAAGAAAGGAGGAAGGTTGGGGTTCTTCTGCTCTCGGAGTTTGGGGGCGAAGCCCCCTAACCAGACGTTTGGCGACCGCTATGCCGCTGAACGTCTGATTATCAATATTTTACCAGAGAGTATGCTAGGAAATGCCGGTTAACGTTTTTTAGATAACGGACTTTTACACGTGCCCTTCACAGAAATAGAGCGTTCACAAAATAGTTATTAAGTTTCTACACCAAATGTCACTAAAGAGCGTAACTTCATTTATTGGTAAATCTGCGGTAGCTACATAGAGAACTACCGAGATAAGCTCAGCTCGGACTCGTTACTATGTACAAGGATGGTGGCCTTAAATATAATAACGTTGATATATGAGACAGTAAAAGTTGATTGGAAGGGTAGGAAAGCTAGACGCCTGTTGGCCTACACGCGAAAAATCTCCAAATGATGATAGCAACCAAGGACTTCGCAAAGGACCAAGTTTTTCTAATAGGCGCGCTCGGTCTGCACTTCCGTTAGCACTGAAGTCGTCGACAAGCTGTTTAATGCTTTAATGAATCATCGCCTTCAGATGACTCACGGCGAGTTCGATGCAGCCATTATTTTCAAGAATTGCGCGCAAATTCTCTGTCGTGCTGTAGAACTGGAAGCGTTCCTTTCACTGAATGAAGGTTATGGAAAGGTGAGGAAGTGCTGAGATCACGACCACAACCTTGTGCTCAAGGAGACTTTCTGGGAGACACCAACCAAATGGTTCTTCTAAGAAATGCGAGCTCTACAAGAAAGGAATGATAGATGCAGATTTTGCAGGTTCTCTTGGTTCTTTCCGGCTTAAAGGATTCCAACCTCGGCAAACATATCGATCATACTATACAGAATTGTTCGTGAGAGAAATACTCGTCGAGGGACTAAATTCCTCCGCGATGGCATAATTCATCAACGTCCTAAGCAAAATTCCTACTTCTGCCTTTCCTCAAAACAATATATCACCTGACTGATTCATGTGATGCTTACGCAAGGCGGACGATTTATTGCCTTACAGAACTGCTGTATTTCTTGCCCACTTCACTATTCTCGGAACACTTTCAGTCGTTACATACATGGCGCCAACCAGAAGACAAGTCTTCGCTTCAACTATATGTACAGCTAAGCTTCTTTCAATACCAACACGGTCACGAACATGTAATTTGAGAGGTTCTGCCTCCCAAATGGAAAAGATTTGGTCAGAACGAGTAGGAACTTTAAAGGTTATTGCATTTCGGAGACCACTGGTGAGACAAAACGATACTTTTCGCCATTCTGCTTAAGCGAGTCAGGTCCGTAAGAACACTGGTAGAAGGGAGAGCTCACCGAAGCGTGCACTCCGAGAAGTTGCTTGAATACTGGAATGCTTCTAAAGTGGTTAAAAGCCCCATCTGCCCATGTCTTTTTGGTTATCTCTCGAATAAAATTTTTGAGGGTCACACTTACCCACAGGCGAAATATAGCAATCTGTGCAGTATCATACCACTTCATGAAAAGGGCAAGTGCAGGATACACCATAAACTGTGACGCTGCACTTGTTATAACAGAGGACAGCAGAGCGAGTGGCGCACTTTCAGATCAACAGGTGGCTGCAATCTGAGTGGAGATAACATTGAAGCGTTATGATCACACGAGACTGCTAGGTGGTTCACCAATTTCTATTGAACCACTGAGGTGTACCATAGCATCCGTTGCCTATCGGGTACATGTCGTGAAGGTGCACGCCATTGGGAGGTGGGAACGCGCCAGCGAATATAAGCAAGCGCAGCACAGACCGTACCCACGCCAGGTAATCAGCGCACCGACCGTGCACTCTCTCTCAGGATGGGATGCCCATTCGATGCGGCCTGATTGGCTGGCGCGTTCCCACCTCTAAATGCTGCGCACCTTCGCGACCTGTACCGTTTCAGGCTCACCAGTTGAGACGTCTCTGGCTCATAATCCAAAAGACGGCAAAGGTTTCTGCTCAGGAAAATAGTCAAACTGGTGGAGATTGACCGTATGATAAGGATTACTCTGGCGGCGCGGGAGTACTTTCGCGGTAGGTTCCGCCCCTTTCCGAAAGGTCTGTCGCTCGGCAGTATATACAGCGGGACCGCCCCTCGATCGTGATTGGTCAGTGGGGCGGGGGTGTGGCAGAGCAGGAATTGCAGCAGGTACTGCCGATGTACAGCACTGTTGCGAAATGACTTTCCGAACCGACAGGTACAGCAGAGGTACAGCGCAAGTACTGCAGAAGCGTTCGCTCCTCCCGTCGGCGCCGGCCATTGGCTGGACACGCCCTACTGCCCAACAATTGCAAGAGGAGTGCTTCCAAGGTACTGCGCGTTTCAGAATCCAACTGCCCAAGTGCTGTCCCAGGTACCGCCCCAGAACTGCGGCGCATATGGGTCCCACCGCGATTTCCGCGTGCGCAAGCACAGTAACGCAAGGGGAAGTAACCCGAGATTAATAACCTATAGGCTATTAACAAAGGCACGCGTTGTTGAACGTTGCTTTTAAGGTCACTAAACCCCATCAAGTACTTAACAAAGTGAATTAGTTTTTACGAACAGATGTTTGAGGTAGGTAGCGCACTCGGAAGAGTCGTCGCCTGTCGCTGCACCGATATCATGTTCTGGGTCCGGATTTTCCGCTCAGATGAACAAAGCTTTCCATCCCTACGGGGTGGACAAATGGACACGAGACTTGACTGCGAAGGATTTGTGAAGGAGCACTGATTTGTTAGCCATTGGTGATCGTCTAACACTTTAACGAAACAATGAGAAAACAGTAGCTAAAATAGCTTTTAAGCGAAAACATAAAGGTCTCTTACGTTCGCTGCTTACATCTACCATCAAGCAGGTGAAATACATTGGAATTGAGCAAAATGCGATCGATAAAATATTTGTGAGGTGCTTCCGCATAGCCCACCTTGTGTCGATCGGCTGAAGGCGTTTTACAGCAGGCAGGTGATCAAGAAGCAAAAAAAAAACACCGAGTCGAGATTGATAAAAGCATTTGTGCATACAGCACTGCGGGTTCTGTATGCGTCTTCAATTCTCAAGTGAAAGCATGGCCGTCGACGCAGAAAGGAGTTGCAGGAAACATCGGCGAATGACGTCCAAGGGATTACATAGCAGAAGGAGAGCAGTTCGGAAAGTGGGGCGAATTCAGAGGAATGGCTGGGCTCTGCAGGAAACGACACTTCCCGAGTGGGTCGTAGCAGCTGTTCATATTGTACTTATTTTAAGAATTTGGCGAGACAGGCAGCGGAAGTCCTGACGTCACGCTGAGCCTGGCGAGCCGCGTCAAGTGACGCACCGAGCATTAATCAACACTTGGAGCGGACGGAGGCGTCTTCGCAAAAACACGGTGGGCTCATCGCTACCCCTATCGACGCTTATTGGCGAGCTTTCGATCTTATATCAGAACTTCATGAGCACAAACTCAGTGTGAGCTATTGTTCTCATCCAATAATAGAGACTGTTTGAAGATGCCGAAAAAGTTAGACAAGGAAGAATAACATGCCCAAATCAACACGCAGGACAGCAAATTAAAGCAATCACTATACCTGTTAGCTGCTCTACATTCCGAGAACAATCTATCTTCAACTATTTGCAGATTATTTATTTATTTATAAATAAATAAGAAAAACCAGGGTACGGTCTAGAGCTAGTCAATCTTCTAGATGGATGCTTCACATACTCTACTTCTTCTTGTGCTGGGCATCGTGGAGACCAATTGAATGCGCATTTGCTCTTTACACTGAACGACTTGCGATGGCCATCCAATAGACAAGTTGTCACTTTATCTAACTATACAAGACGATGCCATTTCGCCTACCCCGGAGGAATGGAAGACTTGGTTGGCCTGGGCGGGACCCACGCCATTAACATCGATGTGGGTGAAGTCAGCCTGCGCTACTAAGAGCCTTCTACGTCTTCCTTAAAATGTTCAGCCTTCACCAATGTTTGATACAAACTGAGCAAGCCAATTAGTTCAGGGTCGAGGGTATAGAGATTTTTGAAATTCAACTGGGTGGATCCATTTCTGCAAGTGGGCGAGACTCGGTGACGGTAGTGGTCAAAGCAGTTAAGAGCTTCCTTAGTTTCGGTACTGTTTTCAGGTTTCCTCTTAGTTTGGATGTCAGTCGCATTCCAAATGATAGAGCGGACAATGTTTAAAAAAACTTCGTGAAATGTTGTGGAGAGGTTACTTTGAAGAAAATGCTACAATGACTCGACCCACAACGCGTTCTTGGGTTGCAAACGAAAATTGACGGAATATTTACAGTAGGATTTGAACGTTTCATCAGACAGTTTCTTTAACCATTGTTGAATACTGTTCTTCAAGAGTGCTCAGCTTACAAGCCTAGCTTGTTAGAGATCTAGTCATAATTATTCTTTCCAACAGGCACATTAAAAAACTACATCCGCCTGATGATTACATCGTAATGTGACGAGAGCTTCTTAAAACTTGACCATGAGCTTGGTGTTAGATCGCCGCCAGAACACCATGTGGCAACCTCGGCTACCATTTGTGATCTCTAAATAAAAGAGTACCGTTATCGGAATCACCATTAGAATCGTTGCAAAACTTGTGTGGCCCACCGCTTTCTTCTTGACAATGCGTTGAAAATGTTGAGCAGCAGCTTCGGTCAAATCCAAAACCCAACACTATTGAAATTGTTAGTTGAGATGAAAACATTGTGCGAAGGAGTAACTCAAGTGTCAAAAACTTCTCAAGGTTCATTCGTGATCCATTAAGAGAAAACACTAGTACTTGTGATCGCTAAGACATTTTGAAAATTATTGTGGTTACATGGAGAAGCTTCGCACATGAAGCAGTTATAGCGGTGTGATGAACTGCTTTCACTTACATTGAGGGACACGATGTAACTAGGACTCTCAATGAAATCGATTAAGCAAGGGAAACAAAGCAGACAGAGTTTGAAGAGCAGACCACCCAAACAAAAAACCGTGACAGACGCAACAGTTGGCGTCTCATCTTGAGGTTCAACGAACAGGATTAAACTCAGAGTACGCAGCTTTTTCTCAATGCTCACGAGTTGCAAATGGCACGAAGGATGAATTCCTTGCTGTTATTTGCCAGGTTTTTGCAGAACTTTAGAATGAGATTGGTGAGCACCTGCTAAAAATTAATGGCAATTAATGGCTACTCGGCAACCAGTGTTTGTTGATGACAAAGTTTCTCGAATCCACTTCTCGAAGAAACAGAAGATACTGTGCAGAACTGTAGTAGCCCAATTCCATAGGAAGGTTTTGAAAACAGACTAGAAAGAAATAGTGCCTTATTTGATTCACGATTAAACTTGATGACTTTACGACTTTTCAACAATTCTTCAAAGGCCTCAATATGGCGGCATTACTTGCTAGGATCTAGCTGTGTGGTGCTGTATCAACAAAAGTTACGCTATCATTTTGCCGACGATATTGCGGTTGAGTAGGTTTAACCCACTGTACGGAAAGTGCTCAGGTTAGCTACAGGTTGCAATTTAGGTTCCTTACGGTGAACTAACCTCACTTTCTTTACAAAATAAGTTCAGGAGCACTTATAAAAAAAACTCTAACACAAAATAGAATATAAATTTGTTAGCCATTTAAGCTACTTCCTAAAAGTATGCCTCAAAACACTGGAAGTCCGAAAAAATCGAAAGCTGGATGTATTGACAAGGCTCAGAGGTACTAGAATTGATAGTGGCATGCTGCTTTTAGGCGTGAACTCATTAGTTCAATTTCAGGATGAGAGGTAATCCCCTGGAACTTCCTCCTAAGAGTACAGCCTCAATTTAGTAAATTAAATTGGTTGGCACATCACCTTTCATGTCGAAATGCAAAACATTTGAGCTTGACGGATGTCCAGCAGATTTGATGAATTAGGAAAAAAGGTGAAGGTTTTCGGAGGTAGGAGACGACGAAAGATTTCAAGCTCAAACAATCCTCGGCCCAGGGTGTGGGTGGCAGGTGGGGGAAGTCGTGGCGGCTCGTCCGTGAAAGTGTCACCCGGAGATTATGTGGCCGACACGTGAGCGAGCAGTGTAAAGGCCACGTTTTTCCCCGTTATAAGAATGGAACCCTTTTCGTCGCTGTACCTCGAGAACGCCCACCGCCAACTCAGAGCCAGAATCTGGAAATCTGTCTGTGCTCTACTAGAAATCCAAGCAAAGGTGAAATGGGCAAGAGATGGAGAATGTAACCCTCAAACAAGCAAGTTAAAATTGACAGAATCAGAAAGCAGAATCACTTACAAATACGGGTTCAAACTGGACGCATAGTTGTGCCATACTCTTAAAAAAACGTCTCAGTTCAGGGACCGCTAAATTAACACGAAACTTGTATGGAGGGACAAAATACTGACTTATCTGATAGCGGGCTACTGCAAGGCAGCGAGGAGGATAAGTTCGAGAAAAGTGCCCTTCCCGCCCATCCCCAAAGACGTACCACAAAAGTAGGATGCATGTTGCACACCACACAGTGGCACCAAGGTGATTAATACTGGTAATTTGTTGGACGTGTTGATCTATAAGACATACATTTTCGTACTCTGATAATGTTCTAAAGACATTGCCATTCGCGCAGAGGAAGGTATCAGTCAAAAAGTTGTGCGAAAGTTGCATTGCAGGGCCTGCATTAAAAAGCAGAAAGGCGACAATTCTGCTGTTAGAATGTTGCCGGAGAAGATCCCAAAATATATTCTTCAGCGTTAGAATGTTACTGATTACACCACGATGACGTCCAAAAGTCGTGTAACCCGGTTCATAAAACTTCATAGTATCTCTAATTCTAAAGGAATTTTAGTCGCGAACTTCTTAATAAGAGCAGGTTCCACGGCTGCCCTATGCATAGGTTTAAATCCGGGCATCTTCTGCCTCAAGGTGTCATAAAGCATGAAATGTTCGCTGAAATCGAAGAAACTTAAAAGAGTTTACAGTGAGAATTCGTCCAGTATTGTGTAGAGCTTCGTATTCATCGCATTAGCCCAACCAATTGAGTAAGCAGTGCTGAAGTAAAGAACCCAGGCACTGGCAAGGAAGGCAAGGACGGGTGGACTAGATCCGGCAAAGGCCGGCCGACGGAAGCGGCAAAATGTTTGAACGAGGGGCTCTTTGCCGAGGTTCATTCACAGCAACACCTTAGAACAAATAGTCGTCGCGTTTGGTGAGCACGAGCTTCTTGCCTGCGTTTCGCGCGTGCCAACAGCGCCCGCCACCGTCTGGCTCGGTGAGCAAACGACACATTGCACCGGTGCCGCCGACGGTCGCCTCGCCGAAATCGTTCGCCCATGTCAACAACGCGCCGAGTCCTTAGGAACTCGAATAAGACAATGTGCCGCGCCTAGACAGAGGAGGCCAGCAAGCGTTCGAGCTCCGCCTTTGCAGTTGAACGTTGTCATGGCATGAGGAACAAAATTTACTAATTGTTATTTTTTACTCCATGAATATAATCATGTCGAAAAAAGAATGCATGGTGGGGTTCTTCGAAAAAAAGTAGTCAACAAATTAAAGTAAGACGAGAGTGAACAGATGAGTGTTCCTAGGCCTCTTGTGGGAATTTCTAGAAGTTTTCGTAAAAGTAAGCAGTTCATTTGGTCCAGAAAATAAAGAATTGCCAGCTCGTTCCCTAACTGCTTGCTTCTACATATTATATTTCAGCGCTTCACATTGTTCAACTGGCCTGGCTCATATAGCACAAACACATGCAGCACATAATGCTATTTTTTAACCGAAAATACAAAGAAGGCCACATTGTCGCATACCCGAACGTAGTCAAAGATTTTTTCGGCGACGTTGTAGGGATGAAGGGCAAACGATGGCGTTAATCAACTACTTTGTGAATGTGATTTTTGTGATAATTCCGTCATTGGAAGGGTGGACGGCCCAGTTGGCACGAGCAGGACGAGAGCCATGAAACTTGATTCGGGGTGCACGCTACAACTATGTAGTGTTTTGCCTGACTGCGCTACCGCGTGCCCATATTAGATGATGATATACCGACATCAACTGATCTGGCGCTATCGCTAACTTTATTAGCTGAAACTGACAAACGGTCAAGGCAACTGCTTCAACGACGTATTTATCGTCAGCTCTAGTTGAAGTAATTTTGAACTGCATCGAGATAGCTGACTTTAAGCAATTGTCAAAGGGCGGACGTCAACGGTTATAATCCTGTGTGATTCTTACCTCAAGCTTAGCAAAGCAAATTTCGACTGAAATTCGTCTTCAGCCTTCTTTTTATAATTTTTGGAAGCATATGAGAGTGTGCTCAATACAAGCAAGAAGGGTAGAGGGTATTGAAAAACATAATATAGGAGGAGTGTTATTAAAACGAGCTTTATGCAACAAGAAATGGAAAAGGGAAACCGCTTGACAGAGTTGGCTTGGTTTCGTCAAAGGAAGTTACACCAATCAAACACCAAACATGTGACGGAAAACGACAAGTCTTCATCTGTGGAGCGTTTCTTTAACAAACAATTCAAAACCACTACATTCGCCTTGAAGACGCGAAATGACGCTTTGTAGGAATAAATTTGAAAACAAAAAGGTGCCTGCTAGCGCAGTCGGGGCAAGTGACATTCTAATTATGCGGGATGAGCGTGGAGCGCAATCGGAGGAGGTGCCAGCTATCAACTGTACCCGATACCAAGTTTTTGGTTCGAGTACAGTTGATAGCTGGCACCTCCTCCGATTTATTTTCCCGCCTAGACTAACGAACCCTTCTATCAATCATAGTTGGAGGTCGGTGGGTTGGTACCAAGAATGTGCGTTAATTTTTTTTCGGTAAGTCTTTAAGGATTATTCTTTAACGAAAATTTTTTGCGTTAAAATTGGTAAAATCTATAAATTCCTTAAATGGAATTTTCCTAAGCTGCAGACGGTTTGGCTGCATTTTAGCGTATAGATCGCTAGATCTACTTCTCTATTGATTTTTTCGACTCCGTCTACATACATGGCAATTAAATGACTACGTCTCGTCCACAACAAATAACAACAGTCCATCTATCATCAACAAATCTGCTGAACGAAGGAAATTACTCAGATCCCAAAACCAAACAGGAGCAACAAGACTTCTAAAAAACAAATTTCTTCCTATGCCTAAATAGTCGTTTAGCTTATGGAACGTCGTCCAGCTTCCGAGAAGATCCAGAGTACTATGGACCGCCTCACGGTTGAACATTTTGAGTGTTTTCGTTTGTCCTCACAGAACCCTTTCAAAACTTGTGTTCGCCAGGTAGATGTTTGCAGCCGAACATTCTTCTATATTCCCATAATTGTTTCGAAAAACCGCAGAATTTTTAATGACGAGTTCTGATCAGACAGTGACCACAGCGAAATCTTTGGTATAGAGGATATTTACGAAGCCTATAGATCTGCAGTTTCACAGAATAGTTTTTTTGTCCCACAAGGTCCTCTTCTTATTGCAGACAACAGTAGAGAATCAAATGAACAGTGATATATATATATATATATATATACCAACAGCGGTTCATCTTGCCTTTATCCATCCCAATTCCTCCAAGCACAATTCGCCACCGTCTATCACCTTTTTACGACGTTTCAGCAGTTGACCACTTCTTCTTCAAGCACCTGATACGATACAGTCCAGTACATTTACTTGGGGTTCAAACATGCTTTGGGTTTCTCAATTTATTCCCGTTTTTTAGAGCACATTTTTGAATGATAAAATGCAATATAGTAAGATCGCAAATTAAACTAAAAAATCTACAAACATAAAGGGACTTTTCTTGTTAGAGGCAGACCTCATATATAAAAGCTGACGAAGAGAGATCATCGGCTTCTTCGTTTTCTGTTTAATTCCATTGCTTTCATCTTTATATGCTCACTGTTTCACGTGTATACTGACTATGCTTCTCCCAACCAAAACTTCCAACAGAACCTTCGAAGAAGACGAGAAAGTTGAGCAGAATCGTCGGCATGCACGGCATGAAATTCAAGAACACCGAAGACAGTGCCAGCAGCCAGGCTCTCTCAGTTAGGCGCAGTTCAACGTTGGCTTAACGTAGTCCTTCCATTATCACCTGATCCTGCACGAGGAACCCGTCCAGCTTTCCGGAAAAGAGAGAAAGAGTTTTTGTGGGGAAGAGAGGAAGAGTTTTTCTTTCCTTTGTTTCTTACTCTTATTTTTTTGCATTATTTCTGTTTCCTAGCGTTTTTTCATGTCTTCTATGTCTTTCATCCTCACTTATGAACCGATATCCCAAAAAACACTGTAGAAAAAATAAACGGTTAGGAGGTATAAAAAATATGTGTAGCAATTAAACGCGAAAAACGACATAGTAACTCTAAAAAATATGAAGCGATCGCATAGAAGAGTGGGGGCGCATGCAAATAAATAATTTGGTCAAGGCGCAAGAAAATGTCAACCTCGAAAATCTCGAAATATGAAGACGACATCGACTGCCTATTTTCACTGATTAAAGTAGGTAGAGGGTTTCCTCAGTATTACACCGATACTGCTAAAGCTCATTCAAAAAAGTCGTCCGAAATTCATTTACAGGAGGAAGAAGTAGAATTTCAAAAAATACACGTAAAATTTCGTTAATGCAATTTAACAGAAATTTTCGTCGTTAAAAGCTTTTAACGAAAATAAAAGTACATAAATCCGGTAATTCGGTAAATCGTTGATCGTTCACCCCTGGTTGGTACCGGACTCGTCTGAGAAGGATAAACGCTGACTTGACGTCCATCGCCTCCACAACATTCCATAAAAGTTGAGAATGTGTGACGCATCCGAAAGAAAATTTATTTACGCCGTCTTTCATCCTTATACTCTTGGAATTGGAAAACTCGATGTAAGGTATCAATAGTGCGTCGATTTCAGCTTACAGTAGCGTTGATTCAGTCACCTCTACAATCGCGTCGAAACTGGTTTTTTTGTGAAGTTTGGTGAAATGCCGGGCTCAGCCTGAGGCGTTTCGTAGATATCCCTGGTGTTTCTCATTGACTTGGATTAAAACCCCAGCATCGACATACCCCTTAGGTTAACTTCGAGGCGAAAAATGTAACAAATTAGCAATAAATTGAAAAATCCTTATTATAACATTAATAGTAATTAAAACGGATAAATAGTATTGCAAAAAGAAAACAACGTGTCAAATTTCCGAGAACTCTTGGAACTTTCAAAACACGGGGCATTTTAATCGTGTTCTCTGCAAGAGAGAAGTGCAAAGTACTGTGTGTTCAATGCCCAAGATTAGCCAACTTTTATTTTTGGAATAAATTGATCACAGTTAACCTGTGACGATGTCTACAACACTTCTGCTTGCGATAACGTAGCAGTCAATTTGCCAGGTAAATAAGATGCGCAGCTCAAAACCACACTGTACAGCGAGGACGTGGGAACTTTAGAGAAGCATTCAAACAATAGTGGAACAGTAGCGAGATAAGTGGATAGTATTGATCAGGGCGAAACGGGGTATAGGAGTTTCGCTGTCCCTCATGGCGTACAAAAACCGATTGCTTTAAACTCCCGACGGCGTTTCAGAGAACGTCGGCGGTCAGTCCAAACAGCAAGTGCAGACGGAGCACACCAAGCCAAGCACTCGGTGCACTTCTTCGCATTCTGGTCCATGCGACCACAGAACCCACATCCAAACCAGCCGGAAATACATAGGGACCAGTCTGCAAACGTACCAGTCTGATACTTCCAATGTACGTAAGTATCTCCAGCGTACTCTACGTACCTGGCGCACAAACTTTTAATCATATTCCTTTCAGGCTTCATTAGAAAACGGACAGATCTATGAAAATTTCTGAGGCATCCAGATTCAAGAAGCCGCATGGTGCAGAAAAAGAGTTTCAGCGTGACTGACACAGCCCTTCAGAGCAAAACATTCTACGGCAGCAAACGTCACTACGCAGCTCAACGAGAAGGAATTCTTGTCGAACAACCAGTTCCGTTGATGGGCATAATAATTATACGCATGCAAATCCTCAAATAATAGTCGAGAAAACGCCAACAGTAATTTGCTCCCGGGCGCAATTCTAAACCACAATCTCGAGGCTGCTTTGTGGAAAAAATGAATTGTACGCTCCGCTCTGTTGCACAAATTTCAAAAAGCAGAAGTTTCAAGGAAAACACCGCCTTCCTTTTCCTTCAGTTCGACCTACTGCTACCAGTCGCTAGTAAGGTCGCATGCCTCAGGTTAATAAGACAAAAGTTAATATTGCGTCGGAAACTGTGGTAAGCTGCCATATACGCGCCCGAGTTCCACTAAAGAGGGACTAGTAGTGGGGAGCAGTAATGAGGGACCAGTAAAATACGTGAAGACGTCAAAATGAACGAAAAACCCAACATACATTCTTGTAGAGCAGATCATTCTGACTGCGCAACCATGCGTTTTAATATAAAATATTTATATTATGTAGTTTATACCATGGACAATGTGAAATGGAAAATTTAAAAAATAATGATAGAACGAAGAAAAATATAATAAAATATACAGAGGCAATAAATACATCGACAACAAGGTAACGTAAAATCCGAAAACCCACTGAGGCATGTTTTCTTCATTTAAGACCCACACCTAAAAACTTAAGGCTTGTCAGATATTTCACGCTGCAGCCTGGCACTGTTTTTTTTAAAATGTTTCCTGCCGTGCTCATGAAGGCGCCAACAATTAACATAATTAGGAAATCTTCTAGAATGTGCCACACATTAAATAAATTCTACGTGGTAAGTCCGAACTCGAACAGTGTTTTCAGTGCACTGCATGGTCTTCTGCAGTATCCTCGTAGACATTTATTTGTAAAAGCGAACGTAATCCGAAGACAAAAAAAAACAATGTAATGAGTTGAAACCATGACACCTTGTGATCGAGGAAACCTGCAAAAAATGTGTATAAAAATAGAGCTCAACCAATAAAACCTGGTCCTCTCACCAGTGAATCAGTTCACATTCTGTTCATTGGATTCAGTGCCTTTATAGAGAAACCTAGACCTGATTTGTGTCCTTGGAGCCGGAATTTCAAGTCCCAACCCCATTTTTAATCTTGTTTCAATATACAAAAAAGTTCTCGCGAATATATGGTAGCCAATGTTCGACCTTGAAGATGTAGAAGGGTAAGGCAAAATTGAATCCAAGCGAAAATTGTCTACTCAGGCGTGACCGCCCTCATCTGCTACCAACGTCACTTGGTCGCCCGCGTACTATTAGGTTAGAAAAAAAAGTCTCTTCACACTTCGAATTTTTTTTACCCTTCCCCTTGTAAACGCACTAGCCAATGTTGATTGCTGATTTCGTAATCCTATCACACTTGTCTACTGTTCGCACGCGGACACAGGTTAAGACTCTTCTTGTAATCCGTTATCCATCCAATCTTCCGAACTCATTGCCAGATCTACCTCATGGCCATTTTCAGCACGGCATTCTTCATGAATTCATTAAGGAATCCACAGCACGTCAGGCAGCAGACCAAATTGACCATATATATGGCATGGGATCTGCTACTCATCGCGCCTGTTATGAGTGGTTCGGAAATTCTTTAAAGGGAGATTATTCACTGAGGGCAAAGCATGGTCAGGAAGGCCAACTGAATTGGACGACACAGAACTACTCCATCTTCTTCGTACCGATAGTTGGCAGACGACACGTCAGCTGGCAGAGAAGCTCGAAGTGTCTCATAGGATAGTAGGAATCCATCTGAAGAATCTTGGCTTTCATGGAAATTTGGAGCTTGGATTCCACATGCCCTGTCAGACACTCAGAAAGGTCGACGGCTCTCCATCGCTGCTTCTCTTCTGTCCAGATAAGGAAGAAAATCGTTTCTTCCGCAGATTGTGACAGGCGAAGAGTCCTGGGTTCTGTGTGCCAACTTCCGAGGAAAAGGCAATGGGTACAAAAGGGAGAGAGCCCTAAGTCTGATCTCAAGCCCAATGTTCACGAAAGGAAGATTCTCTTCAGTGTTTGGTGGGATATCAGAGAAGTGATTTATCGGCAAACTCTCAGAAGTGGAGAGACACTTACTGCTGTCACATACTGCGGCCAACTCCACAAAGTCGTCGCAACTCTCTAAGAAAACAGGCCGGAGAAGTCGAAGGTGATGATCCTGCATGACGATGCAAAACTACATGTTGCAAGACTCACAAGAGAAACAATAAAGGAGCTGGGCTGGGAGGTAATGCCACATCCACCGTATAGCCCTAACCTCGTTCGTGCCGACTACCATCTCTTCCGTGCTCTCAAGCAAGAAATTGGAGAGAAATATTTTGGAACGGATGAAGACCTCAAAAATTGGATTCATCAATGGTTCGACTCCAGAACTGCAGTCTTTTAAGCGAGAGGAATTGGAAAATTACCCAGTCTTTGGAGAAGTGTAGTGGGACGAAATAGAGTTTATCTCAATTGATTTGACTTTGTAGTTGTGAAGTAATAAATCTTTGAAAAAAAATGAAAAGACTTTTTTTCCAACCTAATATAAGGCCACACATATATTTAGAAAAGAAAATGAAGTATAAATCATAATCATAATATTGGAAAATCTGCTATTAAAAAGCGGAGTTAGTAAACAAAATGGAACACGTTGAAGCAGCAGAGGCAGCATCATCTGATCTGACCCCAGTCAGCGCACAGCGTGGGAGCCTAATTGATGAGGAGGACTTCCGGCCGAAATCAAACTGTCAACATTAAACGTGGGTTAGCGCTAAAATAAACATAAACCGATGGAGTGATAATCGATTGCGTACCGGTGCTGGGGGCGAGGGTTCGTCGATGTCGGGTCGACCGAGGAACCGACGACGACGGCGACGACGACGGGGGCGAAATCGTTGAGGTTAAGGCGAGCAGCGCCTGTTTACACTGACTGAGCGCTGACTGGGGCGAACGTCGGCGGCGGCAGGGGATGGGGCAGATCCGGAAGGCGCTCGGCGGTCCGTCTCGAGACGGTCCTCATCCGGCCGATCGTACTCAGGGCCTGTTCGCAAAGTGCATCCATGACGCCTCGTGCGTTTCGCGCTGATGGCTCTCTGTCATGCTCTCAAACAAAGCCCGAAATTCGCTTTGCCCGTTGCTTTCTCATTGCGTGACATTTGGCACCAGCGCCACCCTCGCATCTGTTAGTCGTAAAGCCGCTCTTCACTGCAGCACGTTGAAATTGAATCCAAAGCATTGTCGATGTGTGAAGAAGTATGTATACAGCCTCCAATACAGGAACATTTGTGCCAAATTCCATGAATTTCTGAGACTACTCCCGAAGCCCTTCTTTGTTGGATGAACCAAGCTCAACCCATCGGTGGCCGCAATAAAATAAGGAAAATTCTTCGCGACCTAGGTGCCGTACTATGAAACGAAGAAGCCGCCGCTCTCTCTTGATCGCCAAGGTAGCGTTGCGCGTGATTACGATAACACAGTACATACATAGTTAATTTACTAGAAGATAAAAAAGGTTAAACGATGGCGCTTTTCAAGCCCTTTTAAGATGCACCGCGAATTTTTGCTTGTACGGGGTGTGGGGTGAATTCGAATGCGTATTTGGCATATACATGACTATGATGTGTGGTGGCCAATCAATGAACAAATCAGTGTTTTGTACTTCCCATACAAGTCTGATATCAATTCTGGAGAGATGGGCGGCTTAGTTAGCCACGACGGAAAACCGAACCAGGAACCTGGAATCGGGCGCACGCGACGGCCGGTAGCTCCTCCACCTCCGACGCCGCTTCTATGCGCTGCATCAGCTATGTATGTAAGGCCCAGGAGGGAACTTAAATACCGAACCAGTGCAGTGTCGTGATAACCAAATCAAATGACAACAAGAAGATCCATCATCAACGGAATGGTGAAGATTTTTTTCGATAGGCATGTAGCCGTTTATGGCCACGCAGTAGCTTGGTTATTAAACTACGTAACATGTAGTCAATGAACCAAACAATGTTTATATCACCGACCTGATAGGGTAGAAGCCCATCCCGTTCTCCGTCGGTGCTCTAGAGTCGGATTCTAGGCACGAATATAAATTTACATAGAAGATGGCGAACACCTTCGGCATTATTAGGCAGTGCCCCTTATCAGTTCGGATTTTGACGCATGCAAATTTAAAATCAGTTAATCTGTTGTTTATCGCGTGCAATTGCGGAAAACAATAATAAAAACCTTGTCGAGGAAACCAACAAATCTTGTTTCATACATGAACATTTGGAAAATTGCTTAGACGTAAGAGTAAAAACGGGCGCGTGGTAGGGCAGTCAGAGGAAACGCCAGCTGTCGCGTGCGCTGTCATCAAGGTTCTTGGTTCGATGCCGCCCAGATTGCTCGAGCCTTCCACCCTCGTGAATCGGTGAATTTGTACCTGACTTATTTGGTCAGTTGCGAAGAGGAGTTCTAGTGAGTGGAGCTGTCTTCATGTTTTAATCTACAGCATTCGCTATTAATACATAGTTCCCTCCTCACTTATGCATGTTGAAGTTCTCGCGAAGAGGAGTTCTAGTGAGTGGAGCTGTCTTCATGTTTTAATCTACAGCATTCGCTATTAATACATAGTTTCCTCACTTATGCATGTTGAAGTTCTACCTTGAAGAATAAAATGACAACAGGGTAAATGGGACGCAAAGCCGTGCTTCAGATGGAATTCGTTCAAATAAATACAAAAGGAAAATGTCGTCATAAGCTCATTATTCACGCAACGAGTGAATGAGCACTTCTTGCGGAATGCTTAGTTAATTGAACGCTTAACGTAAACCAGTCTGAAGTGTTTGGATAGCAATTGGACGTGTCAGTCACGTGCAGTTAAGCCAATGGAAAAATCTAACACTCTATCGATGCCGTATATAATTATGGCTTTTCACTTTACACATTTAATCTACTCACTTGGTTGTGTTTCTAGTATAATGCAACAGCTATCAACTATGCCAAAACGGGCGGGCGTAGAACAAAAGGCTAAAAGGCGGAGCTAGTCAGTGTGTTTGTAGCGTACGCTGTACATTCTATTTTTACGTGGTATCATCGAGGTGATTTGAAAGAGAGTTCAGCGAATACGAAGAATTTGCTAGCCAACCAATGGCTCGTCATCTTTGCCTTTACTGGCTGGTGCGGTACCAATTCATCGATCCTGGATGAATGGAAGGCCTGCTCGTCCTGGGCGGGAGCCGAACTACGTACTGTAATAAGTTCGTTTCGGGGCACCCGAGATGTAGCATGTGCCTCTTTCAACTCCTCTATCAGGCACTCCTTCCGAATAATAACTTTCCAACACTTTTTTCGCTTTTAAAGACAAACTGTGAAAATCTAAAGCCCCTTGCCACGGCGTTTAATCGCTCTCTTTGTGATTTCAGTGTATCTGGTGCAGGTTGATTTACTTGTTCAATAAAATAGTAAATGTTTGGTGAAGCGGTCAAAATAAGCTGCCTCAGCCTCCGTTTTGTTCCAAATGTGACTTATAATGGCCTTTCAGAAGTTTTTATAGTCAAACGTGATAGCGCAGTCGGAGGAGGCACCGTCAGTCGCTGCACCCCATGTCTTCACCTACAAAGGAACTGTCTCAACGTCCGCCGGAAGGGAAAGAACGTATACTGTAGGAAGAATCTCCATCCTCCAAATAGTAACAATGCATGTTTTGTTTTTGCCGATTCTTGAGGCAAACGGGTAAGAGACAACGAGAATTTATGGAAGTTAACGATCCACAGCGTCGAGCTTATCGTTATGTAGTATAGGGGCGAAGAAAGCGGCGAAGTGGCCAAAGTGGAGCAGAGGTGCAGGTACTACTTAATGATTGTGACGTCGAGTGTTCAGTCGCTGTACTACGCCACGTTTCTACACTTTTACCATAGCATCAAACTTCCATAGGAAAACGCTATGTGAACGTGTTTTTTAGTATTCTGTGGTATGACTATTTTACTACTTACTCATTCCTTGACGACACTTTTAATGCGCCACCAATGTTCTATATATGCAAAATACGACGATATTTATTTATTTATTTACTAGATACGTCACTAATGACGCGGCAAACTAAACTTAAACTATATGGGAACAGACAGAAACCAGAGAAAGAGAACAACAATAGAAAGTAGAAAAATGGAGAATAAAACGAAATTGAACAATAAGCCGTCGAATCGACCAGTAAGTAACAGAAAATAAGAAACATTCACAACCGACTGGCCACAGATCAGGTTTTCTGTTTCAGCAGACATCCCCCTCTCCAAACAAAGTAGGATATAACTAGGGGTGGGTAATTTAAAAAGATCGAATCATAAGATTGTTTGTGAAGGAGAAATATCAAAGAATAATCAGATCTAGGAGGGTTTGAAAATAGAACAAAAGAAATAATTAGGTATAATTAGGAAAGAAATATATGAAACCTTCATGCTAATAAACGGTACTCAATGCCAATGTAAGAAATTTTGTGGGAACAACATGATACAGCGAAGGGAGCTAGAGAACTGCTATGTGCGTATATAATTTATGAGTCGGTGTGGTGATTGCCACCACTGTTCTCAAATTGTAGGAGAGGACTTCTCGATTTTCAACTTGCCCTACCACCTCGGTCATTATTGTTACCTCTATTGTGCTTGCAAAATGGCGTAGTAAGAGTAATAAGCAGCTGCTTCGTAGCACAGCCACTAAAAACCTTCGGTGCCTCTTACTCGTGTGACTCATGGACACGGCAAGAACAAGACATGTTTTGCTATTACTTGGAGGATTCTTTCTGTAGTTTACAAGATTTCCATCATTGTTTTATTGCACGAATAACATTGTAGAAAAATTGAGAAGACCGAGATTTTGCTGATTTCGACACAGCCGAGTTCTGAGACTGTTACGATTTGACGCGAAACAGTGCTTTGTGCTCAGCCGATGCTCGCATCCAGGTGTGAGCCTCTTTGGCCTGCGGCTTATTATGGAACTAAAAACGCAGCGCTGGGCAATAATTTCAGGAAAATCACTAGCATTCCTTTCTATTAGGTTGTAACGAATTAAATGGCACTGGCTCGCGCCATTTTTTGGCGCGTCTTTACGCGTTTGATCAAGAACAAACCGTAACATGTGGCATATCATTTAGAAGCGCAAACTTTGCTCTACCGGAGAGTACCAAACTTTCTATGTAAAAGTGGGAAACGTTAGAGTTTTATTGACTTTTTTGCAGATGGACAAATGGGTAATCCGAGACATTTACTTGTATGAATTCAAGCTGGGCACTACAGCTAAGGAGGCGGACGAGAAGATCAACGCCGCATTCGGTCAAGGATGTTCCACAATTCGGATGGCGTATCGTTGGTATCAGAAGTTCCGGAATGGCGATGAGAGCTTGGAAGAACATGTAGGTCGTGGGAGGCATAGTGATGTTGATGAGGACAAGCTGAGAGATGTGGTAGAGGAGGATCCACACAAAGGTACCAGGGAGATAGCGAAGGTTCTTGGCGTCAGTCACAACACAGCTGCCCTGCATCTGAAGGAAATTGGAAAGACCAAAAAGTTGGAAAGATGGGTGCCTCACGCTGTCTGAGGAGCAAAGAAACCGACGATATGAGATCTCGTCCGCACTGCTTCTACGGAACGAAACGGACCCATTCCTTGATCGCATCGTAACCTGTGACGAGAAATGGATAATGTACGACAACAGGCGACGATCGGCACAGTGGGTGGACAGCGATGAGAGCCCCAAGGTTTTTGCGAAGCCGGAATTGCACCAAAAGAAAGTAATGGTGACAGTATGGTGGTGTTCGCTGGGAATTATTCACCACAGCTTCCTCCCTCCCGGTGAATCCATCACGGCAGAGAAGTACTGCATTGAAATTGAAGAAATGATGAAAAAGTTGAAGGATATCCGGCCGGCCTTGGTAAACCGAAGGCGAGTTCTCCTTCTGCACGACAATGCTCGCCCCCATGTAGCACGAATGACGTTGCAGAAATTGAATGAGCTGAGCATTGAAACTCTACCACATCCTCCGTTTTCTCCCGATCTCTTTCCAACAGACTACCATTTCTTCAAGCATCTTGGCGACTTCTTGGTAGGGAAAATATTCAAAAGACAACAGGATGCCGAAAGTGCCTTCGAAGATTTCGTCAATTCCAGAACTTCTGATTTTTATGCTACTGGGATAAAAAAGCTTGCGTCACGTTGGCAAAGATGTGTAGAATCAAAGGGTTTTTATTTCGATTAATAAACTTGCCTACAAGCCGAGATATTAACTGTTCAATTTTACAGTGGTTCAGTGCCATTTATTTCGTTACAACCTAATAGGATGACATAAAAATAAGCGCTCACGAAAATTGGAGCTTATCACGCTCATATGCTGAAGTCTACTATGCTCAAAGTGTTCAAAAAACCTCAGCTAATTAACTTCTCCCACTATGTGGAAATTTAAACTACCTTGAACATCGGAGGAAATGCTGCACGGTAGACGAAAAGTGCCGTGTGATAAGTTAACGACTGAAATCTCTTGTGATACCTTCAAGCTTCGAAGTAAAAATTTCCGCAGCTTTCCCAACTCCTTGCGAGGATTAATGTCTCTTCCATTTGTGTACGTTGTTAAAAAGGGACTAATCGTAAGGTCGCATCTTCTAGAACATTGCGCGTTCGGATTAGGAACTGAATACCTTTCGTTTCACTGAATTTGGAGGCGCTTACTATCAGGAGAATCCTGGTAATGTGCTGAATACAACTATGACAAACAAAGGAGAAATGCTAGTTTTCTAATCATGACTTGCCAATCCTATACTATGCAGAGCAGCAGGCTTTTGGAATTTTCTGAAAGCTGTTTTCTTGCCGTTTACCACTTTTCCTCAAACCTGTTTAGCCAAATTAAGTTTCCCCGACAAGGGCACACTTTGGAGTATGAATCTCATGAATGCGATGGAGGGAAGACAGGCTTTAATGGAGCCTTTCTGAAGACCCTACCACACGGTATTCCGCTGTCCTATTCTGTGTTAAATTTTATACTGTTTTTTGCTGTAACAAAAGTAAAAAGGCCTAAAGAAGAAGACAAAAAGAGCTGCGGAACAGGTGTTGCATTATCGGAGCATTGAAGCTAAACCCTAACAAGGCATTTGGAGGTCAACAGGCCGCTGAAAGTCAGCTAAAATGATAAAAGTCGGCATTAGTCAATCCCTTTGTCCGTTACGCATTCTGCTAATCTGCTGGAATGTTCCTGCAACAAAATCTTCAAACATTTTCAAAGACCCAACAAAAACTGTTACGGTCTGTTCAGTGCCACTAGCCTATAGCCCGAATATTCTAGAATATGACGCGCACGTGACTTTTGTTGTTTTTAGGTATATCAAAGCAACGTTGATCATGAATTGAATTGTGTGCCCCACAATCTCCGTGACTCGGACAGGTCGTCGCAGCTGAGCATTGCTCAGCCTCTCCTTCCCCGCCTCCTTGTTAAGAACTTTCTGGGGAACGTAATCCCGGAAGATGTGATCTGGTTCTTCTACGGCAACCATGCACGTCACCGGCTACTCGAAGGAGAACCACCTCCGAAGCAATCAAAGTCCTACCTCCGTTACAAGGAGATTTTAGGGAGGCGCTAAACAAGCTGCAGACATCGGCAATTTCCACATGGTGGAAGTAATAAGCGTAAATTAACTTGGATTGGCTATGAAATAGAGCAAATACATTTTCAGGCGCATGTGTAATGCGTGTATTTGGTATAGAGGAGAAAAGCATAGAGGAGAAAAGCCCAACAGTTATTTAAGCGTACCTGACTTATCTGAGTTGCACGAGAACACTTGGAAAGAACTAGCCTCTTATTTTCCTCCACCACCGGGAGCAATTCCCAGCTGTGATGTCACCTGCCACAATAACTGAACAGTAGTCGAGAGTCGTTTTGAGCAACAGGATCACATCCGGGCTACGGGAAAGACGGGCTTGCACCCAAAAACGGTGGTAGCCACTGGTTGAAGGGTTCTCTAAAGCAGGTTATAAGATCATCTCTCTAAGAACCTCGGGGAATCCCAGGAGTCAGTTACAGCGACATAGAACATACTTGATCCAGAAAAGATCTGCCAACAGATACAGGACATATGGAGAGCCTGGTCACAAGACATGAAAATGCCCAGCGGTACCGCGATGCTTAACCGTTGGTTGGAAGTTCAGTGAGCCTGAGTTTAGGCGAATTCATCGTATAAAACCATGTGTGTTATATATCGTGCGGTTAAGTAATCCTCCACGAAGCTACAAACTACTTCACCATATGTTTGTTAAATAGTTTACGAAAGATATAGATTATATACTGAACCTTCAACCCATGGGGAAATCTGTTTCTGAGAATTCACTGTAAATTTATGGAGTATCAAACCCTTGAAGAAATTGTGCGCTTATCTGCACGCTTATGCTTATCATAGACAAACCAAAAATAGATTCCGATAACGTAACATGATATTTGGGCTGGCGAACTCGTTTTTAAGCTGAGATATTTCAATTCGAGCTTGGCAGATTGAACCTAACGTTACTTTTGGCCAACGTACAGTAATCATGTGTACATAGAACACAACGGATATCTCCCAGTACCACAAACTGAAGTCTTGACATTTTTCATAAGTGTTTGAAACGCGCAAATATTTCTACTTTTCGAATCTTTCATGATATGGAAACATAATCTCTGTGACGTGCCCTTCAGTCTTTCCGAAGGGAGGAAAGGGTAAACAAAGGCGAAGATGGGTGGTGGAGTGTTTCACTCTTAGAATTACTAAATCAGCACATTTCATCTTTTGCAAACCACGTGAAATCGCAGAAATCCAGGCACCTACGAATAGCAGAAAATAAATTCTCAATATGTAAACAAAAACAACAAGATATGATGAAATGCAGATGAACAAACCTAAATAGATTTGTTCTACAATATGATCGGGAAAACTAAGGAAGGGAGCTAAAAGCAATGTATCTATTCACAAAAAACTTCAATCAGTAAAATAAACAAGGAACTTCTAAATAAATATGAAATGAATAACAAAAATAAACTGTAGAACCAAAAGTGATGGAAAAACTGAACCAGAAAAACGAGTTTTTGAGAAAACTGGACAAACTTAATGTAATCAATCGACATTAAATCTACTAGAGAAGAATCAGAAATATGTTGTTATTGAGAATAAAAGATGTGATGATACTCCTCGCTAGGATTCCCTGGATTCGCTGCAGCTTCTTCCCTCGCTAACGGGATTCCCTGTCTTGTCATCTCGATAGCCAGGTCAATAAGGTAGTCTATGCATTCGGCCCTGAAATCGGGTGAAAACATTCGCGTTTCTGCCGAGTTTCTCCATCGCGTGAGCTCACCATCGACAATTTGATCGCTGAACTTCTTTTTCTATCTCATTCGGTGCGAAGACGCACACGAACACTTTTCAATTTCAACAAATCGTAGCAAAAACATAAAAAACTAACATTATCTTAGTTTTTTCCCAAGAAGAACCCCACACAAACAGGCCGTGATTGCGGATCAGAACAGCGCACGACCGCTGGTGAATCTTCAAACATTCCTCCATTCCTGGCTGAAATTGAAGTGTATACTGTACATGACGTATGGGAAAAGAATACAAATCGCAACAGTGCTAGGACTCCCCCCAATGGAACGTTTCCCACTCCTACATAGTTAGTATTCGAGAATTATTCCTAAAACAACTAATGATTTTCAGAGCTACATAGAGGCCGATTTGGCGACTGGCTGTGCCTCCTCCTAGAAGTTGACAGTAACCGACCAATATTGATCAGTCCTTGGCAAGGTTCTACTGTATTCGCGCAAAACCGATCTCACACTCTATTCAAAAATTAATAAATCCTAATGGTATTAACGAGCCGATCTATGCGTCAAGTAAACATGTCAGCTATCATTGTCTGCAAGAAAATCTCCAGGGGAGCCCTATTTAACAGACAATAAAGGATGAGGAAAACACATTTTTATTTACCAGTAGATGTCCTTCATGAGGCTGATTTTCGATTATTGGAATCGTCAAAGTGTCTTCATAGTTGAGATTCTTCCCCGTGAAAGGGTCGTACACACCTAAATATACAATACCCTTTTGAGTGGCTGCTCTACTTTTCTATAAATCCTTCCACCTTTGATATACTCCTGGTGCGAGATCTCCAACGTGTCGGACTTCACTAGTTGTGTGATGAGGTTTGCAGATCTTCCGTGAGTGTGAATGACGCATTTGGAACCTGAAGGACATTTTTAGCTGAGACGTTTTTCTTTGGGAAATTGATTATACGACTACTTCAGAAGCCATACCCTTGGTTCATTAGGAAAGCATCCTCAACTAAGTTTGCCGTCGTTCTCGTTGACTTCACATTAAACAATATGGAGAGTTGAACTCTTGCTCTTCTTCTTTATTTTCTGCTACAACAATTGCAGCAAGCATGTGAATTCTCTTCTAGATTGCATCCACAAGGAAACTAGCGGCTTTGGAGGCTTTTAGGAAGCGTCGAAGAAGCCGTAAAGAAGACGAAGCCGCCTTTCTGCCCACCTACATTCTACTCTATTCTTCTTCCTGCGCTAACGTGCATATCAGAATCCTGGGCCGTACGAAGCAGGATGAACACGCGATCAGCGTCGCGCTGTGGAGAATCAAGAGGAAGATGATTGGAGTGAAACGATTCAGTGAGAGAAGGTCGAAGATCAGAGACGCTGTCGCATGGGTCGAAAATTAGGTGGGCCGGCCACGTAATGCGTTTCGCAGACACTTGCCGGCGAGAGTCGTCACCGTGAGTGAATTCCGCGTAATGTCAAGAGCACACCAGGACGCCCACCAACGCGTTGATCGGACTTTTTCGTGAAAGCCCTGGGCGAACGATATGACGCTCTTCGTGTTCCTCAAACGAGGGGGATCTCATGGAGCACACTGGCACGCGAAAGGGACGAATGGACACGTCGGTGGTGCCCGCTCGAGCAAATGGATGATCGAGATGACAGTATGACAGGAGATACAGGTGACAGGTGATTTATTCACTCCTGCTGGGGTACTTAAGTCTGGTGGTCCCGGAGCAAAGCTCATTCAGCCACGTAAAGCTACGTAAAGCAGCTCGCTACTCCTCTGCAGCAGCCGTCTGTACGGTTAGGCGCTTTACTGTGGCAGAGTTATGGGTTCTTATCTCTATTTTCCTCGAAATAGTGTCTTGCGTGATGAAATTAGTTTGTTGAATAATACTTCACATATTTCCGACCTGTTCAAGTTTTGAAGAAGGCGAAGACGACGAAATAAAGAGCATCCAATAAATTAGGCCAGCAGCTCAAACAAGTCGCTATACTGGTCTGAATGAACATGCCGCGACTATGGAAAGTCGACCTTGGACTGCTCCTCCAAGTTTCCAATGAGCATGTGATCGAGTATGTAGTTACGCAGCAGCGGAGCCATTCTGATGAGTATTGGGACCTCAGCTCATTTTAAGGCCGATAGCTCATGAGAAACCAATACGCTAGGGGCGCAAAGCATGGCAAATGGCTTCAACTACCACGGACAAAGTTTTGCATCCTTCTTGGGATTTTCGTGCTACGAATTAGTTTCCTCAGCAAGCAGCAGCGTGCTAATAGGTCATACCAATACTTCTAAATCATTATTCAAACAAAACTCGGAAAGTTCAGCACAAAGTTCCCAGACTATACCAAGCGCATTTCTACATAAGTATCTACGCTTCTCGAGGAAGCTTAAATGTGAATCGTGAACGTGAAACGGATCTTAGTTTGCACCATGAGGATAATAGCGTGCAGTTGAAACAACGCATTGCTTTATAAATTCGGTAACAAAGAAACTTATTCTGCCCCGATGTATTGTAACTACTTTAAATACTACTGGTGAACTGTGTAAATCAGACCAAGGAAAAGCAAAACCTTCGCTTCTTTTTTCAAAACAGTCTACAAAAAGATAGCAACAACGAAACTTCCAGTCAAGCCTTTACACTTTCTAAGTTAGACTTAGCTTAGAAGATATCTGTAGTGGTAACGTATACATATAGGACGCTTCGAGAGCCTTCACTCAGCAATTCCACTTCACCTGATAATATTCCCTAAATTTTTTTATTAAAAAAAGCAGCATTTGACGTCACTCCAATTCTCAATCTTTTATTCAATTGATCAGATTGGCGCAACACAACTTTGCGAACCAACTTCGTCAATTCTGCTTCAAAAAAAAAGCAAAACAAATGTTGAACATTACAAGCTTGTATGGCCCTTACACATACTCAACTAGTAAAGTAATGGCTCTGATAAACACAACAATCCAATAATGGCAGAAAGGTGCTTAACTCGTGTGGATATGTCCTGTATGCACTCCATTAAAACAATGTAGTATCAGCCAGATAGAAAGTGTGCAAATATATATATATATATATATATATATATATATATATATATATATAACACTCACTAGGAATAATTTAGGGAGGGGGACGTTCTGCCTGAACTCGGCGCGGGCAAAGACGCAGGACAATGCCTGCGGAGCCAATTAGCGTCGATTCGAGCCGTAACACCCGCCGCTTCGCGCTCAGCCAGGCAGCACTCGCCGCGGAGGCGATGCTGTCTGGCTGGGTGTGAAGAGGCGGGTGTCACAGCGCGAGTCGACGCTAATTGGCTCCGCAGGCACTGTCCCGCGTCTTTGCCCGCGCCGCTTCCTGGAAAACTGGTGAGACTCGGTATTGCTTCGTTATCAGTAAGACGAATTATCTGTGATCAAAGACTCGTTTTTAGAAATGTTATTGATTACTTGGATATTGATAAAAATGAACTCTTCACTTTTCCTTTCCAACGGGATTATAAGAGGGCACAATCTTAGGATTCATCTGCAAGAACCGCGCTCAAAAAATGTTGAGAACCTTTCTCGGCTCCTGTTGTGAAAATCTGGAATGAGCTTCTTGCATCAATTCTCAGTTCTTCGCCACAAACATTGAACTACAAGTTAGAAAACTCCCTTAAACACAAAGGACAGTTGTGATGCTAACTACGAGATTGTCTTTTTCGGAATAGACGATAGTTTGTTTGAATATACATATAGTAGCTTTTTCAGCGAATGAAATACTAGACCGCTTTGAGAAAAAAGCACTTTTCACTTTATGAAAAACATAGAAAAAATCATCGCACTTTCAACTTCGAAAAGCCAACATTTGCTGTAATGTTTTGTACCAAACTGATTTTGTATCAGCTGCGTTCAATGAATGTTCTATGTTCTACGTTCCTCAAACTCTTAGTTCAAGGACAGACCGTAAGTGCAATAGTTACCATTTCCATTTCAGCTGTAGCGCTCGGCAACAAAACCCGAGTCTTAAATGCTCACCAGTTTGCTTCATAACCAACGAGAAGAGAACGGAGCATGACGAGACGTCTACTTTGGAATTAAGCGGGCGTTGAACCAGCTGTTTGCTTCGGAGATCGTAGACGAATATATCAAATCTAAAAAAGTGAGATCAAATCGATGGGAATTTCTTATGAGACTAAATTTGCAAAATTAGATTGATTTCACTTCAATTGCTTGTTCGTTCAGGAAATGACTGCTCCCAAGGTAATCAGTACATATACATTGGATACGACAGCCATTTCTCGGAAAGTCGCTAGAACCACAGGATCTCGCACTTCTTGGATCCCGAATAAATGAGATGTTCGGAGTATATTTCTGGCAAAGCAGCTTGATGATCCAGATAGCATAACCAGCAGCTACGACATCTACGTTGCTCTCTCCGTGACCTACACGCAGACCCAACCTTGTCTAGATGAACTTTTGATCACAAGAATTGATTGAATTGAGATTGGCTGTGAATCGATATCGACATTTGCCATCAAACACTATCTATCCTACTACACATATACCATTTTGTCGTCAAATTGGGTACCTCTCAAATCTAATCGGACACCTTTCATGTTAAATTGACACTCTTCTCAAAAAAACTTGATTGATCTGAAATCAAAATGAACGTCTTCCAAGATGGCGCCAAGCGCTCGAAAAACAAGTCGCTTTTTTATTCGAAAAAAATATTTTTATTTGTAAATACTTTTTACATAAAACAACAAAGTGAGGATATTTTGATACAGCGGTTTTTGTTGAATCGTTTACAGATGTTAAAACTCCATGCAAGGAGAAATTTTTCTATTAATCGAAAAATCGTCTTTGACCGGTGCATGGCCCAATCTCTTCGTCCGGCATTAAAAAAATGACGGCCTTCCTGTCTTAAAAAAATTAAGTCATCTTTTTTCCCCCAAAAAAAGGATTTTTATATGATTTTAAACAATGTGTTCATTTATTGGGTAGGTGAATTAGAACTCCGATTTCAAAAGCCTTCGGCTTGTTTAGAAGAGACCACTTTGACGTGAAAAGTGTCCAATCCTTATTTGGATAAACAACGTCACTTTTTCTCTATTCAGAGAAAAATTCCAGAGGAGTCTTGTCGTGTACAATAGGATGTGACAAAAATGTTGGAGCTTTTATAATTTTCGGTATGGCCTGACCCATTACTCATGTTGTAAACAAAGTAATAAGAACAATCGCCAAACTAAACCTCCTTCTTAAAAAGTCACAGAAAGCACGGAAAGGGAAAATTTTATAAAATGAAATTAAAAAAGAAAAAATTCAGTGAAAATTTATTGAACAGCAAAATTCCTATTCTGTGCTATGCGAGCTATTTCACGTGCATCCTCTTTTGCCCACCATTTCTTCTGCGTTGTAGTTATCAGAAATTCATGACTGTTTATCTGACGTCATTCAAGTGACCAGCCCACGCTGTTTTTTCCCGCGAATCGACAGAACCCTCAAGTGAAACGTACGTCTTGAGGCGTTCTTTTTGTAGAGCTGACGGTGATATGAGAAGTTTATCCTTTGCTACGCAACCCATAGCTCCACCACTGCCACGCATCCAACCCATTCCATAGAACTGCACCATCAGTTCCACAAACAGTTCTAGATTCATTGCCTGGAACGGCAAAGCTGACAGTGGAACTCTGTGGTTGTGTATATTTTTGCTTTAAAAAGTAATCGTAACCTTCCCTCACATCAAATGTATGCGACAGTTTCCCCGTTCCGACAATGTTAACTGACCTCTTCGTCGTGATTCTGAGGGAAATCCTCTGGTGACATTCCCAAAAAGTTCGCGTCAGCAGTGAAGGACGTCATCGATGAAGAAGAGAATAAAGTCGAGTACCGAACAGCGGACGGGCAGTGGTTAGCGGATACTGGGTACAGGTTGTTAATGAGTGGCATGGGCGTGGTATCCACGAAAGGAGAACTGCATCAATACGCAGCCGATCAATAATTGGACCAACTTTCTGTTGCTGATGGGTGGTCTCGACCACACGTGTTTACCCGACGTGCTTAGTCAGTGATAGCAGCTCTTCATTCCCTCTCGCAGACTCGCATTCGGCTAATCGCTAAATCCGGAAATTTCTGGCTGTTTGTTGACATGCGTCGATTCTTGGTCGGCATTTACTGCCCGGCCACGGAAATCACCTGCTCTGATGGTACTTTCTACCGCTGTAGGCTCTAGAGATGAAAACTAAGGACAGCCAGTAGCTTGTCTACATGTGGAGGAAGGCGATGCTCTAAGCGTCTACTTGACACACGTTCCAGAAAGGCACATGACAGACACGATGTTGGGTTCGCGTCAGTTCACCGGTAATGGGTGAAAGTATGCAAATTACGTCCCTGGCTGCTTGTTTTAGGAAGTTTGTTTTGCACTCTCAAATGGAATCTCTCGGCAAAGAGCTGATACGAATTCCCTTCAATTACAAGTCACTTCCTACCGCCTAATCCTCACTTTGCTGAATTAGCCTGCGCCCCAATTACTGCGGCTTACGTCAGCACGATGCGCATCAAACTATAACCATGTACATATTAAACATTTTCACAGTGACAGAAGCTGAAAGTTGGAATGAGTCGTATTTTTGACCACATTCATTATTTACAAAATCCAACTGGCTAATGTGTTTTTGCCGTGAGGCGTAATTAAGCGAAACTGGTCTATGTTGGTGAGTCAGGTCAATGCTTTTAAGGGCTCCCTAACCAAGGTGCTGGCTTGCGAGAATGAGTAGGCTGTAAGGCATTCCATGTGACTCGATGAGCTGAAAAGAATAAAATTTTGTGATAGGATATAAACAATAAAATACTATTTTTGTAATGATGTTGAGCAGATGCGACACAACCGACATTTTTGTCTGAATGCTTACCAACGATACTTATGCACCTTGTTATATTGTTAGGAAAGTTTCCCGCCACTCACGTTGGCGTTCCGCCAAATTTTCGAAAACTGTTCTGGACCCTTCCCTCAATAACGTATATATGGGCTGACCTGTGACCTACGTTTACCACTGTTCTCGTCATATTCCGTTACGACTATGGCAGAGAAAATCAATCCGCGACTGCAAGTAAGTTCGACTGCTCCTGGTTTACGAGTTCAGAGAGCAAAGCAGCGCAAGAGTCGCGGTGAATAACACGTGTGGAACGATGGGGTCCTAACACTGCCTCCTACAACACAGCGAAAGTATGGTTCCGGAAGTTCAAGAACGGAGACTTTTGCTTGGAGGGTCAACCGCGATCTGGAAGGCAAGTTGCAGTGAATCAGGAGCGCCTTGTGGAGCTGCTTCAGGAGAATCCCCGGCGTTGCACCCGAACTGGCAGTGGAACTCGAGTGCAGTCACACCACCATAGCTCAGAACCTGCGTCGCCTTGGAAGGACATGTAGATGTGGTGTATGGATACCGCATGAACTTAGCGGCCACCAGCTGCAGGTGCGTCAGGATGCGTGCATGAGCTTCACGGCGGAATTTTTCCCGGCTCGAGAACAAATGCAACGCATGGACGCGCGTTGTCGTGAAGGAAGATCTTGTCTTGTTTCCTGGTCACTGACGACGAAAAGTGGGTAGTCTACGTTAACCACACGCGAAAGCGTCAGTGGCTCAGACGCGGCGAAGCAGGGATTCTCACGTCGAGACCGGAACATCACCCAAAAAGGTAATGCTCAGTATTTAGTGGGACTGCAAAGGAGTCATTCACAGGAATATGCTACCTGGAAACACTGATGCCACTAGCGATGTGTCCTGCAGGCAGTTAGATCACGTTGAAGCAACGCTTCGTGGGAAACAAGACAAGATCTTTCTTCACGACAACGCGCGTCCATGCGTTGCAAATGAGATTCAGAAAAACTCCAGCGTTTTGGCTCATCCACCTTGTTCACCTGACCTTGCCCCAACGGAGTACCATCTGTTTTCTTCGTTGTCGAGCCTTTTTCAGGAGAAACAATTTGACGACAAGGAGCAATTTGAAAAGTGCATCGCTGAGTTTTTTTTCGTCAAAACCCCAGGAATTCTATAGAAGCGGGTCTTAGATAATAATGATGCCTATGTTCGTTAGTTGTTTTATGCAGGGAATGAGAGAAAAAAATTGAAAAAAGCGCAAGTGGCGAGATACTCCCTCACAACCTAATATTTAGATAGAGAACAAGATAGAGAACTTCTCCCTATTGCATATTAGACTCTTCTAAAGTGTTTTTAGCCCCAAAGGCATGCTTCCCTTTGCCTTTTCCTTTTGATGATGTAACCTCGCTGTCCATGGCACCTCGTTCTCAGGGTAGTGCGCACGAGGGTGGAGAAAAAACGAGTGTGTTCACGCTAGACAGGCAGATTAATATGGGGTCGTTCATTTCGGAATTATGCGAAAATGCATAGCAGCTTCGTGCTTTGTGTACTTCACAGTACCACTTCAGATTTGGAAGCGGCAGTAGTTGTCGCTGTGCTCAGCATTATAAAAACACATGGCGATCTCAACATCCATCATGCACTCATTAGGAAGGTCATGCCATTATCACCGGAAAACCTCTTTGGTAAACTGAGGCATCGCCAACGGAGACCGTGCAGCTGTTTTCCTCGATGTCATGCCTTTCTCTCCGGATTTGGTGTGAGATGAATGCCTTAAAAGGGGCTACGACGGAACTGTAGCGTCTACTATGTGAAGGATGCGCCATAAATATGGTCACTCAATAAAAAGCGAATTTCTCACGCGGAATTATTCAAGGAACAGCGAAACTTCCTCAACTATTAATAACAATTTATTTGACAAGCAAAGTGGATATCATTCAATATGATCTCCGCTGACACGAATGACAGCCGTCAGACGCTTAGGGTAGGACTCAGTGGTGGCACGCTGGGTTGCTTTTGGAATTTTCTTCAATACTTTTGCTAGTGGCTTTCACGAAGAAGTCCGTTGGTCGGACTTCTTCGTGAAAGCCCTGAACGACCGATATGACGCTCTTCGTGTCCCTCGAGCGAGGAGGATCCATTGGACCACTCTGGCACGCGACAGGGACGAATGGAGACGCTGCTGGCGCCCGCTCGAACAAGTCGATGATCAACGGGACGACAGGTGATACAGGTGATACTTTTGCTAGTGAGGATATCACACCGTGAATCATAATGTGTCTTTTAGCACCCTAGACTTTTCTCTAGAGCAGATCAAACGCAGTAGTCCACAACATTCAAATCTGGCAAGTTTGTTGGCTATTTAGAAGCAGGGCTGAAGCTTGGAAGATTCCTCGCGCACCGCTCCTGAGCCATTTTGGACCTGTGAGCTTGTGCTCCGTCCTATCGAATTTTCAATGTGGTATTAGCCGGAGAAAGCAACGTCTTCTTCAAAATATCGCTAATGTAGATATCGGTTTTGAACTTGGCTATTTTTTCAGCAAAACAATGGGGTCTGTACTGTGGAAGAAACTAAACCCCAATCCAGCAGAGAAACTCACGAGGGTTTCTGTGAACGATTCCTCCCTTCCTGCATCCCTCTTCACCACTTTCAGGCAATAACTGCCTGTTTTAGCGGTTGAAAGGCAGAAAAAGCATGGACGAAAATTCGGCAAGCAACCCTGCGTGCCGTCACTCAGTCCTACCCTAAACGTTTGAAGGCTGTCATTCGTGCCAATGAAGGCCGCACTGGATGATATCCACTTTGTTTATTAGATAGATTGTAAGAAAATTGTTGAAGAAGTTTCGTTATCTCCTGAACAATTACGCGTGAGTAATTCGCTTTTTATTGAGTGACCATATTTATGGCGCTCCCGGTATATGATTTTCTGGAGGCATCGATTTGTCATGTCATGCTAGCTTTAATCGAGATGATTCTTTCTTAACTATCCCGTCTTTTGGTGAAATGTGATGCACAGAGTACACCAATATTGGCTAAATTCCAGAATTGGTGACAGTGAAGGGAAAATGTTGGTAAAAAATTTACGTTTACTGGTTGTTGCTCTCTTCTACATATGAATGTTCTCAGATTCTTCAGCCCTTTCATGGCTCCACGTCTACAACGTTCATTAATGGTAGCGGATGAAAAACACCAAATCAGAAATATCCTTCAGATAGCGATATTAGAAGATGTCGTACATAGTGTCCTCTGAATGGTTTATTTCGCGACAAAATCAATCTTCTGTTCTAGGGACGACGTAGCAGAACGCATCGTTGACTTCGGCTTCAGTGTGTTCATCGACTCTGGTAACCCACTTGCCTCTGTCATTGCAACGTATAATCTGAACAGAGTAGTCTTTGCTCCTTAGTTGCGGAGCACCCGTGGATGTTCACAACACAAAAAGATTGGGTTCTGCTACCTTGCTGACTGAACCGCGGCCAGCTATCACTGGTTTTCCCTGTGAGCTTGTCGCCAGCACTACCTGTGAACGGTGGACCTGAGTCGTTTTCCAAATTAAATATAGCCTAGAGACCTACGTAGTCATCGGATGATGTCACTTTGCAGGTGAGTTTCTTGTGCCAGCCATCGTCGAGGTGTAGATCCCTGACATTCTCGTCTGCTGGCTTGAAGCACTGTAAACAAGATTTCGAAGTTGGTGAAAATCTCTTCATCCAGACTCTCACAGTAAAGCTCATAGTCTACTATATGATCCGGCGACAGCCTAAATTGAAAGCCTCAAGCTCAGCCCAATTGGCGAATGCTTACGTCATATCCATAAAAGGTGCCACCGTTCCTTTCCTTACAGGGCTCGAAAAATGGGACGTGTCTGCAGTCGTATTTGTCTAAAATAGAGATGTAGCTTTGCTTGAAGGCCTCAGTTCGCGGTGAGCTAATATGAGAGTCTCGCATAGAATTTGTATCGGGTAGATTTACGAGTGGGTGTATAGGATGTAGTCGCTGAATCGCCTGTCTTTCTGAGGCAACAATGTTGAATAACCTACACCACTGCTCGCTATGTCTGTTGTATGCCCTGTCCACCATCCAAGGCTCGTCCCATCCGCCATACCATCCACCACCCCATCCGCCGTGGCGTTTCACCCGAAGAAGCGACTTTGGTTCTGGCTCGTCGGCCCGGGTTTGTCCTAGAAAAGATGACTTTTTGTCGCTGAGGAGAGTGGTGGTACGATTTTTTTTGACTATGATGACAGTGGCAGGTAGCACAAGTGGGATTTTTCAGATATTGTTTTTCGCTGGATTGGTTTGTGAATTCGGCATCCATCCGTTGCTGGAGAGGCTCCTACATTTCCGCTATTGACAAGTAGCTGATCACCTTCTGCCTTTTATAGTAATATGCGATTCGAAGGGAGTCATCCACATACGGAGGGCAGCATGGTATCCTACATAGCGTAACTATGCATAGGAAATCATCCTTATAGAGAACTCATCAAAATAGCGTGTCCGCCATTTCTCAGAACGAAACTATGCTCCTCCTAGCATCCGACGCAGACGACTCCTTTGAAAAGGATTGACAAACCTCAACAAATGGTCAGTATTCGCTCTCATAGGTGAATGGGGTCCTTTTCTCTGAAAGGCTTGATCAGGTGTGGGTTGCGGGAGTTGTTGGAAGTAACTCCACTACTAACTTTTTTATAATCTCCTACAAAAGCTTGCGTCATTTTCAAACCTGCACATGGCCTTAAACGTTACATTTCTAGAGTAAATTTTGTAATTCTACCTAAGTTTTTTTCATTCTAGCAGAAGAAAGATTTCTTCTTGCGTCCTAGTTGTAGGCGTTGGATCAGTCTTCTATAGCTCCATCACCCTTGGCTAGGAGGGAGGAATTCTACTGTACACTTCAGAACTGGTGTTTTCAGATTGCTAGTTTTATTTTTAAACCAATTTCATATTGCTCTTGGCCACACAATTTCAAAGATTTCATGAAGACGCCACTATTGAGTGGTGGCGCTGCTGGGAGAAGGCACAGCAAACTTACCAGCTCTTGAAAAAGAAGTTGTCCGACCCATTGTGCCTAGCTGCGCATATATGTACAGGGGTATACATGGAAACAAATGAAGCATATAGAGAATATCAGTTCGATGCCAACAGAAAAGTGTAAGACACTGTTACGTGGACGCAACCGCTCGAGTGACTTACCGAATATGCATGCTGATGATGCAAGTAGAATCACGGCCAGCAGACGCATGGTTGAAGAATGCCTCACCGGACCCCTTTTATGTGAGGAATTCAAGCCAGTAAACGCAAATGTTTCTCAACTGCTAAGAATTGTGCATATTTATTTCGTCTGGCTAGTCATCCATGGCATTTCAGATGTTGCACATCGGAGACCGATTATGTTTTTGAGGAAATGCTGCTGGAAAGTAAAATTGGGCGGCCGATAAAAAGTTTTCAGTGCTTCAAAGGCCTCTGGCTCTTAATAATAGCTTTACTAGAACTTGATCTACACCTACTGCAACCTTCTCGTGGCGTTCTTTTTAAGGCCCATTTCAAGAATTGGTGCATACGAATGAGTGCACTACATTCCATGCGCGTAACATCTGAGGGCTCTTCTACAAACTCTAGTGCAGGCCGCGTCTTTTGAATAGACTCCGCAAAAACCGCGATTTTGCGGTTTTTGCGTCCTTTTGATATAACTCGCCCAAAAATTCATTCATTTCAAAAACTATTCTCCAAGTTCTCTCTTGGCACAGCACTATTGAAACGCTAACGATATATTTGGGCTCAGGAGCTCGAGATCAATCGTTTGGTGTACATTGTTCATATGGGGCCATTAAAATTTTCGAAACTGAAAACTTGCGCTCCACTGCGAAGGGCGGTCGCGGACGAGTTGTCGGTCGCAGGCCGTCGAAAATGGTTGCGTGCTCACAATTCCTCTAATTTGAGGTTTTCTGAGAAACGATTGGCACCGTTCGATTCGCCTCTTCGAGGTCTACACAAACATGTCGACAACTTCATCAGGCCACCGCTTTTTCGCAGTGGGTGGTCAAAAATGTCTGAAGCAGACCTTTTGCAATTGGAGAAGCTTATATTCCAGGACTTGCATGTTCTCGGAGCATCTCAAGCATGGCGTAAAGTGTTCTGCCATGCCAGGATTACTCTGAGGGTGCGCCGTGCTCAATGCATATAGGATCGAACCTATCAATCGCGTGAGCCGCCCGACAGCTTATAGAGTGAGCGCTTAGGTAGTTTTACAGATTTTCCCACCCGCCCTACTCAGGAATTACTGTACTCTGTCCCGGCAAAACTTTGGAGTGCGCTGTGCACAACGTATATGAGATCGAACCTATCAATCGACTGGGCGCGACAGCTCGCAAATTGCACCGCGGGCGTGTTCTGAGAGCAATAACTCTGTCACTTTTGAATCCTTCCGGGCAGTAGAAAGTTCAAGAAGTGTGCCGAAACACAGCAACGTAGCTTATGACTGGACAAAGCTACAGCGGTGCGAAAATGCAGTTCAGCCTTGTGTGACACGATTTTTTCCGAGTTCAGTCGACCACTGCGGGAAGACGCGGTGAGCTAATGGCCTACGAATACGTAGGCAAGCAGCACAGTTAGGGTACTTTGCGATGAAGTGCCCTCAACTCTCCAGCGACCTAACCTGGCATAGTCCCAGCTGCCATTTTAGAGCTGCGGAGGGCAGCGATGAAGTTTTTTCCTTCCTTTCTCGCCCACATTTGAGATTTTGGCACAAGAGATGGTACCGTTCTGTTCAACTCGAAAAGCTCTATCGAACGGTATCAATCTCCGGGAAAATTGACTTTTTGACAGTTTCCCTCGAGGACGAGGGCGCCCTTCGCCGAGCCTGCCCGGACAATGACGTCATCGAAAGTCGATGATTTCGAAATTTGCCAAATGTGCTTGTCCAAATTTCGTCTAAAATCGTCTAGGGGGTTATTTGGAGCGCCTATTACGAATCCGACATCCGTTCTGGAAAATTTCACCGATTTTCGCATGTTACAGCCATTTGAGGTTGGTAGGGTCAGGATTATTGACCACCCTCAGTTATCGGTATGGGTGGTCTCCTGCCATAGTCGGCCAAATGGACTTCGGCATCGTATTCGGCACCCTGAATAACCCCTGCCCTTAGACGAAGTTTGGGCAAAATCGGTGTTGCTGACCCGACCACCCACAGTTATCCATGATAAGATCCAAATCCTACCAAAGTCGGCGGAATTTTCAAAAACGGACGTTTTGAAAATTCCGCCGACTTTGGTAGGTTCCGCCGACGATTCGTAATCAGCGCACCAAATAACCCCCTAAATATCTTTGGGTGAGGACATTTGGCCAGTTTCGAAGATATCGATTTTCGATGACGTCATCGTCCGGGCAAACTCGGCGATGAGCGCCCTCGTCCTCGAGGGAAATGGTTAAAAAAATGAATTCCCCGGAATTGGCCGAGATTGATACCGTTCGATAGAGCTTTTCGATCTGGACAGAAGGGTACCATCTCGTTGGTCAAAAACTCAAATGTGGGCGAGTAAGGGCGGAAGAAACTTTCCCTCCGCAGCTTTAAAATGGCAGCTGGGACTAAGGCAGGTTAAGCAGCTGGAGAGTTATGAGGACTTCATCGTAAAGCACCTTAACTGATGGGCTAGCCCACGCATTTGCATGCAGTTAGTTCTCCATGTCTTCCCGCAGTAGTCGACTGAACTCAGAAAAAAATCGTGTCACACAAGGCTAAACTGCATTTTCGCACCACTGGAGCTTTACTCATTCATAAGCTACGTCGCTGTGTTTCGGCGCACTTCTTGAACTTTCTACTGCTTGCAAAATCCACAAGTTGCAGAAGGATTCAAAAGTGACAGAGTTATTGTGCTCAGAACACGCCCGCGGTGCAATTTACGAGCTGTCGCGCCCAATCGATTGATAGGTTCGATCTTATATACGTTGTGCACAGCGCACTCCAAAGTTTTGCCGAAACAGAATACAACAATTCCTGAGTATGGCGGCTGGGAATTTCTATAAAACTACCTAAACGCTCACTCTATAAGCTGTCGAGCGGCCCACTCGATTTATAGGTTCGATCCTATATTCACCATCAGAGGATTCCTGGCATGACAGAACACTTTACGCCATACTTGAGACACTCAGAGAACATGCTAGTCCCGGAATATAAGCTTCTCCAATCGCAAAAGTTCTGCCCCAGTCATTTTTGACCGCCCACTACGAAAACGCGGTGGACTGATGAAGCTATCTACATGTTTGTGTAGACCTCGAAGAGGCGAATCGAACGCTGTCAACCGTTTCTCAAAAAAAACCTCAAATTGGAGGAATTGTGAGCATGCAACGGTTTTCGACGGCTAGAGGACGGCGCTACTCAATATTTTCTGGGATGCGCCACGCATACTACTTCACGAAATGACGTGGAGGCGAGTCAAATGCATACTTTGCCATGCATTGATTGGGGTGGCCATATAATGAAAGCTTCAGTGCTTCATCCTTCTCAGACAACTCTGGTGCCAATTCATCGACCTCGGAGGGATGGAACGCTTGATTGGCCTGAGCGTGAAATCCGAAGCAGGAACCTGGTGTCGGGTGCACGCGACAGAACTGCACTACACTCCCCTTCAAGTTAACAAATAAAATGGGGCTATCGAAGAAAATTTGCTTATCTGGTTTGAAATCCCAAAAAATCATCAAAGGAAAACTGGGAAATATGCGAGTCCTTGGTAAAATTATGCACTGTAATGCGAGCACACTTCAGTTCAATCCGGTAGAGGTATGGCATTTTGTGAATCGGAATGCGGATGTGATCGATATCAGCGCCATATTTCCACAGAAATTCTGAACGATACTGGTGTTTTGTCTACAAACATACTACCACTAAAACCTTTTGTGTGCAAAGAGAAAGCCAATGCAGTCGTTTTACATACGCACACGACCTCACATCATCTTGGGTACGCAAATTTAGTACAATGCTCTCTTCACATGTCTGCTTCTTTCAGAGAAACTTTCAAGATCATAGCAAATCCAAACGCTTCACCTTCGCTGCATTTCGCAGAGTTGACTCTGTTTGCAGGACCTTTTATTTATTTAATGCATTTTTTGATTACGCAGCACAGGACGAATGTGAAGAAAAAGAGCGGAACACAGCACATGCGAGTGGGGAAAATAGAGATGGAGCAATAGAATGGAGCAATGGAGCAATAGAAGCGTAGCATTTACTCGTAGAAGGACAGGAATTTAGGAAATGCGTTTGGACGCTCATAGTGCGCCCATCGAAGGCGGTGGTTGTGGCATGCACTGGGAAGCGATCCACAATTCCGGTTACGCCTGGCTAAGGGAGAAGTCGCCATTAGCAAATCCGCTGCAGTACATGAAGGAGTCCAAATATCGCTGGGCCGGACACTACACGAAAGGACGATAGATGGAGCCCCCGTGTCACAGAATGGCTCCCGAGAGACCATAAGAGACCACTGGGACGACCGCCAACGCGATGGGCAGACTCATTCTCAAGATCTTTCAGAGAACGGAGTCCGCCTCACTGGATGCAATCAGCCAGAGATGGAGCGGTCTGGAAGAGTTGTGGTCCTCGCCGAGAAGACCTCCAGCCGACAAAAGAACTATCAAGGTATCAAAGTAAGTAAGCATTTTTCTGAATATCAACATTCCAGTGGGGAGACTTGGTGGGTATATTTTTTATTTGTTTTGAATAATAATCCCTTATCATGTTCTCCTCGCTTACTCTGAAGAAGGCATAATTTGCGTGGATAAAATTTGGCTTATTTCATTGTTCTCTCCTTGCTGTTATTAAGCAGTTTTGTAGTGAGTGGGTAATGCTGACCCGTTGAACCATTTGTTTATTGACCTGCTGATCGAAATTAGAATGTGCCAAAAAATGTGAGCATATTTGAAGAGAAATAGCTCTATCAGAGATGTTCCACCACTACCACCATCAGAGACGTTCCTCTTACAGAGACTGTGAGATGTCAGACGAATTTGTCTTTTTTGATGTTTAACTGACTGGGGTGGGACAGCATAGCGACTGCCGACAGTTTTTATTTCGTCAGTTAGCAGTCCTGCCTGTCCTGTGGTGGATCCCGATTCCTAGACTAGCGACTAGGACAACGACTGAGAATGAGCATAGATAGCTCTTAAACCAGTGAGATCCTTGCTACATGAGAATCTACCTCGCACCGAGCCACAACGACCTGTAGTCGAATAAATAGTTGATTATTAGCACAACGCTGTTGTGGAAAACTGACAAGCTGTACGAAGTCTGCTCCTATAAAGACGAAGAGCTGTCGTATGTACTACATCTGTTCTACAAGTACGTGCTCCTCAGATTTCAACCAATAAACTTTTCCCCACATCAGAGCAAGTTACACATTAATCATATTATCGCTCTTCTAAATTGTCCTAACGCAGGTTACCCCACAAACAGAGAAAAGTGTATCCCGGTAGTTCAGATGGAGTGTACCTAGTGGTTCAGGTACGGTCTCTGTAAGGCGTACTCGAATGACTATGTATGGCAGAATGTTCAGAAAACCTCCTCCGTTAGTTCCAAAAGGTAGACAACACTCAAACGGAGCCTTTATATGAGATAATTTTGAAACTCCCATCAGTGTTTCGACTTTTCAATGGAGTTCCCCCTTAATTGTGAAGCTGTTTTGTGAGTTTTTTCAGTCTTGTTGATGCGCCATTGCATTCGCTGGAATCTCTCTCCTAACAAGTGTCTAGTCCGCAGAAAAAGCAAAACAAACGATTACAATGTTTGGAAGGTGGATGCTGTGAACTTCGTGTGAAGCGCGTCCGAAAGCCATCATATTAGTGATTCTCGTAGCAATAATCTGGCTATATTCCATTCGATGTGTTGACAGACAGGCGGGCCAACATATCTACACACTCTATCTCTAAATCAAATTGTACACTTTTCAAGTCAATTCGGACACTTCCAAGCAAGCTAGACGCTTTTGAACTCAAACTGAACATATTACAAATTGGAACGGGCTCGAAACGGGAGTTGCACATTTGTCAACGGTAGTGCAAAAGCAATGTTGAAAGGACACATATCTTCACTTCGCTGTTCCAAGTAAGCAGCATTTACACTATCAATTAAATTATGTCCAATCCCAACGAGCTGGACGAGTACATGGCTCGATTTTTTCTTTTAGCACGCCAAAATTTGCTAACATTTTGTACTCTAGAAGAAGACTTGATCCACAATTTAATCATCTTTATGATATGTGCGTTCACCTGTTGTTGAAGCAACTTATTTAAAAAATTAGAAGGAAGTCATAGTAACTTTTTTTGGACAAATATAACATTTACTCGAACCTTTTGGAGAGTCATTAGTGTTATGTAGAAGAAGCTCGTTTTGGCTTGGAAGATGTTGAGTTTGGTTCGGAAAGCGTCAACCTTACTTAGGAGGCTGTCTAATTTGGTTTGAAAGGTGTCAGGTTGGACTTGAAAAGTGTTCAATTTGACTCAAAAATTTATAGACTGTAGGAGGCGGTTGAAGCGAATTTACCAAGTACTAGAGGTCTGAGTTTTAACTAAAATAAGTGCGCCGAGAGTTTTCTGCAGGCCAAGTGCATATCACTGTTTCAGCGAATATTTGGCAATTTTCGGAATGAACCTACAATTATGATGTGCACTGTAAATGCATATGTGCTTGTCGTTTGCCCTTCCGCTTAGTTTTGTGAATAGCTTGCATCTTATTATTGAAGTAAAGCTGCAACTTCTTTATTTTTCTGAAAAATTTCAGTATTTGCTTGTAGAAGTCGGCACCCCCACATATTTGCTAAAGCTTTACTTTTCCTCTCGAACACTAACTCGCGTCATCTGTTCTTGGATGTCTTGGGGATTCAAAAATGTAAGCTACTCCTCGCAGAAACCATCGCACAACACCTGCTCCTGAATTTTTCACTCCGCTGGAGTCATCGCCAGGCAACCATCCGACACCCTTTGTAGGCCCCGCCGATCACTGGATTCTTCCGCACCTAACCACCGCTGGACACACTCTTGGGCCAATAATCCATTTCTAGCTATAACTGAACCTTCATTTACTGGAACTCCGTTTAATTGATGTGAAGCGACCTCATGAATTCTTTCGCCTTTGTCGTGTTCTTGTTGAGCTGGGCAAGTGAGTGAGAAACACAGTTCAACTTCAAATTTGTTGAGCCAACATTTTAATATTGAATACGATGTTGGTACGGCCAAGCGCAGCTGTAGACGTGCCTTTTTCACTCATGGGGGAATTCTTGTAATTTAATCACCTTCGGAGGGAGGAAGTATTCCCTAGCAGGAAGCTATTTCCTTGAAGGAATTTCTTCACAAACATACATATATGTAAGACAGCAAAACAACTCTCAACAACTTTAGTATAAGACAACTGTTCATGAACATGAACATACGGTCATGCAATTTAGGTCTATAATAAAATGGAAAACCTGTGATTTGTCCATGTTTATTTTAGAATTAAATCAACTTAAAAGTTTCTCGAGCCAATCAATAAATATTAAATTTTACACAGAAGAAATAGAGGACAAACAAGCTCTCCTACCTCTCATTTTATTTATTCAAATGAATGCGTAAGGAAGTGATTCAATATCTTATTCAATTCAATATCTTTAATATCTTATATGTATTACATTTTATATATATATATATTTTTTATTATTCAATATCTTTAGTGTAACATTCGCAAATTCATTGATCATGCTCGTAAACAAATTCTGTTTCAGCTGCTCTCTCACTGATATGTCACCAGTGCAACGGCTGGATAGGAAGCTATCCACTTAGGTAAGTCGACTCATTACGATGAAGAGGTTGGAGATGGAGCTCGTAGCGAGCTGGCTTCGTCGCTTGGGAGCGAGTTTTATGCTTGTGTGCGAAGAGGCCGAATATGAAAGTTGTGGGTAAGGACAGTTGCCACAGCACATTTCAAACCGTACTCCGTACAGAAGGTGATGGATGAGATGTGGCTGAATTTTCTGCAGAAATCTATAGGAAAAAGCTGACGAAAGTTCTCTGCAAGATTATGTTGCCTATGTAAGTGTGTAGATGGGACGACTTTAACAGGTTTTTCTGTGTCCTGCTCGTAATGTTGAACAAAGTGGATAACCGGCACGCTAACATCGAGTAGCCGGGCAGGTTGGTGAAGTTAAGGAAAGACCTGGTGATCACACGCGACCACATAGATGTAGCATGCCTCTCGGTTTCGGCAGAATGGTGATGCCAAAACGAGGCTCTCAACAGGACTTATGTAGAATGTCAACAAGCATTGCATTTACGAATTCCTTCACCAAAACGTTTTCTGGCTGTTCCCCGTTTATTTGGGGTTGTACTTGTACAGTTCGCTCTCTGTACAGGAAGTAGGAAAGCTCAATACATACCGCTAGCTGCGTAGCAACACTTGTGTTGAAGTAACCTCTGTTTGCATAACGGTGTTCTGTTGCGGTCAAATCTCTTATCAATCAGATGGAAAACTGATTGAGCCTTTGTTTGTATATGCTGCTCTATGAATTTTCCCGCAGTTCAATAAAGGATAAAAGGATAAGGGTCGGCCCTAATCAATCACAGTTTGGAATGCACCACTCATTCTAATTCTACTGGTTCTCGTGGACGCATTTTAAATTCATCCGTTGTCATAGAATGAATTGCGGTGGCCTACCGATGGATATGTCAGCGTTTAGACCTGTCCTAACTAGGCCGATACCAACTCACCGGCCTCAGAGGTATGGAAAGCTTGGCTGAATGTGAGAGGCCCGAAGCAGAAACCTCGATTTGGTGTGTGCGACCGCCACCACGTCGTACGACTGCGCTACTACTCGCCGCATGTAACCCTACGACGACATCGTCGATGCCTTTTTTGCATCACTTTGTTTTCGGAAGCATTCCTCGCTCAGGAAAATGTCGAGATGCTTCGGAGAGTGGCAGTCTGTAGAAGAGGGTCTGTCGAGTATGTAGGATGGTCGAAAGTTTCGTATCTCAACTCAATCAGCTTTTGTTGTTGTCATCAATGAAGCGTGCGGTCGAGCATTGTCACGGAGTAGGACTACCCTTTTCCGTTGATTTCCGAATGAATTCGATGGAGTTCTGGTACACTTTGTCGAGCTCCTCACTTCTCCGCTGTAATGGCTTCTCTGGGAGACAGGAGGCTGTGTTGGACGGGACCGCCTGCTGACCACTCAGCAGTCACCATGGCCTTCTTTAGTGCACTGCCTGGGAAATGCTTCGGAGCTTCGTCGCGGTCCAGCCGTTGACCAAAACGTCGTCGATTGTCGTGCAGAATCCATTCTTCGTCACATCTCGTTATATGCTCCTTGTTGCACAAAAGAAGAAACAAGCACACTTCGAGACGACGAAATTACTGATGTTCGGTCAGATCGTGCGGCATCCAATTCTCGTGTTCCTTTTTCTACCTTTCCAATTTTCTTCAAATGTTGTGCTACGATGGCGTCGACAACGTTTAGCTCTGCAGCAATTTCTCTTGTAGACGGTTTTGGGTCGGCATTTACCATTGCCTTGAACTCATCGTTGTCAACCTCCGATAGCCGACCACATCCCTCCCTATCTTCGGGACTGAAGTCTCCAACTCGGAACTTGTTGAACCATCTGCGTGTGGTACGTCCAGATGAGGTGCGCTTATGACATTTCAAGTTGCTACCGCAGCACTGCGGCCGAGTTTGACCTCTTGAAGCAAAACGACGTTTTCCGTTTTGACAGCATCCTCGCAAGCGGTCCGAAAAAACCGAAGAAATGGTGATACAGAAACGGTACTTTCTCGTACGATAAAATGCGCATTCTAACGATGTATAACATCGCTACTTTCCTTTAAGATTTTGTTTTATTACCAACCGGACGTTTCCCACTCCGAAAGGTTTACTCTGCTGAAAATTGTTAGTCGATCGGTTATTCGGTCAATCGATACTGTTATCCTGTTTTAAAAACTGTCTGAATGCCTTTATATTGGAGAATTTTCTGCGAGCGAAATCTTTCGAGGAGATTGTCGTGTGAGTCATTTTCCAGTTAGTCAAATTTGGGCGCCTAAATTCCGACAACTGCGGTCCAAAAATCGATTCCGTCGATGATATTGGTCTCTTCATCAGCCATCATGATCGCGTGACTTCCATTCCGACCGGTCAAATCGGGGTGTCTACCTTTAAATACGATCGAAAAATCGGCTCAGAGCGGCTCTGCAGCCCTACTAAATATGTTGTGTTGCACTAAATGTAAAGAAAACTACACAGTACTGGTGCGGCCTAGTCCTGTGGTGAACTGAGCTAGGCTGAGCTGTACTTCTGTTGTAACTGAGCATTCATGTGCCTCCTTACGAAGATGGATAACCACTGTATTCAAGGTGACCCCTCCGAGCCGCTTTAGGCCCATAAATGGATGCTATCGATCCATATTGGTTGCCCGATCGAATACTTCCACTCATTTGTCCAATCTGGTCATCTCTCGCTGATTTCGGTTCATTTCCGTCAATTGCACGTGAGAATAATCTTGAAAGGTTTTGCATATGCGTGCGCGTTACATTTACACGTTTGACATGTCTTGCTGGTTTACACGGGTTTGTGACGCACAAGGACCGACGGACTAAAGGCCCCCGCAGACTTCTGCGGCGTTGCCGCTGCCCTATGCTTAACCATAGGGCAGGGACGCAGAGCTCGCCGCCAGCGGCGCCGCCCAGCGGCACCGGCGGCGTCGCTGGCGGAAATGACTTGAATCATTCCACCCGGCGGCGCCGCTCCAGCGTCTGTCTGTCTGCGCTCTGCGCTCTGCCCTTTCGCGGCGGGATCCAGAGCGGAGACGGTCGATGCGGGCGCGCGATCGTCATCGGGGCGCGTTATTGTTAAGCACCAGTCGGTCCCGACTAGAAACAGTACAGTACCTCGCCGTCACCGCTCCCACTGATGATGAGTCAAGCCGCTGAGCGGCGCCGCTCAGCGGTTTCGCCGTTCGCCGTCGCCGCTCAGCGATTTCGCCGTCCGCCGCCCGCCGCTCGCCGCAGAAGTCTGCGGGGGCCTTAACGCGTTTATATAGAGTAGGATACTGGAACATAGCAAGTACGAAAACCTCTATTATTCTTGAAACAACCGAATATTGCGTGTAAGAGACGATACTCATCTGTAGAGGATCGAGTGTTCCGTCTTCATAATCGCGGAGCTCTAAATACGTAATAGCCCTGAAGCCGTGAAGAACACGTTCAGTCTGCGAATGCAGTCCGAGTCGTGTTGATTTGTGATATGCTTGTGGTGCTTGTGAATATTTGCACCATCACGTTCAATCACAATTTTCCAGATTCACCCAAACGAGTACGTGTGACAACAGAAACAATCAGTGTGAAACGACCAACGTGAGTTGCTTGTTCGTGTCCGCCCTTCCTGATTCCTCTCGCACAAGGGAAGGGTCTGAAGCGTATATCTGAACGGGGGGAGCGAGTAAGGAGAGTCCCCACCCCTCAGTTAGTATAAAATTGTGTTTATTTTTGTCAAGTCGTTAAACCCGAGGAATAGAGGATCAATGAATTCACAATGGAATACTGCGCATCACGAGTTTGGGGTCTTGTACCCCCGCGATGCCTCTTCCGGCAACCAGCTCGCACAGTGGAAGCGACGTTGTTTCATGCGAGGAAGGTCGGGGGTCCGATTCTCCTGCTGTGCTGCATTTTTAGATTTCAACTGTCTGGTTGAGATTTCTGACGTCTGTACCATTTTCAGACGTTTTCTGCGCATTTGCCAGCTGTACCCTGTGGAGAGTACCTTTCTTGCGACTTGTTTATTACTGACAGGATTTTTAACCACGTCTTCTTCAGCTACAAGTTGCTTCGAAGTCCTATAGTGTGCTGGCCATTCGTTCGGCCAGCTTGATTTCTTCCCTCGAAAGTTCCTTTTCTAAAGGTTCTAAAGGTCTTCAGCGTGAGCAGATGGATCACCACTCAAGCATCGGCAGACATTGTTGGTGCTAGGTTTTGGAAAACCTCCAGCAGACCTCTGATTTCCAGGTTACAGGTAAAGATGAGGAAAAGAGCGTATCGATTAGAGTTGAGCTTTTCGACAATTTTTTTTCGAAAGTCGAACAATCGAATAACCCGATTTTTTGAAATTTTCGAAAGTCGAACAATCGAGTAACTCGATTTTTTGAAAATTTCGAAAGTCGAACAATCGAATAACTCGATTTTTCGCCGTCTTCGAAAATCGAACAATCAGATAACTCGATTTTTCGCCGTCTTCGAAAATCGCACAAACGAATAACTCGATTTCGAAGGCACGTTCCACAGAGAACCGAAAGAATGCAGAACAAAACCACAGTTGTGGATGAAAAGGTTGAACTTAGGAAGACAACTGAATAATCGTATACAATCCAATTAGGAGACCGGAATAGCAAGACACTTGGTCATTTATTTTGCAAGTAGTGGACATTCTCCAGGGTTGAAGTGCTACCAAAGGAATGGATTTTCCTCACTTCTACGCGTAATTTGCTATCTGCCACGTGTTCATCATTTGCGAGTCGATGTCATTAACTTCTCGCATTATCCCATTACCAGCGTCCGTCGCCGGCTTCTCCGCGCCGTACGCTGGACGTGCGGGCCACGTCAGGCTTGCCGGCTAAGCCTGCTTCATGTAGGCGGGCCACGCTGGGAACGTAGCCCAAACCTAGCTAGGAATGCTTCCTCAGCCAGTGTCCGTCGCCTGCTTCGCCGGTCCCCTACGCTGGGCCTGCGGGCCACGCCCAGCGTAGGGGATAGGCGCCAGGCTTGCCGGCTTCGGGTATAGCATATTTTCTTCAGCACACATATAAAGCCGTAAGCTTTTAAGGTAGCTTCTATCCTATTATGATCAAGAGTCAGCTCGTTGCTCCTGTTCAGTTTTTTCCAGCTCGGACAAGAAAAGGATACGGGTAAAGGACGGTATTAGTCAGTAAATTGGTGGAGGAGGCCAGCTTTTAGTTTGTGGCTTTCCCTCGTTGTGAGAAAGCCCATGAATATCGATTTACATCAAAAATGGAATAACACAATTCAGTGGAACAACAAGGGGTACGAAACAGTAGTGTTGAATAACAGTTCCATTTTCGCGCAACACAAAATGCGTTATGAGGGTGCCTTACATGGTGACCCTCTCCTCCTTCGAGCCCATTTTCATAAAGTTAACGAAAAAGCGTGATGCTACGTATAGTCACTGTACGCGGTTTGAAATTCGCGCTTGGGTTGGTTTTGCAAAGAATGACGATTTGGACGTTCATAGAGTGCGTATTCCGACGGCGACAATTCGTCCGCAGTTTTAATGCACGTTTAATGAAGAGGTGCTCTGATCTGCACATGGTAAAGCAGAACATTTTCTAATGCACTGCGACCGCGGCGGACGCGATGCTCGGCAACGATCTCGACGAGCTTCCGTATGTTCAGAGGCGCGCCGGCCTACAGACGCAGACACTAGCATACGACTACAATGCGCAATAACTACCGAAACCGAAACCGACGTAGCACGCCGTATTCCCAACGGAGCACGCAATAGGAAAGGGCTCTCAACGATGCCCAAACTACTTGAAATGACCCACAGAGTTTTAGTTTAGTTTAAATTAGCATTTCACTGATACAGCCATACATCTATTTTGTAATACATCACCACTTTTACAAAAAACGTATTTTATCACTTGAAAACGTTTATCAGGCTTTGTTTATCAAAACGTTAGTTTATTATGACTTATTATTATCAGTTGAAACTACCAGTATAGTATCAACTATACGCACAGCTATAGTTGTGCTCTCGCAAAACTTTCGTCTATTGGAGTGGTTTCAAATGTCCGCAGTTTTCGAGTATTCGAATTCAGACATAATCGAAAAGTGATTTTATGAACGTTAGGATTCGAATACATGCGAAAAACGCGGTTTTTTAAATTTCGAATTCATTATCCAAGTTCGGATGAAAATCAGTGGAATACCTGTTCGAATAGGTCATCCGAACAAAACTATACACAACACTAGACATGAGGATTAGATAGCACCCAAAACCATAATATCGACACCAGAACTAGACAGCAGTTTCGTGACGCTGCTCAATGCTCATGAGATTTTCGAGAATTCTCAGGGATTGTATTAACCTAGAAAAATCGGACTCTTACATCCTAGGTATGTTCAACAGCAACCAACAAAATATCGCATTACCTAATTAACTGCCACCTCTATAAGAACTCCCTCTTTAATTCACTATGACGAATCCCTCGATCTCAACATTGTTCGATTTCGAAATACGCTCGAACAAAACTTCGCAATTTTCAAATTTGAACCCTCCAAATGAAATCGCAGATTGATGACCGCGAAAAAGCATTGTTCGAATATTGTTCGAAATCGAACAGTGTAACAATGTAACAACGAACAATGTAAAGAGTCGGCCGCCAGGACCCTCGAAAGTGAATCGCAAATCGTTCCCGCCAATTACCGTTGGCGCAGAAGTGGAGCGAGTTTTAACGTGGGTTTTTCGGGGAACGGAGACGATCTATACTCAGGCGGCCTATACTGCTCGAACATTGTTCGATTTCGAACAATATTTGAATAATGCCTTTTTGCCATCTTCGATTTCGAACAATGTTCGAACAACGTCTTCCTATCTCCGACTTCGAACAATGTTCGAATAACGGGTTTTCGCGAAAGTAGATTTCGAACAATGTTCGAGTAATGGTTTTCCGCGAAAGTCGATTTCGAACATTATTCGAATAATGGTTTTCCGCGAAACTCGATTTCGAACAATGTTCGAATAATGGTTTTCCGCGAAAGTCGATTTCGAACAATGTTCGAATAATGGTTTTCCGCGAAAGTCGATTTCGAACAATGTTCGAATAACGGTTTTTCGTGAAAGTCGATTTCGAACAATGTTTGAATAACGGGTTTTCGCGAAATACGATTTCGAATAATGTTCGAACAACAACGATTTACGATTTTCGAGTAATCGAGCGATTAATTGTTCGAAATCGCTCGAACAATTATTCGGCCCGATTAATCGAGCCGAAGTCTAGTATCGATGCCGTTTAGGTTAATTTGCGGGATCCACAGACTTCGTTTCTCATTTGAATTTTCCCTGACGTCACATCCTGGTCTCTTTTGAAAATCTGAGCAGGATGGTTTTTCTCGAGGTCATTGGTCCATGTAAGGAAGGAGACGGTGAGGAGCCTGTAGCCTTTACACGCTGCCCGTATTGTGCCCAGTGCTGGTTCATGCACTTTGTACCTGCGTATCACTGATGTTGAACATTTCTACATCATCATGTTGAATACCACAGCATTCAGCTGGAAAATGCGCAGAAACGTCTGAAAATGATATAGACGTCAATCCCCCATATGTCATCCAGTCAGTTGAAATGAAAAAATGCAGCAGTGCAGAAGAACCAAACACGCGACCCTCCGTTCATGAAGCAACGCCACTTCCACTGCGCTCCGAGCCGCTTGCCGGCAGAGGCATCGTGGGCGTACAAGACCCCAAACTCGTGATGCGCCGTATTCCAACGTGACTTCATTGATCCCTACTCCTTGGGTTTAACGACTTGGCAAAAAATAAACGCATTTCTATACTAATTGAGGGGTGGGGATTCTCTCTATATGACTCTCCCATTCAGACATACGCTTCAGACCCTTTCCTTGTTAGAGATGTTGCAGGTTTCCCTTAAATTATATTTCTTCAGTATTGTGTGCGGATACTGGACACTATGAATCCTGGCGTGGAGTACGTCACATTCAAAAGTGATTGTTACTATCAAACTAACCTGCAGGTTAATCCTCAAAACCTGTCCTATGTCCAAAGTGGACTCTGTTTTCCGTATCAGGACGGATCTGTTCCAGTAAAAAGGTGGGTGGCTGAGTTTGTTCACATTATGAGGATTCTGAATAATTAATGAGAGTAATGAGAGTTCGTATAATTAATGAAAGAATCTAACTAAATGCTCAGAAAGTATTTTGATCTAAACCCCAGAGTGGAATACGCCAACGCTACGTCTACGCCTACGCTTTCGGTGAGACGTCATTACTGCTTTTAAATGAAATGAACGCAAGTTGCAGCAGTGTTGGACTTGTGTCTAATCATCTGTCGTTGGCTGTTATTTGTGGATGGTAACAGCTCTAACTAGCTCAATGAAATGTTCATGCAGGCGTCCATGAAACCTACTCATCTAGCCCATTTTGATATCGTCGCTTATCTTCCAAATAAATTGTCAGAGGACTTCAGCGAACAAGTCAAAGATATGAGTTACATCTCTAATTATTTTCCTTCGGTTTCATCACTCAAAATAATTCCTTAAAAACGTACTGCCCTTGAAACGAGTACTGACTAGTTATAGCTCAAAGGGATGATGAAAATTTAAGGAAGAAGATGCAAAGAGGTTTAGCTGCTAAATATTTAGTCTTCTAATGATTATTTGCTTCGATTGATGATATTGAATCTTTTTATAATGGACAAAGAACAGCAACACAAGAAGGTCACAACGAAACTTCTCTATGAACGTGATTGAAGTGTCAAATAGATTCCATGGCATGTCACGCAACAAGATAGATTTCGTTGCGTGACATGCCATGGAGCGTGCGACATTTCGAAAAGCTTGCAATTATGTGTTAACTGTTTAGATGGTTCTACTGCTTCTGCAACGATCGAGATTACTGCAACTCTTCACCTCATGTGGCAAACCTTGTCGCGGCAGTGGTGGTAACTATGACATATTCCTGGTGTTGATTTTATTGTGTACAGGGAAAAGGCTGTTTCTTCATTTGATATAAAAACATATGTATGTAACATATGTTGTACACGAGTTCATGCATAAACTCTTCTCACACTCCACAAATATACATAATCGACAATCCAAAAGAAAAATTCGAGAATAACATGGTTCATATTTGGATTAGTGGATTACATCGAAGGTTTAGAAGCAGGTCTTGAAGACCATGATTGCGATGTTGTGAACGTAGAAGTAGATGAAGGTGTGCGTCTCGTGAGTCACGTAGGAGCCAAAGTTTCTGCCGACAACGCACTGCCACGACGTCCCGTACTTCCTGTCCAATTCCTGCTTGATGTACGCCGCAATATCCTGTAATGCTTGATTCACTGGAACACAGATAGTGATGACTTCCAGTTGGTGGATAAGCGTCTGAGGAAGCTGTACCAGGCATTTGCAGCTTTACTAGAAAACTACCTCTGTTTATGTATGGCATTTTATTATACACATGACGAAGTGAATGGGAAGAGACTCAAAGGTACGGTGGGCAGGACACAGGAGTGCACATTATACAGGGTATCTCAAAAATGTCGTTCCCACATGTCTGACTTGTCATTTCTCTTGACCTACGTGTCAAGCATGTACTGTCTTGGTTTGGTGCGCTAGGTAGGTTCACCCAGATCTCAACTGCTTAATATCCAGTTATAGACTACCTACAAAATGGCACCTTCTCACCCTATGAGGGTTCCCATCATTACGGGGCATCGGTGAGCAACATCTCCAAAATCTTTACTGTAGAAGCGGCGCCGAACCGCCAAAGCCACCGTGTGGTTGTCGAATCATCAGCCGAAGCCAATGAAGTGGGAAACTAATAAAGGGGAAGGATCCATGAAGGACATCCGGAATCTGTCACGATTTGGGCCGCTATGCGGGAAAGTCGCCGCTGTTCTTCTTCAAAATGGGAGAGAAAATGGACTCCAAAATCTACTCGCAAGACTTTTTGGAAAGGATTTTGGTCACCTGGAGCAGCGCGATCTTCACGGACAAGCCGTTCATCTTACGGCAGGATTCGGCACCTGCTCATAAATGGAAAATCGTGCAGGAGTGGTGCCGCAACAAACTTCCTGAATTTATCAGCTCAGAAATACGGTCTCCGTATAGCCTCCACGTCAACCCTATGGACTTCTCTATCTGGTCCTACTTCTAGACCGAGGCCTCCTCTAAAAAACATCACTCATTCGACTCTTTGAAAGAAAACAATCTGAAGGCGTGGGAAGAAACGTCAATGGAATGCATGAGAGCCGCGCTGAATGCCTTCCAGTCGTTTGAAGGCCTGTTTCCGTGCCAGAATAAGTCGTTTTAAGATCTGATTATGTAAATGTGTTCGGAAATACGTTTTATGTATGCTAAGTCTCTAGGTTCCAATCTCTTTTTCGTCCGTTTTTATAACGGTAAGTATTGGGAACGTAATTTTGGGACCCCTTGTAGTTGTACTCGAATGACCTGTTCGAATAGATATTGGATGTTCAATTTTAAGTATTTGAATTCGAACATTCAGAAAACCACGTTTTTCGAATGTATTCGAATTCGATCTTCAGAAAAACCGCCTCTTCCTCTTCCAACTATATTCGAATTCGAATATTCAAAAAATTGCGTTTTTCGAATGTGTTCGATTTCGATTATTCAAGAAATTGCGTTTTTTGAATATATTCGAATTCGAAAATAATTAGGGAGCAATCGAAACCAAAAATATTGAGAGCACAGCTATAGTGCACAACATGCACGAGCTGAAGGTGTTCTGTGGATTGAGGTTGGAATCAGTCAGTGAGGTGGTGGCTCTCTTGACACTTCTTCGGCTGATCGACATCGTCAACTATCTGTCAGGGGAAATGTCTGAACGGTACGCCGGAACGGTAAAAATGAATATTATAGGAAGAATCCCTGTCCTCCAAATAGTAACAGAACCTGTCCTGTTTTTGCCGAGTCCTTGAGGCAAACGAGTACGAGTATGTAACGGTTAAGGGTGCACAGAGCGAGCTTACCACGGCAGCGCAAGATGATGGTGTCGTGGACTGGGTGGCGCAGTGGTGTAGAGGCTACCTCATGATCATGAGGTCAGAGGTTCGGTTGCAATACCCGCGTTTTTGCACTTTACCCTAGTATCGGATTTCCATAGAGATTTTTATACCTGACCTTTTTTTCTGGAGTTTGCTACGGTAAGATGTTTATACTACTTATTACTTGTCGGCATCTCGTAATTCACCAGCAATGTCCATAATATTCCAAATGCGATTTTATATGAAGCTTTTGCTCCAATAAATTGTTCTCATTGTCAACGTAAGAAATTTGGACGCAGGAACAATATGAAACAGCGGCAGAAAGCTGGAAAAATGACTCAAATGCAACTTATTAGTGTCGGTGAGGTGAGTGCCACCAGTGTACTCACAGTGTTGGAGGGGACCACGTGATCCTCAACTTGACCTACCACCTCGATCAATATTCTCGCCTCTGTTATGCTTACAAAGTCGCGCGGTTATAACAAGCTGCTGCCGCCAACACTGACTCTACTATGTCTGCTAACCCTCGAGTGGTCATTCACCTATTGACACTGAAGTGCAGATCTCCACTGGATGCTGTCCCTTCGAGAGACGAGATGAAGATGGCGGAAAGGATAGCAAGTATCCTACAGGATTTCGAACTGCGGCAGCTGGAAATCGGCGAAGTGGAGAAGTTGGAGGTAGCGGAAGAAGAGAACCAAGAGTTTCAGCCAGAAGAGGATTGTGCCGGGTCACAACGCCACTAACCAGTGAAGCACTATCAGGCACTATCACGTTTTCGGGGGAAGAGATCGTTTCAGAGGAAAGGGTTTGTCTATACTAGAATTGTTATCCTATGCAAGTTTGAGAACTGGGGAAAGTGGACTGTATCGCGATTCTAGGCTTGGGCTGCATCGGAGTACCACTGGGCAGGAACTGTGAAGCCAAACACAAGTTCAGATATAGAAATCTCTATGGAAATGAGATACTATGGTAAAAGTGCAGAAACGAAACAGCATGGGAACCGGACCCTCGACCTCACGAACATGAGGCAACCCTTCTACCACTGCGCCACCCAACCCACTGCATCGGTATCTTGCGCTGCCGTGGTAAACCCGCACTGCGGACCCTTAACCATTACACCCTATTACTCGTTTGCCTCAAGGATTCGGCAAATACAAAAAATGTTCTGTTACTATATGGAGGACAGAGACTCTCGCTATAGTACTCGTTCTTGCCGTTCCAGCGTACCTTTCAGACAGTTCCCTTGTGAGTAGTGAACTCGAAGGTCACTGGTTTACTGAAGAAGAAAAACAACTCTTTTCTTTGAGAAGTCTTTTCTACTCACGACTTCTTTAGCACCTGATAAATGCTAGTGGGAGAAAGCCCAGTTGTTCTGTGCTAACCATTTTCCCAAGTATTCATTGCTTATAATCAGGGATGTGCGCAATTTCCGTTCCGTGTTCCGCCTGTTTTTGGACCCGAAGGCGGAAACGGAAATGGGCACTGTTCGTCACTAGCTTTGAATACAAGATTTCATCAGTATTCCTGATCGATCGTGATTTCAATTTTTAATTTCATTGGGTGTAATACTCATCCATATAGTATTATACAATTCATTTTTTGATGGAGCATCATAACTATCTACCAGCTGCTATTGAGCTGTTATTTTGATTTACTAGGGTGACTTATTGAAGTCTGAAACAAAACTCTTACTTCTAGAACCATCTAGGGGCTGTCCAACTGTGTCGCCTAGATATCAGGGAGCTTCTAGGCTCGCACAGACTAAACATTTCAGCGGAAGTGTGAGCTTCACATGACTAATCAGTCACCGAGTTATCATCTTAGATCCCAGAATAAATTCTGAGTACTAGTTTTGGTGATTACAATGTAACTGCTGCTGTTGAGTATGCAGATATCTGTGCAGTCACCCTGTCGTCCATGATGCCACAGGTTTCTAAAAATGTTGAGAACGATCTTTCCTGGTTGGAAAATGATCTACGTTGCTGCTTCAGTCCTAGACTTCGCCCGTGTGAGTTTTTAAATGCTTGTCTCTAGGTGACCTAAAGTGGTTAAGTCGGTTAATTCTACTTCAGTTCATAAAACTACAGCAACAAAAAGTCAGCGAATACCCGTCGCAGGAACTAGATATGGAAGCAGCGGAGAGACTGAATGCCGAAATAGTGAGAAGTAATGGAACAGGACAGTGAATTTGTTTCGTCTATTGCTCTAGAAAGAGCTAATAGGTTATCATAACAATATTATGAATTCATGCTTCGTTATGTTATGTTATGATGAGGATAAGCGTTAATTTGTGGAAGATTCTGCTGCTCGCAAAGTTCTGAGCAAGAGGAAGTGCAATAGAAGCCGCCTCTCACGCGATTTCAGGTGCACTCTTGAAAACTGGCGTGTATGTGCCATTTCCGCTTCCGCGTTTCGTATTTGGTTTCCGGTCATTTTTGAGCGTTTCCGTTCCGCCTTTCGTCTTCCGCTTTTTTTCTGAAAAACTTCCGCACATCCCTGCTTACAATGCAGAAACAGTGTTAGTAGAGCTCTGCTGCTCCCTCCTCAAACAATCGCCTAGCCATCGAAGAAATCTTGGTGATCCTTGCACTGCGCTAAGCCACTGATGTGGTTCCGCAATTACGATTTTGATCGGCATTTAAACACGTCCTCCTCCTTAGATATAGGCACTACCCGAAGTAAGGATTTCGAGCGTATAATGTGCTAGACACGCTTCGCGCGGCTTTGTCGCATCACAACCCTACAGAAAACAGTGTTTGTAAAACAATGTAAAACATAAACTTCGCTGACAACTAGGTTCTGCTGCGTTCTTTATCGGCATGACCCTGATCACTACTTGTATACGTTCATCATAGGCCTTCTCGTCCAGGTACGTCATTGGTTTGTGCTGCTCAGCACTTCCGCCCCTCAGGTTGCTCCTCCGCATCCGTTCTCATGAATCCAGATCCTTGTTACGTGACGAAGGGGACCCGTCTTCTGAGCCTACACGCTTGTTGTCATCTTTGCTACTCTACTCCATTAAGTTGTCCTCCCACGCTCTTGGCACAACGACGGCGACCGGACGTCCATAGCGCGACATCTATCACATCTTCTAAATCCACACGGTTGGTCTCTTTATTTGTCGCCTCGTAATGGATCCCCTAACTAGTCCTCTACTGCTTCCCCTTATTTGTAACACCCTAATGGTCCCTGCTTATTGTCTCCAGCCTTCTTGGCGCCACCTCCTAGCCTGCTTCATTGCTCCCTCTATGACCACCCCCCCCCCCCATCCTCACCCATTCTCAGGTCCCTCCTTGCTGGTCGCTCTCCTGGTCGTCGCCCACCCTCGAAGTCCCCTTACTTCTCTTACCCCTTTAGTGGTCCTCCCATGTTCACGGCACGTGGTCGGCGACATGGTTTCTGAATATGGACGCTCAGAAACTCGCACAGAAGCCGTTGTGACAAGCAGTAAAAGGCTGCGCTTTCGCTGCAACAACATTCCACGTTGTATAGCAAATTTTGACAGCGCGGTAGATGATAAGACGTATCACACGCCAGTTACTACTCAAAAGTCATCTTCCGCTAACTTCTGTATGTATAGGTAGTAATAATTAGCAGGAACGTGCGGGTTTTTGTTTTAGAAAGGAGGAACACGGAATGCGGAATAGAAAAGCTTAGAAAGAGCTGGTTGATGCGCCTTACAGTGGGTGTGGGTTCGAGTTCCACCTGGCGCAATAGTTTTGCTCGCAACGAAACATTCCTTTGACAGCTTATAGCATCTACAACAGTCGCTATAGGACTCAGCAGACAAGCAAAATATTTGAACGTACATATGTTAGCGAGCTCTCTCATTAATCATTTGTCGACCTAAATGTCACATCCAGAAACTGCAGAGAAGCGAGAGAGAGAGAGAAGGTGAGAAGTTCTCAATGTATCATACCGAGAAATGCAATGTGGGCAGATAATCTTGCTGGTTTGATAATTCAGTACACATCCTCGTTGACGACTGCGTACCATTATCGAAGACTAACGGTAGTTGTAACAAAATTCGTATGTAACGACGAAGAACCTACTTTTTCTATGCGGCAGCTTTCCAAAGCGCAACAGGCGACGGAAACGGTTTCGTCCTGCATTTCCGCGCACATGTCCGTGCTCTTGATGACGACGTCGCGCCTCGTCGGTCGCTTCTTGCACTAAACAAGGTCCACCTATAAAAACCTCGACGCAGCCTAGCAGTCCTCCTCGAGCTGATTAGAATATACTCATATATAACCCCATCCTGTCACAACGCCTCCGGAAAAGATGCAACTCCTGATTAAACGTAGTTTTTGTCCGAGAACCGGTCAATCTACCTTCACACCAATACAAACCAATTCTGGCTAGGACGCGTTGGAAACAACACTACTCCCGTTATGGCGGTGTTCGGAGAGGAACGTTACGTCCAAAGTGCCTCTCGACTTTGTTTTACCCGCGAAACGCAGAAAGATAATTGAATGTTCTAATTTGGCTAATTAGAACATTGGAACACAAGCTAATTTGGCGTTGTATTTTATCTGGCGATCACTTCTTGAGTATTGATTGGATATGACCTGGTTTCGTTTGATTTCCTTTCCTTTATGTTAATCCACGTGTATTGTATGACACGTCTTTGAATAAATAAATAAATAAATAATAAATAAAATGTTGAGCCTAGTGCCATTCCTACCCACGTTGCTTGTGTTTTGATTAAATACTCAATCGAACAGTTAAGCTCTAGACCTACGTAGTTTTGCAACAACATTTTCGGGTAAGCAGTCACGCAGAGATCGACTTGTGAGGTAGAAAGGTTGAAAGGCAGATGTGAGGAATTCAAAAATGTGGACAGCGCTTGCTTTAATTGAATGTGGGAAAAGGAAGTAGTATATTGCGTTTGACCCTCCGCTTATAGTGTAAGTTGGTTGAGCTAAATTATATCAGTTATGAAAACCTTAATGCACATTTGCAGTTCAGCTTGATCTGATTTAAAGGACACGTAGCACGTGCATGTATGTGCTTGTAGCACGCGCGTGAAAAATTACTTATTGAAAGCAACATCAGTGGAAGTTCTCGCATGTCTGAATTGCGTTTTTATACACAAAGCTCCTTGATGCACATGATAAATAAATAAATAAATAAATAAATAAATAAATAAATAAATAAATAAATAAATAAATAAATAAATAAATAAAGTTCGACGTTAATCCCTTCGGGAATGCGTTTTTAGCATTTAAAAAATAACTCTTGGAGCGAACTGAAAATGAAGCGGTGTTTTTTCTTCTCATACAAGCCTCTTTTCCCTGCAGATTCCATTGACTCTTACAGGATTCCCAAAGCGATGGTTGCTTAGAATAGGTGTGAATCGAAACCGCAGTCGTGCCTTCCGAGTCCAGGGCTTCAAGTCGAATGGCCCGCCTTAGAATACGACACGATATAATGTGGACAGAGGTTTTATCAACTCTTCGTCTCAAATAAAACACTCCTATCCTAGTTTGTTCAGACAGAACACACAATTAAATGCGTTGTGAAAGCAAATACATAATGAGACACTTTTATGGAGAATCACCAGGCTTAAGAGTATTAAAATCTTGTGAATAAGTATCACCTCCATTATTTGGTTCAACGGAAGCTTACTCATGAAACTCCTTCTTACCACTTCTGTAGAAGTGGCCATCCTTAGGACCTTGGAATCTACTAAATCCCTGAGATAAACTTCAACCAACTAAAGCTCAGAATGCGATTTCTACTATCACTTGATGGATACCAGGGCCCGGATTCATCAGGCGAAAGGTATGGGTAGAACAACCGGAGGGTAAGGCCACCACCCACCCGCGTTGGGTATGGGCACGATTCGTGTTCATCAAACGAATGGAGGATAATGTAGACGAGCCCAGACGTCAAATTTGCTATCCTAGCATTCCGATGATTCTGCTGCCAATATGGAGTGAAAAACTTGTACAAGTTAGAAGAGGAGGGGTAATGAGTGGACCACATTCACAGAATTCTCTCCGACTGAGAGAAATATTGAAAAATTCGCTAGTTTAATCGTAAACTTCTCTCAAAGGATCGGGGTATTTCTTGCGATTTCGTATATTTTATTCATGACGTAGTTTCAAAAAGCTTCATAACCTTATTTCCAGGAGAAGAAGCAGCTCACAGGAGCTGTGAGAACAGCTGATCTCAATGGAACGGATTGTTGTAAATGGGGAGCGACATGGAAGCGAGTATGCGAATGTAACCACGACGATCGATGGGTTTTCTCGACCAACTGTTATATCCACGATGTGGAGGGTAAGGTCTATCATGAATGCATCGTAGATACGTCCACAACCTGCACCCGGATACCTGTGGGTATGCGCGATGATGAATCCGACCCCAGTTCATACCCCGGAACGCTTTCAACTTCTCATGGAACCATGGTTCCATGAGAGGTTGAGGGCATTCTCTTGTAAGATCTGGTAAGATCCCATGGTTCGTGTTTTAAGGTCTAGGTGTTAGTCTAACAAGCGCATGAAGGTGGCTCTGTCCTGCGCAATTGGGTGTCAGATGCAGTAACTCTGTCATTTAAACTACATCCCCCGTTTCGGTGTTGTCCTATATCCCAAATGGGCTATTTTACCAAACTGCGTCAGAAATACAGACGTTGTTTAAACACCTAGCAATTTCGCTGCCTGATCTCTTATTCAACTTAGCAAAGGAGTGTGCACAACTTTTCGAATGAAGCAGTTTTTGAAATACAAATATAGCCCTGCTTTTTCTTAAACTCTTATTAGGATTTGTTTACAGAACGAATACGAAAAATGAAACAAAATCATAATTAACATCATAGAAAAATCTTACAGCAAGACCTTCATGAATTCCGAGCAGAACATGATGCAGTGCAATATACGGATGCAACTCCAGAATGTGAGAACTAGGGCTAGGAAAGGTGTCCTGACGCATTTTGTGGACTTTTTCATTTGACTCTCACGCAATGCATCATGTAGTGGGCAGCAAAAGGAGTGGCAACGGAAAATGGCCTTTCATAAATATGGAACTGGAGGAGATGACACTACACACATGCACGGGATGCTGCTCAAACTTTGACAAAATGAGCAGCAAAAACATACATTGTTAAGCCCTTCCCTAGTTTTGTCATGCCGTGTGTATTCTTCTCTTGGCATCGTAGTTAACAGTGTACACTTTATATTCAGCACTTATGGTATTGGAATCCCTTCGCCTTCATTAAGACCCCGTGTAACTCATAATGCGTTCAGTGGTCTGCTTGGAGTCAAAAAGTTCGTTCCCCTGACGGCTAAAGCAGCTTGTTTTCTTCTATCTAGTTCTGCTGCTCTCCCGAATTTCTTTCCGACAACTTGTGCCCATTGCGGAGGCGATGTCCATTCCTCCACGTTGTGCCATTGCAAAATGTCCGCCTTTGCGAGCCGAGCCGAACACGGACACTCGAGTGCAGGAGAAAAACCGGCCTACGAAGACCCATGTCACATCACATGGTTGATGGTGCTACATGTGTAGCGAGATAATGCTACGACGTCCCCGGGAACCGACGCGCATTTGCAAACCCCGACGAATGTGGAAAGTATGCGAGGGTCCCTGATGCGAGGACGGCATCGGGGAAACTGTGCTAGTCTAAGTTGAAGTCCCGTAACGTAGAAAGACCCACTGGCAACGCTGAATGTGGGTACGTTGTCGGGTCTTCTGTGCGGTGCAAGAGACGAGGTGGTCCTGTACCAAGTCAATGGGCATAGGTCGAGCCTTTAAGGCCGTTCTGTGCGGTAATCCCAGGACCACCAGCGGTGTTAGTATAATCGTCCCCGAACGCTTCCGATTGCAAGCATGGACCGCATTAGCGTCCGCTTGATGAAGATCGCTGTTGCTGCTGAACGGCGAATGTATCACCTCTTCTCTGCGTATGCTCCGCAGACTGGCTGCTCCGAAAGACACAATGATGAGTTTTGGAGCCCTCCTGATGAGAACTATATTCGACTTGTGGCATCTTTATCCCTACGTTTTATGAAGTGGACACTTTTTAAAGCAAACAAGAGGCTATTGATATCAAAATAAGCGCCTCGAATATAAAAAATAGTAAAAAATAGACGCATTCCATATCATGCTAAACGCTGAAAAATTCTAAATAATTTTTTTGACTTATAAGTGTTTGCTACGAATTTTTCCGAAACTGCTCAAAAACTACCTCAAACGTCGGAATGCCGCGTTTGAATTTCCATAAACAACTTATTTCTCAACTAGAGGAGTGGTTTTAGGCTTGCATATCTTAATGGATATCATTTGGGGAGAGGAGGTACAATCAAAAAGTCATTATGCTCTCATTTCGATGGATTTCCTAATGAGAGGCGCTCGTCACAACACTAACTGCACATTTGAGGCGCAAACACCTAACAGAGGGTGCTCACATTGTAAAACAAGGAAACAATATTTAGGGTTTTAAAATCTGAACATCCAAAAATCTATATTCGTGCCTTCAAGACCTATCTGCGTCCTACTACGCCTGTGTAGAAATATGTTCAACCGTGTTTAATTCGACCAAGGGAAGAGATGTCGACCTTTTGGGAAGTGTCCAAACCAGTTTCACAAGGACGGATTTCACTTATGATGAGGTGTTTTTCAATGGATTATAGTACATACAATACCAAGGAGGCTTCAAGGAGCACAGGATTTGTCCCCTCCTTCGGAGGAAATAGAAGGAAGGCTGCGGATTTCATTATGTTGTATAGAATTTTAGCTACATAGCAAGCCATCTATCTACCCATTAGCGTTTGGCGAGGTTCGAGGTTTTCTGCATAAAATTGTAGGTTATTTGTAAAAAGTTAGGTCTTTCAATATTTGATTCTGAGGCTTTACAACGAGGTTTTAATACAGTTGATGTCTCGTCCATGATTTAGCGTTATATTGAATTGTGTTGTGACGATGCTAGACTCTTGCTTACGTCTTAAATAAATGAATATTAGGTTGTCCCATAAGTCTTCGCCGTTTTTTTTCAACGATTCACTGCAGATTTCGCCGGCGGTCTCTTGCATAGCGCTGCATAGCTTTCGAAAGAGAATGATTCGCTCTATCAAAACATGTATTGCATTTCTTTTTTCATCCCGAATTTTGTAAATTTTTAGGTCGTTGAAGTGAAAACTGAAAAAGTGAAAAAGTAGCCATTTGCGCACTTGTTCTCTCCGCTTAGGTTTGGAATTTTTTGCGCAGTTTTTTATAGCATTTGGAAGACAATGTTCTGTACTACAAGAATATGTGTTAGTGCTATTTGCTCATTTGTCCTTTATTGATTTTTAGGCCATCAAATTGGGACGTCCGAAGGAGGATGGTTATTTTTGCCGACAGCTCCTGCTCTGTGGTTGGACTTTTTGGGTAGGTGTTATGTGCCATTCGAAAGAAAATGTCTTGCTCTATGAGAATATGTGTCGCGTTTATTGATTTCTGTTGAATATCAACAAAATACCAAAAAGAGAAAAACCGTCTTCACCAACAACTCCTTCTCCTTCTTCAGTTGTTGATATTCGACAGTAATCAGCGTGAGCCTATAAACGCGACACAAATTCTTACTGAGAAAGACATTCTCTTCCAAACAACATATAACACCAAGCAAAAAAGTCCAACCACAGAACCGGAGTTTTGGTAAAAATTCGGACGGAAAAGTCGGAATTCCCAATTTGATGGCCTAAAAATCAATAAAGGGCAAGTGAGAAAGTGGGACCAACACATATTCTTGTAGTACAGAACATTGTCTTGCAAGTGCTATAAAAAAACTATTCAAAAAATTACAATCCTAAGCGGAGAGAGCAAGTGCGCAAATGGCTACTTTTTCGCTTTTTCACTTTTCACTTCAACCATCTAAAAATTGACAATATTCATGATGAAAAAAGAAATGCAATATATGTTCTGATAGAGCAAATCATTTTCTTTCGAAAGCTGTGCAGCGCTATGCAAGAGACTGCCGGCGAAATCTGCAGTGAATCGTTGAAAAAAACGGCGGGGACTTATGGGACAACCTAATAGAAGAAAGAAAAGGAGAAAAGCAACCGCTGTGTTGTTAAGCAGGTAGCAGGTTTTGCGAGGTTGTTTTTTTTAAACATGTTCTAGGTTTGTTTTTTAGAACCTGTAAGAAGATCGGGTTTACAAAAAATGCAAGGCAAGTTGCGAAACTGCGACTACAAGCGGCACCTTTTCTTTACTTTCTCCTTTGATTTGGTCTACTTTCAGCTAGTGAAAACATCGAAAGCTTTCTGTAAGGTAGTAGCATCCAACTTACCTCGTAATCGCTGTCCTCCTCCTCGATTTCTTCGCTGTTAAAGTGGATCATTTATCAGTTGGAGAGCAAAAGAATTGGGAGCAAACTGCTGGTGTCTTTAGAATCTTAACGAGATACTGCAGCAAGAATACACAGGAAAGCACTAACCACTACTCTGCGCGGAAAGCTGCTACCTAAGTTTGGAAATGTTTGGATAATATAGAAATGTAGAGATACGCAAAAACACGACCATCACTCTCACGACATTCAAAAAAAAAAAATCGGACATGAATCATTTCGGTGTTGCTAGAAAGCAGAGAGGTCAAAAATAGTTTAAAAATAATTAGTTAGTAGTCACTGAATGGGGATATGAAATCATTTAATGAAGTGCATGGCCACGGCCGAGGCGCCAAGTGCTTTTCGGCGGCGATCTCCACTCGACATCTTGCACAAAGATATCTTGCACGTACGGCGAATGGCTTCTCCTGCGCTCTTCACACCGTCTAAAACTATCCTTGAGGGTGGTGAGCTTGGAGAGTGCTAATAAAGCGAAACGACTGGCTTCAGGAGAAAAAATTGTTAGAAGTAGGATCGAGAGGATAAAAATTCAGATTCTCGGCGACTTTGTTTTTAGCGTTAGCCCATACAGAACTATGTGCGAGAGGTGTAGTATGAACTTTTTTCTCTCTTGGCGTCTTACTACAAATTTGATAATTAAAGGGATCCGGGTCACATTATGAGGAGGAGCATGCATCCGATTATGAATATATGTCGGGCAGGGGTCCTCGTTGAAGATGGCCAAACCTATCGTCTCGTGGGATCCGCCCATTGGTACTTGTCTTCCCCGGAAGGGTAAATCCTCGCACAAACATGGTGACTCTGTCAGAAGAAAGCGGTACTTCTGATGACAAACATGTATTCATTTGTTTCAGCCAAGCGATGTCCCGGCCCAGCACAAAACCGATTCGGCTTCCGACATTGGTCCCTAAACATGCGTGAAGGTTTCGCGTCCCTCTGCAGTCTCAGATCGGCCGACATAGCCTTCACTGTTCCACAAAACCGCTTGCAACTGTTCGATGTTGGCATTGCAGGATTAATGTCAGTGGCGTCAATATCCCAAAGGATATTGGAGGGGGGGGGGCATTAATTCTTGTGGAAAAGGGGAGTCCTCCCACTTCTAAACAAATTGCGGCTGGCGACAATTCCACTTCTTCAATTGCGGACGTTCGAAGCAGTTCAATGCTCACATTCCAGTCCTTTCAGTATACATTCCATGCACTAGCTTCTGATAACAATAAAAGACAGAACTGGAATAAATGGAGCACTTATCGAAAGCGAAGAAGTGAAGAACAAGCAAGTCGTTGTCTTATAGAGAATGATGGTAAAGAGGCAATAGATCTTTTGCATTAAGAAGCTATGCATCAGTCTTGTTGTATTTCATATTTTTCCACCATATTTGTGAGAGGCTACTATATGGACACAGCGAACTTAAAGAAACTGCTCCGTGGAAAACAAATGAACACCCCAGCAACTCAGAGCTTTAAGTTTAGTGCAATATAAAAAGGAGAGGATCAGACATATGCTGGAGAGTGCAGGTTGCACGAGAAAAACGACCCGCTTACACCTTACAAGGGGTTAGTATGCTCATAGACTTCATCAATGCCCAAATAGCTGTTGCTTGGAAGAACGTGTATGAACAAGGAGAACATTTTAGGATGCCTTAATGGAGCACGTGGAGCACATATCGGAGGAAGACGTGCCAAAATTACAATCATTATTTTTTTTGTTTTTTATTTTTTTATTTTTTGTTTTGACCGTCCTGACATTCTAAAAAGACAAGCACCTCGAAAAAGTGCACCTTTTTGCTGACGATATAAAGGTACATGTTATCTATGAAGGGGTGGGAGGATGAACCTGTCATTCATATGAAAGCAGAGCCGTTTCCTTTGAGGCGCTGGTGTTGACAGCTAAGGCCTATGTTATACTTCAGCGACGCGTCGGCGATGCTGAAGTATAACATAGGCCGCACATCCTGTTGCGCGGATTGCTACGCACTGCGTAGCAGCCCGTGTAACACTGTCGCCGACGTCGCCGACAACAGCGTCGCCGAAGTATAACATAGGCCTAACGTGATCCATCGGTAATCCTTAAGCTACCGTGCTGTTGTGGCGGGAAGTGACTGACAATGAATTTGCATGCAGACTCATGAAATGGATTGAATTATGGGATCTTCCATTAAATCTTTCGAATATTTGGATGCTGCATTTGTATGGGACGAGATCAAGGTATGCAATATAAATACCCATTGCTATCTAAAACTGTAAAGTGAGAGGCATATTCACACACAAGGCAACATTGTTCGCAAAGCCTTCAGTTGTTTTTAGAAATAAATATATCCAGACGACATAAGCATTTTCCTAAGGCTCTACGAAGTTTGCCTGCTCCCTCAACTTAAGCATTCTTGTCAGATATGAGCCCTCACGCAAATAAAATACTTCAAGCTCAAATCGAAACGGCTCAGCAGACCTTCGCTAGGATGCCCATATATAGGACCTTAAACACAAGACAATGCAACTTATTACCTTCACTTCGAGGCTTAGAATTTTGAACTAAAGAGTTTATTGTATCGCACCAGGTCATCGTCTGTTGCTTTAGAATACTACCGTCGGAACTATGGCACATTGTTAGACCTAGCAAATACTGGGTTCTCAGACCCATAATTGTTTTCGCTGTACTGGTAGCTGTACAGTACCGGACGCGTCTTTTGAATAGACGCCGAAAAAACCGCACTTTTGCGGTTTTTGCGTCTTTTTGCTATAACTCGCCCAAATATCATCCATTTGAAAAACCAAGAGTACATTTGAGCTCAGGAGATCGAGCTCTATCGTTTGGTATATACACTTCATATGAAAGATCAAAAATGGCCAAAATTGAAAACTTGCGCTCCATTGAGAAGGCCGGCCGCGGACGAGTTGTCGGCAGCAAGGCGCCGAAAAGGTTGCAGGCTCACAATTCCTCTAATTTGAAGTTTTATGAGAAACGATTGGTACCGTTCAATTCGTCTCTTCGAGATCTACACAACCATATATACAACTTCGCCAAACCACCGCGTTTTCGCAGTGGGTGGTCAAAGATGGCTGGAGCAGACTTTTGCTATTGGAGAAGCATACCTTCCAGGGCTTGCATGTTCATCTTAAGCATGGCGTGAAGTGTTTTGTCATGTCAGGAATCCTCTGAGAGTGCGCCGTGCACAATGCATATAGGATCTAACCTATCAGTCCAGGGGGGGGGGGACATTTGTAGAGTGAGCATTTAGGGAGTTTTATGAGAAATTCTCAGCCGCCCTACTCAGGAATTGCTGTACTCTGTCCCGGCGAGACTTTGGAGTGCGCTATGCACAATGTATGTAGGATCGAACCTATCAATCGACTGGGCGCGACAGCTTGTAGAGTGGGCGTTTGAAGAGTTTTTATCAGAAATTCGCAGCCGCCCTACTCAGGATTCGCTGTACTGTCTCCGTCGAGACTTAGGAGTGCGCCGGGAGCAATGTATATAGAATCGAACCTATCAATCGAGTGGGGCAACCGCTCGCAGATTGTACGCGAGGGCGTTTTCAGAGCGCAGTAACTCTGTCAAATTCGAATCGTTTCGGCTGCAACTACTGGGTCCTGTAGCCAGTAGAACGGTCTAATAGTACGCTAAAGTAGAGCGGGGTAGCTTAGGAAGAGGCGATGTTACAGGGGTGCGAACATGAAGGTGAGGCTTGTGTGACGTATTTTTTCCGATTTCGGTGTACCACTGCGGGAAGACGCGGGAAGCTAACAGCCTCAAAACGCGTTGGCGAACAGGCCGTTTAGGGTACTTTACGACTACATGCTCTAAACACGTCGGCTGCGTAAACTGCCTTAGCTTCAGCTGCCAGTTTGAAGCGGCAGAAGATAGCAGTTAGAGCTTTTTGCGCTCTTACTCGGCCAGAATTGAGTTTTCGACGCTCGCTATGGTACCACTCTGTTCATCATGAAAAGCGCTATCGAATGGTGTCAATTTAGACCGATTTCGGGAACATCGACTTTTGGCGGTTTTCCATCGAGGACGAGGCCGCTGGAGACCGCGGCCCGCGGCAGGCGGGCGGTGACGTCATCGAAAATCGATGTCTTCAAATTGTGCCATGCTTGATACCATTCGATAGAGGTTCTCATGCCGAATTGAACGGTATTATTAAGAGCAGACAGAACTGTAATCTGGGCGAGTAAGAGCGAGGAGAACATCGACCGTTGTTGTGCTAAATTGCAGGCGCGGGCGAGTTTGCAGTGCAATATCTCTATCAAGTTCGAATCTTTCCGACTGCAACTTCAGGACATTATAGGCAGCACAAGTTTCTTGGCGTGATCTAAACACAACGGTGTAGCTGATGAATGGACTAAGTTACAGCGCTGCGAAAATGCGGGTCAGGCTTGAGTGACATATTTTTCCGATTTCAGTCGACCTCAGCGGGAAGGCGCTGAGAGCTAACGGCCTACAAATGTGCACTGCACACGAGCAGAACACCTCAAGTGCTTTAACACGACGTGCTCACAGCTGCCTAGCCGTTTAAACTGCTTTAGCCCCAGCTTCCGTTTTAGGGCAGCGGAACTAGCGGTTGAAGTTTCCTGCCCCCTTACTCGCCTATTTTAGAGTTTTCGACACTCGCAATAACACCATTAGCTTCAGCCTAAAAAGCTCTATCGAACAATATAAATCTCGACCAGTTTCAGAAAAATCGATTTTTCAAATAATTCTCATCGTGGACGGGTGCGCTCTGGGCCGAGCCTGCGCTGACGATGACGTCATCGAAAATCGACGTTTTCGAAATTGGCCAAATTTCCTCTCCACAATCATCTAGGGGTTATTTGGGGCGCTGATTACGAATCCGACATCCGTTTTAGAAATTCCGCCGAATTCCGAGATTTCAGTAGGTTACTTCTCGTTTGAGGGTGGCCGGGTCAGGATCACCGATCACCCTCAGTTATCAGTATGGCTGGTCTCCTGCCGTAGACGTCCAAATGGACTTCGGCATCATGTTCGGCACCCCGAATAAGACTCGTCCCTAAAGAGAGCTGTTATCTGGGTGAGTAAGAGCACGGAGAACATAGACCGTTGTAAATTGCACGCGCGGGCGTGTTCGGAGCGCGATAACTCTGTCAGCTTCCAATCTTTCTGGCTGGAGCGTGTAGATTCCGTAGGCAGTAATATGCTCTAGTAAAGCGCCAAAGCACAGCAAAGTATCTTTTGAATTGGCAAGGTTACGGCGGTGCGAAAATGCAGGTTGGGCCTGTGTGACACGATTTTTTCAGATTTCGGTTGACCGCTGCAGGTACACGAGGCAAGCTAACGGCATGCAAACTCGCGGACGAGCAAAGCACCGAAGGCACTTTACGATGAAGTGCCTATAACTCTCCAGCTGCATAAACTGCCTTAGTCCCAGCTGCCATTCTAGAGCTGCTGAGGGCAGCGGTGAAGTTTCTTCCGCCCTTACTCGCCCACGTTTGAGTTTTTGACACAAGAGATAGTACCCTTTTGTTCAACTGGAAAAGCTCTATCGAACGGTATTAATCTCGGCCAATTCCGGGAAAACTGATTTTTTGACAATTTCCCTCGAGGACGAGCGCTCTTCGCCGAGCCTGCCCGGACGATGACGTCTTTGAAAATCGATGATTTCGAAATTTGCCAAATTTTCTTGTCCAAACTTCGTTCAAATTCATCTAGGGGTTATTTGGTGCGCTGATTACGAATCCGATGTCCGTTTTTGAAAATTGCGCCGATTTTGGCATGTTGCAGCCATTTGAGGTTGGTAGGGTCAGGATCACTGACCACCCTCAGGAATCGGTATGGGTGGTCTTCTGCCATAATCGGTCAAATGGACTTCGACATCGTATTCGGCACCCTGAATAACCCCTGCCCTTAGAGGAAGTTTGAGCAAAATCGGTGTTCCTGTCCCGACCACCCTCAGTTATCCAGAAGGAAATCCTAAACCTGTCGAAATCGGCGCAATTTCCAAAAACGGACATCGGATTCGTAATCAGCGCACCAAATAACCCCTAGATGAATTTGAACGAAGTTTGGACAAAAAAATTTGGCAAATTTCAAAATCATCGATTTTCGAAGACGTCATCGTCCGGGCAGGCTCGGCGAAGAGCGAGCGCGCTCGTCCTCGAGGGAAATTGTCAAAAAATCAGTTTT
>OX375870.1:24209405-24312812 GCA_947359475.1 Heligmosomoides polygyrus bakeri
AGGCGAGTAAGGGGGCAGGAAACTTCAACCGCTAGTTCCGCTGCCCTAAAACGGAAGCTGGGGCTAAAGCAGTTTTAAACGGCTAGGCAGCTGTGAGCACGTCGTGTTAAAGCACTTGAGGTGTTCTGCTCGTGTGCAGTGCACATTTGTAGGCCGTTAGCTCTCAGCGCCTTCCCGCTGAGGTCGACTGAAATCGGAAAAATATGTCACTCAAGCCTGACCCGCATTTTCGCAGCGCTGTAACTTAGTCCATTCATCAGCTACACCGTTGTGTTTAGATCACGCCAAGAAACTTGTGCTGCCTATAATGTCCTGAAGTTGCAGTCGGAAAGATTCGAACTTGATAGAGATATTGCACTGCAAACTCGCCCGCGCCTGCAATTTAGCACAACAACGGTCGATGTTCTCCTCGCTCTTACTCGCCCAGATTACAGTTCTGTCTGCTCTTAATAATACCGTTCAATTCGGCATGAGAACCTCTATCGAATGGTATCAAGCATGGCACAATTTGAAGACATCGATTTTCGATGACGTCACCGCCCGCCTGCCGCGGGCCGCGGTCTCCAGCGGCCTCGTCCTCGATGGAAAACCGCCAAAAGTCGATGTTCCCGAAATCGGTCTAAATTGACACCATTCGATAGCGCTTTTCATGATGAACAGAGTGGTACCATAGCGAGCGTCGAAAACTCAATTCTGCCGAGTAAGAGCGCAAAAAGCTCTAACTGCTATCTTCTGCCGCTTCAAACTGGCAGCTGAAGCTAAGGCAGTTTACGCAGCCGACGTGTTTAGAGCATGTAGTCGTAAAGTACCCTAAACGGCCTGTTCGCCAATGCGTTTTGAGGCTGTTAGCTTCCCGCGTCTTCCCGCAGTGGTACACCGAAATCGGAAAAAATACGTCACACAAGCCTCACCTTCATGTTCGCACCCCTGTAACATCGCCTCTTCCTAAGCTACCCCGCTCTACTTTAGCGTACTATTAGACCGTTCTACTGGCTACAGGACCCAGTAGTTGCAGCCGAAACGATTCGAATTTGACAGAGTTACTGCGCTCTGAAAACGCCCTCGCGTACAATCTGCGAGCGGTTGCCCCACTCGATTGATAGGTTCGATTCTATATACATTGCTCCCGGCGCACTCCTAAGTCTCGACGGAGACAGTACAGCGAATCCTGAGTAGGGCGGCTGCGAATTTCTGATAAAAACTCTTCAAACGCCCACTCTACAAGCTGTCGCGCCCAGTCGATTGATAGGTTCGATCCTACATACATTGTGCATAGCGCACTCCAAAGTCTCGCCGGGACAGAGTACAGCAATTCCTGAGTAGGGCGGCTGAGAATTTCTCATAAAACTCCCTAAATGCTCACTCTACAAATGTCCCCCCCCCTGGACTGATAGGTTAGATCCTATATGCATTGTGCACGGCGCACTCTCAGAGGATTCCTGACATGACAAAACACTTCACGCCATGCTTAAGATGAACATGCAAGCCCTGGAAGGTATGCTTCTCCAATAGCAAAAGTCTGCTCCAGCCATCTTTGACCACCCACTGCGAAAACGCGGTGGTTTGGCGAAGTTGTATATATGGTTGTGTAGATCTCGAAGAGACGAATTGAACGGTACCAATCGTTTCTCATAAAACTTCAAATTAGAGGAATTGTGAGCCTGCAACCTTTTCGGCGCCTTGCTGCCGACAACTCGTCCGCGGCCGGCCTTCTCAATGGAGCGCAAGTTTTCAATTTTGGCCATTTTTGATCTTTCATATGAAGTGTATATACCAAACGATAGAGCTCGATCTCCTGAGCTCAAATGTACTCTTGGTTTTTCAAATGGATGATATTTGGGCGAGTTATAGCAAAAAGACGCAAAAACCGCAAAAGTGCGGTTTTTTTCGGCGTCTATTCAAAAAACGCGTCCGGTACTGTACAGCTACCAGTACAGCGAAAACAATTATGGGTCTGAGAACCCAGTATTTGCTAGGTCTAACAATGTGCCATAGTTCCGACGGTAGTATTCTAAAGCAACAGACGATGACCTGGTGCGATACAATAAACTCTTTAGTTCAAAATTCTAAGCCTCGAAGTGAAGGTAATAAGTTGCATTGTCTTGTGTTTAAGGTCCTATATATGGGCATCCTAGCGAAGGTCTGCTGAGCCGTTTCGATTTGAGCTTGAAGTATTTTATTTGCGTGAGGGCTCATATCTGACAAGAATGCTTAAGTTGAGGGAGCAGGCAAACTTCGTAGAGCCTTAGGAAAATGCTTATGTCGTCTGGATATATTTATTTCTAAAAACAACTGAAGGCTTTGCGAACAATGTTGCCTTGTGTGTGAATATGCCTCTCACTTTACAGTTTTAGATAGCAATGGGTATTTATATTGCATACCTTGATCTCGTCCCATACAAATGCAGCATCCAAATATTCGAAAGATTTAATGGAAGATCCCATAATTCAATCCATTTCATGAGTCTGCATGCAAATTCATTGTCAGTCACTTCCCGCCACAACAGCACGGTAGCTTAAGGATTACCGATGGATCACGTTAGGCCTATGTTATACTTCGGCGACGCTGTTGTCGGCGACGTCGGCGACAGTGTTACACGGGCTGCTACGCAGTGCGTAGCAATCCGCGCAACAGGATGTGCGGCCTATGTTATACTTCAGCATCGCCGACGCGTCGCTGAAGTATAACATAGGCCTTAGCTGTCAACACCAGCGCCTCAAAGGAAACGGCTCTGCTTTCATATGAATGACAGGTTCATCCTCCCACCCCTTCATAGATAACATGTACCTTTATATCGTCAGCAAAAAGGTGCACTTTTTCGAGGTGCTTGTCTTTTTAGAATGTCAGGACGGTCAAAACAAAAAATAAAAAAATAAAAAACAAAAAAAATAATGATTGTAATTTTGGCACGTCTTCCTCCGATATGTGCTCCACGTGCTCCATTAAGGCATCCTAAAATGTTCTCCTTGTTCATACATGGATGATATTTAGGCGAGTTATAGCAAAAAGACGCAAAAACCGCAAAAGTGCGGTTTTTTTGGCGTCTATTCAAAAGACGCGTCCGGTACTGTATAGTCCACTCTTCTTGTTGTCCACTCTACTTGTTAGGAGACAGCACTGGTCCAATATCTACTACTCCTTCTTTTCAACCGAAATTTTTCAACTACTGCCAGGAGATGTACTTAAGTCTCACGATGTTTCGGAATACCCAAGAAGACTTAAAACAATTGACATTCTCTCTTTACTAACTATCCAGAATTTTTAGAGTAGTTAGTTTCGAGTGAGTTCTTCAGGTCTTGTGTACAAGCCACATGGTGTCGTATTTAAAGATCGTTAAGGCATTATGAGTTCAGCCTCTTATCCTCATGACACAAGTTGTTTACTCGCAGGCTTCTCACAGGAGCTTCAAGCCTTCGCAGCCGTTTTGCGTCGGATTTTTAGCAACTTGGTGTTATAATTGATTTCTGTTTCGCTGATCCTGTTCATTGTTAAGGAGCACGTCATTGGGCAAAAATAAATAATTGAACAAAATACACGCTGAAATAAGGAAGTAAACAACGCAACAAACTAGAAAAAACATATCCATGACATTACAAAAAGATCGCTCAGTTTAGTAGAACAAGTTAGAAAAAGCATCCATGACGTTACAAAAAGAGCGGTAAGTTGAGAACTACGACAAAAACAGCAATCATGAGAGCTTTAGTGGAACAATAAACCGAAGGTTGGCTCTACGTCATCAATGTGTGTTTTTTTTTTTTGCAAGTAAATCTCCTTTCTTCAAACTCATTCCAAAGACCTCCACAATTGGTGCTTATAAAAGGCTAGGGGGCTGCATGCGTAATCAACGAACACAACGATAGAAAAAAGAAATTACTTTAAGAGCTTCTTCCTCTTTATTCTAGGACGCTGGAATCTATAGCTATTTCATTTTCTCAGCATTTGCAAAGCGATCCAATTTGTTCGCCGAAAATACAGTACCGCTCACGTCGCACAGTCAAAAATTCGGATTGCGACGGAACAATCCGTCATTGAGTTTAAGGTTTTTTGAAAAATGGTTAGAATCATTCGATTTGTCTCTTCGAGAACTACACAACCATGTATAACCAGAACACCCATATTTTCGCAGTGGGTGCTCAAAAAGGGAACAAAGTAGGCTATTGCGGTTAGAGCAGCTTATTTCCCAGGACATGCATGCTTTCGGAGTACCTCAAACATGACGTACGTTGCCAGTGCGCTGTCATGCCAGGAATTCTCTGGGAGCGCGCATACAGAATCGAATCTATCAATCGAATGGGCGAACCATGTCCACTGCGCTTCTATCTTCTCTGTCCTGGAAATGCGAAGTCTTCAAGACTGTTCCGAACCGTTTGGAAAAATTTATCATAAATTTTCAGCCGCCCTTTTTAGGAATTGCTGTACTCTGTCCCGGCGAGACTTTGAAGTGCGTCGTGAACAATGCATGTAGAATCGAACCTTTCAATCGAATGCACGCGACATCTTGCAGAGTCAGCGTTTGTGGAGTTTTATCAGAAATTTTCAGCTGCCCTACTCAGAAATTGCTGTACTCTGTCCCGGCGAGACTTTAGAGTACGCAGTGGACAACGCATACAGAATCGAAACTTTCTGGCGAGTGGGGCGCCCGCTCGCAAAGTCACGTTTGTAGCGCAATAACTCTATCAAGTTCGAATCCTTCCGGCTGCAACTCGAGGACTTTGTAGGCAGCACAAGGTTCTTGACGTGCTCTAAAGCACAACGCTGTAGCTCATGAATGGTCTAAGCTACAGCGCTGCGAAAATGTTGGTGAGGCTTGTGTGACGCATTTTTTCCGATTTCGGTGGACCACTGCGGTTTTCGATTACGTCATCGTCCTCCTGTCGCGGCCTCGAGCAGCAGCCTCGTCCTCGATGCGAAAATGTCAAAAAATCCATTTCACTGAAAATGTTCGAAATTGACACCATTCGACAGAGCTTTGCGAGCTGAACAAATGGGCGAGTAAGGACCGAAGAAACTTTACAGCTGCCGTCCACCGCTCTAAAATGGCAGATGGGGCTAAGGCAGTTTAGACAGCTGGGTACCTGTGAGCACGTCAACGTAAAGTGTCATCAGCTTTCTGCCCGCTCACGCATTTTAAGGTCGTTAGCTCGCTGCGTCTTCCCGCAGTGGTTTACCGAAATCGGAAAACATGGGTCACACAAGCCTCACCTGCATTTTCGCAGCGCAGGTCAAGAACTTTGTGATGCCTACAAACTCCTCGAGTTGCAGCCGGAAAGATTCGAAGTTTATAGAGTTATTGCGCTACAAACGTGACTTTGCGAGCGGTCGCCCCACTCGCTTGAAAGGTTCGATTCTATATGCATCGTTCAAGGCGCACTCAAAAGTCTCGCCGGGGCAGAGAACAGCAATTCCTGAAAAGGGCGACTAAAAATTTATGATAAAATTTTCCAAACGGTTCGGAATAGTCTTGAAGACTTCGCATTTCCAGGACAGAGAAGATAGAATCGCAGTGGACATGGTTCGCCCATTCGATTGATAGATTCGATTATGCGCACTCTCAGAGCATTCCTGGCATGACAGCGCACTGGCAACGTACGCCATGCTTGAGGTACTCCGAAAGCATGCGTGTCCTGGGAATTAGCTGCTCTAACCGCAAAAGCCTACTCTGTTCCCTTTTTGGGCACCCACGGCGAAAATATGGGTGTTCTGTTTACGTTGTATACATGGTTGTGTAGTTCTCGAAGAGACAAATCGAATGGTTTTAACCATTTTTCAAAATACCTAAAACTCAGTGAGTTATGATCGGGCGACGGTTTGAGACGGATTTTTTCCGTCGCAATCCGAGGTTTTGACTGTGCGACATGAGCAGTATTGTAAGTCGAAATTAACTATTCAAAAATTTAAAGCCAAAAAATCATATCATGTAAAGCGCATCTGTAAAAGTAGTCTTAATGCTTCTGTGCCACGCAGGTTTGTTGAGTGGAACAACTTCATTCGGCCTGACGTTTCGACAAGTTCGTCGTTTTCAAAGGCCTGAAAGAAGTTCGAAACCTAAGACCAGACACTCATTTCGGCAACAACGTCCTTCTCCAGCTGTGTCAGTTTCAATGTTTCCTACGAGTGAGTGTCAAGCGGAATCGCACTGCAGCAAGGCGAACTCACCGTTGATCTGCCCTTATGGAAGAAGTGGAGACTGTGCGCAGAAAAGTGTGGTTTACCAAATTCAGTGTTTAAGCTGTCGGGAGCTATATATTGGGGAAACAGGGAGAGCGCTAAGCGTTCGCATCAGGGAACATCTTGCTGGTAAGGAAAAGCGTAGTTTGGTAACCTCATTCGGTAAACATCGAGTGGATGTCCATCACGCAGACGGTTTTAATATTAAATGCACTGTGTTGCTTCGTGAAAGTGAGATCGGTCCCAGAAAGGCCCTAGAGGCCTTCTGGATCCGTGAACGTAATCCAACAATGAATAACCGAAGTGAGTGCATTTCGATCACCAGTGAGTTTTTGCCATTTATCCCGCTGTGGGAGCTCTAAGACCGTGCATTCTATACACTTAACATCAGTATGGATCCGCAGTTGGCAGGTCTCAGTGCTCAATGGTGATCGCGTGGCTGAGTATTCCCTCAATACATGTGGAACAAGTGAGTTCGCCTTGCTTCAGCGGTATTTCGCTTGACTCTCGTAGGAAACATTGAAACTGAAAGAGCTGGTGAAGGACGTTTTGCCGAAATGAGTGTCTGGTATTAGGATCCGAACTTCTTTCAGGCCTTTGAAAACGACGAAGTTGTCGAAACGTCAGGCCGAATGAAGTTGTTCCATTATAACAAACATTCGTGGCACAGAAGCATTAAGACTACTCTCACAATATGCCTAGGTTCTATGAAAGCCAAACACGGAGGATTACGCATCTGTAAAATTTTAGGTTTTTCAGGTTAAAAACCTAAGCCTTTCGTGATAACTTGGTAACTCTTTGATATAATTCGAAGGGAAAACACGCCTACAAAACAAAATTGCTGCAAAAGACTTCTGCAGATCCTTGGTTTCGACTTGGACCTTTTTGGGAAGGACTCCAAATAAGCAATACCCTAGTATTGGAATGACATAAGTGTTACACAAACAAATTAATAGGGAGATTAAAATTAATATTTATACGAATTAAAAATGGAGGAAAAGTGCTTTCTATGCTATAGTGTAGGCATAGATTTCAAGACTTAGCTCATGCTCAAGAAGATCTTAAATGTCCACATTTGGTATAGAACGGAGCACATAACTGCTCCCTTGGTAATTCATAGTAGACTGGCCTAAAAGGTCAAGAGTGGAGCTTCTGAAGAGATTCACTGGTACTCCCAAGTGTTAGCCCATTCTACCATTGCTAGACAGAAATAAGGCTTGGTGGGCATGAATCACGTTGCTGTTGTTGCAGGATTCATATATCTTTACATAATCGCATACGTCTGTATCTTGACAAGCAAGGTTACCAGCTATGCTCTCAGAAAGGGAGTTTGTGTGATCAAGAAGCACGAATATTAAACCAGCTAAATAAACCTTAATACCGTGCTTCATTACTGCAATCATACCTTCTTAAAAAAGAGTTACCAAATTTTACACCAAGGGAGCACATTTATTGACAAACAGTTTACCATGATCCCGGGTTTACCGGCGTGTATCAATAAATTTATTTAACGAAATTTAACGCGGTTGTTATCCGTTAGATTGATTTAACTGAATTTTACTTGAGGAGATTTTAAATTGGTGCCACGTTAACCATTTCATGTCAACTCGAACTCTACAATGCACCGTTTTAGCTCGTGTGCGTTTTACGACGGTGGTTAGAGAGCCTTGCTGAGATCCTAGCTGTTATTTCTTCACCAGTTAAAGGGGATCCAGTGAAGGTGATGGACCTATTTTGCCCCATTCCGCTATACCACTATATAGCAAAACCAGGTTTTTTACTGTAATGAATGAGAGAAGGTCTAAAGAGGAGAAGAAGACGTTCGGGGTGTTCTATTCCATGCTCCGGGTTTGTGGCGAAGCCCCAACCAGACGTTTGGCAGGCCGTTGAACGTCTGGTAGCAGAAAAGCGGTGAAGACGTTTTTGCGCTTTTCCGCCCAAAAGACAAGAAATACGGCTGGTCCCGTATCTAGTTAGTTCGTTTTCATAAAGTGTACGATATATTGGCAGGTGGTAGGTGCATTGGTAGGTGCAAGCGCGGCATAGACGCCACTTGCTATTTCTTTCGTGTCGTACACTTTTTCAATACTGCTACTTGCAATCCCTTCGAATAAAAGATTTACACCTTTTGTGCAGTAAGTAAGCCGTATTCCTACCTTGTGCTCGTCGTGGGGGTAGTGGTAGAAGGGCATGTTCACAACGTCTCTAGATTCGACCGATACTGCTGTCAAATGTGTCATCGGTGTTTTTGTGTCGACCGTTTTTTATGTGAAAACATGGTATTTTCAATTTCGTGGTATATTTTAGGTTTTAAGCCTTAGAAAGCCTCTTTTTCACTTTTTCATTCAAATCCACTTAGGATGAAAATACTAAAAACCCAAAAACATGATAGAAGAGAAGGGCAGCAACTCCAAAGAGGCAATTTCGAAGGTAAGGTTCGTGAGGTTTGAGTTCCCTAACTCCGTCCCAATGTAAATTTTGAGTAATTATTCAGAATGCATCAGGCGAAGTCTCAGCGCCATCAAAAGAGGTAAGTATCGTGATAGCCGAAACAGTCGGAATTATAACAGTCTCAGGTAAAACATAAAAATCAGTTCGTTTAGAAAGCCTCAGTTGAAACAGCAAAAACAGCTCCGGTAAGAACCAAAGTCTCGGTTGTTTTGAATATATAGCTAGAGCGAGTTCGGAGGGTGGATGAGTTTTCCAAGAACAAAATTCCATTTTTTGTTCTACCTAATAAAGGTATAATGTTAAGACAGCTGCTACTGGTGCAACGAGTACCGTTCCTACAAATACTACAACCACTGCTGTGAGTTTATACTTTAGGTCGCCACATACAGTTTTTAGACATCCCGAGTGTCTCTTTTATGAAATCACCAGCATTTAGCGTTGCGTGTTCTGTAACTATCTATATCTAACCAGACGTTCAACGGCCTGCCGGCAGCCAAACGTCTGGTTGGGGCTTCGCCCCAAACCCGGAGTATAGAACACCCCGAACGTCTTCTTCTCCTCTTTAGGCCTTCTCTCATTCATTAAAAAACTGGTTTTGCTATATAGAATGGTATAGCGGAATAGGACAAAGCAGGCCCACCACTTTCACTGGACCCCCTTTAACTGGTCCCTTATCACTGGTTTCCCTTTATTGTCAGCCCATTTCCGGTTCACCCTTCACTGGTCCCCCTCCCCTTCGTCGGTCCCTACTACTGCAACCACCTTCACTGGACCTCCCTTTGTCCCCTCTTCGCTGGTTATCCTATCCTTCACCGATCCCCATTACTGGTCCCACCCTCACTGGTCCCCTTTTAACTCATCAACCCTTTTCCGGTCCCCCTTCACTGGCCCCTTCCCCCCCCCCCCCCCACTACCTCACCGGTGCCCATTGCTGGTCCCTTCCTCAGCGGTCTCCCCTTCACCTGGTCTCCTCTTCACTGGTCAACATTCTACCGTCCCCCTTTCACTGGACCCCTCCCCCTGCTTCACCGGTCCACCCTTCACTGGACCCCTCCCCCCCCCCCCCCCTTCACCGGTCCCCTTCGCTGCTTCCTCCCCCCCTTACCGGCCCCATTGCTGGTCTCACCTTCACTGGTCCCTCCTTTATTGGTCAACCCCTTACCGCTCCCCCTTACTGGAACCCCATCCTTCACCGGTCCCCAATTACTGGTCCCACCTTCACTGGTATCACGTCGTCTGAATCCGGAATCCTCGCGCGACAGCGGTGACACCACTTCCAAACCCGGTGGCCTGTTGAACAACGTCAGTGACATGTGTTCTCAACCCGAACGTGCTTTGTGCGACATCGGTGACACGTCGTCTGAATCTGGAAGGCCCTTCGCGACATTGGTGACACCTCTTCTGAATGCAGGCACCTGATGAGCGACGTCGGTGACATGTCTTCTCAAGTCGGACGTGGTTTGCGCGACATCGTTGACACGTCGTGTGAATCCGGAACCCCTAGCGCGACATCGGTGACACGTCCTCTGAATCCAGACAGGCCTTTCGCGACATCGGTGACACCACTTCTAAACCCAGGTACCTGATGAACGACGTCGGTGACGCCTTCTCAAGCCGGACCTGCATTGCGCGACATCGGTGACACCTCTTCTCAACCTGAACGTCCTTTGCGCGACATCGGTGACATGTCGCCTATACATGGACTCCCGTCGACAACTACAACAGTTGACAAACTGGTGACAACTGCAACCTCCTCCCCCCCCCCCCCCCCCCTTCCCCACACTTCCTCCCAACACACTCCCCCAGCACTTCTGTGCAAACAAACACACACACAAACTCACCCACAGACAAACGACCGTTCTCGCTTATATATAGTATAGGATATTTATGGAGTGGTGCTTTTGCTTTCTGTGTTTTATGCCATCTTAATGCGAGCTACCTATATTCGTTAAAAAACGCTCTCTACCTGCTTAGAAGCTAGAAATGACTTACTCTGAGCCCGAGGACTCCGCTGCAGATCCACTGAAGTACTGGACTAGACCCTTTACGAGATTTTTGTCTCCCTTACGTAGTTCTGATGATTCTAAAGAATTTTTTCTCCTTCCAGAGCAGTCGGAAAGGAAACAGCCGTTTTGCGCCGCTGGATAAATTTTCAATTTTTTTTCACAAGACACCGAAAATATTTGTGGACATTGATCGTTAAATGTCGCGCAGGTATCTTGATGATGTTTCATTACACCGAAAACATTTTATAACATGATCTTAAAACTTTTTATGGCTATCGGAAAACTGGTTGTATTAGAACTGGTTGTATTGGGTGCACTACCTGTTGCTAAAATGAGCCAAAGAACCTTGTTTAGCAGATTCTTGTTCAATGTGCTCCATGCATTCTACTTTTTGTTAAGCGGTGGCCATCCGATGAAAACATCACTGAGGAGAGATAAAAGACCAATTTTTCTCGGACGTGGCCTAAAACAAAATCATCGATTCGGGTTGTGCCCGATATAATTAAAAAATTTACCGACTATAATTTAAGGCCCACCCCTGCTTCACACAATGAAGTCTTCATGCTAAATAGGAACGCATCCATTTCAGGAGTGGCCCTCCAGTTCAAAGCTGGCGGCGCTTTTTAAACGTTTTTTCGTGGTGTACTTCGTCGGGAGCTTTTGTCGAGTCCACCAACTCATCATCATTTTCATTAGCGTCTGTCCCACTTGGTGGCGGGGTCCGCTCTTCTGGTGTGGTGACGCCAATTCTCCCGATCAAATGCTTGATCAGGGTGCACACCAGCCATCTCTAAGTCCAAGCGCAACGTATCTAGCCAACGTTGCTTCGGGCGTCCTCTGGGTCGCTTTCCAGGGACCACAAGATTCAGGCCAATCTTACACACGGTGTCGTCGTTAGCGCGAAGGACGTGGCCGTACCATCGAAGACGAGCTTCGCGCAGCTTCTCGGATATCGGGGCGACACCGAACCTCTGTCGTATGGTGTCGTTACGAACGCGGTCCAAACGCGTAACTCCAGCCGTCCACCGTAGCATCTTCGTCTCCATTACACTGAGGCGGCTTTCAACTTCCTTCGTCACGTCTCAGCACCGTACGTCGCTACTGGGCGGACTACTGTTCTATAAACCTTCGATTTGAGGTGCTCAGGTATTGTCCTGTCGCAAAGCACCCCAGTCAGCGAGCGCCATTTGGACCAGGCTGCACTCACACGTGCGTTCACCTCCAACTTTAGGCTGCCATCGGACGTGACTGTTGATCCGAGATACTTGAAAGATGTCACTCGTGAGAGCTCAGTACCATCGATCTTAATAGATCCGTGCTCATTCACATCCGTCGTCAAGTATTCCGTCTTTTTGACGTTTAGCTTGAGACCGAACAATGCCAAACGATCGCACCACGCCTGTGCCTGTCGCTCGAGTTCGGTTTTGTCTTCACATGCAAGCATGACGTCGTCAGCATACAGCAGCGTCCAAGGTGCCGCCATTTGGAGATCTCGTGAGATTGCATCCATCACGACCACGAAGAGCAGTGGGGATAGCGCAGATCCCTGATGCACCCCTACAGAGATGGGGAACTCCATCGAGGTGCCCGCTGGCGCTCGCACTCGACTCCTTGGGCAAGAGTATAGAATGCGCACCCACTCAATAAGCTCTTCAGGGATACCATGTTGTCGCAACGCGTACCATATAACATCTCGCGGAACGCGGTCGAAGGCCTTCTCCAAGTCCAGGAAGGCAAAATGCACCGGTTTCTGTTTCTCGCGGTGCTTCTCTAGCAGAAGACGAACGGCGTGAATGGCATCAACGGTGCCACAGCCAGATACGAAACCACACTGATTCGTGGAAAGCTGTACGACATCCCGGATACGTCCGTCGACAATTCGCTCAAAGATTTTCATGGTGTGCGAAAGAAGACGAATTGGACGGTAACTGGCGCAGTCTGCAGGACTGCCCTTCTTCTTCCAAATCGGGATGGTCGTGCTTTGCTGCCAACCCTCAGGCACTTTCTTCTCAGCAACAACCTGATTGAAAAACGCAGTCAGCCAGTCAGCAGGGCACCAGCCCTTCGACTTCCACAGGTCAGCTGGCAGGTCATCGGGACCAGTGGCTTTGCCTGACTTCATCTTCCTCAGGGCTGCTTCAGTTTCGCTCACTGTGATCTTCTGAACGGGACCGTATACAGGTGATGCAAAAGGAACAGCAGGATGTTCAAATTCTACATTCGAGATTTCCTCGAAGTAGTCGTGCCATCGCTTCACAGCCCTCTTACGATCCATCAGAAGATGACCGCTCTCGTCGTTAATGCCAAAGAACTTCTCAATGTCTTCTGCTTGGCGACAGCGAGCTTTGGCGAGTCGGTAAATATAACGCTCACCATCGCGCGTTTCCAATTTTTCGCTGACATCAGCGTAGTATGCGGCTTTAGCAGCGGCCACTGCCTTCTTTGCCGCTTTCTTTGCTTCTCGATAGTTCCGCCAATTATGGACTGTTTTATCACCGATAAACACGTGAGAGAGCCGTTTCTTTTCTCGGACTTTCTCTCTGACATCATCAGTCCACAGCCATGCCTGCTTGTCGACCCAGCGTCGTCCAGGCTTCGTTGTGCCGAGTTCAAGGCGTGCAGACCGAGTTATCGCATCGGTAGCGTCCTTCCAGGTTTTGTCGACAATTGTCACTGTCGGCAACCGAATGCGAGAAATAACTGCCGCTTCCTTCTCTTTCAGTCGCCACCATTTGATTCTAGCCGACCCACATCGCTCGACATGTTTACACCTCGAAGGTGTGATCTTCAGCGAGCAGATCAGTGGACGGTGTTGCGTGGCAACCGTCTCATACGGCATGGTCTTCGCGTCTGTGACAAGGCCTTGGTCGCGACGCCTAACAAGGACATAGTCAATCTGCGTTTTACCATTACCTCTATAAAACGAGATGAGGTGGGAGTCACGCTTTCGAAATTTGGTGTTCACGATGGTGAGGTCATGTGAGTCTGCATACTCAAGTATACGCTCACCATTGGCGTTGCGCGACCCATATCCAAAACCACCATGACAGTTGTAGCCGTCTTTCGTTGCTCCGACGTGACCATTAAGGTCACCTGCCACAACGACCATATCTTGTGACGGTACTTCCGCTGTCTTCTCATCAAGCAGGGACCAGAACTCGTCCTTGGTTTGCTCGGAACAGCCTGTCTGCGGAGCATACGCAGAAAAGAAATGGCATCGTCGCTCTTCTACGGCGACAACAATCTTCATCAAGCGGTCATCGAAACGTTCTACGCTTGCAATCGCGTCACGGAAACGCTCGGAGACGATCACACCGACACCACTGGTGGTCCTGGGACTTCCACATAGAACGGCCTTGAAGCCACGTCCTATGTCCCTTGACTTGCTGCAGGACCACCTCGTCTCCTGCACCGCACAGAAATCTATCTTTCTTCGCTCCAGTGCTTCTACCAACTCGCACGAGCGGCCCGTCAACGTACCCACATTCAACGTTGCTACGCGGGTCTTGCCTACGTTACGGGACTTTCGGACTAACTCAGTTGCCCCCCGATGCCGTCCTCGCATCAGGGACCCTCGCACACTTTTCACACTCGCCGGGCTTTGCGAGTGCGCGTCGGCTCCCGCGGACGCCGTAGCATTATCTCGAGAAGTCTGAAACGCCATCAACCATATGATGTGACACAAAATGTTCGTAGGCCGGCCTGTCACTAGGGCCTGTCGCCTGCATTCGAATGTCCGTGTTTGGCTCGGCTTGCAAAAGCAAGCAGTTTCCAGTGGCACCACGTGGAGGAACGGACATCGCCACCTCGAGTCCACCAACTGAGTTTCCATTATTTAGTGTAAGGTTCCAATCAGAAACAGTCCTAAGCTGAGTGGCAACAGAAACACCTAATATTGAACCGTGTTGGAGGGGCGGGGGGAACGGGATCGTTTTGTCTCAAGTAGTCTACCTCGAATAGCGCCTTCCAACACTTTTATCGAAGTCGAAATTTTGTAGTGCCGACCGTAAGATGAAATTAATTCTGGATTTGCAGTTTTCGGAATAAAATAATACCGGACTGTTTCCAAATTTTGGGAACTTCACTGCAAAACAAAAAGTGCTGAATATTATAGGCAAAGCCTTTAAAAGGGAACGTGAAATACACAGGTTCCTGTGGATTTTCGACAACATTTGCGGATGCAGAAGATCGCTTTATTACACCTAGAACTTTCCTAGTCTGTATGATAAATTCGGATTCGTCATCAGTTTTCAGCTCAGTTGCGTTAACGTGTTTATCAAAATTGTTTTGTTTAGTAGATGATGTACAGATCTTGGGAGCCATCACTTGGAGGAGTACCAACGACATCCTTATGTCGGCAAGCTCCTCTTTGTAACTTGAAAACATCGTCGCGTAGTGATCCACCTCTCTGCATATTTTTCTGAACTGTGGATGGACATATGGGTCCGGTAATGTAGTGAAATGGTGCGCTTTTTGAGCAACTGGAATTAAAATCCAGTTGTTTGGAACCAACGAGCTGGAGCTTTCCACGAATGAAATAGTAAATGCGTGAATAGGCCATAGTACACCTCGCGACAGATCCGTTTACACAGGTCACCAATGTTTTGACGACCTGAATAAACGATTCTGTTGTCATCCTTGAAACGTCGTCCGCTAATCGAAGCTTCTAAAGTGACTGGCCAAATCAGCGAAAACTGCACTGTCAAATTTCCGGACGGGCAACGCACGTGGTCAACTGTTGGGATTGGAGTTCCAAAGGTAAACTGAACCCGCTTCGCCTGCTTCTTAGCTTTCGAGATAAGCTCTGCTCATCTTACTCTTGGGCGTTTTCTAAAAAAAAAAACAAATCTACGACAATCGATAACATAGATGCATATAGAGGGTATAGGGTCTAAACGAAGTGTGAAATGAACGCTGTGATGAAGTCCGATTTAAAGCGGTCTTCTGATTTACTGTATTGTCACACAAAACAAGCGTACCAATCCTCTTCTCCTTTCCATCGAGCCTTTGTAAAACAGCGGTCGTCTAAAGCATCCACTCATCAATACCTTCCAACCGATTAATCTGAAACATTTTCATGACTGTGTGCTTTTCAACATATTCACGAAATTTATGTCGCTGCACTTGAAAAGCATTTCCGGAGAGAAATAACAAGGGAGGATTATGCGGGTCAGTGAGAAGCAGAGAAAAATTGGTTGTATGTGGGAAAGTCTAGAGTATGCTTACTGAAAGAATTTTTCATCAAACTACACTCCGTCGCCAATACTCAGGAAGGAAGTGCTTTTCTAATAAATTCTATCTCATAGGTAAGTTTTTAGTTCATAGTATGTGTCCCATCCTCCGCAGACCCGGCGACTAAGCGGGACAAACGCTGAATAAGAAGAAGAAGAAGAAGAAGTATGTGTCCCATCCTAACCCAACATACATAGGAAGACCGTAAATGTCGTCAAACCATGGTAAGTTCTTCAAGGGACCCGTTTTCCTAATTTTCATCGCCATCGCCTCGATGATTGGAGCCGAGCAATTTACTGCGACTGAAAAAGATCACCAATCGCATTTGCTTAAGCATCCGACCCGGCCTGAAGAGTCACACACACTATTGGAGATGGAAATGGACGACTGCTTTCCACGAGTAGAAATTGTTGATGAGGAAATAGGAAAACGTGAACCCGCTAGTATTAGTGCCGCTCAGATCGTTCCTGGGACAGAGGGAATCCACTTGTTGGAATGGACGAGGGATGTTTGCTGCCGTGTCAGCACACGAAGAGATGTAGGCGTGCGGTAAGCTGAGGATGTATGAAAAAATATAACTAGCAGGCCACAGCGCAGTGGTTCCCTAGCCATAGTGTATAGATAGCATCGGCGATCGCAGCTCTAACCTAAATTTCATCGGAAACATTTTGGAAATCAGAGATTGAAGAACCTGCATCTTCTTCTTCTTCTTCTTCTTCAGCGTTTGTCCCGCATCGTAGCGGGGTCCGCTATTCTGGTGTTATGACGCCACCTTTCCCGATCCAGCGCTAGATCAGGGTAAACACCAGTAATCTTCAAGTCCGCATGTAACGTATCTAACCACCGCTGCTTCGGGCGCCCTCTAGGCCGCTTTCCAATTACCTCGAAGTTAAGGCCTATCTTGCGGACGCTGTCTTCCTTTCCACGCAGAACGTGGCCGTACCATCGCAAGCGAGCTTCGCGCATCTTGTCGGCTATCGGCGCGACACCGAACTTCTGCCGAATAGCATCGTTTCGAATGCGGTCCATGCGCGTGACTCCAGCCGTCCAGCGCAGCATCTTCGTCTCCATGACGCTGAGGCGCGTTTCAACTTCCCTGGTCGCAGGCCAACACTCAGCGCCGTACATCGCTACTGGCCGGACGACTGCTCTGTATATCTTCGACTTCAAGCGTTCCGGTATCTTCCTATCGCAGAGCACCCCAGTCAACGAGCGCCACTTGGACCAAGCTGCACTCACGCGTGAATTCACTTCAATCATCAGTTTGCCGTCAGACGTGACTGCTGATCCCAGGTACTTAAAGACCGAAGTGCGTGGGAGCTCGATGTCGTTAACCTTGATGGAGCTGGACTCAATAACGTCCGTCGTTAGATATTCGGTCTTCTTCACGTTCAATTTGAGTCCAAACCGCTCCAAGCGATCACACCAAGCTTGCACCTCTCGCTCGAGTTCATCTTTATCTTCGCTAGCGAGCATTACGTCATCAGCATAAAGCAACGTCCAAGGGACGGGGTTCTGAAGATCTCGTGTGATGGCATCCATGACGACAACAAAGAGGAGTGGGGAAAGCGCAGAACCCTGGTGTACCCCGACAGAGATGGGAAACTCCATCGAGGTTCCAGCTGCAGCTTGAACTCGACTCTTTGGACAAGAGTAGAGAATTCGCACCCACTCTATGAGCTCTTCAGGAACTCCATGATGTCGCAAGGCGTACCATATCACTTCACGCGGTACGCGGTCAAAGGCCTTCTCTAAGTCGAGAAAGGCGATATGCACCGACTTCTGTTTCTCGCGGTGCTTCTCTATCAGGAGTCGGGCGGCGTGAATGGCATCAATGGTGCCACAGCCAGCCACGAAGCCGCACTGATTGCTGGACAGCTGGACGATGTCACGAATTCGTCCGTCGATAATTCGCTCAAAGATCTTCATGCTGTGCGAAAGCAAGCGAATCGGACGGTAATTGGAGCAGTCTGCAGGACTGCCCTTCTTCTTCCAAATCGGAATCGTCGTACTTTGGCGCCAACACTCAGGCACTTTTTTCTCCGCCACAACCTGATTAAAGAACTTCGCCAACCACTCAGCAGGGTACCAAAACTTCGACTTCCACAGTTCTGCTGCCACGTCGTCGGGCCCAGTCGCTTTGCCTGGCCTCATCTTCTTCAAAGCCGCTTCAATCTCCTCCACGGTGATCTTCTGAACGGGGCCGTGGGTTGGAGCCGTTGAGGGGATGGCTGGATGAGGAAATTCTACTGTAGAGATTTCCTCAAAGTAATCGCGCCATCGCTTCAATGCCTTCTTGCGGTCCATAAGAATATGGCCGTTCTCATCATTGATGCCGAAGAACTTCTCGATGTCCTCGGTCTGGCGATGGCGATTCTTTGCGAGTCGGTACAGATACCGCTCACCATCGCGCGACTCGAGCTTCTCGTTGACATCTCCATAATGAGTGGCTTTTGCAACAGCCACTGCCTTCTTTGCAGCTTTCTTCGCTTCTTGGTACTTCCGCCAGTTATCGGCCGTCTTTTCGCCGAGAAACACGTGATATAGCGTCTTCTTCTCTCGAACTTTCGCTTTCACGTCATCTGTCCACAGCCAGGCCTGCTTGTCGACCTTCCGTCGTCCAGGCTTCGTGATGCCGAGCTCCGACCGTGCAGCGTGACGAATCGCGTCGGTGGCCTTCTCCCAAGTTTCGTCGACAGTTGTCACTGTCGGTAACCGCACGCGAAAAATCACAGCTGCTTCCTTCTCTTTCATTCGCCACCACTTGATTCTTGGTGCACCGCATCGCTCGACCTGCTTCAGCCTCGGAGGGGCGATCTTTAAAGTACAGATCAGCGGTCGATGCTGTGGGGCGACCGTCTCATACGGCACGACCTTCGCGTCTGTGACAAGACTTCGGTCTCGATCCTTCACAAGGACAAAGTCTATCTGAGTCCTGGTGTTCCCGCTATAGAACGAGATGAGGTGGGAATCGCGTTTGCGAAATACGGTGTTCACTATGGTGAGGTTGTGCGATTCCGCATATTCAAGGATACGCTCACCATCTGCGTTACGCGACCCGTAACCGAACCCACCATGACAGCCGTACCCGTCTTTCGTCGCGCCGACGTGCCCGTTGAGGTCACCAGCGACTATGATGACATCTTTCGACGGTACCTCTGCTGTCTTCTCATCAAGCAGGCTCCAAAACTCTTCCTTGGCTTGATCCGAGCAGCCAGTCTGCGGAGCATACGCAGAGAAGAAGTGATAGAGTCGCTCCTTCGCGGCGACAACGATCTTCATCAATCGATCGTCAAAGCGCTCGACGCTTACAATCGAGTCACGAAATCGTTCGGAGACGATTATTCCGACACCACTGGTGGTCCTGGGACTTCCACATAGAACGGCCTTGAAGCCTCGTCCTATGTCCCTTGACTTGCGGCAGGACCACCTCGTCTCCTGCACCGCACAGAAATCAACTCTTCTACGCTCCAGTGCTTCAACCAACTCGCACGAGCGGCCCGTCAACGTACCCACATTCAGCGTAGCCACGCGGGTCCTGCTTACGTTACGGGACTTTCGGACTAACTCAGTTGCCCCCCGATGCCGTCCTCGCATCAGGGACCCTCGCATACTTTTCACACTCGCCGGGCTTTGCGAGTGCGCGTCGGCTCCCGCGGACGCCGTAGCACTATCTCGATAAACCTGAACAGTCATACACCATGTGATGTGACATGGGTCTTCGTAGGCCGGCCTGTCACAAGGGCCTGTCGCCTGCAATCGAATGTCCGTGATCGGCTTAGCTCGCAGAGCGAACAGTTTCCAGTGGCACCACGTGGAGGAACGGACATCGCCACCATTGAAGAACCTGCATCAAAAGGAAAATAACTAGGGTGATTGAGTAAACAGCTTCATCATTTACGCTTGCATTCATTTAGGCCTTTCGATCTCACGGGAGATCGGCTTCAAACAATCGCACGGAATATTCCATGACGCAGCATGCGGAGCACACTTTCCTCTAGTGCTGGCCTAGTTGCGGAGCGTAGCCAAAGTTCTGAAGCCGTCGAAGTATTAGGTTGTCCCATAAGTCTTCGCCGTTTTTTTCAACGACTCACTCCAGATTTTGCCGGCTCTTGCATAGCGCTGCATAGCCTTCGAAAGAGAATGATTTGCTCTATCAGACCCTGTACTGTATTTCTTTTTTCATCATGAAATTTGTCAATTTTTAGGTAGTTGAAGTGAAAAGTGAAAAAGTGAAAAAGTAGCCATTTGCGCACTTGTTCTCTCCGCTTAGGTTTGGAATTTTTTGCGCAGTTTTTTATACCATTTGGAAGACAATGTTCTGTACTACAAGAATATGTGTTAGTGTTATTTGCTCATTTGTCCTTTATTGATTTTTAGGCCATCAAATTGGGACGTGCGAAGGAGGATGGTTATTTTTGCCGACAGCTCCTGCTCTGTGGTTGGACTTTTTGGGTTGGTGTTATGTGTCATTCGAAAGAAAATGTCTTGCTCTATAAGAATATGTGTCGCGTTTATTGATTTCTATTGAATATCAACAAAACGCCAAAAAGAGAAAAACCGTCTTCACCAACAACTCCTTCTCCTTCTTCAGTTGTTGATATTCGACAGAAATCAGCGTGAGCCAATAAACGCGACACAAATTCTTATTGAGTAAGACATCCTCTTCCAAACGACATATAACACCAAGCAAAAAAGTCCAATCAAAGAACCGGAGTTTTGGTAAAAGTTCAGACGGAAAAGTCGGAATTCCCAATTTGATCGCCTAAAAATCAATAAAGGACAAGTGGGAGAATAGGATCAACGCATATTCTTGTAGTACAGAACATTGTCTTCCAAATGCTGTAAAAAACTGCGCAAAAAATTCCAAACCTAAGCGGAGAGAACAAGTGCGCAAATGGCTACTATTTCACTTTTTCACTTTTCACCATAACGACCTAAAAATTGACAAAATTCATGATGAAAAAAGAAACGCAATACATGCTCTGATAGAGCAAATCATTCTCTTCGGAAAGCTATGCAGCGCTATGCAAGAGACCGCCGGCGAAATCTGCAGTGAATCGTTGAAGAAAACGGCGAAGACTTATGGGACAACCTATTAGGTAAGGGAAGGAGCACGATATTCTTTAATGCTACTTGTGGTTATTTTCGCAGTTGGAAAAATGCATAAAGCAACATGTGTTTGGAGCCTACTATTGTCCGGAAAACTATTCGTGAGTTGAAATGCGTCGCTTACGTTCCAGTTCCCCTTTTTGGTGTGTTCGCCCGCATGCGTAGTCCAGAGTATTTTTAAAAAATCGACAGGTTAGAGCGAAGCTGAACCATGCTGAGGCAACAATCGCGAGAAACAGATATGTGGAGATTCTCCTCTCACTCGATGAAATTAAATGTTCATATGCACCAGCCACTAACCATCTGGATGGCGCGTTGAAAGAAAATTGCAGAAGAAGAAAAACGTCCGATTCCGTTCACGAACATAGAACACCAAGCTTGAATGGACAGGTGATCTGTTGCGCATGGAGAACTGAGAGAAGATGTTCAGAGTTGCAAGGTCCGACAGGTGTTGAGGATCAGGGACACTGCAGCCTGAGCCAATTTGTAGAAAACTACTTGTGCCGGACAGCCATAACGGGCAGAGCTTCGTCGGATGTCAAAAGAACACCATGCCCAACGTCATTGGTCGGATGTCCTCATGGAAGCCCTGAACTAAATGTCTGACGCTCTTCGTGTCGCGGAGGATCTTCTGAACAACACTGTCACAGAAACGCGACGAATGGAGACTTTTCTGGTGATAGCTCGAGCTTATAACAGTGCAAAATTGCATCTTGAATCTGGCTGAATGAAGAAGCAGACGAAGCGTTGAAAGTTTTACCGGCAACTATTGCGAGCGCTGCAATAGTGATCACAAGGTGAAGACGGAGTGGCAACAAGGCCTCGAGCCAAGCGCTCATCCTGTTGCGGAAGACGGAAGATAACGCTGTTCTTGTAGTAGTAAGACAGCTAGCGCAAGGAGGATAAGGAACTGAGTCGGAGTCATGCGTTTGGGGATGGAACTATAGTGGCAAAACTGCGATGAGCGCATCTAATAAACTCTTCACGACATTTACTCAATCGTCATGTGGCGGAACAGATGAAGCCTCGTCGTGTCCTTTGACGTGAGTAGCGAGTCCACTTGTGAACAGAACTGCACGGAGACATTTGGAGGAGACAACACATGGGCGGGGGCCGGCATACACAGTTCCCCTTCAATTTCATACACACATTCGATTTTTAGTAAATTGAACCATGGAAGGGAAAGCATGATTTTGCTTGTTCATAATACCACTCTATAACTGAGTTTGTCTGTATTTAATGAATAAGTACTGTTTAGCTGTACATGCTCTAAATGCACTCCCGGCGTTTATGATGAGCTGCTGTCATTAAAGTGATGAACGACCACCCAAGTTCGAGAAATTTCTACAGGTTCACTTCCTAGTCAACACCATTCAAACGAAATTTTTAAGATATAATGAAGTAACAAGTACTATGCAGTGAGTTCTATGCAGTTTTCAAGAAAAGAAGAGGAGAAGCTTCATTCTGAGGAGAAAGTTTTAGCAATCAAGTCGAAACGTATGAGAAGGCATAAAATTTACAAGTACTAATAAGGAAAGGTTGGTTGCGGCCAAGGATTTCAGAGGAATAGCTTGTGTCGAAGAAGCTCTAGACCACAGAAGACAACGTGAGTGCTGAATAATGAGAGTTGCGACAAATTCATCCAACCTTTTAAAGAGGCACACCTGATGCTCTGCCGTTCCATTTCCAGTAGAAGGCAAAACTTCGGGTGCATAATATTAGACTTGGAAATACTTTCGTTTGTTTTTGAGTGCAACTTTTTCAGTGCTTTGCACTGGATCTTCTGAATAATCTGCAAAGGGGAGCTATCTAATCCAGCTGCAGTTCGTAGTGTTATCCAAGTCGCCCAGGAGCTTGCTTATGTTTATTTTATTCGTTTACATTTGACATTGTAACTTGATTGTCGCTATTTTATTTTGTTCGATTTCAGAGGCGCACTTAAGAGGTCCCGCAATGAATGAATTTCATCGGGCTGCTTATGGAAGCTGAGAAGGGATTCTGAGTTTTCTCAAGCGAAGACATGCACAAAGCGTGCTACCGAGTTCGGCAAAAGCAGTGATTTTCGAATTAATCTTCCCTCAAGAATGAGGACGTCATCAAACATAGGATTCACCAAAATCCTTCGATAGATCATATTTTTGGTGGTGCCGTAAATTTTTTCCTCGAGAGTTATCTCTCCATCTGTCTGAGGAGCTCATAACTGTTGCGAAATACACCATTAGGTGTGTCGCAGCACTTGTACTTCAGACTTGGTCGGGATTCAGATATAGAAAACACAGAAAAGCCTTTTTTCATTATGTGTGAAAACAGCAGACAAAAGTTTTTCTACAGTTTCGCTTTCTATGTACATAGTTGTCAAGCATCAGCATCCTTGCTCTGAGCCGGTGGCCCCTATCTCAAAGAAAAACATCGAAGTTAAAAGAATGTAGAAGGTTTAGAAGGCATCAATGGAATTCATACTTCCGAAAGTGTAAATAATGGCCTGCAACCATAAAAATAAACAAAACTGCAACTATCAAGTGCTTTCGCAGGAAAAGTTAGGCAAGAGAGATCCGAACCACCGCAAGTTCTGGGCTATGGGAGTCGGTGAGCCCTTGCGGAGAAACGGCCGCAGTCGCATTGTCGGCGCTTCTATGAGCACGGAGAATTCCATTTCCATCCACAAAACGGCATTCGGTTTGAGCTGACTCAACCGACAAAAGCAACTAGTGGCCGAATGCAAATCTATTTCTGCTATTTGTGTCATCGACTGTATTTGAAACCCCGTATTTTTCATTGTGTATACCGTAAAAAATGAAAGTCCTTCCAAAACTGTTATAAGCCTTATTAATTAGGCTTATAGAAGTGAGGTTGACGAAAATTACAGCTTTTGGAAACGATTCAAATTTATCTCGGATCTGCCTGGATAGAGAGTAGCTGTCTATTTCAATAAAAATATCGGATGGTTCTTCTTCATGGCCTCTAGATCCACATGAACATTATGCATTAGTAAACAGGAAAAGACATTAATGTAATCAAGTTTGCAGATCTTGTCCTCCACATGTTGATTTCTTTTAAAAAAAAAGTTATTCCTACAAGAAATCATCAGTAAACACTAAAGTGATTAAATAGTAACTGGACATGAACACCATATGAGACTTAAACAGTGGTGTTCGAAGCGGTTCAGGCATGAAGGAAATCGGGAAGAATTTTTTTGTACATAGCACCATTTTGCACAGTCTTGAAACTCTTCTTTATTTTTTCTTCCGACCCGATGCATATTCAAATGCGGCCGTTACAGAGTCCTTCTGCTGAGCAAAATCGAGAAAGATGGATTCGGTACCACGCCGGATCACAGAAGATATATCTTTTAAAGAGGAATTCAAATGAACGGAAGAATGGTGTACGTACTATAAGGATTATCAATATTCTACCCATCGGAAACTTCTGAATCACAGTATGCTCCACTTTCTTATTAATGTCCCTGAAAGCTTTGGAAAATAGCCGCTACGCGGGATGCACTATGTTATCACATTACCAGTCATATGTTTGAAACTCGACTGAATCGATTTTATATCAATTCCACTCCGTCATATGCAGCTGTGCGATAGTAATCTGAGTTGACCCTAGGAAGAAGTATCAGGTCGATCTTTCAGTTTGTTTCCAGAACACGACGGGTGAATTCCATTTATGTGAAAGAGGATTTAAAAAGTCCTATAGGACTATCGGGCAGAAGTGATTTGTCCAAATCTTTGGTCCATTCCAAGGGCAGCAGTTTTCATGAGAAGCTGTTTAAAGGGAGGAGCGGTGCCACAAGACATGTCCTGGGCACCTGACAAGGGTCGTTGCCTACTCTACCGTTAGCAAAGAATTGGAACATGATGAGCGAATTTTGGGTCGTATCTTGGGGTCGAAATTTGATTTACAGAGAATGAGGCAAAGATATTCTTAGATAAGATAGGCAAAGGTAAGATATCTTTCGCCGCAAAAATCACGATTCTCAACGAAGTGTGAGGATGCTTGAGAGGACAAGCTCTTCTTTCTTCAGAGAAAACATCAAGCCTATACAATTTAAGTATGGATATATGTATGGTACATAGATTCATCTTAGATTATATGTTTAAGATTTTTAAGTGATTTTATGTAGAAGAAATTGTTGTTCAATACAGAAAATGGATGTAGTAAAGCGATATGAAATGGTGCACTCTTCATTTGCAAAACTGGAACACAGATGGAATACACAATGTATCGGAACTACGCATTGTGCCAGGTTGGGCAAGCGGTGACGCGAATTGAATGTGACATCATACCCACCTTACGATTTTCGATTTTGTGCTGTTCAATATAAACAATAAACCTTCTCTGTAACTAAAAAGATAAGATTATATGGTTAGTTTAAGAGTGTTTTTTTTCGATTCACTCTGCGCTAAATAGCATCGCATCTGCTTTTCTATAGATTTCTGTGTGGCAATCCGGGAGAAATGCGTGGAATCACTGCATGTTTCCCGTTGATATTCTCGCCGTCTGCATCAGTTACTGCTTAGTTGATGTGTTTTCGCATCTTAGGCGATTACAAGTCTTCACAGATGTCGACCTTACACCTTTATTTAGTTCTCCCAATTGTCTAACGGCAATAGCCACAAGATTTAGCGCAGGCGGCCCTCTTGAGGCTTTCGGAGTAGGCTGGATTGCGACAGTAGTTCGCTATTCTCCTTATAGGGCACCTAAATCAGTGCATAAAGAGAACAATCAGTGCTGACACAATGAAAAAATAATAAGTAGCGATACCATGATTTATCCTCACAAGCGCTGGTTGTATGCGTATATGGACTCACAGGCTTCACCACGACAGGTTGGGGGCGAGGAACTGTGACGCCAGATGATACTGCAAATCAGTGAATCAGTGCGATGTTTGAGCTTAGTCCTTCTAGATCCGGCTGACTCACCGATGCGGTATTCAAGTTCGGTCGTTGTCTCATACACTCTGTTGTACATGATAACCGGAACAAGATTCGAAGAAGAGGTCAGGACCACACCTGCGTCTTCATCGGAACAGAATCTGTAAATACGTCAGCGGAGCGTCTCTCTGGAAAGGGTATACCACTGTCGTCTTTCACCTGTATCCAGTCAAAAGCTGGTCTTTGTTGGTCTTGATTTCTACTGCAGCGTACGCGCAACCATCGACGGAAACTCCTTTGGTGAAACTTTTGATTTTCACTTCAATCTTGGAACCTTCCGGCGCCTGAAAATTGGCTAAAGCACTCGATGAAGCATACTACTGATAAAGAACTTTCTGCGAACCTTAATCCAATAGTTGCAGAACACGAAGTCCTCTCTTAGCTTGATGCCGTACGCTTTTGTTCCAAGCGTGTTCTTCAGAACTTTAGGTGTCGTTTCTGCTACGAGCTCCTCACCACATCCAGGCGGCTAGAATGAAAGAGTGTTGTTTTGGGCTCCAACGGGCGGATGCCGCTACAAATTGAAAGTTTACTCGTTTATCACAGTGGTCACCACCGTATCCGCTGGGACAGATGCACTTCATGCAGTTACGGGGATGTTGGAATCCACCGTTCTTGCACAAATTCGGCTTTCCGTCGCAGTTCTCTTAAGAACGGTAGGAACTCATTTACAAACGCATGGAATGGGCTACTATTAACCTACTCAGACATCCGTAATGTTTGTTAAGCATAAGGAGATCGTAATATGAGATGATTGGCGATCCAAGCGTCTCCACATACTTCATGTCAGCAGGGAGCATAGAAGGCTTTCCGTTGAAGGTGGCACTAGAACTTGGCTGTTGATTTCTATTAGATGTTTGCAGCACTAAGTTATACAGCAGAGATTGTACCTCATAGCGGGGTAGTGCATGATGCTTCCCGGATCGTATGTAATACCGTAGTTGTCGTTGGTGAGGATCGTTTGCTTCGTGAACTGGTCGACCCAGTCGGGCTAGAACATTTTTTGGTTGCCGAGCCATTTTAATACTGAAGTGAAACTTGTGACACGTACCTTAATGTTCTGAACATTAACAGTGATGTAGGAGTCGCGGTCATAGCGGGACTGCGTGTGGAAGAGCCCGAGAGCGTGGCCAAGCTCGTGGGCTGCGGTTCCCACCTAGAAGTCCACATGCTTCTGTTTGACACCAAATGCCCATCAAAGTTTTCTTTCAGGTCTTACCGACTCACAACCATCACCAAGCGAAAGGTCTTGAACTGGTTCACCGGTTTTACCTACGTATGACCAGCACCCATTCTCTTTGAAAACGCGGATACTGTTGGGGGCTAAAACAGTGCATTAGAGTACCACTTGATGGATATGAATCCCATTTTAAACGTACCGCTAGAACTAGTATAAACCTCTTTGAAATCAATGCAAGTGTCCTTCTGCCATGCCTGCGCCCCCTTTCTGAACACGCTTCTTACCTCCATACCTGAACAGTGTCATGTTTTTTGTACGGTGGGACGGTTGAAGTAACGGGAACTTTCAGACAACACCCACTTGCGCTGCTGTCGAAGAAGAAGAATACCCCTTGCTCCCACAACGACTTGGGATAGTTGCGATCACGGAAGGCCTGACGCTTCGTGCGATTGCCTTCAACTTCTTCAATGTCTTCGGCGATCTCATCGGCTTGGGTCCTTAAAGGAAAGCAGTGATACGTACACCTTCTACGTTAAAGCACTTTCAGAACCAAAATATACATTTTGAAGCCGAACTGAATCGAAAAGTTTCATATTTCACGCGAAAGCGAATTGTAGCTGCTCTTTAAGGAGAAATTTCTTCACAAACTTACGTGGTAAGAGCTATGTCGCCTTGATAGAGCAGTTCTCCAATGTGGTTCTTAAGATTGATTTCATTGATAGAGTCACCGTCTGGTTGAATGTGATCTCTTTTGAGGGGTATCCATTGCTAAATTGTTTCAGCAGTAGAACTAATCTCTAACGGTAGGTCGCATTGAAACCATTGCCTTCATTTTTTCTGCAAACGCTTTTGCCGCTACTGGAGAGAGTTTGAGTTTTTCCTTGAGTTTACTCTTCATTCCTTGGAGTTTGTCATGGATGCGAAGAATGCTGGTGTTGTTCAAAGCCTTAAGTACTCAAGTAGGTAAAACTCGAATTATTCCCTTGAAACAAGGAACAGGGAAGAATGGACCCATTACTTTTTTGAACTTCTGGAGAGCATCCTTTAATTTGTCTCCAAATTTTGTCTCTTCCAACAATCCCTTCACTTTTTCCTTTGCGGAGTCAAGAATGCCACAGCTTACGAACGCGACGAGAAGAAGGACTAGGAAAGCTGTCCTCATCCTAAATATGGCCATTATTACGTGAGGGAGGGGAGGAGAAGCGCTAAAGAGGTGAAGAGATGATGAACAGGATTGAAGCACGACATCTCTATTTTGCCACGGCTATTTATATAAAAAATTTTGCACTTCTGTGCTGATATTGTAACCATGTCATTTGTGGAGGACACCTGTTAAAATAGAGCCGCCGATCCTACAACGTAGTAGAATTTGACCTTTTTGTTATACATTCTGGGGCGGCTAAAGATCCTGCACTTCAGTTTGAATCTGCTATTAGGTCATCCAATAAGTGATGACGTTTTTCGACGTTGATATCGACTGAAACAGTCTTTATTAAAACCTTTTTTCAACCAACAGTGTAATCACTGCCAATATCAACAACCTTTCGCTAGCTAGTGAGCAAATGTTCAATACCGAAGCTATAAAATTGTTGCGGTTTTTCAGTAAAATACGTCCTCCAAATTTTTAAATTTTTGTCACTAAGGAAATGTTGTAGGGGTCTGAATAAGAGGTAATCCGAAGGTGCAAGATGAGGAGAGCACGGTGGGTGAGGCAGAACTTCCCCTCTTAATTCATTAATTTTTCCAGTGCCCGTTGTGCACTGTGCGGTCTTGCATTGTCGTTTTGCAGAATGACGCCTTTTCTGTTGACGATCGCCGGATACAGCTCCATGAAAGCTTCGATCACTCGATCCCGCTTTTAACAGTAAAAATCTGGTTCAACACTTTCTTCAGGTTTAACCACCTCAAAACTAAGAATTCCACGAATATTCCACTAAACACGCAGAAGCGCTCTTTTGGAATAGTAAAGTTGGCTTCACAGTACTTCATGGTGATTCATTTGGAGACAGCCACCGCTTCTGCGGCTTGGATTATCATGCAAATTCAGCTTTTCGTCTTCCTTGATCAGTCGATCAGAAACGGGAATGTACGGCGTCGATGAAGCAGTGGGTTGCAAGTCGTCGATCGGTTGGTTCGGTGCTCGACGAACAAATTGTCGGGTACTCGAACACCTGCCCTGCATACCTTGTCAATCTGGAGTAGATGGAAGTTGATGGTCGATTTTGTTGGCTGAAGGGTACTCGATGATTCCTCCACTGCGCATTTTCCAGCTGTACGCTGTGGAGAGTACCTTTCTTGCGACTTGTTTATTACTGACCGGATTTTTAACCACACCGTCTTCGTCAACTTCAAGTTGATGTACATCGAAGTCCTTTAGTAGTAAGTCAAGCAATAAAAGACCTCGGATGTACTCCTTTGAAAGCTCCATTTTTCTAGAAGGAGTTACGCGAGAGTGAGTAGATAGCAGCAACGGTAAACTTACACATACCCGGTTTCTTTATATGAACAAAGGATGGGTTGCTATATGGAAGGGTTAGTGAAAAAGCACATTCGAAAAATGGCGGGAACTTTCGCAACAACCTAATAACACGACAGTGGTGTGGCACAGTTCCGAACTAATGCACGCCTCTTGATTTCGGACGAGTTGTTCTTGTGTAAGTTAAAAATTAAGCGACCGTTGCGGGTCACTTGTGGCGAACGTGTGACAAGCCCACCCCGCCAGATCATGACGTGATATGCGCATAGTCCTTAGTGTTGGGGCTCATCCTGTTAGTCAAGCTTAAGAGGTCAACCGAGGTGTTGGATGTACCACTTCTCGGTTGAAAAGGGGGCAGCTGACAACTCTTGTAAGAAGAACTCTGACGCATTAAGAAGTCTACCAGGGTGTTTGCTCTCCTTGATTATAGTTGTGCAGACTGCATGGAACTCGAGGAAACACAAAAATGCCTATTACTTCAAGGAGGTGCTTCTCAAAAAGTTTTTTGGAAGTCATAATAGTTCAGCTGCATCTGTCGTCCCGTTAACCGATTAGCTTGAGCAGGTGCCAGCAGCGTCTCCGTTCGTCTTGCGCCACATTGGTCTGATGGATCATCCTAACTCAGTGGACACGAACAACGAGCGTCATATGTAGCGTTCATCCAAATATATATTAAGGCCTTCCGAAGAAGAACGACTAATGCATTGGTGGGCGGTAAATGCCGGAAACAAATTTAGGGTGCTGTACCAGGTCTCCACTCCTGGATCGAGTTCTTTGCTACTGATGGCTGTACCATACTTGCGGATCGCGTTCCTATTTTACGAAAGGATGTTGAGAATACCATCCTTTTTTACGCAGCACTTTATACATTCCACTCATAATACTCGCTTCAGTTAGTTAGCTTCTATTATATAACTCTCCTTCGCTCTATCATATGATAAGTCATTTCTGTTAACCTTGCCTTGCTTTCTCCTCGCTAGTTCTTTATATTAGGCATGCATCTCTCTGTCAATCGATAGTTCTGTAACTTGCCTGTAAGACTGTTAGTCGTCCTCAGAAACCAGCTGCAATTCATAGTTTCTCTCTCATCTGGTTCATATCCTCTAACACAGCGTTCACATTTCTCGATTTCCATGTACATACAATATCATGATATCAGTGATTTATATAAAGATTTGATTATCCGAGTTTGAGTACGTACAACTGCCCCGAGCGGCTCGCTTGTCATTGGTGGCGTGACAAGACCCGAGTGGCACATGGATCAAGCTGACTGTTATGGGACTGTTATGGCTATGGGCCCGGAAAGCGCAGAACCCAAATTTAGATGTGGATTTTCTGGAAACATCATATGTGTGTGGATTTGTATCGAAGGTATGAAAATGTTGCCGTCAGGTTTGCATATCTCCATGCCCTGCTCCTGACAGGCGCATGTTTTACTTTTGCAGCACACAAAGTTCTATTACTCCGCAGCAGCTAATAGTGGAATCAACAAGGCATCATTAAAGACACAGCGCAGATCTTTTTGGCTTCAGCCGCAACGATGTTACGGAACAAAAACGGAGGCTTTCGCTTTCAATTGTTCTTGTTCGAAGTGCTCTATAGTATAGTCCCGCAGGAGTGACTTAGGAGGCACTTTGAAGACGTTTCACTGGCCCACTGATATGGAGGAGTATCGCGTAATCACACTGACGCTTCCTCGTTTCCAGGCGTGTTTGTGGTGACAGCATCTCCGACTGTCAAGGTTGACGTCACAGAAGCAGCTCCTACTCAAATCCTTCGTTGAGGTGACAATTCACGAGCATCGAATGGAGCTTCACTGACATGAATTGGCTGTATGTCCCGCGCTGCGATTTCTCCCGCATGAACGGCGAGTTGCCACTGGCGCTGCGCTCCTGAATGGGCTATGATGTAAAATTTGAGCTCTAACAAATTCCCGAGTTATGACATATCGTACCTAAAAACATGGTTTTTAGAAATGAAGCTTATTGTCATAAAGGAACCTTAAAGCTTTTCACAATAGAAACGATTGTATATTTCTTCGAGTAGGTCATTCAATTCCCTACCGAATTAACCACTTTTACTGATTACGTGCAAAAGGAAGCTCTCTAGCAGCACAGCAGTGACAGAAGAAGAGGTTCATGCAGTTAAGGGAGCTATAGACGCCGTGAATGTAGCAACACACTATGTAAGGCCTCGTGCATACTTCCCGTCGCAGCGACGGAATCGCGGCGATGAGTTTTGCAGAGCGACGCGAAGGAATTTGAATTTCTCTGTGCTCATCGCATCGCCCATCGCTCTGCAAGGGAGCGCGACTTCGATCCGTCCAGGACCAATGCTAAACACCGCGCGCGGCGCGAAAAAGTATGCCATGCCCGCGATGGGCGCGGGAAGCCATCGCGCATGCCGACCGCCACTGTTGCGGCGGCCGCGGTGAAGTTTCCTTTGATTATTCGACCGCGTGCGGCGGAACGGCCATGAACTGAGCGATGGCATCGCGATGATGGAAGTATGCCCCCGGCCATTCGGAACAAAGTAATGATTTCAAGTTCCAGTCATTCCCTGCTTTTCTTTTTTCCTTTTTTACCAATTTGTGATGCAATTAGTATTCCGCGTTAAGGGTCGCTTAGCAATCCATTTCATCGCAATGTCCATTTACCGATTGTCATCCTATAGCTAGATATGTATTGAGAGGACCTTCATGTGCTTTAAGTATAGATGAATTAGAGATTCAAAACCAATATTGATTCACACTAGTACAACGCCTCCTTGACAGCCGCATGCGCTTAGTGACCTTACATTTATTCCTATAAACTACACAGCATTCTACAAAATCGATTAAAAGGAGGAGTCAAGCGTATTTGCATGGTGGCAAGGCTCTCTCCTGCATGTCTCAAATTAATAGTGTGAAGTCCTTCGACACCACCTTTCCTTGATGGCACTGTGTTGCAAAGCTCATTATCAGCGAGCGAGTATCACTCCATTCATACGCACAGAACGGACCTTAGAACCGATCTCATCTCAGGTTTCTGCTTAACCAACACAATAACCAATTCAGCCCACTCGAAGACGAGTTTTGAAATCGGCACTGACGCACATCAAGCCAACTTAAACTGTGGAGCTGTGCGATTGACGCGACCTGCCAGGCTTGACGATGAAACACAATGAAGCAATACAAAACGTTATGTGTTAAAAATAGGTGTTCGTGTGGAAATGTGCGACCCCTTATGGAATTTGAGCTCTGCCCCCACCTCTGCTCATCAAGAATTGCATATTTCTTCATTTCCCATCTTTCAAATGATTATTCAGACGTGCGCCGTTGGAGAGACAATATGGTGGTGAATGTTATCAGCGTACGTAGTCTTCATGTGTTCTGGATCAATTGCGTGTTGTGCACAAGGTACGCGGCTGAAGTCTTCCCATTATAAGAGACCGGTCGCTATTCTCCAGTTAGCAAGGAGTACAAAGGATGTCACGGACTCAATAAAACAGAGCCTGAAAAGGCACCAAGGCTGGCAAAGACGGATCAGTTCATTTGGTACCTTTCAAAATGTTCATACGGAAAAATGGAAAAATAACCACTCATTTATGAATTTCTCCTAGTTCGAGGGCTAATAATTGTTAGCTTTTCAGAGGAATTGTCTGATAAGAACTGGCTGCCTAAAAACGAATTTTATTGAGGGTCTCTGATTGAAAGGTTCACTCACCCGCCTGTTATCGATAAGAAGAGCGCAAAAATGATAACGACATTACTTCTTTCACTCCTCACTCACGGCCGATTGCCCTGTTTGCATCATTTAAAAAGCACAGTTTATTGACCACTTATTGGAATTCTGAGCGGAAAACAAATTGCGATTGCGTTCTTAGTCGATGCTCCGCTTCACTCTTTTTCTATTTTCTACGATAAAATAAATAAAAGCATTCCTCGTTAACGATACTAGCACGTCAGTATGGGTATCAACGGGATCTCTTTGGTTTGCCATCCTACTACTACTGATTGACTTCCTTTTTCGTGCTTCTGAAGCTTCTCACAGAAATTCTCCTCAAGAATTTTTGTCTGTATATGTTCGAGGAAAAGGTGTTTTGCAGCTGATATCTGCGATATTGGACAAGAATACTTTGTGTGGCGATACATATATGTAGTTTGCTCAAGAAGAAGTTTAATTTCAGTACGTAGAACTTCCAGAAATAACAAAAATGACTCAATCCCATTTAGGGTTTAAAAAAGACTGCAAAATTATTCGGGTCTTTCCTTTAAAACAAAAATTTTATAGTATTTTATAGCTCAAGAAAGTTCTTGAAAAGTTCTTGGACAAATTTTCTCAACACAAAGGAAGAAAGGTAACTTTATATTGGACGGGTAATTTCTCTAAAAGAAACGTAAAGTGATGAACTCCTTTTATGAGATCTCAAAGGAACCTTGTTTGCAGTTTGTTCTTGTACTTCATTGTAAAAGCGACAACACATGGATCTCCTGAGATTACTTTATTATGTTTGGAAGCTAGTTCTCCTGTTCCTTAGGTTCCTGCCTTGCTATTTTGCATCTCGAAGGGAGATTTCATGCTGCACATACACGCTGTAATTGAAACAATCAAGACAAATTGTCAAAGCCATTTGTAATATTCAAATTTACTGAAAAACATGCTTGTACTGCCCATTTTTGCGCAGCGATCCACTGTGTCTTCAATTTGCAGGTTTACAGCCATCGACAGATGAGACTGTGAGGAGACAATAAAAGCAGTCACAACAAAGTGCGTTGTCTTGCCTGGGTATAAGCTATAGCATGGCGTTTGTGGACGTTGATCGGCCAAGAATGCTCTTGAAAATGAAATTCAGTGCTTTTCTTTTTTCAACTACACTACTTATTCATTTGTATTTGTGAAGATACGTCTGGATGTGGAGCAACTGAAAAAAAATGATGCAGTTGATTCCCGGTAAAATTCAGGAATTCATTCGCAACGCGTTGGTGTGAAACGTCCAAATGAAACAGCTTTGAAAAGTCCAACCTCATCATCTTAACGTGACCAAAACACAGAAGGGATAGAAGGAACAAAGAAATAAATAATTGTACAATCATGATCTTTAAGGTGTTTAACAACCCGTTGTGGGATAGCAGGGCGTGTGGGTTCAAGTACCCCCATGGCGCAAGACCTTTGGTCGCATTCAACATAGGACTTTTTCCATAAATCCTGCATGCTGTACAAACTTTCAAAACGGATTATGTACTCAGGGTATTGGGATTTGCACGCCCCGCTTTTCGATGAGATATTTTAGTAGCAGTGTTTGTGCCAGCCTATATTAATAGGTCATCCAATAAGTCATGTCGTTTTTTCAACCTTGACTTCAATTGAACAAATTTTCAACAAAACTTCATTTCAGCCAACAATGTAATAAATAAATAAATGTAATCACCGTCATTATCAACAACCTTGCTCCATCTAACGAGCAAATCTTCAATAGCTGAGCAATAAAACTGTTGTGGTTTTCAAGCAAAATATATGCACATAGCATTTTGGATATCCTCCAAACTTTCAAATTTCTTGCTACTAAGAAAATGCTGTAGATACTGGAATAAGTGGTAGTCCGAAGGTGCGAGATCGGGAAGATACGGTAGGTGAGGCAGAATCTCCCATCTTAATTCGTTGATTTTTTCCATCGTCCGTTTTGCACAGTGCGGTCTTGCATTGGCGTGATGGAGAATTACGCCCCTTCTGTTGACGACCGCCGAATACTTTTCCGCTAAAGCTTGGTTCACTCGATCCAGTTGCTCACGCAAAGGTCTGCGTCAACGGTCTGTCTAGATCTAGGCACCTCAAAGTGGACAATTCCACTGATATTTCACCAAACACAGAGGAGTGCTTTCTGAGGTGAATATTCGGCTTCGCACTACCTCTTGGTTGTTCAGCTTTGGAAAGCCACTGCCTTTGCGCTTCGGATTATCGCACAAGATCCATTTTTCTCCAGCGATCAGTCGATCAAAAGGTGGCCTGCTCTGCATATCTCGCCAACTTGGCGTAGATGAAAATGTATGGTTGGTTTAGGTTCGTTGAGAGAACTTGAAAGCTCCTCCACTGTTTGTCAAGGATTTGCGTCGAGTTCTGCCATCAGCATGTCGCTGTCACATGTTACGGGTCTTCCTGATAGTCTCCTGATTCTAAGGGGGAAATATTCACGCATTGTTTTACCACTTTATGGGCGGCTGATTATTGAGTCCATCTGTTTGCTATATCTGTCTCTCGTTTGCCGAAATATGGTGTGTAATACCTGGTGTGTTGCGGTGTGTCGCATAAGACCAGGAGGCCAGTGAATTGAACCTTGTATTTTTTGATATTTAACTCCTAATCAACACCTAATTATCTTCTCACTCTGAAGATGGAATTGGCTCCATAGTATCTCGAGGAAGCATTCCTCTGTTGTGGGAGAAACATTGCTATCAAACATAGCTATTACTCCCCTGCTCTGGGAGGATAAAATCTTCGACTTGTCTAGAAACATAAAGCCGCTTCGAAAAAGTCCTTTGGATATGAACCCTTTTGGAAAATGCCAATTTCAAGAGCTTTGTTGCTATGCGCGCAATAAACCAGAGGGGTTACTGTCGATGATTTGGCTAGGGCTGATGTTTGTGTCCTCATCATTTGCTTTTCGGACAGAGATGTAGGCTGCGATGTTAGCAACCCGCATTGCCTGGACATGCAGGAACTGGTGGCCACTGTAAAAACATTTCTTTTTTGTCGAAACGCTTGCAAAATAGGCCTTCTCTACGCGGAGATCCGGCTAACACCCATGCGATGTCAGCAGACCGAGATGTGTGGACATGCAGGATACGTTACCTGGTAGTCACTGCAAAAACAAGCTCAGTTGTTTTTGGTTAAAACGTAAGACAAACAGAAATACGTGGAGATCCGTCCAACACTTCTAATTAGTCTTGGTACACTGCCTGCGTCCCCGAGGTCCAAGGGCTGGTGGGCTGCAAGGTGACCAGCATTTCTTCTTAAGAGTGGCTTGTTGAAGATGTTAATGTTCTTTTGATTACCTTGCTTGTTGAGGTGAAGGATGTCGGGGCAGACATAACTCCAACCCCCCTGGCGCCGCGCACGGTGCGCGGCGAAATTAGACGAGTTGTCGCGGTTCGATGCTTCCGACGGCTGGAAAGCTTCCTACAGGGACATGCGGCACGCCATTGCCTTATTTCAACGTTTCTTGGAGATGGTATATGAATGTGGTTTCAACAGGACGATTAGCGACAGTTTATACAGGAATCCTGGTCATGTGGATGGTTTTTAGCGTCAGCATTTGCCATCTACAACTTCTTCGGTCAATTTCTACCCGTGACTATGGTTATACTACGGAAAAATGTCCTACTGCAGACTGTTGCCTACCACATTCTGTGTGATTTTAAGTTCCTTGCTAGAAATGTGGTCTGGGAGCTTAAGCACTGAGAACATTTCGTGCTCCGCGGCCAACCACGTGTCACCGAGCGCACGTCCGCGTTTCAGCGCCGCGACGTCGCACGCGGCTAGCGCGCGACGTCGCGTTGGAGTTAGGTCATGGAGCCGAAGGATGTAGAGAGGAATGTGAACGTGAGTAAAGAAATTTATCGGCAGATGGATGTTGTCATTGCGAAAGAGCGGGAAGCTTCGAGAAATGTCTATCGCTTCATATGCATTACTGCCCACGTTTCTCTGAAAGCCACTGTCACTTGTTCTTACCGAATGTCACTCATGACTGCAGGGACCCCATGATAACCAGGCGACGTACTCTGTTCTCACGTCGCCGTTCTTCCTTGATATCACCTTCGAGTAGTAATAAAGGGAGGCCCTTTCGCAGGAAAAAGAGGGATGGACAGATGCGCACGTACATTTGACAGCTTCACCAGCAGTGATTCAGATATTGCCACCACCACCGAATCCCAGTTGTCTTGAAGGACTTCGAGAACATTTTATTAAAATCGTTCTGTTTTTACTAACGATGTCGGTCGTTACACTGTGTTGCAACAAACAAAAAGGTTACACCTTTTCAATGGTCTTTGCTTATCTTCTTACCGTCCCAACTACGGTAAATACACATGCTTATTTTGAACAGCACATCCTTTATAATTCTCCAATATCTCGCGATGTTTACTTGATTGGTAGGGAAAATGCCACTTGCATTATGTTCATTATAGTCGCGAAAGCATTGCTGTTCTAACCCTTCATATTGAGTTGAGATTAATTATCAGTTATTATCTTCGTATCCGTCAGATTGTCGCAAGCCTGTAAAACTACGAATACGAAATGGGAATCGGAGATGAGCAGAAAAAATCAAACATAAAAAAAATTAAAGGTCTCCCTCAGAAGATTCCTGTTCTCGGTCAAGAAATTACTTGGTTACACAGCTTTCGTGATCGTCTCGGGGCTTTGCCACTTGCTCACAGTTTCGCGTGCTTTTACATAATGAAAAATTGTCGCTCAAAGAGGGGGTTTAGCAACGTCGATCGCCTAGTCTCGATCATTTGGCAATTCTGGAACGTGGTGTTAACGACGCTTACTCTTCAGGTCAACCACGTATTGTGACACACGGTGCATGAGTAAGGTTTGATCTGACCATCAAGTGCAGCACAAGATTATCGCTTTCGTGCGCTTCAGAATAGACCATTGTACATCACCGCAGCTAAAAGGATAATGACCTTCCGACCACTCAAATGGATAGAAATAAAACCGTAGAATTGCTTCGAGATTGAGACCAAGATTTTTACTATACTTCTATCCGTCTAGCGCCTGTGCGCAACCGCTTTCGTCTAGCCCGGAAAAGCATTTTTAAAACTTCTCATAAATTTGATCTCAAAAATCGCAACAGTAATACTCGGTTGTGACTGGACTGCCTGGCTAGACTGCAAAAAGCTGGAATGGATTACACCTCTACAACACCACCACAAAGTAAGCATAAATTTTTTTAGATGAAGGTCGGGTTTATTAAAGGATTCATATAATACGAGAGAGCGTCCTCTACCCAGACTAATCCCGTTTCGTGTTGTGACCCACTTTTCATCCACAGTTATAACACGGCTTACAAGAGGCTCATTTTAAAGCGAAGCAGCAGGGTGGAGCGAGTGCCGAAGGGGTCAGCTCATGGGGCACCCACTTCGACATCTTCTTCGCCTTGCCGATTCTCGCCAAATGTCTCGTGACCGTACTACGATGTACGCCAAGGTCCTCGGCTAACGTACTTGTATTCTTCTCTGGATTTGCTTCGACGGCTCTCCTCAGAACTTCATCGTCAAGTGACGACCTCCGCTAGCGACCCAGTTTTTCTTTGAGACCATAATCGCAGAGGTGAATTTTTCGAAGCAGAGCCTCACCGTTTGTTCGCAAGGACCTCCCCTTCCGTCCCAGAAGCGCTGCTAATGTTACAGGATGCCTCTGTCGCAGAATGTCCCAATTTAAATTCGTAAAGCATGATGACTCGATAGTCGCGTCGGTTCATAATTTTACGGAGCCTTGAAAAAACTCGGCTAGGAAAATTAGAGCGACATCCAAATATGTTTTTTGAAAGAGCAGGAAAAATCTACCGAACGGTACGTGTGGCTTTGCCTGAGGGGGAATGATTTAGGGTAAAAAAAATTGTTTATTTATTCATAACTCGGAACGGGGATTAATTTTGCGACAGCCTAAAAGTAAAACGTTGTCAACACAAATTTCATATAACCGGGTCCTGTGGAGAAGTCGGTAGGAGAGTGGGAGGCATGAGTTAGCATGGCACCTGGAGTCGTTATCGGGTTTGTTTCGAACGCAAACCAACCAAGTCTTCCATTTTTTTTGGAACAGATTGAACGTCGACGGTGCCTGGGAAATCTGGTACACATTAAATTACTTATCGACTAATCACTACAAGTCATTAAGGATGGTTGTCACATCCAACGTAGTTTTATAGGATGTCACACTATTGCTGCGTTTGCTATATAATGCTAATGTTTTAACATATGTTTTAGAGGTGTTAAAGGCCAATATTGAACAGTTTTTTTTTTGTACTTGTGCGTCTATCTAACTAAAGTAATATGGGAAATCTCATCGTTTTAAAAAATAATGTATAAGGCAGGTGTATTATGTATGTTAATATGAATAATAAAATCGCCCTCCAACGACATCGGTTGCTTTTCTACGTTCTTCAGTGCCGTACCTATTGTGAATCAGAGGAAATCAAACCTGGTCGGTGTCATCGGGAATGATCGAAATGCATTGCGAACGGAATTATTATGCGAACAGAAACATCGATCGTAATAACGAAGCGGATCGCCACCGAATCCGCCACTGAGTAATACTATACATGGTCGATCACTTCACATGGCGAAACATACAGCGGGTATGTTGCAAGCATAGCATTTCTACTTCACGTTATTTCCTTCTACCAGTGCGGAAAGCAGTAAGGGTATTTTGTCACTGTGGTTGAAGTGAATATCCCTGCTCAAAAACCTCTTCGTACAATGGAAAAATAGCGGCATCATTGAATTACTTCTATTATTATTATTATTATTATTATTATTATTATTATTATTATTATTATTATTATTATTATTATTATTATTATTATTATTATTAAAGGATTAATGATGGCGTAACTCAATCGCTTTTGGGATGCGTCACGCATTTTACTTCTGCTGGATGTCGTGGAGACGGTTTGAATGCGTATTTGTCTATAGAATGACTTGCGGTGGCCAGCCCATAAACAACACAGCGCTTTACCCTTCCCAGATACGTCTTGTACCAATTCACCCACACCGGATGGATGGAAGCTTGGTTGGCCTGGGCGGACAATCCGAACAATGACAGCCGGCACCTCTTCCGACTGCGCTATACGCGCCCTACTGTTTTTATTTTTTATTTTTTAAATATCATTGTGCTACACGAAAGAGACCGTATTTAAGATAAACTAATTTTGAGTGATTCACATTACCAGAAAGGTAGAGAGAAACAGCTCATTGAGAACAATTTTTGGCAGACAAATATAAATTAGTTACATTCCGAGTGAACCGTTAAAATCCGTCGGTCACGACATTAGCCAATAAGGTTCACATAAATTATAATATTATGTAAGGCATATTCGTTGGCCCAACGTCGGTGGAGATAAGCTTACAGACTAGCAAGTAATGACAAGGGGTCTTGAATCTTCGGTGGAAAAGAGAAGCTAAGCTTTACCAGTGCTAAAATAGCTCAAACTCGAAGAGCAAAACCAAAAAAAATTCAAATTGCGATTAGACTGCGCTCCTACGCCATATCTCTACCCAATATTACCACAGTACGTAGCTATCTATACAACAACTTACCTGACCAGAGCTCATTAAATAATGTAGTCCCCAATGCTCTCTAGACAGATGTGGCACCAAAGCATTGAGCCTGTAGAAGGCATAGATGCCAGGATTGACATGAGGTAAGACCGGCGCCGCTCCGCGGCTTCAGATCCCTCGGACCGTATTAGCCCTTTATCGACGAGGCTAACTATAGACCTTTGTAATAAATAATAACGTTTCTGTCCTCTTCACGTTCTTAAGCAGTAATGATTTCGCCACGCTGAAAGGCGGTTCTTCACGCGGTTTTCAATAGTTAGGTTGGAGCTAATATTCGATGCGTACGTTCCTCCGCTCGGTAATAATAGTCGCTGTCATTTGTTCGAAATCAGTCATGTAGTTCACGTTGCCATGAATTATGTCTTGCAATCTTTCCAAAAAAGCGATAGGGACAAGCAGTAATCACTGTAGAAATCCTTACGCACTTTGCTGTGTACCTGATGATATCTGTATCTGATGAGCTGCATCATGGTCCGAGATCCTTCAAACATTATTCGATGTTTTCAAGGAAACTCGCGTTCGGAGTGTATGTTTAGCCGCTTTCATCTCGAAGATCCATTTTGCATTCGCAGTGAATACATAAATTGCATGAAGCCCTTATCGCTCTTTTTCATTATTGTTGAAATTAGAGGCCTATGGATTGTTGACTGACCGACATGGAAAACATGGGTCTTTTTGACTTTCTTTTTGACTTTCTTTTTGACTTTGACTTTCCTACGGTGGAATCGCAAAAACCATTTGTTCTTGGTGGTATACATAGTAATCCTTACTTACTTGTTTGTTCATGCACTTCACTTTTTCTTTTTTTTTTTGAAGACGTTTTTTACTTTAGGAGAAGTTGGGAACAAATACAGAGCTGGGAATGGAGGCCTTGTCGTGCTAAGTGAATTGCCCTGATTTTTACGTGCTCGGAAAGGCTCCCAGACGGATTGCTGGACTAATGCTATTGGTCAAAGTGGTAAAAATCTTAAAATGATACGTTGAAAAATTGGTGTTGAAGTATACTTGGAAGAGTCGAATTATCAGCTCTTTCCGTAGGTACTGAGTTTCTATACAGGCCAAACATTACTAGCTGAACTTTCTTGGAAACATTTAGTTATTAAATTATTTTATTGCACACGAGGGTGCACGGCAACGCCAACGAAATCAGCAAACAAACGAATAACCGTTAAAAGCAACAGCATAACGAACGTTAAATTATATTGAAAATGGAAGCCTTTCTTCTTCAGTAATTACCATCTTGTTAAACTGATTTATGGCAACTCCTGTAGCAATGTACCTACACCAAGTAATGTTGGTACATTGATACGGGATTTGCCATAAAGGTTAGGAGCCGAAAACAAAGTTACTCATAGAAATATATAGAATCTATTTCAAACCTATCCGAGCTCAGCATATGTAGCTCATAAAATACAGGCCAAAGTAATTCATATCGGTGTTTCAAACAGGAGTGCAAATTTTTATTGGAAGAAAACGCGCTTGGCGTGTTGCTGAAAGGCGTTGTTGTACTGTATAGTGCTGTATTTATTAGGACGTATAAAACGAACGTTAAACAATAGCAGAAGATCAACAGTAAACATAGAAGTCTGTAGCAATAGCACCAACATATTATGAGGTAGTAATTCAGTCGAGCGACAAAGTACAATAAAGGAACAATAATGTGCGACTACGTAATAGTGCTTCCCTTATGGAACTATATCGTCAGAAATCCGATATTTCCCCTCCACGAACGGATTGGGACTTGCTCATGCGGTGTTCTTCAGAGCATATTTGCTAACTCTCAAAAATCTGTTGCAGTTTGAACATCTCGATTTTCTGAGCAATGGCATGATGTTAACACGAGCTTAATCCTAGTGAGGTGCGCCACGTGTTCTTCTACATACACCTCCACCAGATATCGTGCAGAAACGTGAATGCATATTTGGCCCGTTCAATGGCTTGCGGTATGAAGCCTCGACATGGGCCGTTGCAGGACGTAGCCTGTGGATGGCTTGAATAGTTTGAGCGAAATCCAAACCAGGGATTTTGATTCTGGATGCAGGCGAAACAGTCCTATCCTGAGTGCGCTACCACACTCCATTTTTTCTTTTTGTTGATAGTTCTTGAACAAGTTGTCGTCGTGTTTGCCAGGTGCAAAAGCTTGTCTAAACAAAAAACAGTTACTTAAGAAAATTGTTCGAAATGTCAGCTCTTTTTTGAAAGAAAATATATCACGCTTAATCATTGTGTCCAGCACTGGAAAAAGTTGTTTGGAAGGAAATCCGGTAATGATCATTGAAACTTAGGAAGAAGCGCATCCAGTAAACATTTTCGGAACATCCACTATTTGCAGAAAAAATTTCACTTCAATGAAAATCGTATACGCGGACCAAAATATGTAAATGTAGATCACGATTCTCATTACAGCTGAGTTAAATACTCACATTGTCTTCTGATGTCGAATCCGTCTCTTTGTCCTAATTCCAGGCTTTCTGTGAGATTGGCAAGGCTTCATATTCTTCCAACTCTGTGATTTCTGCTAGTGAAACAACTAACTGTGGTATTAGGGCAATAAGTGCATTTTGAAATAACCTGATAATTAAAGTCGTTGGGTACTGTTTCACGTAAACGTTACTCAGAGTCCTTTTAAATGTTTACAAAGATCGCAAACGTTGGAAATTATGTAAAGAACGATTTTGCTTGTGTGCATTTTACAAAATGCCCGCATATGGATATCAATAATTCTAATTCTGGAGTTATCCACATCGACCTCAACACTTATTCACAGTGTTCGTCTTGTTGACGTCTAGTGCTTCTGGGAATTCTTGTCTTTCATGCACGTCCTAAACGTATAATAAGCAATCCTTCAACGTCATTTTTTGAGGGTGAGCCTCCGACAAATTCCCGTCAGCCGCCGATCACTAGATTTTTGACCTGCGATGGAGATTCGCTATCACGAAACCACAGTCGACGATGAACCTCAGGTAAATCATGCAGGTTTTTCAACTACATTTACATAATTTAATTTGACCAGAATATGTTATATTACACGGATATTCTACTGACAGTGGAAGGTATTTGTTCCGTAACCTGTATATGTAGAAAAGTGGGTAACAAACAACTTATCGAAGGCTCACTGGTCTTGTAATATCAGATCGAAGGAATCTCCTGCTCTGATTTCTAGAATGTTCCGAACTCTTCCTTTGAATGCACTTCCTGCGCGAATACGTAATCTGATCGGACACGTAGTTCCGAATTTATATGAAACATACAGACTGTTTCGAGAGCAGCAGAATTTAAGTCTCTCTTTGCGACAGTGGAAAATCCCTTCCCAGAAGTAGCTTTTGAGACAAGCTTAAATACAGGTTAGTTGAGCTGCTTAAAATGAGGATAAAGGATAAAAGATGGCGCCACTCGTTCCATATTAGGGTGCACCACGCATTCTACTTCACCGGGATGTCGTGGAGGAAATTTGGATGTACATCTGGCCAATGCAATGACTTGTGGTGACGAACCGACGAACACGGCAGTGCCTCCTCCTCTCGAAACAGGTCTGTTACCAATTCACCGACTCCGGAGGGGTGACAGGCCTGATTGGCCTGGGTGGGGAACCCGAATCAAGGACATGGTTAACGGGTGCATGCAACAGACGGCAGCTCCTCTGACCGCAATTCACACGCCTCAGATAGAGATATAGAACTAGAACAAGCCCCACTGCGAATATACGAATAAGAGCAATACTCAGAAGTTAGTCATACAAGAGTCACAAGATTTGGGCCTGTCTGTCATAATCAGCAAACGTATCCAATCCTAATATTTTGTTTATTCCAATTGCTGAAAAAAAGCATCCAGGGTAAGAATCTCCCCCTCTCTAAGAGGATGCTTAAAATAGCTTCCGGCAGTTCACGAGCTCTAATAGCAGGTCTAAATGAACTCATAAGTAGAAGGTTTCTTTGAGTTTGTTGTCAAAAAAGCGATATGGAAGATGTAATAGCTTCGACCGTGGTCAAGCTGGATAGCTCATTTGAATATGATATAGAGGCAAACGTTTTGTGATTTCTTTCTGTACTTCACATCAAGAACAGGGTGGGTGTTCGAAGAGTTGGACGAATCTAAAACAGCCTACTCTCCCTTCAAGTCCTAGAAATATTTGTAAAATTGTAACCGAAGCTAAATGTAACCGAATCACTTAAGTCCTGGGAAAACCCAACCTTGAGGGTGGTCTACAGTATTTTCACCGCACATGTGGTTCTTCTCCGAGGTCCTCTATCAAAAGGTGCCTAGTATGTGTGTGCTGTCCTCTTCTGCAACATCTTCTGTTACGAGCTGAAATAGATCTTTTTGCTTCTTTCGCTTTCATGTCAATTATTGCACGAGTCGGAGAAGATCACATTCCCATTAGGAACAGATTTGGTTTCGAGAGCGCAATTACTTCAAGTAGATCGCAGAATATTTATGATGCTCTACATGACTAGCTCCTCGTCCTATGTAGCTGGCAGAAAAATCAGTTCCGTGATGATTCTGAGTAGAAGTAAACCTCGCATTACAACAAATGTACCTGAATATTGAATGTACTTGAAAAGAAATTGAAATGTTTGTTTCTCAACAAAATCATAGACTCTCACTTTTCCAAATGCCTCACAAAATCCAGATATGAAAACATGCCACGATTTCAGTATGCTGCCAATCGATTCAAAATTCTTGTCGTTGGAGGACGGAGCTCAGGAAAATCAGCATTTATTCGACGACTGAAGCACAACGATTTCTTTCAATCGGAAAATGCATCGAGTACTGATGTTACTGTAATAGTTCGAGCACTTCACGGGACAATTGTTAAGGCAGATCTCATGGAAGTTGGTATGTTTGCCACCTAGAAGTCAAAACTTCAATCATTTTCACATCGATGATGAATGCTTCAGACTTATCCAACTTCATGGCGAACGACGTACCCTCTACTCAAGCTAAAGTTCACTTTGTTAGTACAAGATTGACGCTTTCGTGTTGATTCAAATTAACACACTTCGACTGCATTTCCAGGTTCGACATTGCTTCGATGTCAATGGCGTGGTTTATCTTTATGATATAACTAATAAAGACACATTTGAAGGAATCGACGAGGCCATGTCAGTTCTGCAACGAATAGTGAGCGCTGGTTTCATTTTGGGAAACGGTTACTTGCTTCCTCCCCTTTCAAATTAATGAAGCGTTGCAACGACTATTATACCGTCAGGCTCTTGCTTCGTGCTGCGTCAACTTGACAATAAGGTTAAAAATTAGACTTCAATAATGGTCAATGATAATTCATAGAGGAGCTAAAAAATATTTGATTGAGGCATGAGCTAGAAATACTACATTCACTCTGTTATGGTCACAGAAGCTGGAAAGAGGCTGTGGAGTAATATTCAAAATGAGGGTCCGTTTCTTAAAAGCAAACCTCTGAAAGGCTTTCAAGTATAAGCTGCTCCTTCAAAAATGTCTGAAGAGGTCTTGGGATGAACCACAACCGGTACAATACCACGACTAGTACGGTGTTCATCAGGTTTCTTAAGACATCGCTCTCGAGCAGTTTATTAGGTTGTTGCTCACAGCGCCTATGTCTCCTTGAGAAGAAAAAGCGAGCGACGTCATACCTCTTTTCGAATTAGGATAAGCTTTGAAGGTTCGAAATGAGCGATAGACACTTAAACACTGGAAGAAAATTGGGATCTATCCTAGTCCTGGGGGGCACATAACTAAAGACTAGGCAACAAAATGAATTAATACTTACTAAGCGGTTCCTAGAGAACGAAACCTAACCTAAAAGAAGCCAAAAACGGACAAACAAGAAAAAATAAAAAATCGCCGCGGTTTACAACCGTCTCGGCGGGCAACGAGCGACGGAATAGAGCCATACCGCGTGCTGACCGCCGCTTGACATGTTATAACCAGGATCTAACATGGTGGGGAGGGCGCATGAAGCCGCATGCCGCGTGCTGACCGTCGCTTGACATGTTATAACTAGGATCTAACATGGTGAGGAGGGCACACAACCTTGCCTTCTTACAACCGTAACAAATGCAATTTTTTCGTTTTTTCTTCGTGACATTTTCTTGTTTAGGTCCTGTGTTGTTATGTAGGAGCCGTTCTGTAAGTCTTGAGTGAATTTGTCACATATAATACTTTTTAGTTACGTGCCCTCCCCGGACTAGGATAGATCCGAAAATTGATTCTACGGACTAACTCGCTGAAGCATTTGACGGTGTCTGCAAGTGGTCCAGATTAACCAATCGAATTAATGTGCGATTCTGTATCAAATGTACTGACACTGCTTCATATTTACCGCCACGTCATTGCTGAGGAGAGCTTTATAACGGCGTAAATAAAATGAATCTTCAGGTTGCTCCGGATGTTGACATCTGCCTTGTGGGCACGAAAGCCGACCTGATAGATTCCCGGATGATCTCTTATGAAGTCGCGGAAAAGAAAGCCGTCCAGCTCAGTTTCTCTCTATTTGAAACAAGGTGGTTCCACATAAATGCGCATACAAGTTGCACTGAAAAATGCAATGCATTGCGTTCTACCGCTGCTACTTCTTCACTCTAGTAGCCTGCTCATCATCTGAGACCGTATTGCAGTGCGAAGACTGGAATCAACTGTGAGGAGGTGTTGCTAGAAGTCTTGGACAAATTAGCAGAAAGACGTTCTGAGGTTCGCGAGTACTTGGAGGAAAACACAGAGGTTCGTTTTCGTTTTCTGCTTACACAGCTAGATCACTAGAAAACAACTGTTGGTCATGAATCCTCTTACGCTAGTAGCAATGAATAAGTCCAATAAAAGATGATCAAGGAAAAAGATCGAGAAAGGCAGAAACGGATTCCTTAGAAGTGGCTCATTTTTCCAATACCTAAAATGCATCGAACATTGAGAAGTTGGTTTTGAAAACGAGAATAATTGCACGGGATGGCTGCAGCCTGCTGGTGGAAGATTTTTCGCCATATCGAAATATGTATCAGTTTTCATTTGAATAATTCGGATTAATCAAATTTCCCAAATTTGATATCACCCGGTCATTCTTCGCTGGTTGAAAGAATATCTCTCAGAAAGAACTTTTCAAGTGAGAATAGGTCCAAGTTTTTCGTCAGCCAAATCTGCTGTTAGTGGTGTCCCTCAGGTGTACTGTCGCCTATTTTGCTCACTCTCTATTCTGCTAATACCTCCTGTTTTGGAGGAGTTGGAGTAATTTGCAAGCAATTTGCTGATGACCTGAAAATATATAGCATGCCAGAAGGTGACAACGACAAGGCAAAAGTTCATTCGGCTTTGGATAAGGTCTATGATTGGTCTAAAACTTGGAGTTTGCCATTGGCTCCTGAAAAAACTGTGAGGATAGGCGGTTGTCAATTACAAGGGAATGATACTCTGGGAGAATTCCTTTTGAAGCAAGTATGTCCTGTAAAGGATCTTGGTTTACGGTATGATAGCAAGCTTGACTTTACAGAGCATTATAAAGAGCTGTGCAAAAAGGCCTCGGTTCGCACATACCAAATCTTTACAGGCCTTTCTACTTGCGAAGAAAAGGTGCTAATTAAGCCGCATACTAAATACATATGTCAGACCGATTGCAAAAAGTGGAACTCCGGCATTCTCGCTCCATAAATAGAAAGACATTCGTCTCTTGGAAAAATTCAAGATAACTTCACCCGAAAGACCTATATACGATCGGGCAAGTGCACATTTTCCAAAAGTCCTCCCTGTAATGCCAGGAATGCTGTGTTCAAACTACACACACTTGAATTGCGCCGGAAATTTCATGATGTTTGCATGCTGTTCGAAATAATATCTGGCATCCTCAAAGTCGATTCCTCCAAATTCTTTAGCGTTTTTGAATCCAGAACCAGGGGCGGCTCGGTGAAAATTAGGTATCGAAATTCTAGGTCAAGTAATCGGCTGCACATGTTTACATGTAGGGCCGGGTCTGAATACATATCGCTCAAACTCGAAGTTGCACCTAGTTCTCCTTGTCTACTGACCTGTAGGCGGATAGCAGGGAAACGGCTGTTACGTTTTGAGTAACCCGTCGATAATTCGATTGTTTTGCTTTTTCGGTTCTGTTGTGTTGGTATTTTTGTTGAGTTTGTTTATCTGACGTGTGCCTATGCTGCATAGTATAATAAATAGTAATAGTAATATTAATAGTAATCGCATTTGGCAGCGAAAGAACTCTAGCAACGTCTCCATTCGTTCCTGTTCGGCACAATAGGCTCTTTTGGCTCTAGGGAGGCGAAAAAGTTAATTCATACCTCACATCCAACGCTTTCAGGAAGAAGTCCAAATAACGTGCTGATGGACGTCTTAATAATCTTTTGTCTTTGTCCACCAGGTAAGGTGATGTCAAGGCATAGGAGGATGAGAACATCGCATTCACGTTCGCCCAGGCAACTGCGTTTCTGGTTCATGAATAGCTCAAGGATTTAACTTCACCTTCGTGAACCGTGTTTCTGCGTATGTTTTCGTATTGATTTTCGTTCAGTATGTAGCTCTTAGGTAGGTGAGGAGCTTATGAGTGCAGGAAGAACCGTGGGGTCTAATAGACGAGGACGCAATGGATACTCATCGTGTTTTCCACATGGGATTGTAGACGTTCTCAGGATAGATTAAATCTTGTTCTACCTGCAACATTTTCTGCCGCTATGTGCTGAGTTCCCGTTGTTCTGAGCCTCTTCCAATGAGCGCGTCTTGCTTCAGACGAAACTGCGAGTGCTGATAGAAGCTTTCAGCTTCAGCTTTCATATACATAGACGAATAAGCGATTCCATATACATATTTTGTAATTATAATGGCAAGTTTCCGAGGCTATCATGCGTGAGACCCGCCCGGGTCCAATTCACCCATCATGCAGTAATGTTGCTCGAGAATTTGTAGAGCAGATCTTGCTAAGCAGCAGAATACGGTAGAAGCTGTAGATTTATCTAAACCTCCTATGTCAGAAGTGTCGTATCAACCTCGGAACAAATGAGCGAAGGGAGTACATATGTATCGAATGCTACGTGTGCAGACCTCAGCTGAGACCGAACCCGGGGTGGAACTTGTAGTGGTTTTGACTATGCTTAAGTACTCGTTAGTAATAGTGGGCATCTGAAGATGCTTCTTATTAATATCGTAAGTGTAATGTGTAACGGCAGGTGAAGCTACAGAACGCTCTCCATCGAATCCCGAACGCTGACACTCCCTAGTCACTAACGCAATAATGAAGCAATGAAAAGCGTCGAATCTCAAAGCTCCTGTTGCAAACTTTCTAGCATACTAATTAATACAGAGCCATGTGTTAACAAACCATAGAAGCGGCCAAATACTACAGAAACGGGATGGTTTGGTTTTGGAGTATTGCAGAGACTTCGGTTACAGCAAGTCTCGAGTCGCAGTGTCCACTCACCGCTGCCATCGTTTCAGCTCCTGGATGAGTACAGAGAGCATCCTAGAAGTGTTTTCGCGCTGCTCTTCCTACTATTAAGCCCTTTTCGGATTTTCGTCGTAGTATGCAGTCGCTCCTCGAGAAACTCCATGCAGTCCACACTTCCGCGTCTTTGGTACTGGCGCCATCAATACGATATTTCATCTTATGTGATAAATTTTTGGCATCACTAGTTAGATTAGGTTTTCTTCTAACGTAATTGAAAGAACATGATAAAACAAACTCCCCTCCAGGCTAGACTTTTGTCAAGCTTTTTCTAATTTGAGCGCATACCAGTTCACCTTTTTGCTTCTCCAAACAAGAGGACAAGTGAAATACTCAGGGCGTAGACAGGCAACGGCTGCGAAAAGCCTCTGGAGTCAGAAGAGGGGCACAGGTTCAGTCAAGCTAAAACGCATTAGATATCAGTGCCGCCTGCACTGACACCACATGTACGGATACTCACGATTTGTGACCCAAAATGTCTCAAATCCTACAACTTCTAAAACTTCGCGAAAATCAGTGTGAATCGCAAAACCGTAAGCCGTAGAATCGCACGCTCTTTACTCTTTACTACTTCTAAAGTGCGTTCGAGAGCTCTTGGATCGTTTTAGTTCGTCTTCTTGCGACACAATCTAAGCGGCACAGTTGTTGCTGGTGCACACGAAGGCCTCGTACATTACGATAGCCGATCCATTTGTGTATCAGTGCAAGCTGGAGGGTGGCAATCATTCTTGTATCTTCATAATCCAAAATCTCGCATGAATTTTCTAATTTTTTTCCAATCTAACGCGCTACAGAGCAACGTGGCGCTTCCGAAGATAACAATGATTAGGGTAACAACACAGCATCATCGGGAACTTAAGACCCCCACAGAGTTCTGCGGCAGCGCCGCGGCCCTATGCTTAACCATAGGGCAGAGACGCAGAGCTCTCCCTGCCCTATCCTTAACCATAGCGGCGAGCGGCGTTGCCGCAGAACTCTGTGGGGGCCTTTACGCTGCGGCCGATGAAGTGAGAACTGCGGAAAGTGTATCATTTCCATGGCGTCCCTACATGAGACTGAATCGAATTTCTTGTCCCTTACCTCATGCCTGACATCTTTTTAGTGTTCTATGCGTTGGTTAGTTTTTCATATCGAATGAAAATAATTCCTGCCGGATATGGCTGCGTCAGGCAAACCTATGTATTAGGCCATATAGCCATTTAATAATTTTATTTCGAATTTATTTAGCAATATCTTGCAGGTGTGATGGCTGTTTTTATGTTAGGTCCGTCATGGTGGGCGCTATGTCATGATATGCTTCTATATCGATTCGCTACGTCGTCCAATCGATATGGAGGCTCACCATCACGTTGCGTCGTACTGCGATGAAAATGCCTCATATTGTCATGGAGTGGATTTTACTTCCAATCCGATGCTATTCGCTGTTTTGCCCTTCCCTGGTAAACACTGCCCTCGAAGCGCTGTCAGAACTTCCAAGGCATTCACGACGAAAATAAATTGACGAGAAGTGACTGCTCATCACCAAGTTCGCCAGCGTTTGTTAGAGCGGCGAATGACGGAGCGTCGGTCGAGCGAACGCCACAGCCGATGCCATCGGGTTTTTTCGTGCTCGACAGGCCTCTGTCGTCGTTCGTGATCGAAACCTTTCACTGTCTCCGGGGAGATGAGCGATGCGAAAAACCTGAAAACATCACCAGACGGAAGGGGCAAACATGAGATGCCAGGAGGACGTGATGATAAACGATCACTGGCTTGGCATCTATGTCTTTCGCGCCAAATGTGTGTTCGTAAACTTGTAAGCGAGTGAGGCGCACGGGTGGCCCCACAAGGAGATGAATCTCAGTGTTTTTCGCATCACAAAACATCGGCGACAAAGGCTGGAAGGCGTTTTTTCGTTCCTTCACGGCCCTTCGTCAGCCACTTTATGATTTTCATTGAAGGTCTACCAGAACCTGACTACGACGAGCGAGCACGAGCCAGTCCAATCGAGCCTGCTTTGTTGGATTCCGAATTTGTGGAGGCGAAGGCATTGAACTGTTACGAGGTGCGTCTTTCTGGCCTAGGAATTGAAGTGGATGCAGCGAAGGCTTATCATCAGTTGTTACAACGCCCATCCTATACTTTACGGAGAATTAAACTCAAGAGAGCTGACCAGCATCTAAGCTTTTAAAGGACACCTAAAATTATAACGTGTGAAACGCTTTTCGTGAAAATTTTTCGGTTTCTAGTGTCCTTGTATGGTGCGTGGTTACACTTTACTTCTGCAACTCACCAGTAGACAGAATTCCTCTGTTGCAAATATAGTTTTCTTACATAATTAGCTACTTAGTTTGCTTTGAAAGGTCATACCAATTAGTAAAGCTCCTGTGCACCTTTAGATGCACATCATCAACGCATTCTCATTTTTCATAGTTCTTTCGAGATTCAGACATAGCACGCTACCTTTGTATATCGTGTTGAAAACCCGAACCTGAAATTGTTGCTTTGAAGACGAACTTATTGGTCTAATTTCAACATAGTCTGCGGAAATATGGGAAGCACATGTTACATATGTAGTACTAGCTCGTAGCTTCATGATGAAATCTGTTTATTCGGTGAGAAGCCCTTTGAGAACTTGTTCATAGGGTTCATGACACCACCTCTCCTACGGAGGAAAGCTTTAGCCGATCAAAAGCAACTCTAACAGAATTCCGAATTAGAGAAGCAGTGTAGCAAATCCGAACCTTCAAATGAAGCGCCACAAAGTGAACACTTTGCTCCATTATTTGACATTTTCCGATGAAAATGAAATAGGCCACCTTTGTGATACACGGACTTAAACCGCGGGTGAATTAAAAAACAAAGGACCATATATTTTAGGCTAAATGCCGGCTAGATAAAATTAGCCTGCATGCGCTTAGCAAGGTTTTAAAGTGTTGAAGAAATAACACCAAGTAGTAATTTTTTTCTACTTACATAAGGTAAATTAGCAGCGCTAGAAATTAGAAGGTAACCCCAACGTCTTCAGTTTCAAACGCGAACATCTCCTTAATATTCCTCGTCTTAACTGCACGAAATCTGTAGGCGTTGCACCGCTGATAATGAGCCTTTTTATATATTATATATTTTAGACCTCATATCGCCCTTTGTTGCAAACTAAGAAACATTTCACGCAATATGTGGTAAAGCAGCTGCTCATCGACTGTGTGCTCATGATTTTTGTTGTTGTTATTGTTGTGCTTTTACGTTGTGAATCATCAATGATAAATCTCACTTGCACTTGTACTCGTGGTGTTTATCTTGTCAGATGTTCATGTTCGATGGTATCTGAATGTAGAGAGTTTGACTTCTAAGAAGAGACAGCCGATCGCTACGAGTTAGCAGGAATCGTCGTGAAATGTTCCAAGAGAAATGTACTTTTGCACGACTTTAATTCAGTGTCTGCAAAACTACGTAATTGCCCGAAATCTACCAAAACCATTTTGTAACTGTGTTTCACAAAATGCTTTGTTTCAAACAATTTTTCGTGAAGACGCGTCCCAGAGACGGCCAATAGTCCTAGGCATCGCGTTTCATTTGGCGACTACATTGGATGGAAACTTTTCCGTTTCTTTCATAACTATTTATCCGTTTAAAAAGAAATACATATGTAGAAAACTCGTAGTCTGTTCACGTATCTTGGCTACTGGGTGCCTTAACTATCGCATCTATCGTGCTTCAGACCAGACATAGATGGTCGTCATGTTTTCGTTTTAGTGTCCCACTTCAAAGGTGTAGGAAGGCAGTATTCCATCATGCTACGCTACTCTGCGCACTTCATGCACTTCATGCATCAGAACGTAGCACGCAGCTTTGGGTTCAAAGATGTGCTGAACACAGCCGCTTCCGCCAGAGTTCTGCCACCATGCTCCCCTTCGAGCTGGCGCCGCTCCCTTCATAGGTGCCCCCAACAGTTTAAGAAGTCCATCTGGATGGTCAGGTGTAAACTTTTTCTCGTCTAATACGATAACCGAATAACCTAAATCTGTGCAGCTCTCATTTTGAAGGGAGAAAAACAAAGTGAAAAACCGGAGTTCGGTTGGTATTCATTCCTTCAAATTCTAGTCTTTCTTCCAATTCTTCTTCACAGACGTGCGAAGTTTTCCTAAAGACTTTGACGTTCGATAAAGAATAAAAGATAAAGAACGGCGCTACTTAATCCCTTCTGGGTTCTACGTTGACGGTATGTCGTGGAGGCGTGTTGAATGCGTATTTGGCCATACAATGACTTGCGGCCGCCAGCCGATGTACAAGTCAGTGCTTTATCTTTCCCAGACAAGTCTGGGACCATTTCACCGACGGATGGAAGGCTTGGATGGCCTGGGCATGAAATCCGAACCAGAAACCTGGTATCGGGTGCACACGACAGCCGGCACTTACTCCGACTGCACTCCGCGCGCCCCAGGTTGATACTCTCTAAATTTCTACGAAACTCTGGCTTCAAAACCTATCAGAAAAAGGCAGTGCTTGTTCAAGGCGGTAGCGTCTTCCACTATGGGAAATCCATTTTATTACAAAACCGTGTGTTGAACTGACAGCCGATGCATTTTACCGACAACAGCCATGTGTTTTCATAGCGAGTGGACTCAATCTCACATGACATGTGGTCCCAAGAAACAATATTGTGTAGACCTAATTCGAAAACTAGTGTCCAACCAGGCAGATTTATTTACATTTATTCTGCTATCTGGATAACATATGATTTCTTTATTTGGACGCAGCTTTGACATAAGCAGAAAGAGGGTAATCGATCAAATAGGGACAACATGCTAGAAACAATTAAAAATCTGTTGTAACAACGACTCCGTGTTTTCGTGTGGATACCCAACTACGACCGGCGGTGCGTTTGCCTAAGGTTTTACCCCATCCTTTTGTCGCTGAAGAATGTGTCGTAGGCACCTCCGTTGGGTGAAGGGTGTTCATGGGTCCGACCACGACCCGGGAGACGGCTTTCTAGGCATTGCTCGTAGCGGACTCGCGGAATCGACAACACGTAAATCTCCTGAGAACCCAATTGCCCCGCGGTTATGTCTCGTAAGCTAAACCTAATCTCACACATTTGCAGTCGGTCTGATCGCAGAAACCTTCTTCTCGCTGAACCACTAGCTCGAGTCCAAGCAACGCCGGAACACGGCCGGGAATGGTTGTTGCACAGCGGAGCTCTGTTGGTGGAACATAGTCGCCGGACGGAGGGAGGTCCCACTGATTCCCACGGCGTTAATTGTTCTGCTCTGCACTCGCTGCTCCCCATTAGTAGCGCGTCAATTAGTGAACTCAAAAATGCATTTCCTCCGTCTCTACAGGTCATCTCCAACGAGAGCAGGTGAAGGTCGCAGAGATATGAAGGCGCTGGATTTCCTCCCCGTTTGCATGACATCTTGTCATCTCCCAGGCCTTCGTAATGAAGCTATTGTTGCTCTTTTCACCATCCAAACTCACCCTCACATGAATAAAATGCATTTAGATCTTCTTCAAATTAAAGGTTTCTCGAACTTTTGTATTCTCACGTATCAGTGATGTTCTTGAACAAGCAGCATAGTAGGTCTGTTTTCATCCAACATGGCTGGCCATTTATCGACTGCAGGTGCTCAGCAATGTACTTCTGTGAGTAGAAGTTGGGCCAGAGAAGTGTGAAAAAGCATGTCAATTTTTATCTGAAACAATTTATTGTTCTAACACCTGTTTGGAAAAGATTCAACAGGTGCTTATTTTGTGCTCGAGAATTACCATTGCATTTTTCTTGCAGTGGACCTGGATGAAATAACGCTTCTTCCTCTTTTCAAAGCTAGATCCTCCTCTTTGAAGGCGGTTGATGCATTTCGACATATGTGCTTTGTTTTGCCTTGTTCCAATGTATTTATTTGCTGTCGTAGTTCACAATCACGTGCGTATTATAATAACTCCGAGCGCCCACTGTGTTCGACAGTGTAGCGGGTGAACGCCCGGTGTTATTTCTTGTTATTTATTTTATTTTATGCTGTGTAAGTTTACGGACAAAACGCTTAGTCCTCGCATTAGTTTATTACAATTTCATACATAAATATTAGGTGCAATGACATCAAAAGTAAAGAGGGCAGGTGTCAGCCTGACGGCCGAGCACCACCGAGCCCACACACCACTGTCCACCCGGGAGGGCGTTTTCCTGTACTCTCTGGGTTGCGGGGGCTCTAAGTGATGGCTTAATGGGGGTCCCGATAGCCAGTGGGCAAACTCCCGCACGGGTAGTTTTAATGGGGCCCAATGGCGTCGGGTGAAACAAGGCTAGGCGTTACTGGGTGACCTAATCAATCTCCCGTGGATTCTACGTCCCATCTCCCTACAGGCTTTCCTCCCCTTACAATTTCCTTACAGTATCCTCCCTTCGGTACGTAAAGAGTGTTTCAAAAATGTATGCACTGAGTGGTCGGAAGTGGTTATCGAGTTAGGTGCATCTTGTGTCTCTTGTGGTCGTGAATGTTGTCACGTTTCGCTAGTTATGCGCGCATGCAAGATTACTAACCATCGAGGTAGCGAAGACACAATCACAGCAACGAAGAAACGAGTGATTTTAAAAATGTGATATTTGATGATTTGTGGCGAAGATTATTTCTTCTTGATGTCACAGGTTTTGAGGCGTTTTTAACGAAGAGAATTATTTATTGAACGAAAAATGACGGAGCCACTCTACTTCCTTGGGGATCTCGAATCATTGGTATTGCTTCAACTTTTTATAAATTATCAAAGAAGCCTGAACGTGACCTGTACAAAATAAAGGTTTTCCAAAACCATATACAGAAGTTCGTGGACGCCACGTCAAGTGGAAATCGCTTACCTTTCATTTCATTTCCCATTATAACATGGCATGAAATTGCTGCAGAGGATGGCATTTTATGACTCTGCAAACTCTAGTTCTAGCAACATTCTCGAAAAAGTATCGCCTCGACACAAGAATTTCGAACCTAGTAGATAAGATTCTCTTGAGCACCGTCTGAGAAGTTTGCCGCTAGGTGGAGCAGTCATTGGAACAGTCTTCAGGGAATCAGCTTAGGGCTACCAGTAAGCGAGCGTAATCAGCATCAAGCGACAGCAGTGGCGATTGATCACAGTTTAAACTTGTACGCGTCAGTGTAGGAGCAGGAAGACTGATGAACAGTGAGTGCTCAAGCACGTGCTGCTGCGTACGTGGCCAACAGTAAGGTCTGAGGAGGGATTCGAACCAGATTCCAATGGTTTTGCTCGATCCTCCTTTCTTCAACACCGTCTCGTTGAAATTCGACGAAAGCATGCAGCTGACCTTGTACAGGATCATTGTTGTCTTGCTCTTGTAGCGAACCAGTTTTTTTTTGTGTGCTGCAGTATTTTTGAACTGCTTGAGCAGTGCTGTAATGATTATTTCTATGGAAACTTGCGGAAGTTCGTTACACATAACAATATTAATAGCTTACAGATTTCAATGGTAGGGCGTCTCTTAATTGTTCTTGTTCGTCTCGTGATGACAAAAGATTGTACTGTCCTACTTGTCCCAAGAATTCTTCTATTCTATGTCTTTTCTGAGATTACGAAATTTCTCCTTAGATGACTTAAACTTTCTAAGACTAAAAGTAGAACAAACAGCATAAAACAACATGAAAGTTTATCAACGCTCTCACGTTCCTCAAATATTGAGCCAACCGTTTTTACCATTCGCCTCCACAAATATGCAAAATGCAGTGAAAGAGTCATTTAGTCCACGTTAAAGGCTTTATCTAGCAGCAAAATGAACCAGGCAATTATCGGCCTGTTGTTTGTTTACGAGAAAGGAAGGTTCACTCCAGACTAGTCTTTTTCCACTTCGCTTCATCAGACTTCCTTCTTATCCTTCCTATCCCCTGCTTCTTCGCCTTCTTCTTCTTTCCCTCTCCGTACTCCTTCTGGTTTTTACTTTCCCTTGCTCTTAACCTTGAACCCTTTTTTGTTTTCTTCTCGCTCTCCCTCTTTTTTCCTGTCTACAGAAGGACAATGCAGTACTCCCTCACGTTGTGATATTCTGCAAGGTTCATGTAACAGAACAATAAACGAAGAATTGCCTACGCCCTTCTGCGAAACACAGCCGAATGTGTCAAAGATCCGCCAGAATCCCTGCAGAACTTATGACCGTCCTTGCCCTAGGTATCTAAAATCGACCTCATTGATTAGTGTTAAGCCTTTCTCGTCTACGATGACCACCTTACACGATATAGTGTGCAGATCTGATTTCGTCGGTTTGCAACTTCAATCTGAGAAGTAACCGTATGCAATTTTACAAATTCTAGCCTTTGGGAGGGATATGGGAGCTTTTCTTCAAACTTTGACATTGGCGCAGTCCGCTCCACGTAATCTAGGACCAGGTTGCTGTTCTGCACAGTCAAGTTTCAGCTCGGAGTTCAGGGAGTGCCCAGTTTGATAATCTCTCGACATTCCTGATATATAGGCTCCGTCAAGTGGATGCTAGTTCTTTAGTTCTGAACAAATATAAACGTTTCTAACAAAATCAATTTTTGAACTAAAAAAAAACAGTGGTCACACTTTATTGATCTCTAGGGTACAAGAAATGGGTGAAATGAAAATTGTTTTGAAAAAATCAGTTCAAGGACGATTTACGAGTTTTCACATGGATACTAGTTGAGTTGAGCGGATTAACTGTTATTGGTTGCCCATTTTACGATTTCGGGAGTTTTAGCGTAGCCGCTCTATTGTTCCTTATTCGGAGATTTTTTTAGAAAGATAATGAAGAAGATAACTCTTGAGGATTGGGCATTGCATTAAAAAGTCGGCTTAGAGTTTTGAGTCATTTCCGTCTCCGTGTTTCGTATTTCCTTTTCCGCCCATTTTTGAGCTCTTCCGTTCCTATTCTGTGTTCCACTTTTTTCGAAAAAAAATTGCACATCTCTTGTTGTAATGTGTTAAAGTTAACAACCTTAGAATCCGCGACCTGCTGTGAAAAACAAAACAATCAGGAAGCAGCTTTAATTTGTGTTGCTCGCTTGCTATCTGTTTATCCGTTATCCGAAGGCTTTTGGAGAACATTAGCCGATATCCGAGTATCGGAAATAAATTTTTCATCCGCCCCTCCTCGATGGATACGGCACCTTGATAGGTAGGTCGATCGCTGTCTACGTCGGCCGTTGGCATTAAACGTACTGAAGGCCTGAAGAGTTCGGTGATTCAAAAAATTTGTAGATTGTTGCCTGTATGCTCACTGACGGTAGATGACGGATCCAAACTCCCCAATCGCAAAGTCTGTTCTGCACATATTTATTTACAATAACTGGAGGATGGGTTCATCTCACGATTCATTCCACCGTTAGTGAGTTGCTACCTCAGCAGCGCACTAATGCTACCTGCAATCGGATTAGAATTTATAATAACAGCACATATTTCAAGCTGGTTTAGACAACAAAGGCTTACACTTGAGGAGCATAATATAAAAAAAATTTTACAGGCTCGAAAACATTGCGTTGAAAAACGTATGATTCCCTGGGAGTGCGCATTGCACTAGCTCTGTGGGCACGGGCCCATCTTTCTTGCGATCAAACCGAGCCTCACTCTTGCTTGCCTTGAGGTTCACTCATAGCTGGCTAACATTCCACCTTATGTTTCCTAATGAGTTGATGTTATGGGTTTGTAATCCTTCAAATATGCCTTGATTGGATTCTTCTTTCCGCTCTCAGTGTTCAGGGATCAATCTTAAACTTATGAAGGAAAAACCGAAAAGGAAAAAAAAATCTTGAATTTGCATTTCATGGGTTAGGAAAAATATTATAAACAGTCTCCATTTCCTCTCATCTTGAATCCTCGGAATCGTTGTCAGCTGTGATGTGCTTGCTTCTGGTTGGTAGGTGGAAAAGTTTATTCTATGCCTGACGCTTCGACCGCTTCGTCGTCTTCAGAGGCCTAAAGATGGCTCGAAGTGTTTTAATATGTAGCCTACCCGACCAAACGTCCCCTCTTCCCGCTGCCATTCTTGACCCAAAGTCAAGAACGGCGCGAAACACAACAAATGCTGAAGATGAACTCACACGGCTTTCCACCATTGAGTGTAGCAGTCGCTACAACTCGTTGTTAGCAGACTAGTAGCGAATGAGACTCACTAGGGCCCCGTCACACTTCTGGTCGTTGAGCTCGCAGAGAGGTGCAAACGGAGCAGGTCGTTGGAGATGGACAGACACTGATTTCTGTTGTTTGTACTGGGATTTCTGGTACACTGACCGCTGGGGATACGTATCAAAGAACACCTGCCTAGGAAACAACGTGTTAATCTTTTAACACCACTCGGCAAAAACAGAGTTGAAGTTCACAACGGTAATGACTTTGATATCGAGTGCAAGGTTTTGGCGTTCGAGGCCGAGATTTCATCGCGCAGAGCGCTCGAAGCGCTATGGATTTCTACAAGAAATCCTGTAAGCACAACAGGAACGAGTGTCTGACTCATTCCGTCTTTTTCTCACCACGATCTGCTCCGGTTTGCACCGCCCTGCGAGCCCAACGACCAGGAGTAAGATGGGGTCCTAGTGAGTCTCATTCGCTACTGGTCTGCTAACAACGAGTTGTAGCGATTGCTACCATCAGTGGTGGAGGGTAGTGTGAGTTCATCCCCACAGTTTGTTGAGTTTAGCGCTACTGACTTTAGGTCAAAGATGACAGCGGAGGGAGGGGGCGTTTAGTCGGGTAGCCTACAAATTAAAAACTTCGAGCCATCTTTAGACCTCTGAAGACGACGAGACGGTCGAAACGTCAGGCCTGGAATTAACTTTTCCATCTACCAACCTCGCTGGCACAGAAGCAGAAACATCGCAGCTGATTAAAGCAGTGACGAAGATGAAAACGGCCTAAAATCATATTTAGTACGCTATCAAAGCAATTTTTGCACTTGCGGTACACGTAGCCCACTTGCCGATGGACTTCTTCATGCTAACATCGTTCGTAGGCCGTCGAATTCTGCCACTTTGTATTCTTGGATCAGTGTCTCATTTGGGAGTTGTCGCTCTACGTATATACCCTTGCGTCTAGCACTGGAGAGAACTGATGCCATTAAAAATTTGTCCACTACCGCTGTGTACATTTCAGCCAGCAATCAGCAGGCCTAGCGTCCGGACCGGCTATTGCCTAGGACTTCGCCAAGGAACTGTTTGTGGACTCCTAGGAAGTCGATTGACATTGATGAGAAGCGTGTCCAGTAGCTATCACATCAGATTAGCTACTTCATATTCAGCACGACAATATCCGTCCGAATTTTTACTCGTATGTTGTCTGCCTTTGTTGACTCGACCCTAAGCTCACTATCGTGAGATGGATCATATAGTTGGTTAAGCAGACTTTGACATTGAAAACTCAATGATGACCGCTGCACATTTCAGCGGAGAGACGTTTCATTGAGCAAACAACGCGGCTAATTCTCAGAAGCTGTTCGTGAGAGCACGCAGCGACCGCTTCACTCAAAACAAGCAGGAGCTGCGAAGCAAAACAGTTTATAAAGAAGAAGAACACTGACACATCTAGCCGTGCACATGCCTGCTTCGGGCAATGATGCGTATATTCTGCACAGTTTGCCTTTCTCATGCGAGAAACTGCAACTTTTGAAAGCCTTGTCCGTTGAACACCCAAAAAAAATAAGGCCAACTGGAGAATTTCGGTCGATCGTGGGCTTGCTGTCGTCGTAACGAGAGCCTAAATTTGAGAGTGGCGTACTGTCGAACCCTGAAGCGTAATGTGTGCAATCGGATGCTAGAATATTAGGCCTGCTCCCAGCTTCTTCGGACAGCTCGGTCACCCAACATTTAACTGTTTCGTTCTTTTGAGACATAACGGTTATGTCGTGTTTCCTCGTTGTTCAGTGCTTCTGCGCCCTTCTATGCTTCTGCTTTATGCGCGCGATGTTCCTTGAAGATGTTCGCCAGCGACTCCCTCCCTTAGTTCCGCAAATCGTTTACCCTTAGAACGTCGATGCATTCTCATGAACCTGGGCTTGGCCCCAGAATTACTGTCAAGGAGCCTTTCGCTGAAAAACTCGGCACCACCTATTGCTGTCATCCTGTTGTCAAGTACAGCTTGAGCGGAGTACACGTGATTGTGAACCTCTCAGCATTGCTCGTTGTTGGATGATGAATTCTCAATTTAGTAATAACCGCCCATGATAATCCTCAGAGGAAAACGCATAGGCTGAAGCCTCTGTACATCACCTACTCGTTATGAACGGACAAGCTCAATTATACAGTTGTGACAGATATTATATCGTGCCGAAAGCTACCGCCGTCTTAGTGCCCTGAATATTCCTGCCATTGTTTCAAATTTCTGCTCTATGATAGCATAGAAGTTTTTGATACCTTTACGTAGAGAAGAACATGTAGTTCAAAATCCAATTGAAATATATAAGATATAGTTTATATTTGATATTTATTACGACTGTTTATGACGGACGTGGGAAAGATGAGGTAACATGAATGCCGTCATCGAACAAACACATACTCGAAATGTCATAATGTAACAGGAACGCTGCATTAGGTGGTTTAGAAGCAGTGCACTGTACATATGTGACGACGAAAGATATTGTTGGAGCTCAACGTTTCTAGTAAGCTTTAAGTAGGCCAACCCAGATTTTACAGTGAATGAATGTCGCCTCAAGACTTTTCAGGAGACATCCGAGAACTGAAGACTATTGAGGTCACTTTCACTAACAGAAAAATCACTTTTTGAATCTTGTAGAAGCGAAGTAGAAATGATCTAGACTTAGATGTCATGTTAGGGAGCAATCTTTAAAGGTCAGCAGTGAAATAACGACGTGAGACACGTTGAAGTAGAGATAGATAACCTTAAATCCTTAACAAAAAGTCCTGCTAAGAATTCACGATCGTTGAGAGGCATATGCAGAAGATGCAGAAACAAATCCAAGCGGTGTTCACCCTAATTTAGCCTAAGGTTTAATGTAACAAAGAGTATCCTGCTGCGGCGTTTCCTTGCACAGAAAAAAAAGAAGAAATTCACTTATTCTGAATCCTACGATCTGGCGCCTTGTCAAATGGGTATGCCAGCAGCAACCTCTGGATTCCTTCTTTAGTGAAACTAACATCTTTCGGCATAATAGTTGTTTATTATAAATATAAGATCATTAGCAATGGTAGATGTTTGCAAAGTATTTGTGGATGATCTAGTTTCCTCCAAGCATCGCGGAATTTCTGGCAACAAGGGACCACTTTGGTATTCGACGATCTACTGCTAAAAAAATTCGCAGTGGAAACTAGTGAGCAAGCTGGTCAATAAGAACAGCATATGCTGATGAACATCTGAAAACAAGGGATGAAAATCTACTGAAAACGCGCCCTGCTCTGGTGAATAAAAGTTACCACCCTCCGAGCGGCTTCTCCAAATACAAACCGGAAAATTCGTCTGCAAAAGTCGTCGTAAGTTGTAAGATTTGAAATTGAAGGCTGTTTTCGATTTTTTGGGACTTTCATGTATGTCGTTTTCACAACCTTATTCTCATGCATTTCATGGATTACTTTCAGAGGTGAGTTCTCAGCGTCTACAAGAGAGGCGCAAAAATGTCTTCCGACAGAGCTCCAACTGTTCACTTGTCCACAACTTAAAAATTACTACTGGCGGTGTTTTTGGCAGCGTTACTCCAGGTGTAACGAATTTTTCCTTAACTATTTGGTTATCAATGAACGAAGTTATGATCATTCTAATTTAAAAGTCAAAAACGGCTTTAGCTTTTCCTAACACCCCATAGACAGACGGCTTGCCCTCTGACACAGCGAAAGGGAGTTTCGGGAGGTGTTCGTCGCCCGTCAGTGCTACGTGATGATATCATCACAAAGAAGCGAAGCTGGCCGACAAATCGCCCTCACCAACAGCAGCAATAAATCACTGAGCGTTCTGCGGCATCTATCCGGGGGATGTTCCCTATCTCGTCTCGCCCTGCTCTTTCACGGTGCCATCTGATCGCGGCGAAGCAACTGATAGTGGAAAAACCATTAGAAAAAGCCAATTACTAATTGAGCTCTCTCACGCTTTAGCACTCCGCTGCTCGCCTGTACTCGCCACATCTGTCGTCTCATAGAGTCCACTCCTCCTCTTAGCCTACGGCCCAGCAGCAAGGGCGGGATCGTCGTCAGGACAGCCTCACAGATCCGTGCGCAGCATCTTTCCGCCCCAGGATTGTTCTATTCGTATATATGTCATCCTCACACTTTTCAAGTCAAATTGGACAGTCTTCGAAGCTAGTTTTACGGCTTCTGAAATCAATGCAAGCTCTTCCAAATCAAAAATACCTTCAGGCAGGTTAAACTGCAGGGTCAATAAGATGACTAGAATTTTTTTGTTTAAGGAAAATTTGGTATAACTTCTTTGAAACTGTTTCGTTTACCTTCCCCAATAAGTGTGATAATTGTATACAATTTTTATTTTCAGAGAAAAAACAATCAGTCAAAACTTGTTTTAAGGTCCAGCAAAGAGGCAAGCTTATAGCGCATTAAAAGAGCAGATCGCGCGATGTACTCAGAAAGTTCGCCGCCTCTTTTAGTTGATTGACAGAGTAAATGCCAGGTCCATAAACCATCAAAGTGAGGATGTGTGCCTTCTGGCGTAGTGACACAAATTTACCAGATTAAGTTCTTGATCTGGATGGACACCAGCTGTCTTGAAGTCCAAGTGTAACGCTTTCAGCATACGTTGCTTTGGGCGTTTTGTGGACCGCTTTCCAGCACGTCAAGGTTCAGGCCAATCTTACGGATGGCGTCGTTATCGTCGTGGACGAGCTCGGCAAAACTTGTCGGCTATTAAGGCCGCACCGAACCTCTGTCATATTGTGATTTTGTGGACATGGTCAAATCACGTAACTCCGGCCATCCATAGAATTATCTGGTCCCTATTACATGGAGGCGGCTTTCGTTTTCCTTAATCGCTGACCAGCACTTATTGTTAGGTCCAAGCGTGAGGGGCTCAGGTATCGTCTTCTCACACAGCTCCTCGATCAACGAGCGCCGTTTGGATCGAGCTGCACCAACGAGTGCATTCACTTCAAGCTTCAAGCTGCCCCGGACACGGTTGCCGATCGAAAATACTTGGAAGCCTCTTTCAGAGATCTTCTGTTTCCGCTGCTCGTGAGAGTTGATTGGTAATGATCTTAACAGATGCGTATTTATTGACGCCCGTCATGAGGTATTCAGCCTTTCTGGTGTTCAGCTTGCGCTAGAACAAGCTCAATCGATCGAACCATTCCTTCGCTTCTCGGTCGAGTTCGGCTATATGTTTTCATGCAAGCATAGCGTCATCCGTATGAGAAGGGTGCGCATGCGCCCACTATGCTCACTGGGGAAGCCTTGTCGTCGTGTACAATACTCGTTTGATCTTGCAATAGTGAACAACCGTGGGAAGAACTTTTTGGCAATGAGTGACTGCTAAGCGTTTCTTCCATTCATTAGGGTATTTATAGCACTACAAGAACCTATAGTTTAAAAGAGCTGCAAAAGTTAATTTAGCACTTAATTCTCGAGATGTCATCTTTTCAGCTTCTAGACCGGTCACGAAAAGTCTTGCCTACATAGCTTACCACACCTTGACGTATTGCTTCTCACTGCTTGATATATTTTGTCGATATCGCTGACATATTGTCCGCATCTCTAAAATGTGTAGGGTGCTTCGACGGGTTAGACATCAACAAGTGCATCGAAACTTCTTAAAATGTAGTTTTCCCTGAGATACAACTGTTGTGAAATTTTGCCAGTGGTACAGCACCCCTAAAATTTAAACGTTCCAGGATTCGATGGGGTTTTTTGTTTCACTAGTCTCTAACACCAGTTAGGTAACTTTGTTGTGACTAAAAGGATGAGAATTTCACGGCACTTCAAGAAGTGTTTTTGTGCATGATGTATTAAAATGTATAAACTTGCTCTCATGCATTAAATGCTGCCTGATTCGTTAAGCGCCCAAACCATCCATATCACTCCTCCTCCAGTCATATAGCAAGTTTATCCTGACAAAGGCAAAGCACTAGTTGGCCCCGTCGTGTTCAGAGGTGACCTTAAAGTTCAGAAAAGCACGGAAAGACATCGCATTAGAGTAGAATGCCTGGCACATCCTTGAAAGATAGCTTGATGTCGAATTTATCACGGCAAGGACAGGAAAACTGGTAATGGTCCTGCCCCTCTTACTGCGGCAGTTAATGGCATATACGGCCTGAACTCCTGGACCCTTTTCATTTCACGCATTCCTTCGATGTCTCATTGTTTTCTTTTATCTGGGCAACTTTCCAATGCAAACATTGCCATTGACTTTGTTCGCGCTTTCAGACGATCTTTTTTCTGTCGCGGGAGTTGTGACTTGGTCAGGCACTTACCTCCGCCTCTCCAGGTTTGCTGCATTATGAGCCCTATATCGAACAGCTTCTACGCCTTGTTTCCATTTGTCTATGACCGCTAACCACTTTTCGTTGACAATCTTGGACAATGCGTATGCAGTCGCACTACTTAACTGAAGGTTCAGTTAATGTAGTGCGACTGCATACGCATTGACCTATTTGTTTTCCTATTTGCCAGATTTTGTCCTGGTCCACTCATTTTTCGCTGGGCAAGAAAGTGACTGCGCTAGTGATGAACGCTACAAAAGGATAACAAAATATGTGTCAACTATGTACCGTCAGAACTTTCCTGCTATTCCAATGCTCTGTGGTGGCCACATGAACCATCAAAGTTCAAAAGATATTCTTATAGGGGCATCAGACCCCAACGCTTATAGTTTTCAACACGCTGCAGTTGAAAGCTCAAAACAGCTGGCTTGAATTAGAAGATGCAACACTCCTACGAAGAATCTTGTGATCACGAAGATTCCTCACTCCTACTACATAGGTGATCGACAAGTAGGGATTGTAGGGCTTAAAAAACTTACCAAGGTGAACTTACCCTTCGTTTCAGCTGAAACAAACACTTCATGAGCTCCCTCTACAAAGTGACGGAGTTACCGTAGCAGCTTCCTCCTTGTGACGGGCGCGGATTCATAGAACAAATCCAATCAAAGAGAAAAGAAAGTGCTCATGCGAAAATTTTTCTGAATACAGCAGGAAAGTTCAAGATGACCGTGACGACTTCTGAGATGGGGATGTGGATCCAGAAACAAGTCTTGATGAGTTAATTTGTCTCTTTATCTACATCTAAGGTCTCAGTTCGAGGCGAAACTTGAAGTGGTCATTAAGAAATCTACTTTTTCTTACATTCCGCCTCTGTTCTGCGAGAATTGCTCAATGAATGGCAAACGCCTCCAGGACGCGAGGAATGCTAGCGAGTATTCTACGCGTTGTTGCTGGTATTACCTCAAACTACAAAGCTTCTGCTCAATGTGCAGCTTTATCGGACGAAAAATTCGCGCGCACGACCTGTTTATTCATCCAGATGATGTGCCCTTAAGCGTCTGCACTAACATTAGCTCGCGTGGATAGCATCGTTGCTGCACCAAAGCTGCTGTAATAAGTGCTGCTGTGTTGTTCTTGACAATACTAATGCACTCCATCCACAGAGGTGAGACCGACGCCTCGCCAGTGGGTCTCCTCCAGCTCTCTCTTGGACGCGTCTCTTCCCTCTACGAGCGTACCGCTGCTGCTTACACAGATACAGATGACCATGATGACTCCTCGTAGGAACTGCAGCACATTGGAAGAGCGCTCTCTACAATCACTGCGGGATTCTCTTGTGCTCCCATTTCTACATGTTTCTCGACGAATGGTTCACTTGAGAAGTGGAGTCAGCTCACCTCACGTATTAGTAGGATTCGCCGAATAGAAAATTCTTTAAAAGGAATCCTCCTCAAGCTTGTTAGGAACAGACCCCTTGAAAACTCTCTCTCTATGCTTCGCAGTTAATGTTTGCATGCGCTTGAAAAGGCATGTAACCGGGCTCCACCGCAAAAGCAGCTGATTATCGGGCCTGAACCACCTACTAAGGGACGCCAAAGTGTTTGTTTGGATTCAGTCAGCACTGCACGACAACTACGGCTAATTAAGCTTAGCTAAAGGGCATTCTCAGAGCAGACTTATCAGATATTCTAGGTACTTGGAAGGTTGGAGCAGTTCCTTGCCTTTTTTTGAATTTCCTTAGGTGACTAGTAAATTGTGAACATCTACTAGGTTAGAGGGTATGGTAGGTTGTTGGAGTTACTCACTAATTAGGATGCTGTACATATCTTTATTTACTTATTTATTTATCTACGTTAACTACGTGCCAAAAAGCACGCGCTATTAACACAGAACAGCAACACCTAAAAATCGTAGGATAGCTAGCTAAAAGAAGCACACAAATCATTTACCTAAATCCTTATGATAATTGGATTGATAAGCCAGTGTAGAAGTATCAGCCGATGGCATATCATATCTTGATGCCAACAGCCTGCTGTTGTACGCCAGATTTTGGTCGCGATAATGTTAGCAGTTTGTGCCAGGTGTTATTAGGAAGGGTTTAACAGGAGAAACAAGCCGACACGTTCCAGTTATGTAGCTGCCCAGCCTCGAGGTCTCGTAGTGGTCGTCGCTTTAGTTGTGTTTGAGAAACCAGTGAGAGCAGCAATTTTAGCAAGGCCCTTGTTTAAAGAAATTTGATGGACACTAAGATGGCATTGCTAAACTGTTTGATGAGCATTGACGGAGCGGTGGATATGAGCAATCTCAAGGGGATTCACAGGGCAACAGAAAAAGGCAGGGTGATCAAAAGATCGCGTGAAATTTAACGACTACGTGCTGGCCATGCAGTGATGAACGCGAAAAAAAAGTCGTTTCGAATAATATAAGGCAGCGCGAGATCGCCACGTGTGCTCACGCACTTGCTTAAAATAATTTCATCCAGAATTGGGGGCTGCTAACTTCTAATTATCTATAGCTTCTAATTACACGACTACGACTGCTCTACTTACTGCCGATTATTTCATTGCAAAAGCGCACGGATCGCTGTAGTCATTAGCTCTATTTAAAGGGGTGATTAAAAAATAGGATGAAAATAAAATAATGAATCATCGAAACCACTCGGATATGAAATATTTCAGTCCTTGTCGACTAACTGAAAAACGTGAAGATGCAAGGGTGAGTAGAAAAGCACCGAGATACAGGTACAACGGGCGCTAATCAGTAGGTTTGGGATGCGCCACGCATTATTCATTTCTACATAAGTTATGTCGTGGGCAATCTGAATGTGTTGTTGGCCTATGAGTGACCTGTGGCGGTCAACCGATGAACAAGTAGGGGCTTTATTCTCGCAGAGATATTGCGCTACCCAATCACCGTCTTTTGGGGGAGGAGAGGTTTGAGTGGATAGTGGGACGGGAACTGAGTTCCTCAACGCGCATATCAGCTGGTGCCTCTTTCGACTCCCGCTCTACTACTCGCCAGTCCTACCTGCATGATAAACGTACGGCTTTCATGTGCAGTCTAGAGAGGGATCCACACAGAGTTGTATCCGTAACTAGGAGAGATCCATATCTAGCAGCTCATGTTATTGGAGGTAAAACACCGTTATTATCTGCAATTGACTCAAAAATGTTTGTTAAATTAATAAATACGGGTTCTTTGGGCTCATGAAACACTACAATGAACAGCTCTACAATTTCGTTTCGCGACTTACTTATTTTCAAGTCTTTTTTGTTGAATGCTTCATAAATATGATACATTATGCTATGGGAATTTTTCGGCATTCAAGTGTATGCACTCATGCGTGCCAAACCTCTAAAAGAATATTAAAATAAGTTCTACTGCGCATTTTCCACGAACCTGCTTCCATATATTATCTTCATCTATCACCAGTTTCATCTACAAAGATGCCCCTATGAAATTAACAATCCTGCAAAACCTAAGGAAGAACGTGCGCGCTTTTGCAGAGAGGGTTCGTTTGAGAATGTTGAATGACCACATGGCAGGTCATAGGCATCAAACGAAAGCCGAAAGTTCTGGAATTTGGAGAAAAACCTCCTCAGCACTTTTTGACCCGCCTAACATATTGAATAGGCCCAAAGCGATGAAAAAATCTACGAAAAAATTATTCATTCCACAATTATCAGTCGCAGAAAATTCAATTTATCGAACACAGTTGTACGCTAGGCGGCGATACTCGGTTGTAAAATTTTGATTAATGAGGAGGCTATCTCAACTGTATGGAGGGACGGCCCAATTGTTGTAAATGGGCAGAATCGCCCCTCAAAACTTCCGTCGTCCCGAACACAACTCTGCGCAGAGTTGTGTTCGGGACGACGGAAGTTGGACCGCTGGCGGCGTTGCACCTCTATCTGCATAGGGTAGACTCAAGTAGACTGGAAACAGCACTGACGGGCGAGCTATTGTGGCGCAGTGGATAGAGGAGTGGCGTGCTTAGAAGACATGGTTTGTGTTTCGACTCTCTTGTGGTGCGACATTTTTGCATTTTTTAAAAATATTCTCCACAATCAAGCACAGCAGTCTCTGTAGAATCGCAACGGGAACGGACGCCAAAAATGAAACCTGGCCCTTTTTCCGAATTTTTAATGATGTCGTGAATCGTCAGCTCATCTCGTTGTTGCTTTAAACCCAATGATTTGTTCGCTGGTATGATCTGTTGACTGAAAATCTAGTCTCAAGACCAATTTTAATGCAGCGCAAAACGATGAAATCTTCGCTATCCATTTGCGATCTGGCGGTGAACAGGAGACGTCTGCTAATGTTCGCCATGTGGGAACGAGTAGCAGCGCATAGATGAGGAATCGCCCTCAATTCCCCTAACGAAATGCCTTTCGCATAATGTAACATCGGACGGCGATTAGCAGTCCTCGATATGCCGAGAGCTCGCGCTCGGGACACTCTAAAGGGCAGCATACATAGCATAGCGCCCATATGGGCGGTTAAAGGCAACAACCTCTTTTTCTTTGAGCGCTCCTCGCAGTTGTGTGCATAATCGCTTTTCAGTAAAGCAAATTCTATTAGTCTCTGTCTGCGGTAGTCAGTGCGGAACGTCGACATGCTACCGTATCGGACCGTAAACAATAACTGCAGGACTTGGAATGAATGACATTTTGGCGAGAAGCACCTTTCTGTTGTTCTTCGTTGTGTAGTTTGTTTAGAAGGAAAAGTTAGAAATGTAGGCGTTGTTGTTAGGAGCATCAGAAAAGGGGTGGAGTTTGGTCGAGATGAGGAGACCGCTCGCCCGTTTTTTGCAGGTTTGCTTCTTTGTATTCATCGCCCCGTATATGCGATTCCGCCTTGAGCCAGTCATCCGAATGCTTTCGCTCATACGTCGTGATAGTTTCAAATCAAATTGGAGAGCACCCTTCCTACATACATATGTATACTCCTGCCCGTAGTGCAATACCCACCATAAGGATTGGAAATAGTGTGCGGTTATCCGCTTTTTTTTCTGTTCCTTTGCCGTAGCCGCCTTGGTCTTCATCCATTTTGAAAAATTCGCATACCTTCGTGATCCCCTCAACGAGGCTGACCCAATGCCATAAAAATGTTTTTCGCTATATAATTTTGGCCACAACTTTTTCTTAAAGCGCCAGGGGACACTCATTAACGAGGGACGTCTCCACTGATTGCGCCCAAAGGACATTGGGCAATGGTCGGATACCAAATTTACTAGCAACGTAATTGATAATAAGCGATCCTCAAGAAGAAAATTTTACAGACCGAGAGGTTTGTATAGAGGAAGTAGGGTGAAATCAACCCTATTTCTGATGCACCGCGCCTTCTGCATCGACGAGGTGTCGTGGACGCGACTCAAATGTGTATTTCGCCCACACAATGACTTTCGGCGGCTGTCGATGGGCATGTCGTTACCCTTTTTAAATTTATACAAGTATAGTACAAATTAAATGAGTCCGGAGCAATGAAGGAATTGACACGCGGATTTGCCCCACCGTCAATCGAGATAATTACATCTATTGAATTTTTCTAATCGACTAAAATTAAGCAGTTTTGTAATGAAATGTAGGTTAAGCAATCTGCAGGTTTTGAAGCTGGCAAAGAGAGCGATGAGGATTATGCAGTTTTATGTAAAAATTTGTTTAGTTTAGACATCCAAGTAATTGAAAACAATCAGATTTCGGGAGGTCTATCATGGCCCTAGTTTTCCCTAAGAGCTATCGGAAATGGGAGTTCAATTGCACGCATGGTAGTGTATCAGACTGTTTAAAGAGAGCAACCATGGTAAAGCGGTCCGAAAGCTAGCAGCTGCCAAAGTTGTCTGCAGAACCAGCCGTTGAGGAGAAACATCATTTTCGCTAAATTAAATGGGCGCTGGAGTCATCGTCTCGAGGAGGACAGGCCGCGGAAATAAAGCTGCACGAAAACTCTGTGTCACCTTCCAACTGTGGCATCCCCGTCTTGGTGTACGCGCTGCAACCCTTGCAATCGAGCGGTCAAACTTCAGTGAAAACACGAAATGGCCCAACGCAATGTCGGCTAGAAATGTTGGTGTAGAGAACTGGGAGATTTCTCTACCAGCGGATTCGCCTATCAGTTCTGAGTCGAACACTGTTGGAATCTATCGTTTACCTACATTTCGGCCGATTTATCAATTTTGAGCTAGCTCGCTTTACTGTGGAGTGTGGCCTGTGCCACGATTGGGGCGAGCACAGCTCTATAAGAGGGTCCCTCGACTGTCTACCGCAAGTAATTGAATGCATAAGTTATTCAAATTGCCTCCACGATATATCGCGGAAGTTGATTGCGCGGAGCACCCCAAACGGGGATAGATTGACGCTATTTCTTTATCCTTCTTTTATTTACTGTTTGTTGCGCTCCTGCTACAGCAACGGGTGGTGATCAGTCACAAGCTTGTCTTTTGAAGAGAATCAGCTTTTCCTCAAAAGACGGCACGTTTATTTATTTAGTGACTTTATTTATTTATTTTACATTCTGAGGCATGCTTATAACAATTGAGAGAAACGAAAACACAACTAAGCCATGTAATGAGAGATACTGCACCAAGAAGCGTAAGTCCTAACCTCGGCGTCACCACTTGGTATCGATGAGCCAATCATCCAAATGGGAAAAGAAAAGCACAGAATAACTAGTTGGCTAGACTATCAATACTGCTTTGCCAAACGAGGTTAGGTGGATCAGTTTTATTGAGCGGCCTAACGTTTCGACCTGTTCGTCGTCTTCAGAGGCCTAAAAGTGGTTCAAGACTTTAGATTTGTTACTTACCCGACCAAGCGCCTTACCCCCCCCCCCCTTTCCGACATCGTCCTAGGTACCAAAACGAAAAACCCCAATGCATGAGAAATAAACTCACCCGCTGATCCACCGTTGAAGCGGAGCGACGTCGCTACCGCTGCTGTTAGTAGTCGAGTGGTGACTGAGACATACTGTGTCATTCGCACTGATTATACTGAGTATACCAGTGTCATTCGTAAGGACACTCATGTCACCACCGGTCGTTCTATAGCTCACAATGCGAAAGGAATGGCAAGAAGTCACTAGTAATCGAGGGACACTCATTTCGACTATTCAGTGCTGGTTTCCTTGCGGAAATCCAGAATGCTTCCAACGCTTTCCTAGACGAAATGTCGGTCTCTAACGTCAGAACCGTGCACTTAACATCAAAGTCGGTTCCTCCATGCCCCTCAACTCTGTGCTTGCCTAACGGACTGGATAAGATACCACGCCTCTTTACTAGCCAGGTGTTCTTTAATGCGAACTGCCAGTACCCTTCCGGTTTCCCCGATGTATATTTGATTGCAAGTCCCACATTCAAGTTGATACACTGCACCAGCTTTGGCGCAATCCCCCAACTTATTGTAGGGACATACAACACAGTTTTCTGATATACACTCCCTATCGTAGAGCCTATTTCGGACTAGCTGCTTCTTGATGTTGTCATTCGGGATGTTTACAAGCACAACATCATCTTCTAGCTGAGCCCCGAACTATGCTCCGCTGTATGGCAGAAGTGATATTATCAGAAATAAAAGGATTTGCAAAGGCTAAGAGATTTACTGAGAACAAAGAGAAGGCGCGAAATCAACCCGCAGTCCTCAAATCAGGGCACATCGGTATCAGTACCATTTCCACGTACATTCTATAAGGAACCACCTCCCGTTCCAGAAGTCGATGTGAAGTTGAGAATTTTGGCAACTGATGTGTTGGCTGTTTTAAGAAATCACGAGCAGTACAACTATAACAACTTGACATACGAGCAATGGGGAGGGTTCCAGGAATTGCGTGAGTTAAGATCGAATGGTACGATCCGTATCTCTGTGAGTGATAAAGGTGGAGAGTTTGTAGTTATGCCACAATCGTTGGATCGCGAGATAACAGAACTCCACCTGCGGGATTCGTCGGTCTACCGACACGCGACTGCGGATGAGTTTTGGTCACAATGCCGACGCCTTAACCATGCTTGGATGACCGTTGGCGCTTCAGCAGGGATTGACAGAAAACTCCTCAGTAGACTTAAATTGGACAATCCAACCTGTCCAGTTTTCTATAGCCTACTTAAAACCCACAAACTTGCTCCGCAAGATATGCTGTCGATGTCACCGGAGACATTCAAAATAAGACCTATCATAAGTTGCGTGGGAGGACCAACCGACAGAATATCCTGGTTTCTCAACAGAATTGTGAGCCAGTTGTTGACCACGGTTCCCTCGCACCTGACTAACACTAGGCTATTCCTTGACTATCTACACAGCAGACATGTTGAGCAAGAATGTGTAATAGAGTCCTTTGATGTGACTTCGCTATACACAAACGTCCAAAACGAGGATGCCCTTCAGGCGTTATCAGAAATGCTTGATCGACATCACAGCAGTATTAATAACTTTGGACTTAGCAAGGCAGGCATCATGACTCTAATCAAGGAGTGCTTAGGTTGTAATATTTTCAAATGGTCAGGTAGATATTTTTCACAAATGCGAGGTTTAGCCATGGGCCAACGACTTGCTCCAGTTCTTGCCGTTTGCTTTATGAGCAAAATAGAGCAACCAGTTCTAGAACGTCTTCCCTTGATGTATTGCAGATACATTGATGATTGTTTTATTGTAACATCAACACAGTCCGAAATGGATGAGTGTTTCAATTTACTGAATCATCAATCGCAACACATTAAGGTTACGAGGGAAACTCCTAAGAACGGTTGGCTACCTTATTTGAATACGCAAATTAAAATATCGGGTGGCATCGTCAGGGTGAAGTGGTACCGCAAAGAAAGTTCTAAGAACATTTTGGTTCATGCATCTTCCGCACATCCCACAGCTGTTAAACGCGCAGTTGTAAGGAACATGTTCAAAACTGCACGTGATGTATGCACAGGCTCGGAAGAGCGACAAGAGTCATTGAGGCTAGCCTCAAAGATCGCTTGCCAAAATGGCTACGTGGTACCACAACACCACCAAAGAGTCCACACTGTGCAACGTAATTTACCACGCCGAGATCGTATACCCCTTTGTCTTCCTTTTATTTCTGATAATATCACTTCTGCCATACAGCGGAGCATAGTTCGGGCTCAGCTAGAAGATGATGTTGTGCTTGTAAACATCCCGAATGACAACATCAAGAAGCAGCTAGTCCGAAATAGGCTCTACGATAGGGAGTGTATATCAGAAAACTGTGTTGTATGTCCCTACAATAAGTTGGGGGATTGCGCCAAAGCTGGTGCAGTGTATCAACTTGAATGTGGGACTTGCAATCAAATATACATCGGGGAAACCGGAAGGGTACTGGCAGTTCGCATTAAAGAACACCTGGCTAGTAAAAGGCGTGGTATCTTATCCAGTCCGTTAGGCAAGCACAGAGTTGAGGGGCATGGAGGAACCGACTTTGATGTTAAGTGCACGGTTCTGACGTTAGAGACCGACATTTCGTCTAGGAAAGCGTTGGAAGCATTCTGGATTTCCGCAAGGAATCCAGCACTGAATAGTCGAAATGAGTGTCCCTCGATTACTAGTGACTTCTTGCCATTCCTTTCGCATTGTGAGCTATAGAACGACCGGTGGTGACATGAGTGTCCTTACGAATGACACTGGTATACTCAGTATAATCAGTGCGAATGACACAGTATGTCTCAGTCACCACTCGACTACTAACAGCAGCGGTAGCGACGTCGCTCCGCTTCAACGGTGGATCAGCGGGTGAGTTTATTTCTCATGCATTGGGTTTTTCGTTTTGGTACCTAGGACGATGTCGGAAAGGGGGGGGGGGGGGGTAAGGCGCTTGGTCGGGTAAGTAACAAATCTAAAGTCTTGAACCACTTTTAGGCCTCTGAAGACGACGAACAGGTCGAAACGTTAGGCCGCTCAATAAAACTGATCCACCTAACCTCGTTTGGCAAAGCAGTATTGATAGACTAAGGAAAAATGCCGAGGTTTTACGAAGAGAGAACTTGGAGATTAGTTGGCTAGACTTTTTTAGCCTGTTACTGGGCGACATTCAAAGAAGAGAGGAAGTACCTAAAAGCTAAAGTGGGCATCACTGATTTCGAAACCTTGTTGCTTGATGCATTAGCCAGAACATTATCGCACCTTTTCTAACCTCTTTCACACTATTGTTCTCAATCTGCCAGTACACTATCATGATCGCTCTGAAGTTCCCTTCATCTGGTCAACTTCACCATCTTAGGAAACCTTTTCTAAAACATAAACGCAGAACGCAGAACACAAAGATCACAAATCGAGATGATCTTCGAGATGACCACCAAATGAATCCTGGCTTCCTAAAAATGGATTTCCTACAATGAATAGCCTCTGTTTTTATATATAATTGGATGTTCTAGCAATAGAGACACCAAGGTTATGTCGAATCCTCCGATCAAGCTCTTCGACTAACGATCAGTTGGGAGTTGTCAGTTGCAGTTGTCTTCCGCAGCCACGATAAAAGATTTCAAACTGTTTCAGTGAAGAAGTTTTTCCCCTAAGCTTAACTATTTCTTTTGCGAAGCAACGTGGAGTCATAACTTAAGGAGGTGCTATTCAGAACCACCTTAGGCGGGACATATATAGGTGCTAAAAGCGTCTTAGTTAATAGAAGTGACCGATCAGGGTTCATAGCGAGCAATCCGGGGAAACACACAAATTACGAATCTGTCCTACTCGGGGTGCAACCATATGAACAGCGATGGAGCTAAGGTCTACACAACGTCATTGTTGATGACAGCATAATCATTGCATATGGGATTCGTTGCTGTTTTTTCTCATTCTGATTGCTTGGAAATAGTGTTAGTCATATTGCGCCCCCCCCCCCTGTCGACCAGGACAAACCCCAAATTGATTAGGCTGAGCTAAATTCAATTGCCTCTAACGCTGTCGATGAAGGAAAGAACACGATATATTGATCAGGTGATTAACGTAATGGCTGACTCTTAATATGCGGTTAACTTCACACATTTCCCTTAGTTGATTTTTAAAATTGACATCTAAGAACTGCAGTGGCTGAAACCTTAAGAATTGTACAGTTACTGAAGCAGCGCATACATGTTTGCTTGCTGCCACGCTCCATAGCCGTGGAATTCTCTGCTTTTTGATTTAGTTTTGTCATTTTCTTAAAAAAATGGGAAACTGACCAATTATAAAATCAAGGAGCAGAAAACAGAAGGTCCGCTGACCACTGTCAGTGCAATCGAGTCGCACTGGTCTCAGCGAATTTGGTCAGAGTGATCGCGTGCAACTGCTTGCTTTATTACGAGTTTCGACATCAAGGTAGTGTTATCGGAGTTTCGCGGTTTCGTTCTAGAACGGAGAAACTGTAGCGGCAGAGAGCCTGTTATCCGGTTTTATTCGAATCGTCGCATTTTTCAGAGACCAGATAAATGAACGATTCGGATGACGTCAATTTGTCGAACCCGGATAATTGGATGAGTCCTATCTTATATGCATGTTTGAACAAATATTCGAAAATAATTCATTCGGATCCAATGTATATATGAGTAATGAGTACAGTTGAGTGGAACAGACCTAAACCAAGGCTGGTACGAAAGAAGTGGTATGACGTTTATGCTACAAGGTTCTTAGTGCTAGGTATATGAGAAAGTAGGTTCAACGCTTAACAGAAGGCCGAAGAGCGTGGTCTTGTAAGAACTTGAACAGTCCCAGTGTGATTAGTAAGAAATACGCTGGAACCACTTTCGATTGAGTAATATTCTCAAACTAGTTCCGGACCATTCTCAGACTGTGTTCACTGTTCATTCATTCTACGCTAGACCGCCAATGAAACCAAAAATTTGATCATGGTGACGTAATCGTTATTTCCTGAGCAACGCCTGCCCCCTACCAAGACTTGTTGAGATAGGTGGCGTGCATGTGGAGGGCCGTTAAATCTGTTACGCACTTCAGGTTTTCTTCGCGTTCTAAGTGGGCTTGGAGACACGCCAGACAACGGTGGCAGATATACAGGGTGTCTCAAAAAATGTATACACTGTTCGAAAGGTGCTCACACTAGAGACACTGAAGAAGTCAAAGATTCTTATGAACGTCTAAGAAAACACAAATTCTTCTGACATAGTGCGCTGTGGAGTACGCCATGCACTCGTCTGGAATTTAGCATTTTACACCCGATTGATTATGTTTCGCCTGAATACCTGTCACATTTTCTTTACAAAGTGGCCGTACCGGTTGATTTGTGTTTTCTTTAAAGTTCAAAACCTAAAAACACGTTTGCAAAAAATGGAGGGTATCCTAAAAATCCAGGTACTATTTGAAGGGTTCTAACATTGCTGTTAGTAAAGATTTAAGGATGTTTGAGACTCATATGAAAGCACAAGGTAACCTAATTTTTGCGGTGTGTAAACAGTCAAGATTGCGTCATGCTCCCGTCTGAAACATTGCATTTCCAACTCGATTGATTGTGCATCGGCTGGATGCTTGTAACAATCTGGTTGCCATTTGCCAAGGTTAACCCGCGATGTGCTTCCTTTAACGTTAGAACTTGACAATCACGTGAAAGACACGTGGCAGGCGAGTTTATTGATTGCACAATTTAAATGTGAGCAGGAGCATCATTTTCCAAGACGGATTCTGTGGAGTGATGAAACAACATTCAAGCTGAATGGAGATGTCAGTTGGCATAACTACAGCCACTTGGCGACGGAAGACGATTAAAAAAGCACAGCACAGGTTAATGTGGCCAAGTAGTAACAAGATTGTAACAAGCATTCAGCCCATGCACAATCAATGATTCTGCAATGCAAGGTTCCAGGCGAGGGCATGGCGCAATCTTGACTATTTACACACCGCGAAAATCACGTTACCCTATGCTTGCATACGAGTCTCAAACATTCTCAAAAGCTTTATTATCAGCAATGTTAGAGCCCTTCAAATAGTACCTGGGTTTTTTAGGATACCCAGCATTTTTCGCAAACCATGGCGTGTTTTTAAGTTTTAAACTTTAAAGAAGGCACAAATCAATCGATATGGACACTTTGTGAAGAAATTACAACAAGTGTTCAAGCGAAACCCAATCAATCGAGTGTAAAACGCAAAATTTCGGGTGAGTGCATGGCGCATTATACGCCGCTCACATATCTGAAAATTTCTATTTTTTAAGCTTGTGCAAGAGCTTTTAACTTTTTCAGTATCCTGACTGAGAGCAAAGTTATGACCTTTCAAACAATGGATACATTTTTTGAGACACCCTGTAGATCCTTCAGCAGAGGGCCGTAGGGTAGCAGCCTAAAAGCGAGGACATCGTACTCCAAAACCTATGTCTACTGATAACTTGAAACACAGCGTATCGACCATGGATAAGTGGGTTCGCTCTCAGGGCACACTAATTGCTTAATATGAAAATAAGTATTCAAAGCCTTACTGTTATCACTCCTTGGTCGCATAAGTACTTGCTAGTTAAGAATTCGTTGGATCCCTGTGCATTCTTAATCGACATCGCCTTCCGTTCTTTTCAAGGCTGATTTTCATTCTTTTCCTGTAATTCCGTCGTACTGTAATCTACAGAATGAATCGCTGCGTACAGCGATATTGCGAGTGGTAGCATCATCCGTGACACGCTTATCACCGTAATCTGTCCATTAAATCTTTCTGTTGGTCGCCTTCTCTCCCCCTTCCAGTACCTCCAATAAATCTTCTTCCGACCGAGAGTGCGTTACGACACAGCTGCTTGGTTCAATTTTGCGGAATATAGGAGTCCGGTCATTGAGAGGCACCAATCCTTTAAAAATGCCGTCAGAGTGTTGCATGTGCAAGTTTTTCTACACTGGTGCGTCAGAATGAATTCTGAACTGAATTCGTAGATGAACTTCACTTAGCGGGCACTGCATCACTGCAAACGATTCGCGAAGTTGTTATGAGGGAGGAATAGCCTGCCCTTCTGCTTCAGTGACTTCAATGAAGTAGTCGCGGGAACAGCGATCCAAAAAGTATCAGTGGAGCGGCGCCGGGGGACGAATACGCTAACAAGGTTGGCAAGATTGCAACCAAAACGAAGCGATTGTTCGAGTTCGCATCAACATCCTGGTCTAGGGCAAGGTGGAAGAGAGCACAGCTCCTCTCGCCTTTTTCTCCCACTACTTCATCAATCACGTCGAAGTTTCGCCCTGAGTGCCTACTCATGCTATCTACTCCGATAGTACTTACAATAGCGAAAGTGTGAAGCCAATTGGAGCATGAAGTCGTAATACGCCGTTCAATGCTTTTTCCAAAACTACCTATAAATTTATCAATGAGAGTTTTGTGGGTCAGTTATTAAACGGTGTTAGGAAATTTCTAAATTGAAGGCATTTGAAATTTCTGAAAACCAAGAAGTTTTTTTCCGCTCGTCAAATGGCCGGTCTTTTTACTTCGACTTAGGTCCACAGAGTTATTGCCGCAGCATTTTCAAAGAATGCCGCAACAGGTGTTGAGCAGTGACTCATGGTTCATGGTGGCAGCTCGTTGCAGATCACTCTACAGTGCTTTTTGAATGATGATTTTTTTATTCAGGAGACAGATCATGTCAAATTCCAGGTAATGACGTTCAAGATGCCTTCTCTTAGTTAATTTTCACAGTTTCTCCAGGTCTCTTTCCCCTTGAGGCGAATAACCGTGCGCTCTCTTTCTGCATATCTCAGCCAACTTACTTGTAAGTTCGGAATCAGTAATCTTCGTTTAAACCGCTCGACCCAGCGCTTGATGAGGGTGAACACCAGTGAACTTTAAGTCCACATCTAGTGCGTCGAGCCAAAGCTGGCCGTTCTTCAGACACTACAAAGTTGAGGTCTATCCTACGGACGCTGTCTTTCCTCCCACGGAGAACCTAACCGTACCATTGCAGCCGAGCTTAGCGCAGTTTAACAGGCATCGGCCCCACCAAATATCTGTCGGATATGCTTAACACTAGCTGTTCAGCGCAGGTCTTTTGTCTTTATCACGAAGAGCCCGGATTCAACTTCTTTGGTTGTTAGCGACGGTATACAGAGAAAAGGAGGAAGGCTGCCGATGTCAAACAGACCCCATTTGCCATTTCGTCGAGGTCTACTCTCAAGGAAATCGTCAAGAAGTTTATCAACAGCAGTGCTAAACGAGTACAAAAATGCGGCTGTAGATCCAACGGCCTCAATTGAACTGCTAGGAAAAACGTCTAAGGAAAAACATATAGCTATGAAAGTTGGAAATATCGGTTGACTGCCCCTCAAACTGAAGAAAGCCTAACAGAAAATGTAAGCCGCTTTTGAACGGTGGCATTATTGGAGCCCAAGGATCAATTTGTAATGGAAGTTTTCTATGGACAACAGAGATTCAGGTCTCTCAGACCTCCCTACAATTCTTTATCTAGGCGGATGGCGCTACTACATAGGAAAAGACCTCCTGGATGAAGCAAGGCTTTTCTGATTGTTCTTGAGGCATGTGACTTTCATCGGATTTTTCTTCTAGTTCCTCTTATGGAAATTACCCGTACTGTCGGGATCTCGTTCTTTCTCCTCAGAATGGCTTTAAAAAAGGAAATTATAATTCTTCTCACCATTCCGTAGGAACTGTGTGTTTGAGTTGCTCACACCAAATACCATGAGCACTTCGAAAAATTACTGGCTCTTGGTGAACTCGCCAAGTTTCATCAACGCCGTAAAAATCTTCGGACGGTCTAGATTGATATGTAATGTGCACAAATTTGTAGAAGACGAGGAAAAGGTGAGCACAAAAGAGCTCTAAAGCAACGAATCGAAGTTTTTGTTGCCCGCTCTGTGTCCTAGCTATGCTGTCGATGTTCTTCTGCCTTTTGTCTGGTCAAATTTCTTTGCTCGGATGCAATCAGAGCCTCCGTCTTTCACGACGTCCTTACTATCTCCACAGCTCAAACAAGAGATAATCAAGTGGTAACATCTGGAACCAATTCGGAGCGAGTAGTGGAGGAGGCAACTATAAAAAGAGAGGAGAAAGATGTGGGTATTAGGAAAATGGGTCATTCTGCCATTTTGTTTTTTCATTGACGCCACCTTCTAACTTGCGCCTTTATATCCAACATTTATTTCTTTTTGCATGCGCTTACGCGTTTCATGATCGGGGACGGGAAAATCGTTCAGGAGTTTGTGTGTTTGCGATTGAGTGCGAGACGCGGAAGTGATGTGCAACGAGTGGCACTGGTCGTTGTTGAACTTGATCAACCGAGATACTTTTTACCCATTTGGTGAACCGATTAATGTACGCGAATGTATGTGTCTGGCGACATGAAGGCATGTATCTGGCACCCAGCTCCGCCGTGTTCTGCTGCTGCTTGTTTCGCTGCATATTGTTGTCAAATGGTTTATTAGGTTTGCGCGGTTCTTCTCCTGCGCCTTCAGCATTGTTTATGCTCTACCAACCGCAATTTATTTCATCCACCACCAGTTTCCCGTTTTTTTTCGTCCTTGCGATCTAGCGATTAAACGCAGCTCTACTCTTCGACGTGCAGGTTCACAGTCAACAGATCCACAACTACCGTGCTCTTGAGAAAGTTGACCGAACTAACATAGAGTTTTTAAGATTGTTTGAGCGCCAAATTCTACCTTTGGTTTTTCCCGCTGGATATAGTCACTTGGATCCGGTATGCCGCTGAACGGCGCTGGTTTGAAAAGTAGTAAAAATGGTCTTCAATAAGTGTATTGTGTCAGTGGTATTATCCGCCGGTAGGAATTTCGCTGTTGGTTCACATTTGCAGCGAGAGTTGCGAAAGTAATCCTACTATATATGAAAGAGTTAGTCCGTCTCTCTGTCTGTACTCGCGTGTGTCACGAGCACGTACCAAGCAGTACGTCGTGCGAACATGTGAACGTGACCCACGCCAGGAGTGCACTCGAAATATTGGACGTTAAACTTTGTAACGATTTTTTTAACGAAACATTTTCGTTGAATTTTCGGTAAATCATTAAAAAACACAATTAGCTGCGTTATATCAAGGGAAAAAATTAAGGAAATCCTTATACGTTTCAACTTCAAGAGGTCAATAGTTAAAGTTCAAGGAATGGAGTGTGACATTGCAATACCAATCAACATCAACAAACACCGAAAAATAAACAAGCCTTCAGCAGCAAATTATCTACAGGGTGTGGAAAAAAGAACAGGCATGGAATTATGATTCAAGATGATCACCGAGAAGGCATCTTAAAATGTGCGATTAGGCATAGTTCCTTGCATTCTTAGTTCTTTTGTTTGACTGTGGTACGAGCGCATGTAATCTCGATGCCTGCACCATCCCATTAAATATAAAAAGAATTTATAAAAGTATAATTAAAAGCCTATCGGTGGAATGTTAACGCCTTGTCGAACGCATAATTTTCGAGTGCCTGGTGCGTGAGACCAATACATCTGTTTGCAACATCGGGACCGTGACACGCATCGTGTCACACGGTCCCGGTGAAAAGGTGTGACAGGGCGTAAACGTGTTAACGTTCAGAAAAATGGCTTTCCTAATTTTTGTTAGTAGCGTTTTTTTTTTCTAAAATCGTTTCAAATATGTCCAGTGGCCGCGGGCATTCTCCATCTTAACTGTTTCAGGTGGCGGGCAAAAGTATCTTGGGATAAGCAGCGGTGAGGATAGGCATATCTTACGAGGAGGTTAGACCAGTATCTTTGCTGATTCGTTTACATGCTTGAAGGCTTGGCGAAAAAAATTCTAGCTCTTCTAGCTATCGTGGAGGCGATTTGAATGCGTTTTTGGCTGATCAATGACTTGCAGTGGCCGCCCCGGTAGACAAGTTAGCGCTTTATCCTTCCCAGACATGTTTGGTACCAGCTTACCAACTCTGAAGAAATCGAAGACTTGGTTGGCATGGGTGGGAAATCCGGAAAAAAAAAGCGCAGAAATCTAGTATACGGTGCGCGCGACAGCTGGCTGCGACAGCGACTGCGCTACACGCGCCCCCAAAAATCATTTAAAATCGAATCCAAAAATTCAAAACATTTACATAGAAACATCAAAATATTCTTGCTGATTTCAATAGTTTTTTCAGGAACAGCCCTAATCGGGAGGATGAGACCTGCAACTTTAGATAATACTAAGGGTAAATGTGATGAACTCACTGAGAAAAAAGGCCATTAAAAATTGCGTTGAAATTCTAAAAATTTCCGTTATGTTGTTAAACCAGATTTTAACGAAAGCACCGTTAATTCGTTAAATTCGTTAAATCGTTAACCGTTAATTGTGCATTCACGGGCATGTAGAACTGTCAAAATGACTCTCATGTGCAAACGATGAAAATGGTGGAAAATTCGCCGAAAACGGCCTGATTCAAAAAGCGAGTGATTCCATTCCATCAGACAAAAAATGTCGATCATGGAATCGATTCTTCTATCACAGTTATCGGGTATCGCCAAAAATTGACCCATTGATGTGGGAGTCACGCGACCGCCTCTTCGAAAGAACCACTATTGCTCGCAGGAAATACTCCAATGTGACATTCAGATACCACTGATAACATGTTAACAGTAGTAACAGATCGAAGAACGTCATCGATTTTACCAATTTTTCTGCAAATATGTAGTGAACGGTAAATGGCGGACAAGCCTCAAGTCTACTGCTTTGAAGACCTCACCCTACGCGATCGTATGTAATAAGCGGGACCAGTTTTTTCTTTTCTCGTTGAGTCAACAGGACAATAAGCCGTCGTGTTCAAGGCGTTCTGTTTTCGAAGTTTGGGGGAGAAGCCCCCAACTGGACGTTTGGGGTGTCGCCCCCAAGCTTTCGCGGCTGGTAGCTTCCTGAATGCCTGGTATGAAAATAAATGGGAGCAGAAACCTCGAAACAATGACCTGAGAATCGAGCAGCATTAAGCAGGCCGAGGGTTGAAACTTATCTAGCTGCACACGGGTCGATACCCTCCCTATAAGCTTTCCATTTGTGTAAGCCACCTCGATAGGCAAATATTTCTGCAGACGTTATTAAGTTGCTTAGCAAATGACAAGGAGCCATTGAAATATTGTGCGGCAAGCTGTTGAATAGCGTTTTGTGTATTTTGTGTAGAAGTGACTACTTTTTCAAACTTCAGGTTTCCGCTTTTGAAAACAAACTCGGGAGACGTCTCGAAGTTGTGAGCGAATTCATCCCTCGACCTTAGGCGCAGTCTATCCTTGTCCACAAACTTCTTGTTTCCATTTATCGCACTGAATGCCTCCAGTGGCACGTATTTTGGGAAGAAGATCTCAGGAATCCCGGAAATGGGCCTTCAACGCGCTGTTTTCAACTGCAATTACTCACTGGACTTGTAGTGTAGAAGATAACAAGTCTTCTTTCTCCGAACGAAAAACAAATTCGAGTAAAATTGTGCAAGGAACAATACAGAAGACGGGAAATGCTTCTTATGAAGATTGGTCAAACGTGCCACCTTTGTTTTCATACAACAGTTTTCGCTGCACTGCGGCGAATGGAAAAAACTTTCAACGCGCCAAAGGCTTGGAATTACAATCAGCGGAGTGCCTTCCAGCGAAGTCGTGGAAAGCAATTTTGACTTGACAACAATGCAAGAAGGAATCGGGAAGCTTGTGCAAAAAGATCTCTAGATAAAACTTCACTCGGTTATATTCTTATTTGCAATCAATCTTGTTTCAGTTCATTTCACACAAGACAGATGTTGTTGTTCATTAGAAGGAGAAACATTAGAACTAAACTAGCGCCAGCTGAACGTGAACCCACACCCCTGTTGCCGTCTTCAGTTCTCGAGAGCGTTCCTGGCTTCCTATAAAAATTGACCAGGTCGGTATCTGGAAACAGCTATTCATGATACGAATATGAAGATGAAAACCGACCGCTTGTTCTGGTAGGCCTGCAAGAGGATAGAGTGGGAGCGGAAAGATCTCGCTTATCCCGCCGCTTCATGAATACAGCTACTGGTACACGGACGTCCACTGGCGTGAAGTCCATATCCTCGCTGTGTGGTGATCTTAATCCATCCAGTTACTAGATTACAAGGTAGGTACCAAAATCAGGGTACGGAAAGAGAGTATTCTGTGCAAACTTTAAGAAGGTGTCTAATGTGGCCTCGATCGACATGGAAAAGAATCTCGCGCAGCTTAGTTTAGTGAACAGGACATGTTTTGAGAACAGAATGAAACATTTTATGGTATTGAATACTGATTCTGTCCTACAATTCAAAATAAAGATTTTCTGATAGCAGTCTTCCGATCGTCACGGTTCAATTTCCTCAGATTTTTTTTTGCTGGATGTCATGGACACGGCACATATTTTTACCTAAAGGAGCGACATCTGCGTCTTTAATTGCACTGTGAAGTTGTATTTTGTAAAATGTCAAAGTTTGTTATTGTGGAGTTTACAAATAGTCTTCAAAGCTGTATGAAATTTTCAGAAACTCCACAAGATCTCAAAAATCTTACGTAAATCAACTACGTTCTCTGATTTCGCCGTTCGCGTGCTTAGGATGGTAGGATGACTTCTCGCTGAAATAATTTTCTACCCTCCGAAGGAGAGAACGAGAGTGAAATTATACTCTACAACATTTGAAGTTCTGTGTTTCGCAAACAAAAACCAAGCTTTTCTGCTACGAAATTCGATATGATTATTCGAATCTACTCAAATTCAATATCATATTCTGGTTTTTCATAAAGACAAGATTATTATTTACCTAAAGCAGACCACAAAAACGGTTAAAATTCTATCGAAATATTTAAAGTTTTGATCAATATACGGCGAAAAAGTCATGATTTTCTGAATCGAGCGGACCTCTTGTCGATCTTGCACCGGCGTCATTGGAGCGGCAAAATTGAACGTTCACAGAAATGACCATAACTCCGTCAGTTTTTCGAATTTTAAAAATACCTTTTTTAAGCTTTTTGAAAAGTAGAGAAGTAGTTGGAGAGATCTTCTCAAAAAGTTAGAGAGATTTTCGAAATTCAGAAAACTATCCAAGTTATCACCATTTTGCGAAGACGCTCCAATGACGTCGGAGAGGGATCGACTAGAGGTCGAACGAACCTGCTTGATTCAGAAAATCATGATTCTTGCACCATTTCATGAAAAGCGAGAATGTTGAACGCCTTCTAACCATGCGTAGAAGCTTCACCTTTGTGCTGTATGATACACAAGGCTTGAGTTTTGTAGGGTACAATTTCGCTTTCTCTTTCCTTAGAAGCGTAGAAAAAAATTCCGTGAGAAGTCCATCCATGGAAGAAATCACTTGCCGAACGTTAGAGACTTTTTGGAGCAGCTGAAAAATTCATGGAGCATTGAAAGCTAGAAAAATGTAAGTTCTACACTTTAAAAAGGTTCTAAAAGTGATGGCTTCTATGCGGATAGAGCGGGGTAATTTTTGTTCTTTCTGAAACAATCTTCTATATGATCAGGATTTACTCCTGATCAGATAGAAGATTGTTTCAGAAAAATATAATTTTATCAATGTCTGAAAAATCTGCAGAAGTTGAACCGTGATGATTGGAAGACCGCTAACGTACAATCTTTATCTTGAACTGTAAAACATAATCAGCCTTCAAAACTTTAAAGGATTTTATTCTGTTCTCAAAACACGTCTTCTTCAGTAAACTATGCTGCACGCAATTTTTTTCAATGTCGAAGCCACAGCTGGAAAGTAAAACCTATTCTGGGGTACAAACATCACATAAAAACTGAAAAAACGAAACAATCCTCTACCAAACTGAAAAGCGATAGTACGACCCCCCATACGATTTTCGAACGTCAAGCTTGACTCTGCTAGGGATTCCTCCTTGCACATATATCAATGAACTCACTGACGTGCTCAGCGGCTGGGCGAGCAACTTTTCTAGCTCTCAAACAACCTACTGCCCAAAATTGGAACGTACTATAGAAGACAAGAAAATTAATGGTGACTACAATGGCGCTGACAGCTACAATAAGCACGCGCCGAAGAATTGGTAGTGTGGCAGAACATAAAGAGCCAACAACGTTGGCGCCAAGCGAAAACGTCGCATTGGATTGTGAATTTCTGCAGCCAGCTAATGTTGTGTTAGACTTGACTGTTCTTTACGTTTCTTGCTGAATCTGGTATCTTTCAGAGGCCTTTTTAATTGGGATGGCGGGGTTGAGCAATAACAGTGAAAACTGGGAGGCAAATGTTAACCCTATTCAGAACGCTACAAATTCCATTAGTACGTTAAACCAGATTCTAACGGAAAATGCCGCTAAAATCGTTAAATTGTTGGTCGTTTAATGAGCACCTCAGATCAGGTTGAATCTTTTTTGGTTTTGTTTTTTAAGGGGAACCTTTGCACGAGAAAATCCTACTAAATCTGTAGCTTTGTGGCCCTCCACAAAAAGGTTAGACATTTGTATGATAAAAAGCTAAGCTGGAACTTGGAGTTCTCGATTATCCAGGTTCATAACGACCCTTCTGGGAAACATTGGGAGGGTAGTCATCACGTCATTATATCTTCCTTGTATTATTTTGCCACTTTCTCGCCTTGGGCATGCTTGTACAGCAAATTTGTCAAAAAAGCAGAAGAACCAGCAGAAGACATTTTAACACATTGACGTCATCGCGCGCTTCGCAGTGGTGCGCGAGAGGGACAGTTGATTCTTAAGCTAGCTGCCGCGTACACATCATTTAAGCTGTGTATTGTGTCCGACAGTATCCTACAGAATCGCTCTTTTTGCTGCTTCACTTCGAAGGAAAATCGAGTTGAAAGTTTCCCATCAAAAATGATGCCCGTCGTCCCATGCGACCGCTTTCTTACGCAGCATAAATGACGCGTTTTGTCATCAATATGTTAAGAAGGAACGACTTCCTATTGAAATCGCCACTTCATAACCCCAGCTGGGTAAGGAATAGACTTGTTTCGCTCTTTTCGCGCTTTAGGCCAACCAATAGGTTTGCTAGACCAGCCTTGCACCCTTCACTGGGGCGTTTAACAAATCCAGTCGGCTATGTACCATCACGCCCAGTTTCTCGTACCTAGAATGAATCCGGAACGAGTTGGGGATGAGTGGCTTTTAAAGTGTTGTGGGAAGCCGACAACCAAACTCGGCGACGACGTCAGTCCCTGAAGGACACAAGTCGCGTAATCGTGAAAGCGACACCCTCATGTGGCTCATTGCTGCCTGCACTCAAAACTATTATGCGAACTTACTGCTGAGTGTTGGCCTAACGGCCGTCAAAACGTCTGGTTGGGGGCGTCATCTCAAGCCCCGAGAGTAGGACAACCCAATCCCAATCTTTCTCCTTCCTTCTTTAGGCATTCTTGATTTTAGTTCAGGAAAAAATAGTTTTTTAATATAGATTAGTGCAGCGGGATATGGTAGAGCAGAATCTTCACCGCTCCTATGAAGCGTCCACCCTCTATCGCATGCAGCGACTTATTCTCCGAAGTGCCCGTTCTCTACGTGGCGGGAAAAGGATCATAAGAGTCCCAGTCCGAAATGCTAGTAGTCCTATGTACCTCTTCCCACCCCCACCCCTCCCCTCCGCGCTAATACTTCCTTACATGCCTATGTGTTGGCGAGAGTGAGAGTCAGCACTCACATGTGACACTGAGTCTCGACTCACGTGTCACCACGTTGTCACGACGTCTATGACACTTGTTCTGCACCCCGACACGCGTGCCACGATTTCTGTGGCACGTCTTGAGAAACCGACGCACATTGAAAAATATTGAGGGAACATACTGGTCCTCCCCTTATCCCCTTTCCTAGTGGTCCTCCTTTGCTGATCTCCTGTTCCTGTGCACTGGTCCCCCTCCTTCTCCTACTGGTCCCCCTTACTCGAAATCCCTACTCAAGTTGGACGTCCGCGACACGTATTCTGAATCCCGGCGCACGTTGGCTGACGTATTCAGTACCTCTTCTGATTCCCAGCGCACGTTGGACAACGTATCGGCACGTGTTCTGAATCCCATCGTACATTGCCCGACGTCTTCAGCACGTTTTCTGAATCCCTACGCTCTGCACTTCATCCCCATTCATACCCTGAAGCGTTGCCCGCTCAATATCTCGTAAACTTGGGTGACGCCGCCGCCAAGTTTATCAGTTCGCCAGCAATCGCCCATGGTTCAGCTGAAAGAGAGTCCGGCTGACATACGCCGTACTGTCGTCTTGGATACGTGACATTAGCCGATTACATATAATAGGATTGATTGTAGGTCGGACGAAATCCGCATGTGAGTGTAATAATAAGGGGCCAGAAGAAAATCTGGACCAAAATTTTAGTTGGTCTAAACAATGAAGCATACCTACTATCCTAGTTCAAGCCATTCAATATCCAGTATCCGTTCAAGCCATTCAATATCCAGTATTCGATGCTCTCCTGTTAGTACAGTGCTTTTTTTTACAGATGAGGGGGGTGTGAGTGCTAGAAGTCGAGTTTGCTCATGAAGAGTAGAGCAAGTTCTATTGCTCGTAGGATCTATGTGTATTACTACTAAATTGTCGGAATGATAGAGGGGACACGATTTTTTCAACAAAGGAGTGCAAGATTATCAGACTTCCAGTTAGCTATGTGAACTACTGAACATGGTGAAGCAGCAAGAGGAGACACTCGTAAGCGCACTGGTGGGGCACTTCCTCCCTAAATCGTCGACTTCCTTGAAAATATCGCCTTTCCGCGAATTCGTCTGAACCACATACTACTTCCGGTCTATGTACGTCTACTTCACATTCTGCCGACGGTTCTTCCTTTACTGTACTCAACCACTTAAGGGGTCCGTGCGGATGGAGACATTTTCATCTCTGACCATCTCACTTCTGAAACATCACTTCCTTTTAACCTCCACGTCGTTTCCAAGCTTTCTAACAATTAATCGGTCAAGTACTTCTGTACAGAATCGAATATGGTCCTGATTATTTGAAATTCTTCCACATAGCAAGTATCTCACCTTTTTAGAGGAGAGTAATTCTCTTAAAGCAAAGGATCTCGCTCCTGCCCACAACATGAGGGAATTGCATTACTCCTCCTTGTGTACCCGGAAGCATCCGATGAGAAATTGAGCGAATGACTGTCTCCTAACCTTACGAGCAATGATGAGCGATGACTTCACGCTAGAACTGCCATCAGTGTGGCATTTGTTCTGCGCTTGTTTTCAACGATGTATTGGTTCGAACGTTCACCAACAAGCAGCTAATGGAGTTTTATTAGCCGTTTCAAAAAATCTTTATCTCTTAATCTCCTGCCCTTTCGTCCTTGAAAAAAGTAATTCCTTTGCATTTCGTATAATTGTAAAATACTGCATGATGCAAGTCAAAGGTGAAGGATAAAGGACAATGGACGGCGTCAGTCATTTCCCGTTTGAATGCTCTACGCGTCTTTCTTCTGCGGAATATTGTGCAAGTAATTTGAGTGCATGCTTGCTAGATGCCTGTTAGCTGGACATTGCTGAAAAGCAAGTCACCGCTTTATGTTTCTCACAAACATCTAGTATTCATATAACCCAGAGGTAGCGAAATCTTACCCTGCGTAGGAGCGAAACTAACGAATTTGGTCGAACGACTTGTGCCACTACGCGCGATCCCGCTGCGCTACAAGGCATCGTTGTTATTAATTTAAATTGTCGCTCTGTGGTCACGCTGAGTTCATTTTTATATTGAACTGAACATCTTGTCAGAATAGACACGCTAGTATGCAACTGAATGATTTCCGTGTGGGGACAGTGCACTAGTGTTGCTGCTACTTCTATTCGGAGCTTTGTCAATCTGCACTCCAAGTAGTCATCTCCTAGTTAGGCCAGCTCGACGAGCCTCTTTTTTTTGTTTGGAAGCGGAATGTGTAGGTGCAGTAAAGGGACGTGAAACCTTATCTGAATGAGGTAGGAGAAATTTACCAGACAATGCAGAGAAGAAAAAATTTGTACAAATCCTAACAACCGACTTACGATTAGTGAAGCTCAAGAACGTTCCGAAAAGCCAGATTTGTTAAAAATTGGTAGATGTGATACACATTCTGATTTCGATTATACAAATTTTAATTCTGAACTGTGAACTAGGTGGAATTTCAAGGAAGCCACCCAAAAAAGTGGACAGAGGAATTTCAGCGTTTTGCTTCCTAAAAAAGACGTGTCACTGTTGCCTTGTGAAGAAGGCCTGTGCTGTTTCCAAGGCTTGTACTTGGACGGTAAAAATATGAGCCAAATTCTATAGACTGTGACTTCGGCCGGCTCGATTTTGAATGGCATGTTCGTGAATAGTCTATAGACTGTGCATCCAGGAGGAAAAAGGAACTTCGAGAAAAAGGTCATATACCACTTTAATAACGAGTCTTAGATCTAACCCTCTTACGTTTAGAGTGGCCTTATAAATTTTGTATCTTTAAATTTTGTATTTTGTATCAAAGTGAAACGATGCTGATAATTCATTGATCATCCTTCTTCCAGCGTCAAGCAAAGAGGCGACCTTCTTACCAATAGTGGGTTTTGTGCTTGATCCAATCGCAGTTGCGAAGTAATCTTTCGTTTGCCTACCTTATGCAGCATATTCAAAATGTAAATAAACGAAACATTTTTTGAAGCGGATGAGCAGAAATCACCCACATAAACGCTTAACGGCATGCTTCCGCTTCAGAATATAGCCAATTAAACCTTGATTGAAGGGAAGGCGTTTACATAAGAAACTTACGAAGAGTCTACATGAAACTGCAAGGGCAGCTACGATTTTGCCAAAAAATACAACCTCTGCAGCGACAGACTTTTGAGGTGAACTCCTTGAAGAGGAGCTGAAGTGGTCCACGCCACTGACTGAGTGGATGCCGTTTTGAGCGTTAAGAGGATTTCGCTTCGTCACTCACCGCTCGTCGCTATGCATAAGAGAAGCTCTACCCATTGAGTGGTGCCAAACCGAGCGAGCCCAGTACAAGAATCGATCCTCAGGAAGGCTCTCCATCTGTGACCGATTCCCGCTACTGTTGTCTCTTTTTGCGTAGCTTCTGGCGAGCCCATGTTGCTGGGCTTGAAACGGGGAACTTGCGAAAGCCGTTCCCATGGGATCCCACATGGTGCATTCGCACTGTCATTCTTCATGTTTTACCACAGCGTCAGCTCGCTCAGCAGCTTTATCTCTGCTCCAATTGCGGTGGGAGATTGCAGGAGCATCAGAGCTTTTAGAATGTAGCATTTCTATGACCCCTGAAGTATTTTATTTTGTTTGAAAGCTTGTTTCCTAGCGATCGTGTTGAGTTATGAACCGCTAATTTTCCTTGCGTTGTTGAAACGTTTTATTCATAGAACGATGACCACTCAAAGTGAAGAGATGTGTGATTTCATTTTCAATTAGTTCAAGCTCGGCAGCAACCCAGCGACGGAGTCAAACACATTCAGAAATCACTAGTAAGATCACTACTAACCAAATAAATTATTGGAGACGGCCTTACTAGTAACAATGTTTTAACACATTTGCTTAAGCCTGGTAGAGAGGCTATATATGTTGTTACAGGATGTTTCGTTGCGGTCAAAACTCTTGTGCCAGGCGGGACCCGCATCTTCTGCTTTCCGCGCAGCGATGTTCGCCTTACACCCCGTGTCACGGGTGGGTGCCTCGAGGATATCGCGGATGTTATGTGCGGGCAAACAGCGCCGGTGGTGTAAGGCGAACATCGCTGCCCGGAAAGCAGAAGATGCAAGTTCGAGTCCCGCGTGGCGCAAGAGTTTAGATCGCAACAAAACACCCTGTAACAACATATTGGAGATGGTATCAGAAGTTCCTTTTTCCCCAGAATGGCAACAAAGACGAAACACTCCCTGGAAGATCAGCTGTAAACAAAGGACGCCTGCGCAAATCCATCAAGTCGAATTCTTCTCAAATCACAGTAGAACCGCTGCTCTCCACACCTCCCAGTAAGCCACCGCTCGTTGGCTGAAGTAGATTGGAAGGTCGCCAAAATCACCCTTGTCAGTGCCTCATCCGCTGACGGAATCCCAAGCAAATCGCAAGGTTTCGGACTACCGAGAGCTCAGGCATCAGATCAAACGACGGGCATGGATCGAATCCCTACCAGCGATGAAAAGCGGATGCTTCATTACAACTGCAAAGCCGGAAAGCAATAGATGAAAGGCAACGAGCTGGGGGTTCTGACGTCAATACCAGAGCTCCATCGAAAGAATGTCCTGCTGTACCTTTGGTGGATGTGTAGTAGTCCAACACACTGGAAGCTTCTCCACGTGATCAAACCATCCTCGGCGCTCGCTTCTGCCAGCAACTCGACCAGTTCCAGCAAAAATTAGTGAAGAAAGAAGTCGATACGAGCCAATGTTTCACCCACCAGGGCAACGGCCGACCGCTCACAGCACTTCAGACGCTGGAAAAAGTTCAAGAATTGGGCTGGGGTAAAATCAAGCAGCCACCATACACCTAGGACATTGCGCTGTCTGAATGCCATCTGCTTCAGTCGATGCATTACTTCCTCCATAGTAGGCGCTTCACCGATGTCGATGAAGTCACGACGACGGTACACCGTCGTGGGGTGAGGGACGTTCTGTCTGAAAGCGGCGCGGGCAAAGGCGCGGGACAGTGCCTGCGGAGACAATTAGCGTCGACTCGCGCAGTGACACCCACCGCTTCGCACTCAGCCAGACAGCTCTCGCCGCGGAGGCGATGGTGACCCAGCCAACTACAGGAGCCTGTAGGTCGACCAGATTTGGTATGATTACAATCGATAGAGGGATAGGAGGCTCAGACGGCTCGCATTGACAGTCAAGAAAATCGGATTAATCTGAACCCTACCATCTCCTATATTAGAATTTCAAGCTCTATCGAATGAGCCAGGAGAGAAACTTGTCTCAATAACCCTTACAACATTTTTTTTCAGGCGCAGTTAACTTTCGGTAAATATCAGTTTTTATTTATATCAGAATTAACTACGAGGCATGCTTCCATACTACTGAGATAAACCATACCATCTCCTGTACTAGAATTTCGAGCTCTATCGAATGATTGAGAAGAGAGTCTTGCCTCAAGGACCCTTAAAGCGATTTTTTTCACGCGTTGTTTATTTTTAGCGAAATATCGGTTTTTATTCACATATATCAGGATTGAATGCGAGACTTGCTTCCAGGCTAAAATTGCACGAAGATCTTTTAACAGAAGTTTAAAGCATTAGTTTCGAAATTACATCTCTTTAAATTTCGTAACTGATTTTTCTATGGAACTTTATAATGTACACACCATATATATCGAGACTAAGACTGGAGAGGTGGTTCATGAAATCTAATGTTCAAGGAGAATAAAGTTCATCACACAATGCTTCAAATTGCTCGTCCAGTCGTTCGTGGCTTCTGTCAGTTTTTTGACCTCGCGTTCCACAGGCAATGTACCTGCATAGCCAATGTCTCCACCAATTAGCGAGTTAGGAAACACTGATGAAATACTTTGAAAAAACTGGAGTACTTCGGTGTTCTTAGGAGGTCCACCGAGTACCAAATTGAACTCGTTGGGCTATTTCAGACTGTGAACATGCTCTACGCAATGAAGGATCATAATGTCGTTTTCAACAAGGTTGAGCACTTACGGTGCTCTTAGAAGGTCTCTCGTCTATCTAACTATATTTCTCGCACAATTTCTGCCTGGAAGCATGCCTCGCAATTAATTCTGATATAAATAAAAACTGATATTTAAGGCAAATAAACAACGCCTAAAAGCCGTCTTAAGGGTTTTTTAGACAGGGTAATTTCTACCTCATTTGATAGAGATCGAAATTCTAGTACAGAAGATGGTAGAGTTCACATCAGTAGCCTGGAAGCATCCCTCGTAGTTAATTCTGATATGAATAAAAACTGATATTTACCGAAAGTTAACTGCGCCTGAAAAAGTGTTGTAAGGGTTATTGAGGCAATATTCTTTTCCGGCTTATTCGATAGAGCTTGAAATTCTGATATAGGAGATGGTAGGGTTCAGATCAACCCGATTTTCTTGACTGTCAATGCGAGCCGTCTGAGCCTCCTTTCCCTCTATCTATTGTAATCACACCAAATCTGGTCGACCTACAGGCTCCTGTAGTTGGCTGGGTCACCATCGCCTCCGCGGCGAGAGCTGTCTGGCTGGGTGTGAAGCGGCGGGTGTCACTGCGCGAGTCGACGCTAATTGTCTCCGCAGGCACTGTCCCGCGCCTTTGCCCGCGCCGCTTTCAGGCAGAACGTCCCCCTCCCCACCGTCGTGACCTCATCGACTTCGGTAAAGTGGGTTCTTCAGGTCCAAACCGATTGAATTCTTCAGAGATGTAATCTACTCAGTTCATAAAAAGCGGAAGAAACTCATTGAGAATAACGGCAATTATTTCGTTTAAGTCAATCTTTTTTTGTGGTATAATCTTATTTTTGCTGGAAGACAAATTTTGTTGCAAAATTTATGACTCAGCCTAACATTATTCGTCACTGTGATATTTTCATTGTCACATGCATAGGTTTGCTTTGAATGACCAACTCATCCTCACCCAGAGCCCACTTGTACTTTTACGATCACTTCAAAATGAGTACAAATGGGAATTTCACTAATATCATCTGATCGTAAACACATTTCCTATTCCGGAACGGGCAACAAGGCCTGAATTTTATATGATAATTGCAAGAGCAGCGTCTTGCAACGAGCATCGTAAATGTCTAGTTCCTCCACTAATTACAACGACAGTGCAGTTTTTTCCCAGAGTTGACCCCTTCATGTGTTACCACCGCTGCGGCTGCATTTATATAGCCGCTTGAAATTAATCGCTATTTAGACATTAGGCGAAGATGGATCTACTTTGTTCACTCGCGTTGCTTTTCGCCTTGACTGAGCCTTCCGACATGTGCTGAGAACCCGAACAGTCTAACGTGAGCACTGTTGAAATGATCTCGTGGACAAATCAACCTAAGGCAACTATCGATGTTCTTGCACCTCGATTAGTTGCTAGATTCAGCATTTCCTCTTTCTGTACCTCCGTGCTGAGATTTTTCGCCGCGTTCATTGAGACTTAGGATATCTTCATGATTGCCAAAGGGTAAAGAATGGCATGAATTAATCCATATGAACAAGCACACTACTTCTACGAGAAATCGTGAAGGCTAATTGCGTATTTGGCCTAAGCAATGACTTAGTGTGGCCCACCGATGGACAAGTCAGTACTTATCCTTTGATGGCAAGTCTGGCACCAACTCTCCGACATCAGAAGGATGCAAGGCTTGGTTCACACGGGTGAGAACTCCCTACCAAGAATCTGCAATCGGGTGCACGCAACAGTCGGCACATCTTCTGACTGCGCTACCAAGTGCTGATTTAGTACTTTCCGTACTTGAAATAATAGCGAAAAATACTCAAAATTAGAATATATAAGTTTAACGTAAGATATGTACATACATATATCAACAGTTGTCATGAGTTACTAGAAACTTACAGTTCGGCAGGCGCTTTACAATATTAGCCAACAACTGTGAATATAATATTTAATGTGTTAGTTTTGTCTAGTGAAGTATTATCCTCAAACGATAGTGATTCAGAAGGTGGGGAAGAGTCATTATACTCTTTCACAAAATTCTTCACATGAAAATTGGATCAAACTTATTGACATTCTATCAGTGAAAGCATCTTGAAGTCATTGTTGTGCAGTATTCGATGCTGATAGAAGCTAGCGAAATTGTACTGTGTTGCATTTTGTATGCGCTTATACTCTTAATACATATAGGATATTTTCCATACAAAAAACTCCACTAAGAGCAAAACATCGGTGGGAATTATGGGATCTTTATAACCTTTTAATCTATGTTTCGAATCTATAACATTCTACATGTACCTCAGGTATGGTCCTGGTCCATCATTTACTCTCACTTTTTGAACGTGGCCTTTCACTTTCAATTTGGTCAATGTTTTAGTTGGCTTAACCCTTTTTAACAATGTCTCACAATCATTTTGTCCCCGATCTTCTTTAGCGGATTGCTTTGATTTGGGAAAGAGATCCATCGACTGATTGACTAACGGTCTCCTCGTGTGGGAATGCATCCGACTTGTAGCGATGAGCGAGCGAGCCCTGCATCGCTGCATCCGCGCTTAAGAGCGCTCAGCGAATGGGCGGAAGCGACCATGATAATTTCTGAAAACGCGGTCCACAACGCTTACTGAATGATAATATGCGTACGTTTATACTCTTTATTTGTATTCTGTCCTTTCCTTGTTTTTTTTAATGTGCAGACCACAGTCGATTGTAATTGTGTAATAAGTAACATAATAATTAAATAAGAGGTCTTTTCAACAGTGAGCCAATTATACAAGACAGCCATATTAACCTATCGCAATGAGCATTTTCTTGCAGCAACCTGATCAAATCCACTGCCTCTCTTCTTACATCCGTTGTTCGTGAAAAAAGATGGTACTTCAAATTACCATACTATTTGTTCTCCTTTTCGCGTCAAAATGGGCAAATTTTCAAATCGAATTGGACATTCTTCTAGACAAACTTGACGTTTTTGAAATTAAAGTGAACGTCGTCGAAATCGAAACGACCTTCCCACAGGTTTAACTACAAACAATGCATGAAGATCAGAATAAATTTTGTTCAAGAAAAATGGGTATAGTTTTCTTTCAAATTCTTTAGTTCAACTGCTTGCCGAAGAAGTGTCATAATTTTAGAAATTTTTTATTTTTCGGAAAAAAATTATAATTAAACGTTGGTTTAAAAACTCAATAAAGCAGCAATCATTGAGTGAAGCTTGTCGCGATTTTATTATATTTAATTGATATAGTAAATGCTATTTACATGAAGTATCAAATTGAGGATATGTGAATTCTCTACATTTTTTTGTATTTTATAAACCATCTTTACATAAACCAATATTTTACCCCGAAAATGAAAATTTTGTGAAAGCAATGTGTTCACTTATTATTTAGACGAGCTAAGACTTCCAAGAAAGTGTCACCTGTATCACCTGTCGTCCCGCTAATCATCGACTTGCTCGAGCGGGCGCCAGCAGCGCCTCCATTCGTCCCTGTCGCGTGCCAGAGTGCTCAAATGGATTCTCCTCGCTCGAGGGACACGAAGAGAGTGATATCGGTCGTTCAGGACTTTCACGAAGAAGTCCGACCGACGCGTTGGTGGGCGTCCTGGTGTTCTATTGACATCCCGCGAAATCCAGTCGGTGATGGCTTTCGTCCAGCGGGTGTCTGCGAATCGCATTACGTGGTCGGCCCACCTAATTTTCGACGACTTGGCCCATGCGAGAGCGTCTCTGATCTTCAAACGTCGGCGAAGCTCGGAACTCCGGAGGCCTTCTCTCACTATCCCCTCTCACTATCCCCCCTTCCGAACCCCACTCTTCACGTTAATGACGATTGTCGTTGTAGAATGGTGAGATCTTGGTCGTGAATCCACTGTACAGCTCTCGAAGGACTCTGATGTACTGAGTAGGAACGCCCTGGGTGAGCAGGGCTTCCATGACCGCTTCAGTCTCGACGGAGTCGAATGCCTTCTTCAGGTCGATGAACGTAAGGCACAGCGTCAGCTTGTACTCTCGCGACACTTCGATGAGCTTCGTAATGGTGTGTATGTGGTCGATCGTGCTGAATCCTCTCCGAAATCCTGCTTGTTCGCATGGCTGTCCTTCGTCCAGCGTTCTGCTGATCCTATTCAGGATGACTCGAGTGAACAGCTTGTAGACTACGGACAGCAGGCAGATCGGGCGATAGTTGCCAATGTTGTGCACGTCTCCCTTCTTGTACAGCAAGACGGTTCTTCTGGTCTTCCACTGAGATGGAACCTTGCCCTCCGACAGGTAACGCGTGAAGAGCCGCGCCAGAGTGTTGATGAGCGTTGGCGGAGGTTCTTTCAGGTGTTCGGGTCTGTTCCTGTCGGGACTGGGTGCTGTACGTTTCTTCACCGACGAGATGGCGTGTCGGATCTCGGAAAGGAGCACAGAGCGAACGACGTATCCATCCTGCGGAAGATGGCATGGGGCAGGTGGACGTGGCTATTGAAGAGATCGGAGTAGAAGTCGTGGATGACCTTCTCCATGGTCCTTCTGGAAGAGGTGTCGGTTCCGTCAGGATGTCGGAGAGCGGTCATCTTGGTCTTGAAGTTGGCGAGGTTCCGGCGGGCATTGCGGATGCTCAACCTGCCTCTGCTGCTTCAGCAACATTTCCGCCCTTGTTTCCTTAAGATCTTCCTTTATCGCCCCCCCTGCATAGCTTCGCACGCTCGGACGTCAGCTGGTAGTTGCCTGACGCTCGTGCTGCCCCACGCTGGCGCATCAGCTCGAGAGTTTCCGGAGACAGACGTCTCTTGGTGGTCTTCAAACTCTCGGCTCCCATAGCACTATGGTGGAGATGGTGCACGAAGCGGCCGTGTTCCTCGTCAATGTTGTCCATGACGGTATCTTCCCAAACGCCGGCAAAAGAGGTGTACATGTACCGTTGATGGTTGTTCTGGCACTCCTACTCTTGTACTTTGCGGCCTTCTCTCCTTGACGCGAAAAGCTAAACCTCGCGCGAAGGAGGCGGTGGTCCGATCCCGTGTAGAACTTTGGGACAACGGAGACATCGGTCAGGGCAATACTTGCGATTGAAGATGATGTGGTCGACCTCGTTGTGGAACTGGCCACCGGGGGATTTCCACGTCCATCGTGGAGAGGTAGGCTTCTGGAACTGAGAGTTTCCAAGGATGGTCTGGTCGACATGATAAACTCAGACAGCCCTTTCACCTTGCTTGTTCCACTCCAAACCGTGGGTTCCGATGTGAAGTTCTTCCGGCGACCTTTGTGGCCCGATCTTGGCGTTGAAGTAGCCGACAGTCACCTTGTAGAAGGTACGATCTTCCTTATAGAACTTCTCCAGCTCCACGTAGAAGGCTTCGACCTCTTCGTCGTAGTCGGATATTCGGGCATACGCGACGAACAAAGTCAAAGCTGGCACGGAGCCACATCGCTTCTATCACAGACGTCCGATTCGGGTTGTCAGAGACTCGTACGAATCGACGTTCATGGCCAAGAGCGTGTTGACGAGGACACCAACACCGCCTACTCCCTTGCTGCCGCACGTTCCGTGGAACAGTTCTTCTCCGGAGTCGCAGACGGCGTGTAGGGGGTGGTGTCTTCTCGTCTCGGCAGTCCGATGACGTCGTACTTGATCTTTTTGGCTTGCTCATCAGGTCCTCGACCGATGCTTCCGATGTAAGCGTGCGGGCGTTGTAAGTACAGATCGTCATCCCAGTCCTTCTCAATTTGCGCAGCCTGGTTAAGCCCTGAGATTTTAGCAGCCTCTCCGTACTCGTCCTTCCCATCGCTGCAGAAATGGGGCTCTTTCGGGATCAGGGGAATGAGGCCCTTTAGTGCTGCTGTGTTTGACTGGAGTACACACGGTAGGTAGTCAGGCTCTGGGCGAAGAACTCCGGGCTGCCAGACGGACTCCCAAAATGACGGGGCGAGACTCTAGGCGGCCTCGAATCGCCTTACATGCACTTCCAGTCTACCGGGTGCAAGCTTTTGACCGGACTGACACAGTTACAATCCGTACAGGAGCAAACACCTCCAGGCACACTGTGCATGAACATGCCACTCCCACGCACAAGGAACGCGTCGACCCGACACAGCAGGAGCAAGGAGTCCATCCCCTGCATCCCACCTGCGTCTCTGAGCAGTACATGCTCAAACTAGGTTCGCGTTTATTCCCGTATCCATCATCCTGGGACGCTCCACGTAGCCCTACGACAAGCGACCCGAGATCCCTCTTAAAAAGAGAGCCCGAAGTCTCTTTAACGAGGGAGATCCGTGGTTCCAAGAAAGTTATAGAAAAAATTACTTGAACAAAAAGTTATTCAAACCTTTTTAGACAATCTCTCATTTAATCTAGAACAAGCTCATTCTAATTTGAAAAAGTTGGCTTTGATTTCAAAAGTCTTGGGCTAGCCTAGAAAAGTCTAGTTTGATTTGCAAAGTGTCCAACTTGGTTTGAAACGTGTCGAATTCGTCGTGAAAATGGTACATATTTTGCAACTATTTTCACACCTTTATAAACTCACTACTAAAATGTGCTACTATGTTGCGAATCGGTGGCCCCACTAGCGAAGGAACATGCCCTGTTGAGCTAGGTCCCCTATTCACCCTGTGACGCTACGAGGTAACCAGGGGGATAGTAGGGGGATCCCATGATGTGAATAGGCCACGCCCCCTCTTCCCTGGCAGACGGGGGCTCCGCATGGTAACTTCTTTCCCATCGCGCCAGACAGCGCCTGGATTGACGCACGCCCGCACCACACGTGAGCCGCGGGTGCCTACGGGCGTGCTGTGGTGAACCCGGACTGTAGTGAGCAGACACAACCCCCAAATATTACCCGACACAACATGATACCCAACAACACACAACAATGCCCAAACATAACCCAACAGCAAATATATATAACAAGTGCTCCGACACGAATAACGGCGTGTCTCGCAGTTGCGCCCTTCGCGCGACTTTGCAGCATCACTGCCCTAAAGAAAGTAGTTTTTGTCAAGCTCCAAATTCGCTCACATCTAAATAGGACCTGCCGCGTACTTTATCGGCATCAAGCCGCCCACCAATTCGGCAACTTCGTCATAGGCATATTCTCCAGAGCGTTCAGTAACGTCATTGGTTTGTGCTGCGCAGTACTTCTGCCTCCAGGTGGCTCCTCTGCTACCGTTCTCATGCTCAACAGGTAGTGTTTCCGTACATCGTTGATACGCCTTTCGAATCCGGACGTCAGGTTCTCCCTCTCTCGTTTCTTCTTATTGTGGATATATTTGCTGTTTGCTGGTCCACCTTTCCTGGTCTTTCCCCACGCCCTTCTTTAATCCCCCCCCCCGCCCGCCTTCCTGGTCCAAAGTCCTG
>OX375870.1:24313012-24537735 GCA_947359475.1 Heligmosomoides polygyrus bakeri
GCTAAATAATCCTTGGCTCCTCCTACTGCCATTTTCGCCTACATTCCTCCAATTCCGTGTTCAATTTCCCATGCTAACAACGGTTTATCGCAACCTAGTCGAGACTGAATTTTTGATCGTAAGCATCATCAATTCATTTTTTGTTCTATATTGCTGTTTTTAACAATGTATAATATTTTGCATGATTCCCTTACGAATTTTTTCCATATTCTGAAGAACGGAAACGGAAAACCGAACGAACTCTACATTTCAGAGTTGTTCATTAAGAATATGCTTCTTAACAACCAGGCCGTTGACCATCTATGCTGCAATCGCAATCTGAAAAGTTCAAATGAGGTTTTGGCTTTTTGTTGGCTACATCTTCATGAGATGCTCCTCAACGTTTCTCCTTAACAAATTCCATTAGAGCGTGCTGACGGTCAAGTCTTATGCTTGATGACGTTAAGATGCTGCCGCTACATATTCAACATTTCGAAAAGCAAACGCTTTCTCTTAATCTCGCTTAGCTGTTTGTATACAGCAAGGCTTACTGCTGATTTCGTGTCAACGTTCACTTCACCAGCCGTGATGTCCTCGTTCTAGCTGGGCTAATACGGTTGACAAAATGGCAGCTTAATTGTTCGGTTCCTAGCAGGGAATTCCCAATCTATTTTTGGGTGTTGTCGCTGAAGAGCTCTCCTGTAGCCGGCCTTAAACATAGTTGACCATGGTTTTGGGCTTTTGGGGCTTTTGGGCAAACTATAGCTGCTTATTTCGAATGAAAGATGGCCTTAATTCTCCAATTTCTTGATACATCGAATATGTTATGCAAAAGTAGGATGCGGCTGCTGATTTAACTCAGGGAAGGGAGCAAAACATGGATTTCAGTTTACTTATCGCGTGCATACAGCGTGTTATACGTTATCTTCATCAAACACTTCTAATCGTTATAAAACCTGAAGGTCCGCTTAAAAATGAAATCCAGCTGCCGTGGGTTGCAGAGCGTGTGCTGGCTGCATTGGCGCTTGAGTTTGGCTAAATAGGCCTGGATACTTGCTTTCTTTGGACACAGATGCTTGAAGCAGCCATCCGCAGGCTGCACCTACATAAAACAGTCCTCTTTCCTCCGGATTTACAGCTCCTTGCGTGGACATTTTCTTTGATCGGTAAATGCCCAGTCCTTTAAGACTGATCATAGAGGTATATGATCAAAATCTGATGCTGACCGACTCAGTTCAGTTCGCATATGGTTCCCACACCACTGGCAGCACCTAACTCCAAAACCTAATGGCTGTTGATGGTCCACATTGTTTTAAACTCTCTTCCGACAACCCTCTAATCCAACTGATAATTTTATTTATCTTTGAAAAAAAAGCGGTTCTAGTGCGTCTGATTAAAGAGTTGAGAAGTTTTTGGACGACTATTAACAAAACAGGGGAAGACCGAAGATGAAGGTTCAAATTGAATTGCCGTAGGCCAGTTGTCCAACTGTCAGAAAGAAGCAATAAGAGATACATCCTGTACATATATACATGTATATGTGTTTATATGTACATATATATGTCATTATTATCAAAATCCGTTGAATGAGAGGGCTCAGGGGCCGGATGGACGATATTTAATGCTTTTCTTATTCGAGGAACTTTGTTGGTATATAATGGACAGAACGGGCGTAACTGCTATATAATATTTAATGTACCAGTGGCTAAATATGCTATATTGCTAGAAAGCTTCGCTCGAGTACTGCTGTTTTATTGTTCGCGGACGGTTCGTGAAAAATTTCATTCCAGAAAGGTGGATGCTATACCGCTAAGCAGCATAGGCTGCAATTGCACAACATGAGTAGAATTCTTCGAGGTTTTGTTCAAGTGCTACGAAAATGGTGGAAATGAACTCGTGGAGCCGGTATTGAGCCAACGAATGGTGTTTAGTGACATTATCTCTTCAAAAGTTTAGTCTCTAGGACTGCCTGGCTCAGCCTAGTGTTCGGCGAGAGTCCCTTGACATGTTCGCACAACGTCACGGGTAACTTTGTTTGATCTCAAAAACATCAAAGACTATAATGGATTTGTTCCTCACTTATGTTCGGGACTAATGGAGCATAGCGGTGACTTGAGAAGAATATGATGAATTTTCTTAGACTTGGAAATGTCCACATTGTGACCAGTACTGGCTTTGGCGATTTCATGTTTTCAAAAAATTGTGTTCATTGGGTGCCTACAATTTCCCTCAACCTACTATGTGCGACACAGTTGGAAAATATCAGGCAGTAGTCACAACCAAACCGGCATCCGATTTTATCTTATTGTGCATGCTGTTTATGTAAAGCTGACTACCAGGATTTGCATCGTCAAAAGAGGGATAAAAATAGACTCATAGGCAGCACTTTAGTTTTTCTCTATTCCTGTAGTGTTTGATGTTAATGCTCCATTTAATTTTTTTCCTCTTCAGAGGAAAATTTTCGGCAATGGTTTCCATTTTTGAGCATTCCTGGAGCAGATCAAGGTCAAGCCATTCTTACTTCCAAATTTCTGAAACTAGCACGCTGAGGTTGCTTCTCTGAATATACGATTTTTCGCCTCGCATGTGGCCATTTCTGCTGCAGCGTTCCTAAGTGGGCTGTTATGTAAAATTTAAGGTCTAGCAAACCCCTGAGTTAAGCCGTATTCTGTTCAAATATGTGGCTTTCAGAAACGAAGCTTCCTATTATAAAGGAACACTAAATGTTTTCCAGTGGATATTTGTCTATTTCTTCGATTAGGTCATCCATTTCCCTCTTGAAATAAGCACTTTCTGTGATTATGTGCGCAGGAGTGCTCTCAAATCGCTGGGCAGAGGCAGCATAAGAGGTTCATGCAGTAACAAGAACAGTAGACGCCGTGACTGCAGCATCACATGCTATGTAGGCTTCGCGCTTTCCGCAGCATTCGCAGCGGACGTCGAGCGCTTCCGTATGTTCTATACCTTTGTCCTTGGGAAAAAATTTCGAATTTCGAATGATCGAATAATATTCGCTTTTAAAAAGTTCGAATTTCGAATGATCGAATAATATTCGATTTTCAAAATTTCGAGTTTCGAATGATCGAATAATATTCGATTTTCAAAATTTCGAATTTCGAATGATCGAATAATATTCGATTTTCAAAATTGCGAATTTCGAATAATCGAATTTCGAATTGTCGAATATTCGAAGAATCAAATGAACACCTTACTTATTGTGGTCACCCAATGATTGACATTTACTTATTTTTTATTACCCACTGTAAACTGTGTTCGACAGAGCGGCATATGTATACGAAGACTCACTTAACGTCATCAACCATGTGATGTGACATGGGATCTCCATAGGCCGGTCTGTCACTAGGGCCTGTCGCCTGTACTCGAATGTCCGTGATTAGCTTAGCTCGCAGAGGCGAACAGTTTCCAGTAGCACCACGTGGAGGAACGGACATCGCCACCGGTTCTTGAGCTGTTTATATAGTGCAGTCTTTTCGTTTCTCCAGGAGAATGATATGTAAATGAGATGAAAAGGAACCGATCTCCTGTAGAAAAGGATGCGAGTTGGTTTCGCATCAAATCTCCTGCTCCTATGAACACTCGTCGAAAACAAATCTTTAATTCTATCTTGAAAACCTCACCATCAGCGTTACCTGCTCCATATCCGAAACCGCCGTGACAGCTGCGACCATCTTTCGCAGTCCCCACATGACCGTTGAGGTCACCTGCGACAATGGTTACGTCTTGTGAAGGCACTTCTGCTGTCTTCTCATCAAGCAGGCTCCAAAATTCATCCTTGGGTCGCTCAGAGCATCCAGTCTGTGGAGCATATGCAGAGAAAAGATGATACCGCCGCCGTTCTGCAGCGATTACGACCTTCATCAAGCGGTCATTAAAACGTTCCACGATTGCAATCGCGTCTCGGAACCGTTCTGAGACGATTATGCCAACACCGCTGGTGGTCCTGGGACTGCCACACAGAACGCCTTTGTAGCCTCGGCCTATGTCCCTTGACTTGCTACAGGACCACCTCGTCTCCTGCACCGCACACAAGTCAATCTTCCTTCTCTCCAGTGCCTCTGCCAACTCAAAGGAGCGGCCCGACAACGTACCCACATTCAGCGTTGCCACGCGGGTCTTGCTTACGTTGCGGGACTTTTGGACTAGCTCAGTTTCCCCCCGATGCCGTCCTCGCATCAGGGACCCTCGCATACTTCTCACACTTGCCGGGCTTTGCGAGTGCGCGTCGGCTCCCGCGGACGCCGTAGCATTATCTCGATACTCTCATCATCGCGAACACCGTATTTCGAAAGCGTGACTCCCATCTGGTGTCGTTCTATAGCGGGAGCACCAAGACACATATCGACTTCATCCTTGTGAAGCATCGCGATCGAAAGCTGGTTACAGATGCGAAGGTGGAGCCGTACGAGACTGTCGCCACACAGCACCGTCCGCTGATATGCACTCGTTCCTCACGCGTTCCTGCGCGACAAGACTGCAGACAAATGGCGTATGTACCAGGAGGCGAAGAAAGCGGCAAAGAAGGCCGTAGCCGTTGCAAAAGCCGTCCATTATGATGATCTCAGCGATAAACTCGAGATGCGCGATGGTGAACGACATCTTTGTCGACTTGCCATCGTCAGGCCGAGGACATCGAGAAATTCTTGGGCATCAACGATGAGAATGGCCATCTACTGACGAACCGCAAGAGGGCTATGAAACGATGGCATGACTACTACGAGAGAATTTCGACAGAAGAGTTTGCCCATCCGCCCATCCCTTGCGTCCCTTCTACGCACGGTCCTCTGCAGAAAATCACTGCGGAGGAGACGGAAGCGGCTTTGAAGAAGATGAAGCCAGGCAAAGCAACGGGCCCCGATGGTATAGCGGCCGACCTATGGAAGTTGAGGTGCTGGAGTCCTGCTGAGTGGCTAACGAAGTTTTTCAACCAGGATGTTACGGAAAAGAAGGTACCTGGTAGTTGGCAGGAAAGCACGACGATCCCGATATGGAAGAAGAAGGGCAGTCCTGCGGACTGCACGAATTACCGTCCAATTCGCTTGCTCTCGCACAGCATGAAAATCTTCGAGCGAATTGTAGATGGACGTATTCGCGATATCGTCCAACTTTCCACCAATCAATGTGGCTTCGTAGCGGGCAGTGGCATCATCGATGCCATACATGCTGCTCGTCTTCTGGTAGAGAGACATCGCGAAAAGCAGAAACCGCTGCACATAGCTTTTCTCGACTTAGAGAAAGCATTTGATCGTGTACCGCATGAGGTTATATGGTACGCCTTATGACAACACGGTGTTCCCGAAGAGCTTATTGAGTGGGTGCGCATACTTTACTCTGGTCCAAAGAGTAGTGTGTGAGCGCCAGCCGGCACATCGGCGGAGTTTCCTATCTCCGTTGGTGTTCACCAGGGCTCTGCGCTTTCCCCGCTCCTATTCATTGTCGTAATGGATGCCATTTCGAGAGACCTTCAAAAGCCTGCCCCCTGGACGCTGCTGTATGCAGATGACATAATGCTTGCAAGCGAAGAGAAGAGCGAACTCGAGCGACAAGCGCAAGCTTGGTACGACCGCTTGGCGATGTTCGGGCTCAAGCTAAACGTCAAAAAATCTGAGTACTTGACGACAGACGTAAACGAAGCCGGGTCCATTGAGATCAATGGCACTGCGCTAGTACGAATGGCGCTGGAGCTGCACTTTTGCATCAATGGCGCTGCACTTTTGCATTTCAAGTCATTGTTGAGATTTGATGGATTCTGACGTCTTTACCATTTCAGAGGTTTTCTACTAATTTTTCCAGCTGCATGCAGTGGTATTCAACATAATGATGTATAAACGTTCAACATCAGTGATACACAGGCACAACGTGCATGAGGAAGAAGCACTGGTCACAATACGGACGGCGTATAAAGGCTACAGGCTCCTCACAGTTTGTTTCCTTAGATGGACCGATGACCTCGGGAAAAACCATCCTGCTCGGATTTTCAAAGACCAGGAGTCGAGAGTGATGTCGCAAGTGGTTCAAATGAAGAAACGAGGTCTGTGGATCCCGCAAACTGACGCTAACGGCCATCGATACACTCTTTCCCTCATCTTTGCCTGTCAACTGGAAATCAGAGGTCTGCTGAAGGTTTCCTAAAACCTACCACCACAATGTCCGCCGATGCTGGAGTGGTGATCTACCTGCTTACGCTGAAGTGTGGCCCACCTTTAGGCAAGGAACCTTCGAGGGAAGAAATCAAGCTGGCCGAACGGATGGCCAGCATACTCAAGGACTTCGAAGCACGTGAACTTGAAGTTGACGAAGACGAACAGCTGGAAGTAGTGGAAGAAGAAGATTGGGATCCGCAAGATGAACTGATAGACGTGGAGAGGCAAGTAAGCAGTGGACATATGATAACGTTTTCGAGTGGAATGATTTCACTCCCACGTCATTGTGCACGACCCTGCTTTTGGCCTGCAAAAACGGGACAACATCCTTAAGGTAGATGTCGAAGCTGCGAGTAGCTGAAGGAGAACGGATTTGTTATAATGACATTGAAGGTGATGTCGCTGGTATACCTGTGAGGAGCCTGTAGCTTTTGTACGCTGCCCGGTTGTGACCAGTGCTCCTGTTTCATGCACTTTGGGCCTGTGCATCACTGGTATTGAACGATTAAAATCAGTTTCTTGAAGCCTCAATTGGCTGGTACCGAGGATGGAAGCCGTTACAACGATGTTCTGTTGCGATCAAAACTTCTAGCGCCAGGCGGGACTCGAACCCGCACCTCCCTCTGGATGACCGGGAATGGTCTACGCCATTACACCACCGGCGCTGTTTGATCGAACGCAACATCCGCTATCAGCGGCCGGCTCATCTCGTTCAAACAGCGCCGGTGGTGTAATGGCGTAGAGCATTCCCGCCCGGTCAGAGGGAGGTGCGGGTTCGAGTCCTGCCTGGCGCTAGAAGTTTTGATCGCAACAAAACATTGTTGTAACGGCTTACTGGTGTTGAACGTTTATACATCGTTGAGTAGCTTTCTCATTGCCTTGTGGTTAAAAAACCGATCAGTAATAAACAAGTGGCAAGGAATTTCTTCTCGGCGTACAACTGGAAAGTTAGGCAAAACATCTGAAAATGGTGTAGATGTCAGAATCGTTCAACTCTCAACCAAACATATGAAATGCAAAAACGCAGCAGAGCAGGAGAATCGAACCCCCGACCTCCCACCCATGAAACAACGTCTCTATCCACTGCGCTCCGAGCCACTTTAGGAGCGTACAATACCCATGAATTCTATTGTAACAGACTCCCTACTCCTTGTGTTTAACGACTTGTCAAAAATAAACCCATTTTTACACTAATTGAGGGGTGGAGATTCTCCCTGTATGACTCGCTCTCCCCTTTCAGACACGCTCCAGGCCCTTCCCTTGTCAGATTGCATACACACAATTCGGCCACTTTGAATGACGCGCGAAACAAAACACCGTTATTATCAAAAGGTTACAATTCCCTGGTTTCGAAGAGGAGTGTCATTAACTTGTTAAGAGGTTGATAAAGAATATTCGAAATTCGACTATTCGAAATTCGAAGCCTTTGAATATTCGAATAAACGAATAATTCGAATATTGGACTTTCTCGAATATTCGAATAAACGAATAATTCGAATATTGGACTTTCTCGAATATCCGAATAAACGAATAATTCGAATATTGGACTTTCTCGAATATTCGAATAAACGAATAATTCGAATATTGGACTTTCTTCGAATAGTCGAATATTCGAGTATTCGAAATTCGAAAAGGACAAAGGTTTAGTATGTTCGGCTTGTTCCTCGGCCAGGATTGCTACAGACTTTGCCGGCTGACGCTCAGAGTCTTTGGCTTCTCTAGAGACTGAAAATGTCGAGAACGCCTCACAAATCTATGTCCTATAGCGCCATTTCATCGGATAGGATGCTGATCTCGAGGAAAACATAGACTAGACCCGATGTCCCAGATACAACGCAAGAACTGAGTTTCAACTAACTTACTAACCAAGTAGCTAACTAGAACTGGCCGTCTTTTAATAGTTCATGAACTTTAGGCCTAGTGTACCAACTGTACCTACTCTCTCTGAATGACATTTCCTTTCAACGGGGGCTGATTGGTTAGGCGCTCCCACCTGCCAATGCTGCTAACCTACGAGACAAATGCCACCATTCTTAACATTTTGAAAGCATTTTCAAGTCTTTTTTGAAAGTTATTCAAAATCAAATAAATTAGAGCCTTTACAACGACTAAAAGGGCTAGCTGTGAGAAGAGCTGTTTTTGGAAATTGGTGGTCGATAGCGACTTTATAGGGTTTCGATCCAGGCTAGTATTAACTCCTAGGGTGCAATTGAGCATGTTAAATAGTCCTATTCACTATGATTCTAGTCAATGGACTAAAGATTAAATAACGTTGAAGATCGTTGAAAAATCAGTGCAAGAACAAATTATATGAGATCCTTGCAATGGTCAAGCATTCAAGCTAGAAGCGTGATGCACGGCTAGACCCCAGTGGTTGCTGAAAGACTGCATGCCAGGAGTCTTCACTGCTATACTGAATGTCGAGATTAACACGGTGCTAACTACTACCTAGAAACAGTTCACTTTTTACTGCTTCCACTGTTCTTAGGACGAGTTCCAATTCTTAGATGTCGGTCTGAAGGTAAAAGAAGGACCACTCACGCAGCAAGAGAGCGAAAATTGTAGATTAACCTAACTTGACAGTGGCCAGACGTCAGAAGAAAAAACCCTTCGCCTATTCAACACCCCATAATGCAATTGAACCCAAACCGAACTCTGGCACGAAAGTCGCTCGAACTCATACTTGGTTGAACACGATGGGCGGGAGTGCGCACCGCCGCTGGATCCGCAGCAGCAGAACTCCCAGCTCGTCCTCAGCGAAGCTCCACGTCATTGAGTATTTTCTAGCACGCAACGCATTAAAACCATGCCAATATTCGCCACAATTCAAGTAATTGAGCAAGTGTGGGAGGAAAACTCGCCTACTCGTATCCGAAATTCAGATTTCCCTAGCTGACATTCACAGCAAATAGGCTTCTAAGGCACTGTCTCTCAGAAAATTCTTCCGGTAACTTCGATTGACAGCGTTCTTTCCTCTGCTGTTAATTGTCACATCCGTATGATTATGTGACCATCCGACAAGCTTTGCTTAATAAATGCTGGGTCACTAAGCATAACAAGAATGTAAGTTTTTTTCAAATTTTTAGGGCGCATGCTAATGCAATCACATCGGGGGGGGGGGGGGGGAAGCGCCGACTATCGCTTTATAATTTACTAAAAATGCATCCAAACTCGCTCCGCGACATCTCGTAGAAGTAGAACGTGTGGCGCATCCTGAACAGATACCACAGTAACGCTGTCCTTTTTGCTATAATCCTTTTAATTCAAACGTTCACATCAAGCAGAGCGCGATTTCGCATCCCTTCCTTTCTGAGCAAGAATTTTCGCCAATGTACCATTAGCGCTGTTTAGCTAAAGGCAGTATATTCACAGTCATTTACATCATTTATGCGTAAATATATTTTTTCTTGATCTTATTAAGTAAAGTCATTATTTTTAAGTTTTCGTGAAGTTTTGCGCAGCTTTTAGATAGCTTTATGTGGCCTTATCTTTATGGGGTCCTTTGAAAGGCTCCTCGATCAGAGAATGGCTTATTGCTAGCACAACTTACGATTAGTCAATGTTTTTGTTTCAATATACGGTTGTGGAAGCAGAAAGTAAATATAGAATATACAAAGCAAAACACGTTCCTTTGTTCGTGCCCGCAATTAAATGCATCTATACATGGAGTTTAAAATCTTAAATTTGAAAAGCTATTAAACCTCTTATAAACCTCTTACGTATTACCGTTTGCCGCTAAAGCAGTTGAGAACTTGTTCATAACGTTCACTGAAATACTGGGAAAAATATTAAGGGCGCGAACTGAAAGAGCGCCATGTGCACCGTTTTCACAAGTTAAAAAAAAGGTTTAAAAAAAGGTTTGCGGCTGGAGTCACGCTCATGGACCGCATCCGAAATGATGCCATTCGGCAAAAGCTCGGTGTAGCTCTGATAGCTGACAAGATGTGCGAAGCTCGCTTGCGATGGTACGGGTATGTTCTGCGTGGGTAGGAAGCATCCACAAGAGAGGCCTCGGGTTCGAATTGTCAGGAAAGTGCCCTGGAGGACGACCGAGGCAGCGTTGGTCTGATGCGTTACACATGGACATGAAAGTAACTGGCGTCCACCCTGATCAAGCGCAGGATCGGGAAAGGTGGCGTCACGCCACCAGAGGAGCGGACCCCGCGCCGAAATGGGACAAACGCTAAAGAGGAAGAAGACGACGACGACTATTGAAAGAGCTGAAATAAAGGCGGAAAGCATCAGGTTCTGCTCTGTTAGTCCTGAAATTGCCTAATGGGCAGCTCTGTTCGTTGAGGACCTATTGCTCGATGAGTATTAAATTTCCAGTGACTCTCTAGACCACTATTATATTTATGTGCTCTCATGCATTAACTTACACAAATGTGTTGGCGAGCAACGCTTTCGAAGAAATAGAATAAAGAGTATGTAACGAGTATCTCTGAGCAGCTAGAAGTAAGTGCATATAATGTAAACCTTGGTCGAGCCTTGCTTAGATAGCACAACGAGTGTAGTTTTCCTCGTTAAGCAGCCATTCAAGGTTGATGCTTCAGCACCCAGATAGCTCTTTCGAACTCAGTCTACTCGTATCCGTTCCTTCAGAAATGTAATCACAGAAACACCAGAAATCAAATGTAATTTGCCTACTTTATTGCAGCATCACATCCACCTTATCTGTCTGATTTTTATGATAAATTTTGATTGTCAATCTAATGTAAAATAGATCAAATAGCATTTTTCCTAGAGTAGTGTGGCTGTTTTGCAATGTATTGCAGAACGGCACTTAAGATGGCGTTGCACCCAACGAGGGCTACATCGGTATTTCCTTTTATTTCGTTTCTGCTCAGAAAAAGGAACACAAGCTTGTTATGATGTTCTCATTTTTCTCTGTTCATTAGCGAACGCTTCTATGCTCTCGTTTGTGAAATTTTTGATTCTGCTCTGTTAGCTCCATATACTTAAAGAAGAAATGATTGCAGCTAGCGTTGTGTTGTGTTTTGATGAGTTAACACCTTTCGATCGCGCCATGCATTTTAACCCGTCGATGCATCGAGTTAGCAAGGAAACAGAATCAGAGCCTAATCATCAATCACATTCATATCTCTAGATCAATCCTGAAATAGTTTGCCCAGATGGAACAAGTCAGCCCCTTGCTAGCTGTTGAATGAGAATAGTTCGCATAAAACTCCGTCATCTCTTCTGTTATGATAACGACGAGCGAGCCGAATTTAGAAGCTTACTTATTCAACTTCAAAGCCTTTAATCGGACAAGAAGATCTATAAGACCACTGTTCATTCTACATCCTACTTCCAAGGACGCCCAGATGAGTGAAATGGATGGCACTCGGTAATTCTCGCATGCTTTGTATTGGTGTCTGAATGCGGCTTAAGCAAATGCACGGTGTTTGCATAAACCACATACTAGAAAATATCGAATTTGTAGTATCTCACTGCACGTTTTACATGCTCTTGTAAAGGGATGGCGTCGGCGGAGGCTTTTTGTATATGAAGAGTTTTTTGAGTCATTGCCAGGTTGATGTTGAAGAGGCGGAGATTGATCTCGCTGTGAGTGTTGTAGAGATGCAAAATTGCGGCAGTTCTTCCATTTAAGAGCCTTTCATCTGCCTTTTTTTTCGTTAAAGCCCCGACCTCTGAAATGTGTAAGACCACAGCCGGGCTGAAAAAGGATTTGCACTCCACATTACCTGCGATTATCGAGTGCGGTATGTTGTTCTCACAAAAAACAGAGCAAAAAAATCCGCGTTCGCGCTCGTGTCAGTGCAGTCGCTCACTTCGTTCCTTTTACAAGCAGTTTTCTCCCTTTGGCACTGATCATTCTGCTACCGCTTAACGTCCGATGTAGAGCGCCGACAGCTGCATCCCAACTTACCTTCGCATGACTGCAACCCTTTAGGGTGCATTAGCTGCGTTCTTTAACAAAGAATTGTTCCCCCCCCCCCACATTCTCGGTCGTCACAAACGCATTAGCTCCATCGGTCTATTCAGCTCCTTTGCATGGCCCCTTCAGAGACCGCCGAGTGGCAGCGACTGCTCGAATTAGAAACCAATATATTCACCACTCGTAAGTTCCTTTTTAACTCTCCCTAGGCTTATCAAATATGGTCTGCTTCAAAAATCCGTTGGAAGCTTGTGAATGAATTATTAACCCATAGTACCAAGATGAATTTCGCCATATAATGTTGAAAAAGCCAACATAAGAAAATTCATTCGTAACTTCCCATTTGGACGTCAGCTACATAACTAATTCGGTCTTCAACGCCATCCTTCACGACGAGGTTTAACTGCACTGCGCGCTAGAGCTGTGGGTGCGTCAATCGCAAAAAGAAATTACTCTAACCACCTTGGGAAATCTGCAGTTAAACCTGTAAGAAGTTCGCTTTAATTTGGAAGACGTTAACTTTGGTTTCAGAGGTTGCTGTTTGCTTAGAAGAGTGTCCAATTTGGTCCAAAATGGTGGGGAATACGCTGCGCACCCACATGAGCAACAAGTTATGACAGGAGATGAGCTGTTTCGTTTTCACTACCAAGACACATACACTGCGCCTTTAGGCCTTACTGCTTACAGAGTGTCCACTATAGTTGTGCCCTCGCAAAATTTTCGAATATTCGAATGGTTTCGAATACCCGCAATTTTCGAGCACTCGAATTTCGAATGTATTCGAAAAACGCGATTTTTTGAAAATTCAAATTCGAATACATTCGAAAAACGCGATTTTTAAACATTCGAATTCGAATATTCAAATTCGAATGAAAGTTATTCGAATACCTATTCAAATAAGTCATTCGAGCACAACTATAGTCTCCACACGCACAGCATCTATTACATTAGAGGTAGCAGTCGCTGAGTTACTTAAATATAAAGGACCAGCAGAACTAGCAGCACCACAAGCTGAATGAGTTTTCCTTCGAACAAAATGAGCTTTCAGAAAGAGCTCTGTCATTGAATGTATATAAATTAGTATCTTTCGACAAGACTGGTTCTGCTTTCGACGAAAAGGGTGCACAACTAATCATTAGAGAATATCCTTTAGGAACATCGGCCTACTTAATTGGACTTAGTTTTCAACCTAACAAAATATAATAAATTGTTTTATGCCTAATTTCTGCAAAGCTTTATTGTATATTTGACGGATTCGAATTTGAATATTCGAATTCGAATGTTTAAAAAATCGCGTTTTTCGAATGCATTCGAATTTGAATTTTCAAAAAATCGCGTTTTTCGAATACATTCGAAATTCGAGTGCTCAAAAATTGCGGGTATTCGAAACCATTCGAATATTCGAAAATTTTGCGAGGGCACAACTATAGTGGACACTCTGTAAGCAGTAAGGCCTAAAGGCGCAGTGTATGTGGCTTGGTAGTGAAAACGAAACAGCTCATCTCCTGTCATAACTTGTTGCTCATGTGGGTGCGCAGCGTATTCCACACCATTTTGGACCAAATTGGACACTCTTCTAAGCAAACAGCAACCTCTGAAACCAAAGTTAACGTTTTCCAAATTAAAGCGAACTTCTTACAGGTTTAACTGCAGATTTCCTAAGGTGGTTAGAGTAATTTTTTTGAAGGAAAATTGGTCTACATTTCGTTGCAATTTTTGGTTCAGCTGCCTGAATGCGTGTAGCTTTACTCCTTAAGAAAAATAATGCTCCAGGCACTCGAAAAGCTCGCTACGATTTTTAATTGATTGATAGTGTAAATGCTGCTTACAGGAACTATCAAAGTATGTGCGCTCTTTGTAATTGTCTTTGTTTTAGGTGTGAAACTCCAGCTAACGAAAATTTGCTATCAAAATCAAAAAAGGTATACTGAATTTTGTTCTCCACGGAAAGATATTTTTAAAAACATAAAGTCTAGTTTAAAGTGAATGAAGCTCGTTCTAGTCTAATTTCAAAAGCGATACACTTACTCGGAAAAGCTTCCAATTTGATTTGAAAAATGTCTGCTTCGATGTCAAAATGGTATATATTGTCATTATGTCGAGAAAGCAATTTTACCCATTTTCATCCTGCAATAACGAGGAGCTTGCGCTACAGATATACGATTTTTCGCCGTGCACGCTGCGAACCGCCACTGACGCATCGCTCCTAGGTGAGCTGTTGTGTGGAAATTCAGCTTTCACAAATTTCCGAGCTATGCTGTATTACATCTAAATATGTGGCTTTTAAAAATGAACATTCTTGCCATAATGGAACTTTAAATCTTTTCACAATGGAAACAATTGTCTATTTCTTCCACTAGGTCATCCAAATCCCTCTCGAAATATCAATTCTCTCTGACTAAGTGCACCGGAAGACCTTCGAACAGCTGAGCAGAGGTATCTAAAGAAGTTTATGTAATTATAAGAGCATTAGACTTCGTGACTGTAGCAGCACACACTATAGATGCCGCGCTTAGCGGCTGCCGCGCGCTTTCGTATGTTCAACTTGTGCCACTAATTGCACCCGCTTCCTTCCGATACAGCAAACATTTTATTCTTCCAGGCAGGACTTGTATCAAGTGGCCGTTCTCGGAGGGACGGAAACCAGGCTAGTTGTGAATGCGGACTGCACTTAAAATCGACGTCTGCACTTGGTCGGTGCCTCCTTCCAACTACGGCACGTATGATCAACCTCCACGTTGCGTCCGCCCGAATCAATCAAGGCAAAATACGTATGAGATAAAATTAATGCAGAATGGCGGTTAGCAATCCTTCGTGAGATGCGCAGTGCATTGATATTTACCCAATATCATGCAAGCGAGCTATCGTGGAAGTATGGGCGTGAGGCGGGGCACCTGTCAGAGTAGGCAGCAGGTTGGTCGGTTCTTTGTTCGGGTTCCGCGCAGGTCAACCAGGCTTTACCTTCACGCGAGGTCGTGAATTGGTACCAAACTTATCTGGAAAGGATCGTATAGCTGTCGGCTGGGCACTATAAGGCAACTCCTGGGGAACAAATTTTCAATCTGTATTCCTAAAGTCTTCCGCTCCTAGCTGCAATAAGTTCCGCTTCACAGCCATCCTTTTTCTAGCTTTCTAAGAAATTTTGTTCCACTACCGAGTGAAGCAGAGAAACCTATTATGAAGTGCGTGGGCATGGTCGCGGTTCAGTCAAAACATTTCAATATGTGTTTCTCGGCCAACTGCTAAGTCGGCTTCGTGATCGACCATATTTCTACGTTCTTGCCCGCTCCGGAGACAACCGCATTTTAGCTGCTCGAGGGACGCGCTCCGTTGACGACGAAGAACTAATCACTCAGAATTCATTCATTCATTCTCCTTGGCGTCATGTGTATGCGTGTGAGTCTACCCCCGCCATCGCGACTCCTCCGCTCGACCCGTGCACGCGGTGCTCTTCCCTATGTCAGGCTACGCACTAACAGAGAAATTGGCGGTGTTCGATTGTCTGTTGTCGCACTTGCTGATCATCAGCGAGTCGTCCTAGAAGTCCTAGAACCCCGGCGATGACTATCACATCCATATTTTTCCACCGAAATCAAGGATCGTGTTGCTTTGAAGGTGATCGTTCACCTGCCTGGCACTGGAGATTTTTTTCTCTTTCAATAGCGTGACAGCCTGCTCATTGAGGGAACAAACAATACAAAGCAGGGGTGCAAAAGCTAATTTTCTCTTAAACGTTTTACAACTGGCTTAGCTGTTTCAGATTTATAAGTGAATATTTCACTTCCTGTAGGCCCCGTACTTGCAAAGAACAAGGCTTCAACGAGAGTTCTTTTTGGGTTTAATGCCAGACGATTACTAATTCCTGAATGTCTTACTTACTAGTAAACTAGAAAATAACTCAAACGAGTTTGTTTGATATGCATTCGGCTAGGTTACTTGGAATACTGGCTTTAGAAGGGTGAACCTAAACATCTTTAAGAGGTGGTAGCAATAAAGTCATTCATAGTGCTCTCTTTCAACTCATTGTCGCTGCAGGATCGCTGTTCACCATTATATAGGTTCCGCTACTAGCTTCTAATGTACTTCCTACGAGTCTTAAATAAATCATAAATGTGACAGTCTGCGGCAAGTGGTCAGCGTTATGACTACAGACTACGAAGCGTTGAAGTGTATTATAAAGTTATCCTGGGAGTACCAGACGCCTTGACTTCTCTACCTGATGTTACACAGCAGGAAATGAAGTCAGCAGCCGTGAGTTCATATGCGTCGTACCAAATAAACACGTGAATAGGTGAGAAAATGATGCAATTCTCTCTAAATGGTTCAAATGATAAGCTTCTCTATTTCCGATTATATTCCTAACACCACCAATGTCTTGCTCCCTACGTAATGAGATGATTTTGTGACGATGTTCTGCTTACTGGAATTCAACGGTTGTGAAGCACTCGTGCTTACTAGAACTGTTGGTTAATGGAACATTCCATAAACTGACTAAGGTAAAAGGCATTTTGCAGAGGGTGTTTGAAAGACTTCCGAGGTGACATTCACTAAGCATCCATATGAAAAAATGATAAAAATAAGCTTCCGCTGACGCTTTTATAATATTTACATCTATAATAAAGTGAACTGTGTATGGAAGTTCAGAAGAACCATTTTCCCTCAGACACGCCATAGTTTTCTTACCAGTTTCGATCCTACTGGGCTATTTCCGGCTTAATTAGAAATTCCAGCGACACTGCAGACAGTTTGATGTGAGCTACATAATCCTCCCAATGTGCCCAGTGCTTACCCTTAAACGTTGCATTAATTTGCATTTACGACTGAATCCCGACTGCAGTACTGCTATATGGCGTAGAAATTATTTGCGAATGTTTGCATCACTAGGCACGTTCACCGAAGAATACTCTCGTTCTCCCTTTCTTGGCCCATTGTTCGTTTGTAATTAAGATGTAGAAAGTGTGTCTGGTAAATCTGACTTCTAAATCTGAAACGTTTACGAGAAGACTTTTTTCGTTTCTCCTAGAGTAGTACGTTTGCGCGCGTGGCGAAAAAACTAGCCTTCCACTGTCATTTACTGATCCTCCCCTACAACGTTGCGCAAAAAACTGCGCGTTCTTCCACTTCTTCCTTTCTTTATTTCCTTTGAAATTGCAAGAAATAGCCTACATACAGGATTTGCGGCTAAGAAGAATGGGATTTGATCGGCTTTCATCAAAGCAGATTGTTATTGAAATGGTTCAAACCGTTTGTTCTGTTCGTGGCAGAGGTGCTCTATGCATTTAAAATAGCCGGTGGTGTGTAGTTTGCACGATTTCAAGGGGCACTTAGGTAGTCGATCTCAAGGTTCTTCGTGGAAGCACGTAGGAGTACAGTACTATAGACATCTGCCTGGATGGGCGGTTCCTGTAGAATTTTATAACAGTAGCATTTCACTTGTAAGGTCAACGCATTCAAAAAAAGTCCACTTTCTCGAGAAAGGCGTCAGTTGGCTTTCCTGCAGGACAAGTGGAGGCCATTGGAACAAAACTTTAATTGTTCTGGTCTTACCGCAAAACTATACTCCTTCCTACGAGCCAGCCACACTACCCGAAGGCCATCGATAAGTGACACGAGGCAAACAACGAACCTGTACCAGATTACTGCACCGAATATTTGGTTGGCTGAAACTCGGTTCTTGCAGTAGTCGGGTCGAGATGCTTGCATTTTCGAATTTACAAGGCAGAGATGCTTGTGTACCTCTATACACCTCTTCTGCCCTTCAGACCTACATTTTGGCTAGCCTACCTATTGGGTTAAGAACTCGTGAGGCGTACTCTATACCGTTGCCTCCCGTAGAATATTTGCTTCCTACGTTAGACTGTAACAACACGGCCTAGAGGAGAACAAAATTCTTCTCTTCAGCACAGGTGAGGATTCATGGACACTGTATGGTTTCAAAGCTGCTGTACCTCTATAGCGATTAAATTTTCAATCTTTGGAAGGAGGAGTACTGTTGAAGGTGGTATGAAATAGATTTTATGCACATGAAGTCTATTGGATATATCTTTAAAGAAGGATGAAATTGATCAAAACAGTGCAACGTGAGCTCCACATGTGTTACTATGTGTTACTTAATGAGCCGTGTTCTAGCATTGAACGCGTTACAAGTTTGGCCAGATTTGAACTAGGTTCACTCATTAAGAGGCAACTACTCACCACATGGCAGCCCTTCATAAACTTCCGCATCAGCAGCCGTGAGCCATATCAGCTGTCCAGTCATAGCAACGTATGTAGAAACCTGGCGATGTACGCATTCGGAAGCATCTGCCGTTCTCTGATTATCCGTCCACATCACGCTTTCGCTCACAGTGCCTTCCACCCAGAAAGAACCTTTTTCAGCATTTTTTCAGTTCGGTATCGCAGTAGTAGGTCAGAGTCCCGGCATTTGTTGAGGAATGAGTTCTACGTTGAATAAATTCATCATGCTCATCTGCTGCTCATGCATACTCGCAGAAATAAATATAAACACAAGCATTCGCTTAGTTGTTCATGTGAGACTTACTCGGTCATTTTTCTGTGTTACTATAGAATTGCTAAGTTGAATGATCAGGTCATCGGTTGTGGATCGATAGAAACAAATTTGCTCTTTTATCCACGAATTCTGTTCGGCCCTTCTCCTACTGCACAACAGGCGCAAAAATTCGATCAAACAGAGCGCAGTTTTGTAAAATGAAATTTCCGTGCCTTTATTGGAAATAATGCCATGATTCTTCTGAATTTCCGTGTTGTTCTCTAAAAATTGTCAAATAAATTTTCGTCGTTCACCGAACTTTCCTTTTAACAATTTATATAAATTTTATCTTATAGTCATTTATAGACACATTTGTAACTTTCGATCTTGTGAATTATTCTTCTTCACCGTTTCACTCACTTTCCCTTCACTGATTTTTTGACTGAACTGCTCACCAAGTGACTCCAACTTTCGTAACTTTGTAGTTGTTTCGGCAGATCATGGGGGCAATTTAAGCATTAAGTTTGGTTTTTCTGTTTTCTTGCCCTATGCAAGCCCATTCGGTTTTGACCAAGTCTAACTAATAGCACACGACATTTTCATGCATTTCCTATGTAACTGCTATCGAAGCCTAATGGTGATTCACAGTATATTTTCAACAGCGTAGTGTGCTCTGGAAGGACTGCTACCTACCTAGCCATAGTGCCGAGCTCGCGCTGCACTTGTCGTTTGTTCTATATTAAGAGTGGTGAGTCAGCAAAGGGAGTCGTGATGGGCATTTCACTTCTGAAAGACATTCAACGTTTTCATTTCTGCTTGGGTCTTCACCGGGTCTCGGCTTCACAGCAATGGGATTAGCAGATGCCAATGATTAATGTCTCGTCTACGTAGTTAGCTCTGATGAGCTAAACATCAGCGCTAAAAGGCCCTCCTAAGATGCATCCTACTTAGCATTTCTAACTGGTGTGGCGAAGGTGCTCTAAATAATTTTCTGGCCAATTACACGAATTAGAGGAAATCTAGATGTGGTTCTATGTAATTAAGAATTATACGCCTCTCCCTTTTAAAAGGCTAAGTCGCATGTGCTCCTTTCAACTGCTAGAAACCCATGTTAACCATTTAATTAGGATACATATCTGCAATAAACTCCTCGTGATGTTGGAGTCCTAGTGCCTTTGGTTCCCTTCTTCTGCTAGCATATTCAATGGAACTGCCTATTCTCAGCTGCCTATCCTCATTTATTTGTTCACTAGAATTATTATCAATTTATTTACAAGAATTCCTGGACTGCGAGCAGATATTCCGCAGCTCCTTTTAACTTTTAAATGCTTGGAAAAGTGAGTGACAATATTTTTTTAATTCTTGTGCACCTGGTAGTGGTAGCAAATTGGGTGGAGGCGGCAGCACTCTGGTTAACGCAGGCTAACCCTCCCACCTATCCAGGTTCATTGAATATCCAGGCACCAGACTTGTCCGGGAAGGATAGAACCCTTATCGGAAGACCACTGCAAGATATTGTATAGGTTAAATTTAATAGACATTAATAAAGGACGACGTTAATCAATCAATCCCCTTTGGGATGCAACACGCATTCTATTGGTTTAGAAACTATTAAGTATCCGCCGTTTTTTATTCTGAATTTATTCTGTCATTGCATTTTGAATTTCGCTTAAAGCCTTTTGCACAGTGATACATGTCGATCGAAAGAGTATAACTGATCCACAAGAATGGTGGAGTTTTCGTTCGCTTTCATTTTCGCTTTCAACTTGCAGGTTATTAGAGTGGAGTGTATGGAAGGCATACATTATTTTTACCAACGGCTCCTTCTCTTTAGTTACCTTTTCTAACCTGAATCTAGTGATTTGAAAATAAGCAAAATTTAGAATGACCATAGAACAAAACATATAATTTGATAGAGCAAGACGTTCTCTTTCAAATTACATAAGAGACTGTGCGAAAAGAATTGGTAAGGATACTTTTCGATGTTCTAAATTTTCGCTAAAAATTGACAGAAATCAGAATGAGCAAAGAAACGGAGCAAACACTTTGATAGAACAAAACTTTTTTAAAGGCATAAAATACTGCTTAAAAAGGATAACCAAAGAGTAGAAGCTGTTCATGAAAAAAAAACACATGTCTTCTGGACACTCCACTTTGATGCTCTGAAAATTAACGAAAACTAAAATAGGACAAAAACTTTCAACACAAATTTTGTGGGGCAAATCATTCCCATTTGAATGATGTATAACCTTGTGCAAAAAATTACAAACGTAATCAGAGAGAGGCAGCTGCCGGCGAAGGCACCTTTTTTAAGCTTCCACTTTGTTGACCTAAAAATTGAAAAGGTCAAAAAGAAAAAATTAAAACATTTTTTCTGGCAGAGCAAAACGTTTTGTTTACTGTGTAGAAGACGTCTAGCGAAATTTGAAATAATATGTGAAAAACTTCGTTTCCAACCCAATACTTCATGCTACATGGGAGGTACTACATGGGATGTCGTGGAGACGGTTTGAATGCGTATTCGGCTATACGGTGCCTTGTGGTGGCGAGCCGACAAGCAAATCAGTATCTTATCCTACCCCAGACAAGTCTGGCATCAATTCATCGACGACAGGGGATGGAAGGCTTGGTTGACCTGGACGGAAAACCCCAACCGTTACACGCCATCTGCGCCTCCTCTACGACGCATGAGCCAGCTAGTTACAGAAGTACATTTGGGCACTATCGCGTTTTTGGACTTTTCCCAGCTCTTTATCCGTTCACGAATACGTTGATACAGGATGTTTTGTTGCGATCAAAACTCTTGCGCCAGGCGGGACTCGAACCCGCATCCTCTGCTTTCCGGGCAGCGATGTTCGCCTTACACCACCGGCGCTGTTTGGCCGCACGTAACATCCGCGATATCCTCAACGTATAGCCTCTCTACCAGCTGCTCCAGGCTTAAGCAAATGTGTTAAAGCGTTCATGAATAGTTTCATTTTGAATAATGTCGATCTGTATGGCCAGTTACCTTTCTCCATTTGAACACTAGGTCTTCTGCCACAGAATTCATTCGTATGACTGCTGTGAAAACTTTCCGGCTTTCAATATGGGTTGCTAGGCTTGGGAAAAAGACCCTGTTAAAAACTGCATTGTATCGCATTGATGACGATGTTTTCGTAGAAGCCGTAAAAGCTTATGTTATCTAACAACACGGAAGCTTGCAGCAGATATGCTGTTTTCTGCCCCACCAATCAGCGATCAACATTAAGATAACGGCAAGCTTAGAAATGCTGGGAAAAATTTGACCGTTATTTTGACGACGAGTAGATGACAGACCGCTTCACTAGTTTCTTAAACGTTCGTCGCTGCTTTCAGAGTTTTCCTTTTGTGAATACTGAGAAATGGAAGCAGTTGGGTAGAGATAGCTGGCGCTATACATAGGAAGTTAAGCATTTCCTCAACCATTGGAATGGAAAATATAAATGTTTCTGTCATAGTTCCCGGTTAGACATGTCAAACATGGTTTATGAATCTCCTTGTTCTATCTAAGGAAAAGCGTTCTGAAGCCTCATTTCTTCTTAATTGCCCGGCGTTGAACTGTAACGCTATTGAGTAGCACTGGTACTATAGTCCAAAAATTGCAAACTATCGACATCTTCAGAGACGGCTCTACCACATACGTTAGGCTAAACGGGCCTAATTTAAAATCGTTCAGAGGCTTCTTCTTTGCGTACCTTCTATTTCCGACCTACTCGTTGCGAAAAAGATATTTTTAGGAGAGGGTATTCCCACGACACCAACACTGAGCCGTTTTCTCAGACTTTTGCTTACGTCACCGCAGAATATTCTTTTATACATGATGGAGAGAGTCGTGGCCATGACCTTTGAATAGAATCTTTCGCAATAGAGCTACGCTTACACCTTCTTACTGCGCGTAGCTTCTCTGTGCTTTCAGTTTCGAGGAACTAAGCTTTGCGTAATGATTTTCATAACGGCTTTCGCGCTCTGTGGAAACCGACGATTCTGTGGAAGTCTACGATTCCGCAATTTCACTGGTGCCTACACATCTCACATAAGAGCGAGTGGATGCTAGTTATCGTCAAGCGTCAATCACCGTTTTCCCACGCGATTTCAAATTCAACTATGGTGCTTACAGTGTGCCACGACCCCCCTTTTTTTATTGGAGTTACGTTACGGAGTAGCATGCACAATCCAATCCATTCAGAAAAGCATCCACAAGATGATTCTGCTACTTTGAATTTCCTTCACGATACACGCAGAAAGATTTTAATGTTTAACTAAATTTCGACATTTTCGCATTCTCTAGCTTAACGATCTTCCTTCTTCTTCTTCTTTTTCTTCTTTTTCCTTATTTTCTTTTCTAAAGCCAATTTAATCCGTTCCTCATACGAATTACTCTCTTTACAGCGTATGGCTTTTAGTAGGCAATAAACAAATAAATAAATAAACGATGTCTGGCAACTCAATATCAGATCATCCAAGAATAGGCGTCAAGGTAACGTTTTGGATAATTTCGCATTCACTTAAACACAATGTGTTTACCTTGCAAAGCGACCCTTCACTAAATTTCCTTTCGAACGTTCTGTAGGCTTACTGATAGAAAACGGCATCAGATCCCTGGTCGGCATGCACTGTTTGGAAACACTTTGCGAAAGTTTTGTGATTTTGTAACATAGTGAACACGAATAGAGGAGTTTACCATTTGTTCCCATAACCTAAGGGGTGTTGCTATTCTTCCTAGCCATTCTTTTCTGATCATCTCAAAAAGCCTACCCGCTCTAATCTGTCACCATGGAATCACCTGGCGACCGCTCCAATGTACTGAATAATTCAGTCAAATCAAATCCAAAAATCAAATCGGAACTCCACTGAATGAGAATGCTCACAATGGAAACCTCGTTCGAAATCAGAGAAGAACTGTCTCGAGACTCGCTGCGTAAGCTCCAACTGAGTGCTGCGTGATTCTTTTTTAAATCTTCTGTCATGTCGCAGTGTATTAATCACCCAAGGATTAGGACTTAGTTGTTCCGGATATAAAGACGACCCAAGCATAAGCTGTGACACAATTTCCTCAACGTTTGAATAAGGCCATACAACTAGAATATAGCAACCATATTATCTAATGCTCTTCAGTGTTCCAGTGTGAAAGTCAGCTTCATCTCATGGATACGGGCCTGTAAAATGGTTTTGGTTGTTATTACACTTATGATTATTCGGTCATTACTTTCGCTTTCTAGAATTTTAGCACCTTTTAACCGCCACGAACAAAAACCTTGTTAAAGAATCTTTTTAAAAAATTTCAGTTTAAGGCATTTTGGCCGCAAGACACGAGAAATGTGCAAAAATTAAGGCTGTCATGAAGTGCTCAACTTATTTTGCATCAACAACGTGTTTTAGTTCGAGTCCTGCCTTAGATTAATCTCTCCGTAAAATATGAGAGTGCTTGAGAAATAAAGCGCCCCGACGCTTTTGATCAGTTCTTCAACATCAGTAACTAAGACCTACATGCCAATCGAATTGCTTTCGAATTGCCTAATAAATGCTGCTACGTAGCTTCTTAGAGATTGAAATCGAACTCATCCGTTGACCTGTTAATTTGTTCACCTTGCAAAGCGACCCTTCACCACTCCTCGATGACCAAAAATCGAGGCCTGACATTGAGTACTTCACGAAGCCGGTGATAAATTGGCCTCTCAATGCAACCGATGTGCAGTAATGCGTTTATTGTGGTTTTTCCTTTCTTTGATTTCTCTTTCTTATGCGATTCGAATGTTACCGGTCCTTTTTTCACGCGAAGGAAGAATGCGTTATTTTTACATCAAAATACATTTGCTTTCAATGCTCTCTTAACCTTATGCGCCTCTACCGCTCTGGAAACACTATCATCACGTTGGCACGTTTTGAATATAAGGGTGAGGGACGGCATACCGGGTTTGGAGCGCGCCGTGCATCCTACTTCAGCTGCATGTAGTAGAACAAACTTGAATAGATATTAATCTAGCATGTACAAGGGCTCATAGTAGCCATCCGTTGAATAAGCTAGAGGACTGGATGATTATCCTTAAACAACCACTGGGGAGGAGGATATGGAACTGGTCCAGGTGCAACACACGCACAACCTATGGTCAATGCGCAGTGCAAGCAACGGCCGGCGCTTCTTTAAATGAGCTTCAACCAAGTAGTACATGTAAAGGATAAAAGCGCACGAGAAAGCGGTGTTTTGAATAATCCTTCTTTCCTCTTTTACATGACCGTCACTTTGCCTTATCCCAAAACATACCACTGCGAAGATCAGCCGATGAACAGACCACCACTCATTCGTTCAGAAGCAAGTCAGGGATCAAATCGACAACTCAGCACGAGCCGAGGACTTCGCCGAAATCAGCACGAACAGTGCAAAAACATACATTTTTTACGTTTTATTTTACATTTTCAAGGTATACGTGGAGTACGCTTTCGACCCACTGCACAATGCGTGCTCCAAAAAATGTATGTTTTCTTTAAATGAAGCCTTCATCTTTGAGTTCATGCAAAGATACCTCTATGTTGCTCAGAATCCCTTTTTGGATTTTTTGCGCAATTTCTACCTCTATCATGATTCTGTTACTGATCTGTTCTGTTCTATTCAACAAGAACCAGCATCATCGGTTAGCAAGAATTCCATGGACCTGAGCTTGTCTCATCCGTCATGCTCAGCATTTTGCCCACTGGATACGTTTTTTTAACATCTTGACATGACTCTCCTTGAAGCAATAATCGAAAGCAAAGTACTCGACATAAGAGCATGCAAGACATGGAGACAATTAGACCCACAATCTTCCAATTGCTGCACATTTTTCTCTGAACGCTTTTATATGCCAGCAGTACTACTGGATTTTCACTGCTCTTTTGCTGCTCAGTGGCGATTTTTGACGGTCCTTTAAGTGACCTGTTTTGTTCTTAGTTGGACCTAAATATCTTTATGCGGAGCATGTTGGAGAAGAAACGGTGAATGCACGTCAAGTCTCCTCCTCTTAAAGCGGCTTTTAGGAGGACTCAGTTTTTTCATGAGGACTTCAGCACTTTCATTCGAAGACTGGCGCAAAAAAAAATGGGAAATGGGGGGGGGGGAGGGGGATACTCTAGCTACAACTCTCAGCCAGCCCAGGTGTGACCAGTATGAATTTACGCGTTAAATAACCGCAAGACACACACCACCAGGTCCACAGCACTGACCGCCAGCCGCTCGATCTTGATGCTAATGCGAAATGTTAGTTTCATCTCATATCGAGGCGCCGTCTCAGGGAGCCTTATGGGGAAACTTTATGGAGCATCTCCATTGAATTATGCTAATTTGCGTACATTTCGCTGCACAAATCATTCTGTTCTGTCCTTTGGCAGCAATTCATATGCCTAACTCTTTTAGCGTTCCCAATTTTTGATCTTATTGTTAGATTTACGCGTCCAGGAAGCTGTTTATTGCCTCCAAATTGCTCACAAGTTCCTTGCTCTCTCTGATTTAGATTAAGCTGATTGAAGTTGAGTTTACTCTCTGATTTAAATATGTCAGTTTATGTCACAATAACAAGAGATAACAAGAACACTCCAGAAATAACGGATGATTTCTTCCGAAAAATAGCAAATTCTAAAACATTAAATCTAACAAGGAAAGGTTCCCAACTCAAGGTGAGCTTTTGCGATGCTATTTTGACAGGATGTACGGCCGTATAAGCGGAGTCCAAAATTACAGCCAGTTTTTGCTGAACGCTTTTTTAAGGATCTGAAAAGAGGAGTGAAAACGTATGCGCAACACTGGTCAACTCTACGTTACCTCACGAGATCTGTTTCGGTGGCGCAGTCGGTGGGAGTGCCGCCTCATAGAAGCACACTGGCGGACCTTCGGGTTCGAATACGCGTACTGCGAATACTTTTGCACATATTAGCTTGTGGTTATTACGCTTTCTCATGATCACAGGAGTCAAGTATAGACCATTAATGCTTGCAACAAACCAAGGCTGTCTATTTGCACCTTCATATGTGCTGGTTTTTTGGGTGACAGTTGCTTACGTGTTCACGCAGGACCCTTCTCTACACCCACGGATTACGCGTTCAACGAAAAAGAAGTGGTCATTCCTTGCCAGGAGATTGTCCCTCTCTGGCTTTTGGTAGATACTGTTGGTGACATGCGGTAGTGTTTACCTGTTTCATAACTTTGTGGCATAGCTGTTGACTAACTAAAAGGGAAGAGTAAGAAGGCCTTTTATTTCCAGAGAAACGATATGGTGCAGATACGCATCGTCGAAAAACTAGCACATATGAAGGCACAAATAGACAGCCTTGGTTTGTTGTAAGCATTGGTGGTCTAAAATGGACTCCTGTGGCCATGAACTCATGACTCCTGTGAAATTAACAACAACTAGTAGGTGCAAAAATATTGGCAGTTTATTGTTACGCGGAATCGAACTCAACCCCCTCCACTGTGCTTCTATGAAGCGGCACTTCTACCGACTGCGCCATCGAGGCACATCTTGAAGAGCGTCATAGGGGTTGATGATTGTTGCGCACGTTTTCACACCTCTTTTTTCCAGTCTTTAAAAAGCCTTCAGCAAAAACTAACTGCGATTTTGGACTCCGCTTATACGGCCTTTCAACCTGTCAAAATAGCATCGCAAAACTCACCTCGAGTTGGGAACCCTTCCTAGTAATGCAACTCTAAATAAAAAGCTTTTAATGCCGATGTTAATCAGACCTTTGCGGTACATGCCACACCTTCTACTTCTATATTGTGAAGTAATTTCCAATGCCTGTTGTGCCTACAAGGTAGTCTGCGGTTCCTAGCTGATAGTCAGTTTAGCGCTTTAATCCTTCCCGCTCAAACGTGGCCCATATTCACTTGGCCCAGAGGGTTGGGAGATTCGTTAAGCTGGTTGAGACCCAAGCTATGAGTCGACACAGACGTTGCGCAGAGCCCGCGTTTCCTGCGAACGAATGTTTATTGAGGTGAACATTAACAGCCCAAATCTATCTCTTTGCCGACAACGAGGCTTAGTAAGCAATTCGATTGGCATGTAGGTCTTAGTTACTGATGTTGAAGAACTGATCAAAACCGAATCAGTCTTTAGTTCCTTATCAAGCTTTGTTCATATACCGCGTGGATTCTGGAGAATCGGATTCCCAGTGTTAACTGTTGAGCGTCGCCGCATGCTTAACCAGCGTTTTCCTCCGAATTTTAGAAAATCTTTTTCGTTTCGAAGATGTCTCATACTGCTATGATTGTTTCGTCATGCTTCAGTATCCTGTAGCCGATAATCTCGGTCTAACGTTAGCACTGATCACAATATTTTCAACCGGAGGTTCACAATTTGTTTTATAGAGTGAATAGATCTGCACATCCGTTTTTTCGAAATTTCGAAAAATCCACTTCTGATCTTTCGTAACAATTCAACGAAGGAATCACTTTTTGCTGATACACAACATATGAATTTCTCCTCAGCCAAGTGCTTCTCTATTTTCATTCATGTCAATGAAAACTAGCTGAAGAGCTTTTCTAGCTCTTCATTCTCAAGTAGATATGCACAAACTGAGAAGGTGAAAACCATTTTTGTCACGGACTTGGGCGTCGTTCTGTACGTCAGTCACGCAGTCACCACAAGCTTGCTCTCCTCGCTGTGCCTATAATGCAGGGCTCCGACTTCCTCCTTGAAATGACTGGTTTCGAATCTGCGCTGCGTAATATATGTGCTTTCCGAATGGAGCTAATCTGTCCAAATGCGCTTTTTATTGCTCATCGTTTCACCTAGGGCCTAGTGAGCATTTTCTACTGGTGCAAATATGTATTTTCATAATGCAAATCAGCAAGCCTATGTAAGAAACAATGCCATTCCAAGACTTTTAGAACGACATTATGTATAATTAAAATTCGATTACTTACAGTTAGATATTTTCGAATCTATGCAATTCGGAGGCGCACCGTTGGAAAAGCAAAACGAATATCAACAGGTTGGTCAGTCCCGGATAGGAAATTACAAAAAGATCTAACTTTTATGCTAGATCAGTGTGTCGCTATTGTAAATAGTTCTTTTCAATTTACCCGTCGTTGTCAAGAAAACTGTGAAGTGCTCCCTCCCATTGGGATAGACCCGTATTTTCAACACTTTAAAACGTCTGTTATATGAAGGACGCAAATGCAAAGTAGCATGTCGGAGCAAATTTCTTCTACAGACAAACAGTCTTCTAACAATCGTAGGAACTCCTAGGTCCTCGACAGTTTTTCACAATTAGTTGATCTTGTAAGCAGTGCCCATTGTGAAATATCATCACCTTGCAAATAATATTTTCTCGTCGAAACGCTGCGTACTGTTGTTGCCTGAATGACATGTCCTTCACGTGAACGTCCATTCTGTTTTCTCGAGAATCATGGCGAAGAAAGAATTTCACGGTTGCGTGGAATAACGGTTCTTTGAAACGCTACACCGCTTTTTTTACTCGACACATTCAGGACGCCTAGAATTTCTTCGGATCTATCAATTTGCTGTTCTATTCTCAGCAACTCCGTTTCTGCTCTATTCGTTCTGATTTTTCTTTTGGTTTATGGTTTCTCGTTTCTTACCAGTGATCGATTTTGTTTTTCTATAAAGACGTCTCACTGTGAAAGCACTAAACCCCTACTGGCACTCAAATCCCACATCGTCTCTAAGAGGCTCCCTACCGGTGTTGTTTTATGAAACGCAATTCCACATCATCCCTTAGCTAACCTGGCAGCACACATTCATGATGTTGGAATGAGCCGGCACTCTTCTCAATATTGGGATGAAGTTCTTAGAAATACGATTTTCGAAGGTATTCTGTGGAATTCTAAAACGGGTTGGAGCTCATGCATGGTGCCATTGAAAAGCGGTCTCCCAGGCAATTCCTACACGAACCGAGAATTTTAGCCTGATGAAATGTTCACCTAACATACCGATAATCATCGTGACGATGGTAGATTCAGAAGTTTTTAAACTGACTTGGAAAAGCCGACCTCAATTTAGATATTATTGTGTGGCCGTGAATTTTTAAAGATTTAATTGATCACTCTAACAAACGATCCAACCCCTCGTCAGTTCTTATTTGAAGCCCGCTCCGAAATGTTGCGCTGATGCAAAGCGGAATCCAAAGGGGGATTGTACAACCTTGACTATAATGGCGGCACTCAGAGCTCGGTATTCTTATGGAGCACAAGGTGTAATAAACTCCGTGTGAGCACTGAGTGGAGCCGCCTCGTATACCATGTATACTTTCCTGACTCGATTCCTTTTGAACGCCATCCAGTCTTCCTTCACCCTTGAGAGAGGCTAACGCATCGGGCCCAGACTTTCCTGATCCCTCTTCTGCCTTTCTAACTACAGTCAGCACCACCCTCAAAGTATCCGGTGCTTATGGTCCAACGTGTTGAAAGCCCTATCGGATTGTTGGTTTGTGAAGCTGTGCAGCACAGCTTCATGAACCAACAACTCAACACGAAACAACATGCCGAGATTCACGGAAAGTCGGACATGGAGTCTACACAGCAATGAAAGCCTTATTCATTTCAATATGCGCTGTTATAAATCATAAATAACCTCTGAATTCCCTTTCGCAGTCCTATGTAGGCATTCGACCTACATTACTCTAGTTTTCTAGTAGCTTCGATTCTTAGCAGTGAAAGAGAACCTCTATGAGTAGCCTGCCATAACCACTCTAAGCTTTTTTCTAACAAATGCATAGTGTTTAGCCTAACTCAGTGATTCTGTACGTAGTCCAAGTGGTTCATTACTTTACACAGCATTAAAGCTCCTAGACTAAAAATCGAATTTAAACGCGCAAAGCCAGGAAAATCTGGCTTTTTAAAATTAATAATTGTTTGCATAACTAAATGTGTACTCAAAATGCATCTGTTCTTTTGTTTTCCTTTTTCAATAGAACCAGCGTTTTATGTGATGCGTTGCCGGGAGACCGTTGTGGGCATCTATACGGTAGCAAAGGTTCAACGTATTTATCAACCTAAATTTTTTAGCTCGGCAAACGGCGTGCACGAATACGTCGTATCATGAATAGTTCGTTCGTGAGGCTATTCTGTCTAGTAATATGAAGATCTAGGGTGAATTGTATCAGGACAACCTCTTATCCCTCTCGTTGCAGCAGCTTCTGCATCTACATTCCCAATAATTCTGTGATCAAAGATCCTCCAGACCGCTAATTGTTGTGAATGTGAAAATAAGTGCACTGGCGAATGTTCTCCTCTGCTCGAGTGGAGCTTTTTGTTTCTGAGCGCGCTTGTTCCTATGATGTATGAGTGGCTGAAAAAAACCTCGAAACTCCGTGACAGAACTCAGCTCACAAACAAGTCAGTAACCGCCTATCGGCAGCTTCTGTTCCGCTGCTGGTGGTCGTGGCTGATGCCCTCTGCCCTAGTCCCACTATGTAGTGTTGACCATGCGCGTATAGGCACCTTCATGCAGTTAGAAGCGCGCAACAATCACAGTTTAGTCGTTTCCACATCTTTTGAGCTGTATGCATTCACTCGCCCAAGAGTTTCCCTCGCAGTAGTTCTCCGTTTCTTCCAGCATTCTGTTCCCATCACCTCCTTCACGTTCGTTCGTTCGATCTTTTCGGGCCGATTACTATAATACTACACGCCATTCCCTAGCGCGTTATGTGCTGGGTGCTTGCGTGAACGCTCAAATGTTCTCACTGAATCTTCTAATTGCAGCAGCAAAAATTACGGGTTAACGATGGATGAGAGCCAGCTCAGCAATTCCACGTCATTGTTTAGAGGTTAGTTCCGGTTTACATCGATAATCGTTGTGCATTCATTAGCGCTTGCTTTTCTAAGCATCAAAACAACCTAGTTTGCTAGTAATCCCACACCGAACGTCCTCACTCATCGCAAAACGACTCCTTCCATAGCTTCAGCTACCCCACTCTTTTGAGCTGTCTCTCTGCTGCGCATTGCTTGCCGTTTCTCAGTACACAGTTTGTTGGACATCTAACCTAGACTTCATGATTTAAATTATTTAGGCTGATCAAAGGGGAAAACTTCCTGCAATGGTTCTGAATTCGTCTTCATTCCTGCAAAGTGAAAGTGAACTCAAATGTGACAATCTTCAGAGCTAATAGGCACCACTGTATTTATTGACTGCATTTTCTGCTAATTGGTTAGAGATGGACCCTGCTCAAAAGATACTTCCTCACTCGTATTCTTGTTGTCGATTTTGATTTTATCTATTACCTGAAAGGGTCCAACTTTGCACAGATAAATAGGCAATTGAAAAATCTGAGGAAGGAGACGAAATTGCGATTCTGCGTCACTTCTTCTACTGCTTCTTTCGGTCCCTTTGTAGTGCTCTCGTAGAGTCATCCACTAAACATTCAAAAGGTCGAAACCAAAACTGTAGAGCGAAAGACTGCTAACATTCACAAGTCTAGAATTCTATGCAACTTTTCCACTTTAATTTTTTTGAGTTTGTTCATGTTTATCTATGTAATATAAAACAAATTTATTCGCAGGTTTCTTTCTTTCCTTAGTGCTACTAACCCAATGTGATGTTTCCTTTTTTTAGTCTTTGTTAAGCCATAGAGGATAAAAGGCAAAGGATAGCATTTATTAAACCTTGGATACGCCACGCTTTCTATAATACTTGCATACACGACAGAACATCCTTACTTGAACCGTGAAGTCAAACCTTAAATGACGATATTTTTGAGCGAACTGCTTATTTTCTTGATTGGTTTAAAGCGTAGGAACTATTAGGTTGGCAACTAATTTCGTGGACTCCCAAGAATCTTCAGCAAAAGTATTTATTATCAAATAACTAATGACAATCTTTAATTAAAATAAGATCCCTCAGAACGCAGAAGTGCTTCCCACATGTCAGGTAGCTGGTCTATCCCACGGCCATAGCTCGTCAAGAATGGTTCCAGCACTAATGCTGTAATCTACTCTTCTCAACCTGGCCGCGCGCAGGCTGAACTCCGCTGGAATCGGTTCAGACAGATTTTCAGGAGCGGAATTATCTATCAGCAAGACAACGCCAGATCACACGTCACGAATCGGGAGCTTCAAAAAATCGAAGACCTTAGCTGGGAGCGTCTAACTCACCCAGCTTACAGCACATGCTGTGCGCCAAATGACTAGCACCTTTATAGCACGCTGCAGCACTTCTTGGTTGGAGGACGATTTATTAATGTGGACCATGCACCTCCAAGGATTCTTGGCTTCAGAAGCACAGGAATTCTACAGCTGTGGGATGGGCCAGGTAGCTGATAAATGGGAAGCAGTCCCGCGTTCCAACAGATCTTACTTTGGTTGAAAACTGTTATTTGTTATTTGTTTATGAACACTTTTGTTGAGGGCGCTTGAGAGCCCACGAAATTAGTTGCCAACCTAATACATACACGTTAATCCTGTTGGATTGTGCACAACTTGACCATTGAGGGCGTTCATCGGTTTACTACGTAGAGGATGCTCTTGGCCATACGTGATTCGGTTTTCCTGAACTCTTAGCATGAAGAGCGCTGGTTGAGGCCTAGAGCATGGTTTACGCCTAAGTTTGGTTAATAAGGTCTGACTTCCAACCTCGACCTGGCACAGTGTGTTGTGACCTGTCATGTGTACCCTATCATAAGCGGATGCACCCTTCGCTTCGAAGTATTCCAATGCTTCACTCATACATACATAATTGTCACTGTTCTGAAAGCCCACTTTCTAAAAAGTCTTCCTCAAACGCTTGTCACTGCTTTTTGCAGGATTTCTTTTCAAAAATGAGATTTCTGCTACACGATAAAATCCAGTTTGCTTACAAATATGTTGTTTAGATGATTACCTGCTGATTTAATCGCGTTGAAGCTCCAACATATCGGAACTATTTTTGCACTGTTTTGAGCGTTCAAAAGAGGAGGAGCAAAGTCAGAGGAAAGGCAGAGAGCTCCCGAATACGCCACCAGTTCGCACTCCACTACACCGGCGATTTTTCTTTTCTACAGATGGAATTATGTGGCGACATCCACTTCTCGCACTGCTTCTGGCAACCTTCTGTCTGCTCACCGTCGCCGGCAATTGCTTAGTCGTCATCGCCGTGTGTACGAAGAAGTATCTCCGGAATCCTACGGGGTATGCCATTTACAAAATAAGGCAGAAATCGTCCTTCCGGTGAGTAACATTCTCTGGTTCCAGGTATCTCATTATTTCTCTAGCGATCGCTGATCTAATCGTCGGATTAGTGGTAATGCCGTTGAATTCGCTTTTCGAAATGGCTAACCACGAATGGCTGCTAGGTAGGTTTCATACACAAAATCACACCACCTATGTTTGATTTAAAAAAATCAAAGAAAAATAAATAATGCCAGCGCCCACCGATCACGATAGATATTATTTATGATTAAAGCAACCACTTCTATTCCCTGAATACACCTGGCCCGCCGTAATTGCCCGTCATATATATATATATATATATATATATATATATATATATATATATATATATATATATCGCCCTGTTTTTTGCATAAATATCACCTCTTATGTGATATTTATGCAAAAAACACTCTCGGCCTCTACTCGATCTATGGAGTCGTAAGAGCACAATAGTGCTGAAAAATAAAAATAAAAACATGCCAAGAGCCATACACAAATATCAGCTGTACGGGGAAAACGCGAAACCAACATCACGAGCGAGAGGCGAACCTTTGAAGTCTCCTACACAAAATCGTGGCGCTTTCCGCTGTGCCACCGAGTCGCGTTCCACAGCGGTTATGTAGTTCAACACATGCCGATGCCTACCTGCCAGACGTTGCAGTCGTGATTGCTTAGCGAACTTTAAGAGACTCTTTCTCATTTCGTGCAACGAAACGGCAAAAACGACGCATATTTTTAAAACAACTGAAGAATGGGGATTCTTCCTATATGATTCGCTTGCGTCGTTCTTCAGACCCTTCCTTGCAAACTACGAATTGCGCTCAACTTAGCGATTTGCCTTGTTGAATTCTTCTCTCGCGCCTACGCGAGACCTTGCTGGGGATGCAGCTTAGCCTAGGTGTCACCACCTTAATAGTACTGCCCAAATAATGGTAGAGCCTTCCTAAATATTCTGCCAAATCTAGCCTGGTCCTTACAAGAGCATTCTACTAATCCGACGGTAACCTGCAGGTGGAAAATTTGTAAAACCCACGGAGAACTAACACTGTCTTAAACAACTACCGAAAAAATAACGATTTTATAAAAGTTGCAGTCGCAAAACATACTAGGGTGCCTTTGCAACCATTTTAGCTGCCGTAGAACTAATTGCTGCGTCAGCTCCTCTTACTTTCAAAATCGATATCCACTAACTTCGAGTGTTCTAGGCTTGACAATGTGTGACTTGTTTCACGCGCTGGATATTCTGGCATCCACAAGTTCCATATGGAATCTTTGTGTAATTAGTCTCGACAGGTACGATCTAATTTTTAATTTGTAGTCTTGTTAGTTTTTCTGCTCCACATTTAGAGGGCCAGAGATACATATCCGAAAAGTTCCGTTTTTATTTTGCTGAAGATGGGCTCTAGTCTTCCGCGAATTCCAGATATATGGCTGGGCAGGATCCGATAGGCTATCGTGACAAAGTGTCGAAACGACGCATTCTGATGGCCATCTGTTGCGTTTGGATGATGTCAGCGTGTCTGGCATTTCCGGCAATCATTTGGTGGCGCACCACATCACCTCATCTCTATGAGAACAAAGTAAGTTCGAGGGATCCCAGACATCCCAGACAGTAATAAGAGTGCAACCAGACAAGTGGACTTGCTGAGCAGTGCACGCCTTCAGCTCTCAAATATCGTGCATGCATCGGACAATGCATTCTAGGAAACGACAGAGAAATGAGATGGAGGGCATGGCACAAAAACATACATGTTTTTGCCGAAGGACCTGATTTTCCAGGTCCTTCGACACAAGGCAAAAATACGAAATAGACTAGGTTTCCTCGTCATAGAATTTACATAACTGAAAACCAAATTTATAGCAATAACGAGTAATCTGAATGTAGCTGTCCCGTGGATTGGTATTGGATTGATGAGTATGAACTTCTGCAAAGAAGCATTTGTATTAGTTGAAATTAATTTTACTTCACAATGCCGAAGTTTACCACTCCTCAGAACTAACCAGAGGGCTAGAGTCAGCGTTAACCAATCTCTTGATACCATTCATTGCACTGCTATGGGTGGGAAGTAATCTGAATACGTTCTTCGTCCATACAACCGCTTGCAGTAGCTAGCCGATGTACAAGCAAGGGACCCACCCTTCCCAGAAAGTCGGGCACAAATTCGCAGACCGCGAAGAGATGGAAGGCCTGGATGGCCAGGCAGGAATCCCAGCCAAGAACCTCGATTCTGCGACAACAACGGAGAACTAAATTTTGAATAATAGGCCATTCGTATAGGCAGTTGTAGGACTGACACTCACATGAAAGAGATGTAACGCTTCTTATATTCATAATGATGTGTCTTTCTAGAAAACACGTTTTGTTGCTATAGAATATCAGTAGTAGCATCATTAAGAACATCGTAACCCTTTGAGGAAGGTGATATTCTCTGGAGATGCACTTTTTAATGCTAGAAGCATAGCGCTGCTTAAATCTCTTTGTAGACGTCGGGGCACTTATTTAAAACTTGCATTGTGCAGCAACGCCATTTTTTTGAGATTGAAAGTCTAGCGCCATGTGCGACTCGAACCCGCACCAACTGCTGACCGGGAGGGAACGCTCTACGCCATTGCATCACGAGCGAAATCGAACGCAACATCCACACCCCATGGGACCGACCGACCGTTATTTTGTTAACATGGCTGTCTATCTGTATCAATATATTGCTAGCTATATACTGGGCGTGCTGGCGTGGAGCGCATTCGGAAGTGATGCCGGCAGTCGCGTGCGCTCGATACCAGGTTCTTGGTTAGGACTTCCTGCCCAGGCCAACCAAGAATTCCATCCCTTCGGGTCGGTGGAATAGTAGCGCACTTGTCTGAGAAGGACGCAGCGCAAGCAATTGTATAGACCAAATACAAGTTCAAATCAAATCGACTCCACGACGTGCCGTAGAAGTGGAATGGTGCATACCAAAAGAGAGTGCGTAGCGCTGCATGTTACAATTTTTGCCGTTTATGGTCTTTCCCCTGGACTGCTATGGAATCCGAGAAGCATATTTCCCTGTTTTCTGTCCTGCCATCGCTACCCGCGCCCTTCTTTCAGGACAAATGCCTTTTCACCGATAGCGCCATGTACGTTGGCTTCTCATCACTTGTGTCGTTCTACATTCCTCTGTGTCTTATTCTGTTCGCCTACGGCAAAGTCTTCGTGATCGCCACACGACACTCTCGTGGCATGCGAATGGGCATGAAAAAGGTGCGTTTTGAAGTCAGTGCCCTTCACTAGGTGCTAGATTTCCTGCTTTTGGCATGAATTTCGAAAAAGCCATAGTGGCACCAGTAAGTTCTACATTCGTTTATATAAGCCCCACCTTTTTCTCTAATGACGATGATCTAACTTACCTTTCGATGAATGGAAAACATGGCTGTCGGTTCTATAACACGCTTCCAGAAACTCGCTTATCAAGCGTATAATCTAAATCCTTGTTTTCGTGGAGGAAACATGCATGATAAAAACACAGCGAAGTGACAGCGAACAATTAAAGGTAAGGGGAGGTGTAATAAATCCATTTCGCAGCATCGTATGTGTCGTAGGACCTCTAGTTGACCACCATGGCGCAAAATTTTTCAGCCCTCCATAGAGCTCTTTGTTCTCTAAGACCGTTGTTCATATAGAGAGCATTGGTATCCTCCACGACTGATTTGGAAAAAAATTCCGATTTCTCAAATCTTATTTAACCTCAAGCAGGCAGGCATTTACTGCCTTTCAATCCATTCGGGAAAGTGAGAAGCTCGTTCCTACATTAGTTTGCAGAGCTGATTCTCTCTGGGTGGCAAACCCACCTATTGTGCTTTTTCTCTAAATCATTGCCACCAACGAGCGTTTACATTCTGGGAGTTGCGTGCTTGAAATCCTTAACTCAACAGCGCTGTAGCTTGAGCCTTGATGTATCTTTACTTCCTTCATAGCTCTTCTCGTGATGGCCTCTCCGTAGTCACGATTTTTGGTTTTTGATCAAATTTGCTGGCCAATGGGTGATGTATAGGAGATTGACTGTGTCGCGGCGAACCGGACAACTGATAATACGGAAGAGTTACGAGGCGCTCTGTCCCCTCAACTAGGAATCCGGTAACGAGACGAGATTAAGAGCCTAGTGTCCATGTTTCGGAGCATGATAGGAAACTTGCCGTTTCAGGTGAAATGCAAAAACGGTCGAGGACGGAATCAAGTGGACTCCGAAAGTGTGCTGTCGAGCGAGAACGAACCCACTCTGCGCATTCACATCGGCCGCGGCAGAAAGATGAGCCGAAGCCTGCGACAGCCGCGAACGAACAACGAGTCCACCCGGTTACTGCTTAAACAGGTGCTGAATAGAAGTGCTCCCTCGTACAAAAGCGATATCAAAACTGTTCTCAAAACGAAATATCATCAGGCTGGTGCGCAACTATGGCGTCTCTTACCTTTTACCACCATTGAAGAAAGGAGTTTCCCTCAGTTCTTATTTATTTATTTATTTATTTATTTATTTATTTATTTATTTATTTATTTATTTATTTATTGGCTACGCTACTAAGGGGCATGCTAAGAACTTTAACAAAAAAGGCAAGGTTATTAGGACTGAGTACTGTGCCAAAAAGGAAACAAAAAATTAACGAAGAAACCAACAATTCTAAGTAATCGTTAGTAGTAACATAGTAAAACAACATCCAAAAGGTGAACAATAGGCCAACCCTATCAGCGTTCTGAGTGATAAACATTACTCTAGGTCAATCCAAAGGTAGATAACTATAGAAACTACGCAAAAGGCTATATTAACCGTAGTACGCTTCAAATGCGATGAGAGTTGCAAAAGGAAAAGTTTTTCTTGAAGCATCATATTATAGCACGAAAAAAACACACATAGCAGTGAGATGACCCAAACTGCTATTTATTGTTGCTAGACAGGAGTAACTGTAGAAGGTCAGCGGCGTAGTTTGTGATCCAGGTCATCCAGGACACGCACCACCAGGCGGACTTCGTATCTCAGGAGTCTCATTATATGTATGTACTGGTACGCACCCAGTGGCGGCCTGGAGACATGAATGTCAAAAAGTGAGACGAAGCCAAGCAGGAAGGAATGTCCCACATAAATAAATGAACTGCTTACACAAATTCATCCTGTTCGGAGAAATCGTTGCAAACAAGATGCCCGATTAGAACAATAACTCTCAGCAACTCATCAACCACAGCTCAGCGCAACTCAGACTAACTTTGATTGTAAAGAAGACTGAAGGAGCATTTGCTGACCCAAAACTCACAAAACGTTGCCTAATGCTACTAATCCCAATCGGCAACTTTTTGGGAAAATAATCTTCACTTTTCAGAATTCGAAAGCGAGTTTATAAGCGTGGAACTACTAACCGCGACAACAAAGCATAGAACGTACCCATCCTAAGTTGACATAAGAAAACGCTCCAAAAAAACTCACCACGTATTAGTGGTCTAGTTTGGTTTTGTTATCGCTTACCAAAGTGACTGAAAACCTCCTTATCATATAGTTGACCCTAAAACATAGCGACGGTTTGAGCTTTTCGGATCACGTTGCATTTAATGCTAGAAGTAAAAGAACGATCTGCTCAGTAGGAGTTAGAACATTGCGCCTATTGGTAATGTGTATGCTGCTTGAGACTTCAGATTGAACCGGTTAGCGGATTAAAATCGGAAAGATGCCCATCATAACCGTGTTAATCAAAACAATGGAATAGATTAATAAAATGTGAGCCGTGAATGCAACAGATAATAGCACGTCGCTTCCCATCTGATCATCTGTTCAATGGGAAGTATATATGAGTAGTGGAGCGACGGTTCGCCCTGAGACCACTCTTGTTTCCTTTTGTGCACATAATCCAATTTTACAATCCGCAAAACACGTTGTATAGGTAAATATTAGGTTGGCAACTAATTTCGTGGACTCTCAAGAATCTTCAGCAAAACTCTTTATTAACAAATAACTAATGACAATCTTTAATTAAAATAAGATCCCTCAGAACGCAGAAGTGCTTCTCATATATCAGGTAGCTGGTCTATCCCACGGCCATAGAGTTAATGTGCTTTTAAGGCCAAGAATCTTTGGAGGTGCATTTTGACCCGGTCCACATTATTAAATCGTCTTCCAACCAAGAAGTACTGCACCGAAATAAAAATGTGGTAGTCACTCGGCGCAAGGTCTGTGCTGTAAAGTGTATGAGTTTGACGCTTCCAGTCAAGGTTTTCTATTTTTTTGAGGCGTCCGGTTCGCTACGTTCCCTCCGTTTGGTGGTGTCAAGAAGGTACTATCTTCTGGGAGCTCATCAAGAACGGTTCCAGCATTAATGCTGTAATCTACTCTTCTCAACCTGGCCGCACGCAGGCTGAACTCCGCTGGAATCGGTTCAGACAGATTTTCAGGAGCGGAATTATCTATCAGCATGATAACGCCAGATCACACGTCACGAATCGGGTGCTTTAAAAAATCGAAGACCTTAGCTGGTAGCGCCTAACTCACCCACCTTACAGCACAGGCCGTGCGCCAAATGACTAGCACCTTTACAGCCCGCACCAGCACTTCTTGCTTGGAGGACGACTTATTAATGTGGACCATGTCAAAATGCACCTCCAAGGATTCTTGGCTGCAAAAGCACAAGAATTCTACAGCTGTGGGAAGGGCCAGGTAGCTGATAAATGGGAAGCAGTCCCGCGTTCCAACAGATCTTACTTTGGTTGAAAACTGTTATTTGTCATTTGTTTATGAACACTTTTGTTGAAGGCGCTTGAGAGTCCACGAAATTAGTTGCCAACCTAATAGTTTCAGACCCTTATCGGCCGCCAAACGTCTGGTTCTTAGGTGGTCCGCCAGAAACCCCGAAAGTGGTAGTCCTCTTTAGACCTTCTGGGTCTTATTAATGAATAAAAATAGTCTCGCTTTTTGTATCTACCATTGTTCTTGTCCACCAATCGTCTTCGATTCCCACTTCGAAGCGTTTCGGCTGCAAAAAAAGTCGATAAACTTCATTGACGAAGTCCAGAAGTTTATCGATCGGTACTGATTATTACTCGACGATCTTCTCAGGTATTCTCCGGGATCTCTCTTCCTTTCTCGCTCAGTGCAGGTGTTTTTTTAACTTGCAGTTTTCCTGGTTTAGCCAGTTGAAGTTCTTGAACTTTTATTTCCATGAGAATGAGAGCAACAAACTCTGGGAGGCGGAAATGATAGGTTCTTGGAGTCGAAGAGGGTGCAATTTCGCTAAATATGGCTATCTATTACATTTTGGATTACTGCACACTCTGTGGGCTCGTTCCCGTCACTCGACTTAATTTTTAATTTCATTTGATAGAATTTTCCATGATTGACATTGTGTGTCAAGCTTCGAGTAGCATTTGAATGTCACCTGTATCACCTGTCGTCCCGTTGGTCATCGACCTGTTCAAGCGGGGGCCAGCAGCGTCTCCATTCGTCCCTGTGACGTGCCAGAGTGATCCAATGGATCCTCCTCGCTCGAGGGACACGAAGAGCGTCATATCGGTCGTTCAGGGCTTTCACGAAAAAGTCCGACCGACGCGTTGGTGGGCGTCCTGGTGTTCTATTGACATCCCGCAAAATCCAGTCGGTGATGGCTTTCGTCCAGCGGGTGTCTGCGAATCGCATTACGTGGTCGGCCCACCTAATTTTCGACGACTTGGCCCATGCGAGAGCGTCTCTGATCTTCGAACGTCGGCGAAGCTCGAAACTCCGGAGGCCTTCTCTCACTTGCGTGAGTCGTGTCACTCCGAGCATCGTCCTCTCGATTCCACGCTGCGCGACGCTGATCGCGTATTCATCCTGCTTTCGTATAACCCCGGTCTCTGAGGCGTATGTTAGGAGGAAGATTGGAGTCGAATAGGTGGGCACGGAGTCGGACGTTCTTCGTCTTCTTCACGACTTCTTCGGCACTCTTGAAAGCTCCACAAGCCGCTCGTTTCCCACTGCTCAGTTCTGGTGCTAGGTCTTTGGCAATGTTGACTTCGCGACCCAGATACACATAGCTGGAGCATTCGTAGATGTTCGTTCCGTTGAGCGAGAATGGGGCATCAGAAACTCATCCGTTCCTCATGAACATCGTCTTCTTAAGATTCAGCTGCAGTCCAACGTTCCCGCATACACGATCGAAGTCCGCCAGCATTCGCTCCGCCTGGCTGATGTTTGGTGTTATGAGTACGATGTCGTCAGCGAAGCGAAGATGGTGCAGTTGCCGGCCGTCGACCTTCACTCCCATGTCTTCCCATTCTAGTTCGCACATGACGTTTTCGAGAGTGGCACTGAAGAGCTTCGTGGATATGGTACCCCCTTGCCGAACCCCTCTCTTCACGTCGATGACGACGTCGTTGTAGAATGGAGAGATCTTGGTCGTGAATCCATTGTACAGCTCTCGAAGTACTCTGATGTACTGAGTAGGAACGCCCTGAGTGAGCTGGGCTTCGAGGACTGCTTCAGTCTCGACGGAGTCGAATGCCTTCTTCAGGTCGATGAGCGTAAGGCAAAGCGGCAGCTTGTACTCTCGCGACACTTCGATGAGCTTCGTAATGGTGTGTATGTGGTCGATCGTGCTGAATCCTCTCCGAAATCCTGCTTGTCCTTCGTCCAGCGTTCTGCTGATCCTATTCAGGATGACTCGAGTGAAAGCTTGTAGACTACGGACAGCTTGTAGACGGCGATAATTGCCAATGTCGTGCACGTCTCCCTTCTTGTACAGCAAGACGGTCTTGCTGGTCTTCCACTAAGATGAAACCTTGCACTCCGACAGGTAGCGTGTGAAGAGCCGCGCCAGAGTGTTGATGAGCGCTGGTGGGAGGTTCTTCAGGTGTTCGGGTCTGATCCTGTCAGGACCGAATGCTGTATGTTTCTTCACCGACGAGATGGCGTGCCGGATTTCGGAAGGGAGGACAGAGGGAACGACGTATCCATCCTGCGGAAGATGGCATGGGGGCAGGTAGACGTGGCTATCGAAGAGATCGGAGTAGAAGTCGTGGATGACCTTCTCCATGGTCCTTCTGGAAGAGGTGTTGGTTCCGTCAGGATGTCGGAGAGCGGTCATCTTGGTCTTGAAGTTGGCGAGGTTCCGGCGGGCATTGCGGATGCTCAACCCTGCCTCTGCTGCTTCAGCCAACAATTCCGCTCTTGTTTCCTTGAGATCTTCCTTTATCGCCGCTCTGCATAGCTTCGCAAGCTCGGACGTCAGCTGGTAGTTGATTGGCGCTCGTGCTCCACGCTGGCGTATAAGCTCGAGAGTTTCAGGTAACAGGCCTCTCTTGGTGGTCTTCAAGCTCTCGGCTCCCTTGGCACTATCGTGGAGATGGTGCACGAAGCGGTTGTATTCCTCATCGACGTTGTCCATGACGTGTCTTCGCTGCATCTTCCCAAGGGCCGGCAAGAGAGGTGTAGAGGTCCCAGCATTTGACCAATCAAAATAATTAGCGTTGTTGATGTATTGATAGTGATAACTGGCGATATTATTCGAGTTTCACAGAAATCGCTGGACTGTGATTATCACGAGGCTCGCACTAAACAGCGGTTGTCTACAAAGAGCAGCTGTTTGTTTTTTCAGTTGCGCTAATTGGAGCGCGTGTAAGTTCGAAGAAAACTGTGAAAAACATGAAAGCTGTTCGGGAATGCGAGCGGGTTACAATTTGCAGCGGTCGTCCTGAAAACCTACCGAGTCATCGGAGCTTCACTTCGTCAAAGAGTTTCAAGCGCACATTGTCAACTGTTGATTAAAGCGATTGAGAAACGTGTGTACATGCGATCTGCAATGACTATGAATCACCTCTGTTCAGGTTTCGTGCAAAAGCCTTATCGAAAGAGACGATCAGACGATGATGAGCCCTCGAGCTCCACTCTTGCGGCAGGAATCCGCCAACAACCCACGGTCCCTATTTCGAGTTCGAGCTGCCGGCGTGCCGTCATTCCGTTCCAGCACTCTCAGCGTCGCATCACCGGTATGCTTATTCTGCGATTCCTTTTGTCAGAATTACCACAGGTGTAAAGCGACTGACGCTTCTTAGGCAACTTCGTGTCCAAATCGTTCCCACAAGGAACGGATACTAGGTGCCCATGGACAATTTGCGATGAGATATCACTGGAGGCAGCTTCGAACGCTGCGTCCAAATATGCTTCTGGGAACGAAGTTGTGGACCACTTTCAATTTGCCTTCTCAGCCCTCTGTCTGTTCGCAGAGTCCACCAATCACAAGGCGAGCTGGAAACAGCACCGGTTGTTGAGCAGCGGTGACGCAGTGGATAGAGGAGTAGTGTAGTGGTGACGCGAAATGGTGTGTGGTTCGACTCTCCGGTGGGCCGGTATTCTTGCACTTCCCAAAAAAGATCTGCCACAATAAAGCAAAGCACTTCATGTAAAACCGCAACGGAAAACGTCACCAGCAAGGAGACCAGTTTCCTTGGTACTACTATGCCTTCATGAGTCCAGACTTGGGGAGGTTTCTGCACATAGATATAGCCTAAAAAGGTTACTTAAGGCGCTGATCACAGCATATATAATGACTGTCCTTAAATTTTTGATCAATGACGAAGGGTTGCTGTAGGTATTGGTAAGCATGGGTGAATGACCTCTAGTCACCAACACCCACCATAGCCCACTGTACTAAATCGAAACTCTATAAATGAACCTTATTATAATCAGCGGAGGAAGATGATGAGTAAGCACTAATCAATAGCGTAGATCTTTTCGCTTCGATGAAATGGAGGTGTCGAAGAAAAAGGCGAATTTTGCAGTTTGGTATTGCTCGGAAATTCCCCTGAATTTACAGCTTTGTAGTGGATGAGCCAGGTTTCACTCCTCTTTACGGAATGCGGCACTCGCCGAATCTCATAACTACATTTTGATTCATATCGTCTTCAAAATTCTTCACTTGAGGGGGGTTGCCATTTAACGCACTGATCACCAGCCCTGGGAGATGGTGGGGTCACTGTAATCTATTTCGCTTAAGCTTCGAGCAGAGAGGTTAGTGAAGTCGCTGGTCAATAATGTGAGGTTCGCCTTAAATTTTCGATTCATTACGGTAGGTCGCGGTCAGTATGGGTGAGTAAGGGTCACTCACTCATGCTCACCAATACCTATCGTAATCCACCGTAATTAATCAAAATTATAAAAACAGACCTACCATAAGTGGATAAGGTCGGAGCTAATCGGTTGAGTGGGATGCGCTGCTCATCTCTGCAGAGAATCCTGAAGGTGGCTTATGTATAGAAGGGTTTGAAGTGACCATCCCATAGAAAAGTCAGTTTTATTTTTCCCGAATACGTCCGGAACTGACTTACCGAACTAGATGAAGGGGTTATAGAAGCGGCACTATCCGATTCATAGCTACGCGAGCAATAACTAACAGCTGAGCAAGGTTTTAGCAAAAATAAATAACCCTTTGAAGTAGCGAATTGCATCAGCGAGAATGTCCCGCTAGCCCCAATTTGTGTAGCGCAACTATCACAACCACCTCTGCTCATTCACTTTATTAAAGCGTGTGCTAGCTGCCTTTACGTCATCACGATGTCCTCATTCTAGGTACAACGCGATGAGCTAAGCGACATCTCAACAGTCAGCTCTCCACAGATGGGACGACGAAAATTGAACGTGAGAGAGAAATCGCGTCAGATGGTGAAATACGTCCATGAACAGCGAGCCGCTCGAACTCTCTCCATCGTCGTTGGAGCGTTCATCCTCTGCTGGACTCCCTTCTTCGTGTTTTTACCGCTGACTGTGCTCTGTGATACGGTGGGTTTTCCAACACTTTAGTGGGGGTGCCTAATAAAAGGTGCCTAAATTACTTGAAGGTCAGCCACATCTCAAGGATACTTTTTTATCAATGTTGAGCGTTTAACTTCTTGATGTTAGCGCCTATCGATGATTGAAACAGTCGTGCTTCTAGCTGCAAAAACTATTCAAACAACTATTCCAGCGCTTCAAAACACAAACTCCTCAAGAACTTATGACAGTCTATGGGGTAGCCGAGGTTAGAGCACCAAAATTACTCTGTGGTTTATACTGTTCCCATGTGTGAAGCCTCGTATTCTATCGTTTTCGAGGAACACCACGACATACAGTCGCCTTAGCTTGCTTAGCTTCAAAACTACGCTGCTATTCTTAAGGTACAGATCATGTTAAGGAATGTCTGATGGTGGGCACAACTTATCCACCCAATCATATCCTCGCTTTCACTTATCACACAAGACCCATTACACATATACGGCTATCAAGCGATCTAGAAACGTGTAGTTTTCAGGCGAACAAGAAGGTTGAACAAATGCTGGTGCGAGCTAGGCGCTGCTTGTCAGCCAAGTCATGTGGTACCCACTCCCACCTCTTTTTCTCCATGTCAGTTGAGACCAGATGCCTTGATACTGTAGCAGAGCGGGCACCCATACCTGCTGCTATCTTTCGGATAGTTGTGTCCGGCTTTGACCCAACAGCTGCTCTTAAAATTCGATCGTCTAGCGACATCCACCGCCTAGGGACAGGTTTCTCCACGAGGATGAAATCTCCAGAAGATGATCTTTACGATCAATATCGCCCTATCTCAACGATTGATGGCAATCGACAGCGGGCCGAAACTTTATCCCGGCGAAGTCAAGGTCGCCAAACACGAATCTGAAGTTCGTTTTTGATGTTTCGATGGCAATAAATCGATATTGATCAAATTGTCGATTTTTTGCGGATGTCATTCAAGCGGCCCGAAACTTCAGCCCTGGTAAAAGAACAAAGGATAAAGAACGGCGTTGCTCAATCCCTCTTAGGATGCGCCTCGTTCTACTTGCACAGATGTCGTGGAAGCCATTTGAATGCGTATTTATCCTAAAAAATAACTTGTGGAGGCTAGTCGATGACCAAGTCAGTGGTTATCCCTGCCAGACGAGTCTAGTACCAATTCACCGACCCGGGAAGGATGGAAGAGTTGGATGGCGTAGGCAGGAAATCCGAACCAAGAACCCTCTGGTATCAGGTGCACACGAAAGCCGGCTCCTCCTTCGACTGCTCTCCACGCGACTGTGGTAGAGCATAGAGGATAGAGATAGGATAGAGAGCGGTGTCATTCAATCCCTTTTGGGATGCGCCACGCATTCTACTTCTACGGGATATCGTGGAGGCGATTTGAATGCGTATTTGGCCATACAATGACTTGCGGTGGCCAGCCGATGAACAAGTCAGCGCTCTATCCTTCTGGTACCAATTCACCGACCCCGGAGGGATGGAAGGCTTGGTCCGCCTGAGCGGGAAATCCGAACCAGGATCCTGGTATCGGGTGCACGCGACAGTCGGCGCCTCCTCCGACTGCGCTACACGCGCCCGGTAAAGCACGGTAGAGCATACAGGGTGCGTAAAAAGTATTGACGCACCTACGTTTTAATTCAGCTCCAGCTTTTTCTTTCTACCCCTCTAGGTTTTTGTGTGTTATTTTTGTTGTCTGTATTGTGCTCAAAAAAACACTCACGAAAAAACTGAAGAAACATGACCATCGTCGCTACGGTGGCCCTTTTTTGTCTGTTACCCAAAGAGCTGAATATTTCCTTAACAAGAGAATTAGGCGCTGTTCGAAACGGTTGGTGAGGAAAGAGGTCAGCAACCTAAACGTCAGCCACGGCTCTGTTATAACAGATAATGATTACAATATGTTCAAGCACGATAACGTTCAAATCCGAAATTATCAACCTCTGTCCGATAACGGTAAACAGATAACGCGCGCTGGTGTAGACAGCTTCTCAGACGAGCACAGCTTAAACAAGAATCCGCTGGATTACTCTTTTTAGGCGATTTTGGAGAATGAGGTCTGGGCTACCTTCAACAGAAGTGACCAGTCGCACAAGGCTACCCTGTTCAAAACCCGGAACGAAATGCAAGCAAGTGTTTGCGGCGCGTGCTCATGAATTTTTCCGTCGTTTTCGCTCCTGTATTCACAGAAAAGGAGCCAATGTCAATTACGAGTTATTCTATCGTGTTTGCAAAATCATTTTCCATATTTCTCAAGTGAATATTTTAAAACTTACTGCGCAATACTATTTCCACAACCGTCATTTAGTGCGTCAATGCTTTTTACGCACCCTGTAGTTACTCGAAAATCCCTTCGGTTCATCTTTTTTCAAAACTCTGTAATAACGTCCAGAATGAAGACATGCGAAAATTTAAAGCACAATTTGAAAGAGGAGAAAACGTCCAACCAAATGGCCTCCACCAAATGGCTTGAAAAGGCGAGAAACATTTCAACATACCCGAGACGGCAGTTGCTTTTGCAACAACCTAATAACCCCTTCTTCCCTCTGGAATCAGGACCATTACAGCAGTAGACGTGTGGAACAGCAGCAGAACAATTGTGAGTTGCTCAGACAGAAGAAGACCTTTGGAATGTGCTTCAGTGCCTTCTTTTTATGGAGCAAATATTTTCGTGAACTAATTAATCACGTCCCTCGAGGTGTAAGGCATGTTTTTGCTCCTCTGCTCTGAACCACATCTGGCTGCTCGCCCAGGACAAGTTCACTTGTTCACTTGGTTGTTCTTGCGAAGATTCATAACACACTATTGCCGGTGTTGTGAATATACCCAACCAGGGTCTATATCTAGATATATTAATCTACTATTGTATTCTGACATATAGGATACCTCGTTCTGAATGATAAGACATAAGACGTTTAGGTAGGCAATATAAGATAAGAACCATTGAATATCATCCACAGGCATAACCTAGCAATACCGCAAATAGGCACTCATGAATGTAATCTCCCGTGGTGCTCGAGTGCGGCACCGTCTTTCAGGTTTACTCTGATGATACCGACTGGGCGGCCAGAATGTCGCCATATCGTGGCTACGCCCACTGAAATTGTGTATATATACGATGCATGCACCACTATTGTGGGTTCTACTATAAAATCGTGAGAATAAACCTTTGTTCCACTGAATAGTAAAGCCACCCCATTGGTAATCCACCAAATTGGTGCATCGACCGTGGAAAAAACCCAAGTCTGCGCTAGTTCTCTTCAGTGAGAAACAGACGGGTTTTTATTAGCTTCCTTTGCGAGTTCTCTTCGGAGAAACCAGGAAGCAACCCAAAGTCCTTCGCGAGTTCTCTTCGGAGAAACCAGGACTTCATTGTCAGCTGTGCTAGTTCTCTTCGTGAGAAACAGCCGACAATTCTAAATTTTCCTTTGCGAGTCCTCTCACGAGGAACCAGGAAAATAAAAAAGCTTTCTTTGCGAGTTCTCTTCGGAGAAACCAGAGAGCGAACGAATTTCCATTCCGATCAAGGAAAGGAAATCGAAAGAATACCTTCTTCGCGAGTCCTCTACAGAGGAACAGGAAGGAAATTCTAAATTTCTTAGCGAATTCTCACCGAGGATCCTAAGAAAGAAGAAAAAGACCCGCGTGGCAGGAAAACCTTCGAGCACAGGACTACTCGAATCATTTCAAATAGCGGGTGAATTTCAGACATCACAAAATCCTAGATATTTGAGAGAAATTCACCAAAACGCGATAGAAATGGCCGATGTTCAAGCCTTGAAGACGAAGATCTCCAACGCATGTAAGCTTCTTCGATCCAACGATGCTCAGATCGAAGAACTCCGAAACCCATTCGAATTTCCATCGAAGAAGGCACAATGCGAGGAGTATGTCAGAAGAAAGACTGCAGACTTGAAATACCTCTCACGAGGAATATCCCAAGCCAAGCAGTTATTGGACAAATACGTCAAGGAAGCGATCGAAAGGATCGATAGACGAGCCGACCAAAAAGAGCAGGAAAAGCTAATGATGGACCTAAACAAGCATTTAGAAGATGATGCGAATAGTCTGGACATCCAAACAGTTCAATGGCTCAACAAAATAGAATTCCGTTTAGAGGAATTGGCGCAGCAAGCCACCCTCACAGCGGATGTAGCTTTTAGTGTCAGTCACCAGGCTACTAGAAGTCAAAATGACGGTACAAACGATCAAGAAGGACGCCTACTACCACCAGGCAATCGCAGCCAGCGTATCAGACGTCCACTACTCGAGGTCCCAATATTCTCAGGAGACTTCAGGGCATTTACCACCTTCTGGTCAGTCTTCCAGTCGTTGATACATGACGACGTTGACCTCTCTGACCAGGACAAATTCCTATTCTTGAAGCAAGCGCTTAAAGGAAAAACAGCAGCTTCAATCAACAGCATTCCAGTTATTGGAGAAAAATACAGCGTAGCAGTGAATATCTTAAAGAAACAGTACGATAGATCCGAAAGCATGGCGGATATTCTCATCAGCGAAATCGAGCGCATACCTCGAGCTAATGATAATCCCAAGAGCTGTCGTGAGACACTGTCATCAATTTCTTCACGAGTCGTACATCTGGAGCAAACTGGAGTATCACTTAACGCAGACAGAGTATGGCGCCGTTTAATTTTATCGAAATTTACGGAACACATTTGCAGTACAGTAATACAAAAGGAAAGGAATGCCAACATTCCGTTCGAAGTAAGCGACATCATGGACGCGATTGACGATATCATCGCGCTACAAGAAACGACCGAACTCACAACGAGGACCTTGTTTGGAACCGACAATCACAGATCAAACAACTTCGTGAGGTCACACATCACCCCTCAACAAACGAAGCATGTCGCCAAACGAAGGATCTGCTTGTGTGGAGGATCCCGTCCTCCTCAGTATTGCGACAAATTTCCAACAACTGAAGCACGACGAATGGAAGCTAGACGACAAGGAGTATGCTGGAAGTGCTTCGATCGGTCCCACAGCTCGAAATTCTGTACAACCGTTGGAAAATGTCCAAAATGCAACGAGGATCACCATTCGTCTCTATGTATTGGGAGCAGCGGTAGAATAGGTCAAGCCGAAAGGAGGCAAAACCAACCGCAAAGTTCAGCTTCTCAGCGACCACAAACGTTTTCTCCACCGCCGCAACCCAACCGCTTCAAGAATCAGCAGCAAAGAAATAGCAATTATTCCCGGGATAACGGTCGAGTTCAAGCTCTAAACAACTCTGTGCCACAACCACCGCTACTGGGACAGTGTGTGCTACAAATGGCTTCAGCACTCATATTCAACGAAACAGAATCAAAGTACGAATCAGTTACAATGCTGCTTGATTCGGGTGCTCAAAGAAGCTTTATCAAAACAAGATTTGAAAGATTGCTAGGTCTTCCAATAATAAGCTCAACCTCGTTCACAACTACTGGAATGGGAGAGCTACAGGAAACCTTCAATTCCAACGAGCTTCGTGTTGCGCTGAAGGGCAATCACGATTCCGCAAAACTACATAGCCTGCCAGTCTTCACAAAGGATAAACTGACGTCTATAACGAAGACTGCGGAGTTATCCAGAACAGACAAATATTTCATCAAGAAGGAGAAAATCACTATAGCCCAACAAGGACTATTTTCTCGCGAAGTGTCGCCAGACATTATCATTGGGCAGGATCTCCTCAACAAGGTTATCGACCACGAAACCTCAGTTATCAAGCTGCCGTCTGGATTGATTTTAACGCCAACGATCTTTGGCTACACAGTCTCCGGTGCTAGTGATAAAACCGCTATTCTGACAAAGAATAGCACTTCTGAATGCAGTTCTCTGATTATCGCAACGCCGTCGCTGACAGCTAAAGACGACTACAAAGAGAACATAAAGCATCTGTATGAACTCGAATCGCTGGGAATCAACACAGACAGCGACACCGATGAAGCTTGTAGTCAAGTTCATGGATAGCTACAGGAAAACCATTGCAATCGAAAGCGGAAGAATCACTGCCGGTTTTCCTTTCACGGACGAGGTGAGAAACCTCAAGGACAACTTCAACGTCGCAATTCGTCAACTGCAGAATTTGCTGCGCACACTACAAGGAGACAAAGAGAAATTCAATCTCTATAACGACACGCTTACGAGCTACCTGCAGGATGGTATCATTGAGGAAGCTAAGGAAGAGGACGACAGGCTCGCAACTTTCTACCTCCCACACAGACATGTGTGGACACCGTCGAAATCCACTAAGCTACGAGTGATGTTTGATGCTTCTTCTCACGCAAGAGATGAGCTCAGCCTGAATGATGTCATCTACGAAGGACATTCCCTAACACCACTGATCCACGAGGTGCTTCTGAAATTCCGTACGCATCTCTACACAAAGGTAGCAGATATACAAAAAGCCTTCTTGCAAATCAGGCTACCTGCCAATCACCGAGATGTTACGAGATTCCTATGGGTGAAAGATATTTCACTGCCTGCAACAGGAAGTAATCTGAAACACCTTGGATTTTGCAGAGTACCCTTTGGCATAAATGCCAGCCCTGCAATTCTGAATCAGTGCATACTAAAGCACATTGAAGCATCGCGCTCAGAAATCTCTCAAGAGTTATCCAGCTCTTTGTACGTGGACAACGTGTTTCTGGAAGGAAATAATGCGGATGATCTACTTCACAAATACGCCGAATCGAAGACGTTATTGTCATCAATAGGGATGAACTTACGAGACTACCTGTCTAATTCCGCCTATGTCAACAAGACGATTCCCGACTCTGATCGAGCCGCATCCACCGACATCAAGGTGCTTGGAATTCAATAGAACGCGGAAGGAGACACCCTCTCATTGAAGTGCGTTGAAAAGCAATCAGTGAAGGTCTCCAAACGTACTGTATTGAGTCAAATCAATGGGTGCTGCTTCGACCCTCTTGGACTACTCACGCCGCTTCTAATTCCAGCAAAGATCTTTCTTCAAGATCTGCATAAGAAAAAGTATGGAGGGGCGTACCACTTTCGGACGAAGATGAAGCGACATGGAAAACCATCCATTCAGAAATAAACGGTTTCGAAATTACCTTACCTAGGAAGGTTATGGAGAAGAATTATTCCACAAAGCATACGTTATCTGTATACGTAGATAGTTCTAAAAGAGCTTACGCTTGCAGCATCTACGTCACGACGACATCATGCGGAAATAGGAAGGACTCACGGCTGTTCACGGCAAAATCCAAGATTGCCCCCATAAGCAAGGAACAAACGATACCAAGGCTCGAGCTCCTCTCAATCTTCATCGGATTGAGCCTTGCTGAGTCAATTATTCAAAGGATAGACACGAAGTTCGAGCAGATCAACGTATTTAGCGATTCGACTATCGCGCTATGCTGGGTTCAAGGAAACAGACGGTTGCCATCAATCGTCTCCACCCTCGTCCAGAAAATAGGCGCTATTGCAAAACGACTTCGAGAATCCACTCAAGTAGTCTTCTTCCATGTGCCTACGAACGAGAACGTCGCCGACTGTGCCACACGAGGAGTTAGTAAAGATGATCTAGCCAAACATCGTTGGTGGAGTGGCCCAATTTGGCTTAACCAACCAAGCGACCTTTGGCCTGTCAAAAAAGCTGAGGATTTATGCCAGCAGAGCTCTGGTTCAGAATACGAAGCAGCATTATATGCTTCAAATACAGAGGAACACACCATAGTTCCTATATGGCCAACGGAGAAATTCAGCAGCTACTCCAAGTTGGTTCGGATTGTCGCTTACTGCGCTCGATTTATTCGTAACGCAACAAAGGGTCGATGTCTACCCTTGTCAAGAAAAGGACTGCAGACAGAGTCACCCTCAGCCGAAGAAGCTACTATTGCCGAAAGATTGGTCATTCGCCAAGAACAAACGATCTTCAAATCTGAGTTACTGCTGCAAAACACGCAGCTGAATGTGAGAATCGACAAAGAGGGAATGTATAGGAGATTTGGTAGGCTCCAGAACGCCGATCTCCGTTTCTCGACAGTCAATCCAATACATATTCCTAAGCAAAGCAAACTGGGACCGCTTATCGCTCTAAGCCTACACAAGGCTCTGGCCCTCTGCGGGTCAAATCAGCTCCTGTACAACATTAGACGGCGGTTTTGGATACCGCTCGACAGGAGTCTATGCAAGCGAACGCTTAAAAACTGCTCCACTTTCAGAAAAGCTAACGCAGTTCCGTACAAGTACCCCAGTATGGGACTCTTCCAAGCGAAAGAGTTACCCAATCACCTCCATTTTCATACACCGGAGTGGATTTTTTGGGTCCAATCACGACGAAATCAAGTTCTGGAGAGGACTGCAAACGATACGTTGCCCTGTTCACTTGCCTTGTGACAAGACTCGTACATCTAGAAGTAGCAATGGATTTGTCAGCTAAAAACTTCATCTTTGCCCTCAAGAGATTCATCGCTCGAAGAGGAGTTCCCAGGAAGATAATTAGCGACAACGGAACAAATTTCCAACTCACGGAAAGTCTCTTGAGCCGCAACCAGGCCGTTGAAGATGTTTCGTTATCCTCATTTTTGACGGATTATCGAATCCTTTGGACCTTTATACCTCCATCATCTCCATGGATGGGTGGTGTTTGGGAGAGAATGGTAGGAACCGTCAAACGATCGTTTCAAAAAACCGTTGGACGACGAAAGCTTACCGATGAGTTACTTCATACAACACTGTGCGAAATAGAAAGTGTTGTTAACTCAAGGCCGTTAACAACAATTGGTGATCGAGATTGTCCCATTGAGACTCTTCGCCCTATTGACTTTGTTTATAAAGATGTACGCCATGGAACATCCCAGCTTACATTAAACGAAGACGACGAAGATCCTGACTTCCGACCATATTCTGAACTTTCTTCCCATAAAGCAGCAAAACAGGCTATATCGGAGACAGAAAAGATCACTAAAAAGTTTTGGTCGATCTGGAAAAACGAATATCTCATGGAGCTAAGGGATCGACACAAGATGGCAAGCAAGACTTCTAGGAAGTCCAACCAGTCTCCAACAGTTGGAGACGTAGTGCTTCTAGACGACGACTCTCAACAACCAAGAGGTTCGTGGCCTATGGCAGTAATACTAGACCTGGTCACCAGCAGAGACAACGAAATTAGAAGTGCGATGCTACAGACCGCGTCAGGAAAGATCATCCAGAGGTCGATTAACCGTCTAATCCCGCTGGAAATTCAATCCAGTATGGAAACGCTGGATCAACCACCCGCTGATTCAAATAATGGCACTAGGAACGTTACGAGAATTACAAAACCTGCCGAAAGCACGGTTCGGCGACAACCACCTCGAGCTGTAAAAACGCTGTGTCTTACAGCGAGAACATCTCGAACGCAAGGAGTTCCAGGCTAACAATCCTGACTACATGCAATCAACCGGCATGATGAAAAATGAAACGGAGCCGCGTTGACGCAATCTATAAGGACGACAGAAACTGTAGAACGTTTCATCATATTTGTGGTTTGTGTATCACCTGCTGTCTTAATATGTTCATGTTCAGCTATTTGTTTATAATTGTTGTGAATATGCAAACCGATTGATAGTTGGATGTAACACTAACTAGTTAATCGATTTCTATTAAAGTAAATATGAGTAACATGTTTATCGCTACCGCTCATCGGGCCCCGCCCCAGTGTTGTGAATATACCCAACCAGGGTCTATATCTAGATATATTAATCTACTATTGTATTCTGACATATAGGACACCTCGTTCTGAATGATAAGACATAAGACGCTTAGGTAGGCAATATAAGATAAGAACCATTGAATATCATCCACAGGCATAACCTAGCAATACCGCAAGTAGGCACTCATGAATGTAATCTCCCGTGGTGCTCGAGTGCGGCACCGTCTTTCAGGTTTACTCTGATGATACCGACTGGGCGGCCAGAATGTCGCCATATCGTGGCTACGCCCACTGAAATTGTGTATATATACGATGCATGTACCACTATTGTGGGTTCTACTATAAAATCGTGAGAATAAACCTTTGTTCCACTGAATAGTAAAGCCACCCCATTGGTAATCCACCAAAGCCGGATTGTTTCTACTTATGGCGCCTACTGATGGTGAAAGAATGGATCTGTTCTTAAGTATACTGAAGCACACTGGCTGTGTTCTATTTCACAAAGGAAAGGATCTTTTGTTCCGCATTTAGTGTGATCCATAGCCGTCGAGGCGATACTCTGATCTGCATCGCAATGCCAAAAAAAAGCAGCAACACGTATAAGACCATGCCAATCCATTCTGCACCGAATACAGCGGTAGAGTATCAATGAAGGAACAAAGGAATCTTAGGGTTACATATCAATATTTTTGTAGCACAGAATTGGCTTGCATTTGACGTACAGAGATGGTCGTAGTACCCTTTCTCTGAAACTTTGGCACACTTTTTAGCTTTCCTAGTAGCACTAACTGAGGCTAAACGAATTCTGTGGTAAACAGAATGTCATTAGGAATCTCACAACTTGTTGAAATGTGTAGATATACAATACCGGCCTTATCTTTTGGTCTTTGGGCGGAAAAAGCGAAAAAACCGCCTTTTCCGCCACTTTTTGATAGCATTCTTCAAACTGCCTGCTTTGAAAAATAAATCCGATATTTGGGATCGGCATCGGATGATCTATCCGATGAAGCGAAAAGCGCGCAGCAAACGTTTAAAAAGTTGATTCGATGACCTATATTCTGGGCGGCGCGGCGGACCCATCCGTCGCTCGAGATAATTACACCCAAAGGTCACCTCCTCCTAGTTAGCCGGAGAAGATGAAGTTTCGGTCCAGTTTTATGCTCCCTTTCCTCTTTAAAGGCGACACCACACAGATTTTTGTATTCACCAGTTCTTCACGACTACATTGATAATTTTTTTTTTTGAGGAATCCTATTCTCTTACATAAGTCAACTAGGGGAAAATTGCCGAATTAGGAGTTCAATAACTTTGAAACACCAAGCTTGTATTGGCTTATAGTCACTGACTTGATTAAGCATATTGCAGGGAGGTGCGATGCGGAAAGAAAACTTTTTGCATGAAAATCTTCAGGACCTACATGCTGCTAAAGAGGTCCACGTGACACTTTTTGGCAGCTGCCGTCGAATTTTGCTTGCAGTTCAAGTGGCTCTGAATCTGTTTTCTTAGTGCAGGAATCTTACAGGTTAAGAACACAAGGAAAACTCTATGAGGCCATCCAACCGTGAGATTGCGACTAAGTCTCAAAGGAATTCAGCGTCGCAAACTGGCGTCAAACTCGGACCCAAACACAATTAGGGTGGTTTTAAAAAATTTCTTCAAATTGCTAAAATTCTGTTCAATGATATGCTCTCACTGATTCTGAATCGAGTGGTGCTTCGATTTCGATTTTATATTCATTTAAACCGTTTCATAAGGGGTCAAATGCCCCAGTTTCGGCTCGGGCGCCGCATTGGCTCCGGAGAATCGGTCCGCTCGCCTTTCGTTATGACCTCCTGCGCATCAGAGCACGACGTACATAGCCTAACTAGGGAGTTCGCACTTTGGATGCGGCGGCCTGTTATTGATCCCCGGATACCGTAGGAACAGAATGCATGGCGTATTCCAATTTTTTTTATTTTTTTTTTCACATTTCTCCGCATCACAGTCTTGCAATACACTTATTTCTGTATTTTCCAAGACTTCTTAAAGTGTGGTAGAGGATCTTGGAGCGAAAAATTATTGTAATACCTGGCCATAGGCTCACTTGTTTTTCCACAGAAGAGGATTTTTCAAATCTTTTACAAAATTGCTTCAACTATTTTCTGAGTCGGCTTGAAGAAGCAGGCTTTTCTCATTTTGTGTCGACTTTAAATAAAATAATTAAACTAAAATAAAAGTTTTCCTCCACCCCCACTGGGCAGCGCTACACTAAAATTGAAAGAGGTTAATGGTTCTACGTGATCGTTGGTTGACCGATTTCGTCGGACAGCGTGTCGAAATGATAATGCAGTGTTGAAATCTTATAAAACGAAAAGAATTTCGGTTGAATATCGCCTAAGAAAGATGTGGAAGAAGTCCCAAGACATTCCAGAAAATTGATTGTACTTGACGAAAGCGGGTTGATACATAATCGAGGTGTCAGAACACAGGAGGTGCTGGCCAGCGCTAGAGCTTTCCATTGATTGTGGGGGTGAAATGCCTATTAAACGGAAGTTTTGAAAACACAAAAAGCACCTAAAATAAAACGCACGTGCATTGCAAAGAAAAAGTAGACAACATTTAAAATACTCGTAGCGGTTTGAATCACCTCCAGCCTAAATGTCTGCGTTTATTTCATCACCCTTTATCGGCAAAGACCGCAGACGATCATAACCCTCTGGAGCCTAGTAAACTCCTTTTCATCACAGAAATCATTCCTTACCATTAGTCCTTTACTGGTATCACGAGCTTTAACGGGAATTGGGGTAATGTCCAAAATACAGAAAAAAATGGCAATCTATCGAGTCACTTTATAAATCCCTTTAATGATGAGGCCAAACATGAAAACAACCTCGTGTAAACGTAGTGGCGACCATACATAAAGCTAGCAAGCAAATAACTAACGAATAAAAGTGAGAAGGCTGAGAAGAAAACCTAGTCTCATAAAGCAGACGTAGGCTAAGGCAGTATGGAATAGGAAAAACAGACAAAATCCGTTTAGATCCGCTTAGCTTATTATGAAGAGGATGCAACATGTCATAAACGAGTAAGTTAGGTCAGGCAGAATTGCAGTTCCTATACAGTTCCACAGTCGCGAAGGAAGTCTATAAATAAATCGGTTCTTGCCTACTGTTGCTTTATTACTGAGCACAGAGGACGCAGTACCGCTAGCTTTCGCATCTAGATGCGAGCGGCGCAGCCCTGCGACCTAAGGCCTCGTGCATACTTCCCGTCGCCGCGCTGGAATCGCGGCGATGAGTTTTGCAGAGCGACGCGAAAGAATTTGAATTTCTCTGTGCTGGTCGCATCGCCCATCGCTCTGTAGGGGAGCGCGACGGCAATCCGTCCAGGACCAACGCCAAACTCCGCGCGCGGCGCGAAAAAGTATGCCATGCCCGCGATGGGCGCGGGAAGCCATCGCGCATGCCGACCGCCACTGTTGCGGCGGCCGCGGCGAAGTTTTCTTTGACTATTCGGCCGCGTGCGGCGGAATGGCCATGAACTGAGCGCCGCGATAGCATCGCAGCGATGGAAGTATGCCCCCGGCCTAACTGAGAACGCTAGGTTCAGGTCGAACAGCAATTACGGCCACCACTCCGATAGGTGGGAACGTCGTAGATCTCGAACGTTTCAAATACACATTATGCTACATCAGAGAAAACCTCCCCTTCTGGATAAATGCACACTTGCGTCCATTTTTCGATACAGAAATAGTTCAGGGTTTAAATTCGATATAGAATACAGAAATAAGTGTATTGCAAGACTGTGATGCGGAGAAATGTGAAAAAAATTGGAATACGCCATGCATTCTGTTCCTACGGTATCCGGGGATCAATAACAGGCCGCCGCATCCAAAGTGCGAACTCCCTAGTTAGGCTATGTACGTCGTGCTCTGATGGCGCAGGAGGTCATAACGAAAGGCGAGCGGACCGATTCTCCGGAGCCAATGCGGCGCCCGAGCCGAAACTGGGGCATTTGACCCCTTATGAAACGGTTTGAATGAATATAAAATCGAAATCGAAGCACCACTCGATTCAGAATCAGTGAGAGCATATCATTGAACAGAATTTTAGCAATTTGAAGAAATTTTTTAAAACCACCCTAATTGAGTTTGGGTCCGAGTTTGACGCCAGTTTGCGACGCTGAATTCCTTTGACACTTAGTCGCAATCTCACGGTTGGATGGCCTCATAGAGTTTTCCTTGTGTTCTTAACCTGTAAGATTCCTGCACTAAGAAAACAGATTCAGAGCCACTTGAACTGCAAGCAAAATTCGACGGCAGCTGCCAAAAAGTGTCACGTGGACCTCTTTAGCAGCATGTAGGTCCTGAAGATTTTCATGCAAAAAGTTTTCTTTCCGCATCGCACCTCCCTGCAATATGCTTAATCAAGTCAGTGACTATAAGCCAATACAAGCTTGGTGTTTCAAAGTTATTGAACTCCTAATTCGGCAATTTTCCCCTAGTTGACTTATGTAAGAGAATAGGATTCCTCACAAAAAAAAAATATCAGTGTGGTCGTGAAGAACTGGTGAATACAAAAATCTGTGTGGTGTCGCCTTTAAAGAGGAAAGGGAGCATAAAACTGGACCGAAACTTCATCTTCTCCGGCTAACTAGGAGGAGGTGACCTTTGGGTGTAATTATCTCGAGCGACGGATGGGTCCGCCGCGCCGCCCAGAATATAGGTCATCGAATCAACTTTTTAAACGCTTGCTGCGCGCTTTTCGCTTTATCGGATAGATGATCCGATGCCGATCCCAAATATCGGATTTATTTTTCAAAGCAGGCAGTTTGAAGAACGCTATCAAAAAGCGGCGGAAAAGGCGTTTTTTTTTCGCTTTTTCCGCCCAAAGACCAAAAGATAAGGCCGGTATTGTAACTACATCTGAATAATTTTTTACCGTACCCCCACGATCAAAAGTCTGCTTTCTTTGAAACTTTTATATTCAGGAAAGGGCAACTAGTCCTTATTCAGCTGGGCAACCAAAAAACAAGCCTCTGGATAGTCAATATAGACGGATTATCGATTTTGATTAAGATACATAGGACGGCGTTTCTCGGTCCCCCTTAGGATGCTCCACGCACTTTACTTCTACGGGATGTTGTTAAAGCGATATGAATGCGTATTCGGCCTATGCAATGACTTGCGTTGGCCAGCCGATGGACAAGTCAGTGCTTTACCCATCTAGACGAGTCTGGTACCAATTCACCGACCCTAGAGGGATGGAAGGCTTGGTCGGCCTGAGAGAGAAACCCCAACAAGGAACTGTAGGATAGAAAAACGCTTCTAAAAATAATTTGTGTCAGTGTAAAATATGGCGCTCTTGAACATGAGAAAATACCTTACATGTGTCCCCTTACTCCATCATCCCTCTCATGAACTCGCTCAAGGGCCTCACGTCTCACATCCCAGCGTGAAAGAGGACTTGCATAACCCTACATATATCTGTAGGGCTGCATAAGTCGGTGCGCTCCTAATGTGTATCAGAATCGATTAACCAGCACCTCGTACTCACACTTCCCAATCGAATATGATGTCTTTTCAGTGCTTCGACGACAAGGACACCATTTTCACCATCGTCACATGGGCCGGCCATCTGAATTCGATGCTGAATCCACTGATCTACTCCCGGTTCTCGCGAGACTTCCGTCGTGCGTTCAAGCAGATCCTCACGTGTCAACGGGAGCGGAAAGTGAAAACAGCGTTTAAGACGCCGTTATCGCTCGTGTTCACGCAGCTCATCTCGGTCACTCAGATGTGGGATCAGTCTCAGAACACCTCGACCATTGAGTGACTAGATGTTACGCACCATCGGTGAAAGCCAGCCCTAGTAGGATAACTGTGCGCAGAATATTCTGACGAGTAGGTCTGCTGAGCGATCACCCAAAATGAGTGCACAGCTCCATACAGGTACGAATGATTAGCCAATTTCCCGCTGTTATCAGTACAACATGCATGTAAGTGGAAGGGTTCGAACTGCTTTCTGCTTTGCTTAAGTGTACGCAGCCAAGGAACTACGCATGCCTCTCTCACTTAAGCCTGCCTTTAGATGGTTTTCATTTTATTTGATGGAATAAGCAGTCTCCTGTGTCAACGTTTAATCTCATCTCGAGCTACTCACTTCCATCGGTCTATAATTGTACAGCGAAACGATCTCCAGGATCTATGAAGGTCCCTTCTTCCAGTTTATGATACGGGCCTTGTCATGCCATGCTGCTTGGTGCAAAAACAATACATCGGCTCACATCGAATTCCGTGCAAATGTCCTTTCATAAAGGCATCTTATACAATGAGCAAGTTCTTCGTTTCTAGTACCTTGGAATGTGTCGGGCTTCCGCATTCTCCGTTCAGCCTGCGTATCACCCGATGATTCAGACACGATCTCATCATGAATTGCTTCATTGTTTTTCCTTTGACACCTCACTACACTGCATTTTCCCTGACTCATCGCTATACGCCATTGTATTTTCATGTATTTTTACGTGTTCGAATGAAAGTAAAGAATTCAACTCGCTTGGGAGAATATATGCACAGTAAAGATTTTAAACTCAAACACAATACTGGCATAAAAAACCATAGGCTCCAGCAGTGCTGCACCAGCCGTTTTCGAAAAGGAGGAACCTCGACGTCCTTTTTCGATGCGTCTGCACTCTACTTTTACAGGAGTTATTGGATGCAGTTTGAGTTTGGCACAGACTACAACATGCGGTGGCCAAGCAATGAACAAGGCAGTATTTTTCCCCACAAACAATTTTGGTATGAATTCACTGACGACGAATTAATGACTGGTCAGAATGTGCAACGAACCAACATTCCACTCATTTCTTCTACGTCACGAGAACGATATGTAGAACTTTTATAGGCCTGCGATCGTTCCGTCGTCCTTAGAGGCTTAAAAAGGGGTGCGACGCTTCATCACTCTAACTTATCTGAACAAATGAACAAACGCATTACTCAGGCGAGCATTTAAGACCTGAATCCGGAAATCTTAGTCCTGAATTTCAGCCACCAAACCTGGAATTGAAAACCGCAATGACTCTTTGCGTACAAAATGACCTCGCCCGTTTGCACTACATTGCGAGCTGTGAGAATAATGAGAAGAGATGTGTAGTCCTCAGTACTATTATTACATCACGGCCGGACAGCATTACACGATCGCTGTTGGTCTCGCAGTCGCGATAGTCTGATGAGGGGCACCTTGTTTCTGTTAGCCTGCGTAATTTAGGAATAGCATATTCGGCCTTAAAAATTCCCAAAAAGAATGAAATGGAAAGCTAGCTTGCCTCAGGTTCTGGTCGGGTAGGTTGCAAAGATAAACCCTCGGACCGTTTTAAGGCCTCAAGAGACAACGAGACGGTCAAAACATCACGTCTGTAAAAGACCTACCTAGCAATCTCACGGCGCAGAAGTGTCATAGCCACTAGCAAGAGCAACGCCGAGGTTTCCAGACGGCAAGGCATGGAGAGTAGTATCCAACCTTTTTCTTTGCACCGAGTTCTCACTGAGCTATCAAAACCTCGATCTGCTGTTTGCTCTAAAGTTTGAGGATTTTGATTGGAAATTCATATGCTGCAGCAGGTCACCTTCAAGTATTGCTATTCTAGATATGTGCATATGCCGAAACTGTTTCAGTGGTTCCATTTTTAAGTAGACAGGAATAGGCATTTCAACGGACAGCAGTCAGCAGTTACGTCATTGCTGTTTTGATGGTTTCATAAATCTGCTTTCCTGCACACTTTGAGATCTTTGGGAAATGGTGTTCAAATGTGTTTGTTTACGTTGTGCTTCTGGCAGTACGTTCTCTAGACATCTCGTCGTAGCTAGATTCTGATAATGGACAGCCCGCAAGCCGACTCTATCTTAAGTTTTTTTCGCTTGTTTGTTCCTCCTCCTTACCTCCAGTTATTGTTTATAGGTTGCCTATGTTTTATGGAGTTTAATTACGCTGCCAGCCTTTACATGATCTGATTACAAACGCATCGTATAATCTTCTTCTTCTCCTGAGCGTGAGCGTTTAGTCCCGCGCAGTCGCAGGGTCCGCTGTTCTTGTGATCTGTCGCCACCGCATCCTATCAAGGGCGTCATTTGCCGTGGGGCCGACTTCGGCGAGATCTCTCTTGATGACGTCCTTCCATCTTTTATAAACGCATCGAAGAATGCACAAACGAATTAAATTAAATTAAAAGCCCATCAAAGCGGAACCGTTTCAGAGATTGAAGTTCATGCAATACCAATCTACAAGGAAAAATAAGCTATTAAAGCAAACCGATACTCCTTGTTATGCACAATATTGCAATAACCCTATTTGTCATGGTACTGCCTAGGTTGCGGATGCCGCGAATGCATGATCCATAGGAAACTTTTTGCTCCAGGACATTTATCTAGGAAGGAAAGTTTCCCCACTCAGGGTTTGCTTTTGCGATGCTTTGACAGGATGTAGGGCAGTGTGAGCGGAGTCCAGAATTACAGTTATTTTTTGCTGAACGCTGTTTCAAAGAGTTGAAAACGAGGTGTGAAAACGTGTGCATTCATCAACCTCTATGACATCCCGCTCGGTGGTGCAGTCGCTAGGCCTCGTAGGAGCACACCTGCGGGTTTTTGAGCTCGAGCCCGTGTATTGCCAATGTTTTTGCACATATTAATTTGTTGCCATTACACTTTCCCATAATCACAGGAGTCAATTTTAGATCACCAATGCCTACAATAAACCAAGGCTGTCTATTTTTGTCGTCATATGTGCTAGTTTCTCAACGTTGCGTATCTGCACCATATCATTTCTCTGGAAATAAAAGGTCTTATTGCTCTTCTCTTATAGTCAACGGCTATGCTACAAAGCCATGAAACACGAACAGGTGAGAACGACATTTTTAGCACACTTATTTACCGATATGGCCCGGGTTCATAATATTATATTTAACCGTAAGGTATGTGTATTTGCGTGCAGTTATGGTATTATTGGTGATATGGTATGTTATGGTAGTGGTGCACATAAGCATCGTTGAAAAATTAGCAAATATAAAGGCACAACCAACCAGTCTTGGTTTGTTGTAAGCATTGATGGTTTAAAATCGACTCTCGTGATCATGAGAAAACGTAATAACAAGAAACTACAATGTGCAAAAATATTGGCAGTGCTCTGACTCGGACTCAAAATCACCCCGGTGGGCTCCTAGGAGGCGGCACTCCTACCGACTACGCCACCGACGCACATCTTGCGCGGTGTCGTAGAGGTTGATGATTGTTGCGCATACGTTTTCACACCTCTTTTTCGGGTGTTTAGAAAAGCGTTCAGAAAACGGCAATTCTGGGCTCCGCTCACTCGGCCTATTTCCTGTCAAACTAGCATCTCAAAAGCCCACCTTGAGTTGGGAACCTTTCCTTGTGAGGAATCTCACAAGAGAAACATCTCTTCTATAGCATTCAAAATTTCGCTCAATTTAAAGAATAAGGGATCCATAGAGTTCCGATATGAAAAACACGTTTTTTGGCACTCCATTCTCTTGAAGGGAGTTGAAACTTGAAAGGATGAGAGAGTATATAACCTGTCAAATTGGCACCAAACCCTGCACTAAAATTTCACCTTTGCACTGGTATTAATCTCTGCCAGCTCTTCACTGTTCTTTCGGAGTGAGGCAGTAAAACAGCTAGCCACCATTACTTACCAGAGAAGGGTCTCTAGCGCAGGTCTGAACGGGGGAAACGGATAATACCGCAAGAATCTCCACCCTTCATATTGTGGAGAAACACGTTTCGTTTTTCCTGAGTCCTCAAGTCAAAAGGGCTACGGGCCGTCGAAGGTGCGTACAGCATCGCACCGTCAGGGCGTGCAAACAAACGTGCATACTTCGCTGATGTAAGGGACGTGGCGAAAGGCCCTGAGGCAAGCGAGTCGGCGCCTCAGCAGGGTGCGACGCTGCTTCACAGGTGCTACACCAGATGTTCGACTCCCATGCTATGCACTATTTTCACATTTTCTCATGACCGCTGCCTCCTTTACCAATTTGCTTCCTACACATCTCCTACACATTTATTTCACTTTAAATGTCATGAGGGTCAGATTCATGATCAACACCCCACATAACCCCTACAGACAAAGTCTGGACGAAAACGGTGTACTTGACCTTACCACTCGTCACCAATACATGGTGTACTTCCCTACTCCTGCGTAATACCGAAAACGGATGCCTGATTCGTGATCAGCACCCCAAATAACCCCTTGGGCAAGGTTCGCGTGATCTACCTCTTCTCGACTTCTGTAGTCGTAGAAGTACGTAGTGCCTCCTTAATGGCGGCTTAAGTCAGCTTACTTCCTATACATAACCTACACATTTATTTCACTCTAAATTGTCAAATAATGGTTTACTTTGAGCTGTGCTTCACTCACTTTTCTCATTTTTGTATTTCGTGTTTTCAGCGAATGTTAGACAGTGACCTCACAGCACAGGTTACAGCAGGTATTGGTAACTAGGGCTGTCGAGGTTATAATAATCGATTTCGCCCAAACCTCGCCCAGGGAGGGCTGTTTGGGGTGCTGATCACGAATCTGACATCCGCTTCTTGAAATTTCGGTCGATTACGGTACATTGCACAGTTCCGAGCAAGATGGCCCTCCTGGTCGCTCTTGTAACACCTCAGGCTCTTCTTCCTCACTTCCGACGGTTTCGGTTCGCCTGAAGAGATTTCCCGTTCAAAACGCGACCCCCTTTCCTTGGATCTGAATCCAAGATCCTCCTTCTTTAGGAACCTAGCGGTCTGCTTCACTTTCTCTTCGGCACTCATCCTCGCGCTCTTCAAGGCTATGATGCGACGCTCGATCCTCTCGCCTCTATCCTTGAGCCCTTCACCATTTTCGCTTTCCAGAGCCTCTATTAAATAGCATGTATCTCGGCAATGTGCGAGTTGCTCGTATAACAAATGGACCCGCTCCATATCCAGAGAATCATCATCCAACTCTGGATACGCTTGTCGAGTTAGCCTGTCAAGCTCGACGTAAAAATAAGCCACCGATTGGCCTTCGCTTTTGCGCAGCCGCTTGGGTTCCCCTAACGCGACAGTTTTTACGCTCCTCTGCTCAACTCGGCTCTATCGCCGCATGGTTTCCTCCAGTACATCGTAGCTTCCTGTTTTTTCCCGTTTAGGCAGGGCCTCGTACTGGTTCCTGGCCTTTCCTTGCAATTTGGCCCGAAACAATGCGCATAGCTATCCCTCCTCCCAGTTTTCCTAGGATATTTCAGCTCAAACGCTTCCATAAACTCTCGGACACTGTACGACCTGTCCTCCCCTGAGTAGGGTGTAACCTCGGATAGAGCTGCGTACTTCATGTAATGTGCCATAGCATTGTCTACCATCCCTTTATGGACCCCAACCGCTCTCTGCACACTCTTACTCTCTCCATTTGACACGGAGCTGTTTTCCGTACCTGTTCTCCTCGTCAGGTAGCCATGTTGCGAGGAAGTCCATTGCTGCTCGTTCGGCTTCAACGCCCTCCTTTGCGCAACACTGCCGCCACCATGCTGGAAAACATTGGTCACCGTATTTAACCGTGGTTGACGACGTAACCCATCCAGCAAACTCTGAGTGACGTCTGTTTTTCTTAGTTGCGACTCACCCGGTAACGCCGTCTGCACACTGTCGAGCTCCATGTCGACCTCACCGCTACCGCACTGTTGACTTTGCTGCAGACGTCGCAGCTCCTCCTTTAGCGCCCACTCCTTTTGCATGGCGTGCAGTTCTTCGAGTTCGGCCATCTGAGCGCTTAACTGCTCCTGCAACACATCTATCAGGTCTGCACAGTGGGCAACAAGCTAGCTTTCTATTTAACCGGTCCTGATCTCCTCTTCTGGCCACCCCTCCTCATAGGCTAACGCTACAAGGCTGGCGTTGCCTACAACCCGTTCCGAAAGCCGGTAGAACAGAACAGAACAGAACAGAACAGAACATTTATTGAGCCAAAAGCCAAAGCCAAAGCCATTTAGACGAACTGTTCCCTGTTTTTACACCCCATGCTCTGAGTTGCCGTGTTGGTAGAGTGCGACAGAATTGCGCCCTCTTTGCAAATCCTTCTCACCCTTCCACTTTTCCAGGGCAGCTCGTGTAGCCAGTTCTCCTGTTGTCTCAATTGCATCCCGTCTCTTATCCCCAATGCGGAAATGTGCGGCCACTTCCCTTATCATTCTAATCGGTATCTCTGCCATTAACTATTTCAGCTTCATCGCAAAGTGCAGTGAGGCTTCCTTAGCTTCGTCCCGCACAAACGCCGAAACTTCTCTTCTAGTACCATCTCGCGCTCCCGTGGTCCTCGTACGTCCGCCATGCTGACCATCGGCTCACAGTCTGCTACAGAGCTGATATCAGTATTGAGCCACGTCTTGCTTCCCATCAAACTCGCACGAGCGGCGCCGACCTCATCTACGAGTGACGGCATCCTGCTTTCTGCTGCTACTACTTCTCGGACCTGCCTTCCAAAAAAGAATTTTGGGCAGAGGTTACTCCCTTCCAAGTGGTTTTCTTTTCTCAAGCAGGCCTAAGAACCACCACAATACTCGATGAGTGCTGAAGCCGGTTGGTTTCCGCACTCGCAGTACTGTTGACTATCGAGCTACACGAACGCTGCCACGCTCGTGTTAGAACAAAGAATCACAACAACAACAAAAACGGCAAGGTACCACCACTACATTTCTTTTCCTATGCGAAGCTAGTTCAACCGTCTCGGAGCCCACCCCCGTCACCGGATTGCCCTCCAAGTACGGTTTCTCTCCTCGATGAAGGTAGGAGGGCTTCAGCCCCGTTATGCTCACAACACACAGAAAAATCAAAGGTTTTATCTACAAAAAAAATTACACGACAATTACTTATGATAAGTGCACAACGGAAATGGCGATAAAGAAAGGAGGGAAAGGAAATCCGGCCGGGACGGCTGGCGACGGTCTTCTAGAGCAGAAACCCTTGGAAAGATTAGAGTTCCTCAGCGGTCCTGATCGTCGTCCTACACTACACACTACACCTTTGGGTCTTAGACAAACACCCTAGACCTGAAAGAATAGAAAACGCAGGCCACCTGCCTGTTTTTTTTTTTCGCTCACGCTCAGTATCGGCTCGACTCGTTGCTCTATCATTTTTGACCCGAGACCGTCGCCTAACACCACCCCCACCCCACCCCCATAATCACTTAATGCCGTCTGAGGTTTTCTTGTGTCTTCATGTTTACCCATTTCCTATTAATCCTAGTTTTGACGAATTTATTAGTTTTTGCCGGCGATCATTTCTTGAAGATTTTAATAACTGATGTACTCTTCTATCAATCCATGCTGAAGAAATTGTTTCCCCCTAATACTATTGCATTATCCGGTGTTATCCAAATCGGATAACCGATATCGTTTATCTAAATCATCCGAATATCCGGGACTTTCAAAATTACCCTTATCTGAATTATCCGAGGATCCGGGGGTTGAAAAATGGCCTATTCGAATCATCCGATTATCCGGAAAATCGGTGTATGATCCAATGTCTAGTGCACAGCAGCACAGCAGTCGAACATCTGACCTAGCACCTGTGAAGCAGCCCAAGCGCAATCTGCTCAGCCGCCGACTCGCTTGCCTCTGGGCCTTTCGAAACGTTCCTTACATGATCGCGAGCACGTATGCACGTTTGCACGCGCTGAAAGGGCGAGACTGTACCCCGCCTTCGACGGCCCGTAGCTCTTTTGGTTTAAGGACTCAGCAAAAACATGTTTTTCTTCTATATGCAGGATGGAGATTCTCGCAGTAATATCCATTTTCCCCGTTAAGACTTACGCTTAAGACCCTTCCCTGGTTAGTAGATGAGCAGGCATGTATAGAAAACAATATGTGCAAACCTGGGACTCTAGCGCCTTATCCGATTTTCATCCAAATCACCGCATTTTTTCTTAATGTCCATAAAATTACTGATTCAAATAGTGTCTACCCTGAAAGCTCTAAATAACTAAATGATATGTATACAGACAATCGGACTCCTTGGTCCCCTCTCCTTGGTGATATGTGCTCTAACTACGAAATCTTTCGGTGCGATCGTCAGCGAAGTTAAGCAGGTAGAGCGGTTCTATTTGTGAGAAAATGGACCTACCAGCACTTTTCAAGTCTGTTGCATCAGTATACGGCTTACTTTGTGCCAACATCATCATCGGTGGTGATAGCGTTAGACTTATTGTCGTCTATCGAACTCCCAGCTGTTTGTTGGCTATGTCCGAACAAATGTGTTAGGCCATCAGCGACCTCCTCTCGTTCAACTTGCCTTGCTTCGTAGCTTGTGACTTCAACTTACACGATGTTTAATGGAAATTCAGTAGGAAAATTATGACCACCTGCCGAGCTTCCAAAACTTTCACAACCGTGGTCAGCGCTCATTCTGTTTCACAGTATCTCCCACTCCAACGCCTGGCCATAACATTATGGACCTTGTCTTGTCCAGTATAGAGACTCTCGTAAGAGGCCTGAAGGTTTAAGCCCCCGCTTGGTAGCAGCGACCACTCTGTGATTGAATTCACTTTATCTCGCGCTAGACACTCTTTTAGGGCGCGTTTCAAGAAAAACTTCAAGTTCTCGACTCAATGGAAGAAAATACAGATAAAAATATGCTACTCAGCAAAAAATTGTTTTGGATTAAACTTTTGAATAGCGCATATCCATTTGGTTTAAATGACAACATAAAAGGATTTGGAAATATATCTAATATTACTAAACCGCTTGACTACAAAACAAATCAACTTTTTATTTTCTTCAAATTATAAAGGAAAGAACCAATAGAGGAAACAAAAAAAAACTTAAACAGAATCTGTTATAATATAGACGATTTTATAAACTACATTAACACTGAAGGGCACGTAAATATTATGGATTTATATAATAAGATTAAGATGTTGAGTAAACAAAATTTAAAATCACTTCTCAATCTTAGCTTAAATGCAGAATTTCTCAACAACGTTAACCAAAAAATCAAGCTAACAATTCTTTTACTGGCAATGGCATGTTCAATACAAAACAAACAACAATTGTAACAACATGAATAACAAGTCATTTAAATACATAGGCATGGAATATAAGAGCAACATTTTTGATCGCGTTAACATTAATAAAATATTTAATCATACTAAATGCACTTGAGATTTATGGAGAAACAATATCAAACCTCTATGGTTTGTTTCGCCACCTCCCTTCACACAAACCGTTTTTATTATAACACCTCCTCATACGAGTGTTCCCACTAACCAGGGAAGGGTTTCAGGCGTAGGTCTGAATGGGGGAAATGGATAGTACTGCGAGAATCTCCACCCATAGTGTAGTAAAAAAAACATGCTCCTTTTTGTTGGGTCCTTGAACCCAAAGAGCTACGGGCCCTCGAAATTGGGGGTACAGTATTGCACCGTCAGCCGTACCCACCATAATCTACCGTAATCAGCCGAAATTTGAAAAACGGTTGTCAAATTCGTGATCAGCATCCCAAATAACCCTCTTGGACGAGGTTTGGGCGGAAAATTTTTTCGACCTCTCCTCGACCTCTCCAATCTAGTAGTGTCGTGAAAGTCGTGCCTTATGACAATCTTAATCAGCTTACTTTGTACACATCTCCTACACATTTATTTCACTCAAAATTGTCAAATAAAGGTTTCTGTGAGCTGTGCTTCATTCACTTTTCTCAGCTTCTAATTTATACAATGTTTTGTGTTTTTCAGCGAACGTTAAACAGTAATAACAAATAGTAACCTTACAACAGGTACGGGTGAATAGAGCTGTCGAGGTCATAATCACCGATTTCGCCCAAACCTTGCCCAGGAAGGTTATTTGGAGTGCTAATCACGAATCTGACATCCGTTTTTCAATTTTCGGCCGATTACGGTAGGTTACGGTAGGTAAGGGTGACTAGGGCTATCGAAGTCATAATCATGATTTCGCACAAACTTCTCCCAGGAAAGTTATTTGGGATGGGGATCACGAATCTGACATCCGTTTCCTTGGAGTACATTAAATTACTGTAGGTAAAGGTGATTAATGGTGAGGTCATGGTCACCGTTTTTGCCCAATCTTCGCATTGAGTGCGAATCTGATCCTATTTGACAATTTAGAGTGAAATAAATATGTGGGAGATGTAGGCAGCAAACTGGTAAAGAAGATGGCAATCATGAAAAATGCAAAAATACTGCATAGCACGAGGGTCGAACACCTGACCTAGCACCTGCGAAGTAGCCACCGACTCCCTCGCCGCATACTCTTTCGCCGCGTCCCATACAACAGCGCACGCACACGCATGCACGTGGGCACGTGCTGACGGTGCGCCACTGTACCCCTCCCCTTCGAGGGCCCGTAGCTCTTTTGATTCAAGGACCCAGCAAAAACGAAACACGTTTTTCTACTATATGAAGGGGGAAGATTCTCGCAGTACTATCCATTTTCCCCGTTTAGACCCACGCCTGACCCTTCCCTAGTAAGTTCATTGCTTTATTATAGTTGACCAACATGCCATATTTGTATAGTATTCGTCTGTTTTTGGTTAAGCATTTTCTTGTGTTTGTGGCGATGAATTCTGTGTTAAATCCATTATGGGTAAGTATTCTGTGGAGGTCTCGTATTTTACTGCAAAAATATTGAAATGTTGAGCAGATATTAGCTATTCTAAGCGTTTCTGTGTAAATGACATTGCTTTTAATTCTCACTGAAACTTGTGAGTCATGGTGTAGGAACCTATTTATTTTAAAGTTGAAAGTATCTGTTTTGTTGTATAAGTTGCTTTCAATTTTATTATTCACGACTTTTGTCTAAATAGTTGCATTTGTGTACACTGTCGTGTGTCTTTTTTATTTCCAGTGTGTTTTTGTAAACCAACGTAAGTATGTAATCAACGTATGCTTCTGTATAGTTGTGAACAATTAGTATGTCGCCCATATATCTAAACGGCTTAATTAACTGAACTCTATTTAATACTGCGCTTTTAGAATACTCAAATTCAAACATTGACCTTGGTAAATCTGCAAGCAAAGGGCTAAAGTTACCATCTTGAAAAACTCCTTTATTTTGTTTAAAAATTATGCTTGCGAAAACACAATAACTATTTCTCAGTAAATAGTCTATAAAGTATAACAGATCTGCGGCGTTGTAATATCTATACTTATCATTCTGAGTTAAATCGTCTGTGTAAAATGTTTTGAAACCGTTGCATGCTAGGAAATTTTTACCAGAATTTTTGAAGCAGATTATAACAGTCGGACAGGTCTAGTGACTCACTGTCGTTGTAGTGGTAATCCTTCCGATTACTGTAGGTGGAATCGGGTCCGATATCCAGCGCTACTATTACACTGATGCGCGAACGAAACGAGCAAGGAGCTATAATTTATTAAGGCAAAACCGGAAGATTACAAATAAATCTAGAACAAGGAGCAAAGAGGAGACTAGTGGAGAGCTAAGCCAAGACTGAACCTAGTTGCTTAGATCTGGGAGGTTTTATGGACTCTCTTGGAGGCGTGTCTACCGTGTGCTCCTCGGACTCTCCGTCCGGTACGGTTTTATGGCTCTGGGGCCGTTGCTGGCATATCCGCAGAAGCAGGTCGTGAACCACCCCTGGATACATTCCGCCACCCCATGCTCTTAAGGAACACTTGCAGAATACACCGGTCCCGATATATTCCACATAACAAGGTTTTTCATTTTCTCCATTATACATTGTGAGGTATGCTTGCGAACAAATCAGTAAAATCAGTGGAATATACCTTAACACCATCAGAATTAATTCTTGTGAGCTCTTGTGTTATGTTAGAATTTTTGATAGCCCAATTTGTTTTAATGGTCCTTGTATTTCTATAGTTACCGCATTGGCGTAGTTGATTAAATGTGTTTTTAGAAAGGTAAATATACAACAAAGTTCTAAAGCAATGGATTTGACACTACTACTATATGCCTCTGTAATAAATCTGAACTTAACTGGGTCTTTATGGAGTTTAGGTAGCGAATAAATAATTGGTAAATCTCCATTTGTATCTACTTTTAACTTATTTTTAATTTGGAAATATCTATAATGGGCTGCTTATTAGAAACGTTCAAATTTACATATGTATTATTCGTGTTACTGTTATTAAAGGTCTCGTTTTCCTTTTCATAATTAATTCCCATTTCTTTCATAAGGTTAAGTAGGTAAAACTTTCTGCAAATAATACCGTAATTGTTGTTTGCTTTATCTAGTGGGCAAAATATAAAATCATTTTGTAGCTTTTGAATTATTTGGTACGGTACACAAACTTTATTACGAATATTTTCATGGCTAAGTAATGGTTTTATTTTGTTTCTGTATTCCGCATTAAAAAGATCCAGTAATGGTTTTATTTTGTTTCTGTATTCCGCATTAAAAAGATCCTTTAACTGGTTCACTTGTGAAATGCTGTAGTATCTAATTATGTGTCCAACAACTTTTTCAAGGGCGGAACTGTATGTAGCGTGTATTGTGTCTCTGTTGGAGCCCACTACTGGTCTATATTTCGTACCTTTTTCAAAATTTCTTTTAACTGATAATGTTCTATAATGTTCAAATTTCCTGTGATAATATGGGCATGTGTGGTGTCAATAAAAGATTTATACCTACTTTTTTCTCTTGTACATATGCAATCTCTACTGAGTATATTTCTACAACTTTCAAGATTAGTGTTTTTAAGAAATTGGCTGTAATTGAAAACAGTGCTAGATATTGGTCGTTTATACGTATAAACTACCCTATAAGAAATGAATTCTTTTGTAGACAAATTCCTTATAATATCTTTAACTCTGTTGTTTTAAATATTTTGTTAAAGTTTATACGGCCAAAAATGACACCTTTATATTCCTTATCTATATATTTAAATGACTTCTTTTCTTGCTGTCTGATGTTATTATTTGTATTGTATTTTATATGTGTCAATAAGCAGAGTACAATGAGTTTAGTTTTTTAATTGGCATTGCAAAAAAAGTCATTGCTTAAAGTAAGGTTGACAAGTGATTTCAAATTTTGTTTACTTAGCATCTTGATCTTGTTGTACACTTCAATAACTTCTATATTTTCATTGTTACTAACATATTGTATAAACTGGTCTGTATTTTATCGGATTTTGTTTTTATTTCCTTTTTTTTGTTCCCTCTATTTGTTCTCTTTTTTATAACTTGAAATGAACAAAAAGGATGATTTGTTTTGTAGTTAAGTAGATTAGCAATATTAGATACATTTCCATAGCCGTTTATGTTGTAATTCAGTCCAAATGGATAAGCGGTGTTTAGAAGTTTAATCCAAAACAATTCTTTACTAAATAATTTGTTTTTATCCGAGTTTTTTCCAATGCGTCTAAAACGGTAAACTTCGGAGTAGACCTACAATTATGGAAGTGTTCATAAAGCGGAGTGAATATCTTTTTGTAATTTATGTAATATAAGTGTTCCCTAATTCTTTCCTTCAATGATCTTGTAGTTATACCTACATATTGAAGCTTACAGGAGTCGCAGTTTATACAGTAAGCCACTGATTTTTTATTAACAATAATTCAACTGAGAAATTCATTCCTTATAGAGTAGTCTTTACGTATGACCGACCCATATCTAGTGTTATCTTTAACTACAACAAATTTCTTAAAAATGCAAATCTTGAAAACTGCCGAGATATCCTCAACAGAGAATGCATTTGTATCAGAGAACGTTCAAAATAAAACCAGTTTATTGACTCTACCCACAATCACATCATTACAGGTGAATTAAATATTGTAGAAAATCAAGTAGTTAAAGAAAATATTAGGAAAAGGCACTAAATATAGGCCAGTTATTAGTTATAACAAAGATCTAATACATAACACAAATAAAGTTACGGTCTAAAAAGTAGTTAACCATATGAGTAGATTTTATGAAATTTCACAGAACCATATGAATGATCTGAACCGTTATTTGAATTTACAATACAGAGATAAAACAAAACCATTGCTTGATAATAACAACTTCAATAATAACGTTTAAATACCCCATGGAATAATTCGAAGGCTTCAAAATGATTTTATATTTTGTCCTTTAGACAAAGCCAGTAAAAACTATGGAATTATTTGCAAAAAATGCTACCTTCTTAATTTAATGGAAGAAATGAGATAGGAAAGACAGGATGAACGGTTTATTAATAGCAGTACAAATAACACTTGCATTAATTTAGGTATAATTAATAAAATGGCAATCATAACCAAGCATCAACACTTCTTAATTAATAATAAACTTAAAGTAAATATGAATAGCGATTTGCCAATTATTTACTCATTGCCAAAACTTCACAAAAACCCAATTAAATTTAGATTCATTACAGGGGAAAACAATAGCAGCATAAAATAGCTTGCCTTAGAACTTTGTTGTATATTCAATCACTTGAAAAAACATTTTATCAACTATACAAGTAATATAAGCAATATTTCTAGAACTGTTAAATCCTACTGGGCCATTACAAATTCTAACATAATGCAAGAAATTACAGGTATTAACGCTGATAATATTAAATTATACTCTGCAGATTTTACCGATATGTTTGCCAACCTACCCCATGCTGTTATAATAAAAAATGAGAAATCTCATTAATACCTGTTTTAAAAACTCTGGAAAAATTTTATTGCTTGTAATGGGTTTAAAACTTACTATACAGATTACCGTGCTAAAAATATTAGGTATACTATAACGTGACGGATCTCCTACATCTTATAGATTATTTACTTAAGACCAGCTATTGTTCATTTGCCGGCATTATTTATTTGCAAAATAAAGGTGTTCTACAAGGTGGCAACTTCAGCCCATTACTTGCTGATTTAACAATGTCTATGTTCGAATATGAATACTCTAAAATGTAAGTTTAAACAACTATCATTTATTCAAACCATTTAGATACATGGATGATATTCTCGTTGTATTTACCACGAAAGTTCCGTTCATGACACACTTGGCTTAGTATACAAAAACACCCTTGATTCTAAGAAAACTCATAATAGTGAATACACTTGCAGCTATTTAGACCTGTACTCAAACATTATTAATAATAAAATAGGGAGCAACCTGTATAGCAAGACAAAGTTCTTTAACTTCAAAGTTAACAGATTTCCACATGCTGATTCTGAGGTCTCTATAAAAATTAAACGTAATGTGATTTACACAGAAACCTTAAGAATAGCCAATGTTTGCTCTAAATTTGAACTTTAGCTGCAAAATAAAAAAATGTATAATTTGTTTATAGGCAAGCGATTTAATAAAGAAATTATGATTAATAACATAAAAAATGCTTTTATAAAAACAGACAAATATTTTACAAACACGGCATGTTGGACAACAGTGATGAAGCAATAAAATTTATAAAAACATTTCAATAGTGTTGATGTTTCAATTCTACTGAATTGAGTGATACACTCTTTAAATATTTGTGGATGTATGATTTCCTATGTTGTTTCTATGTATAAGTATTTTAAAGACATCTTAGGGAACTATATCTTACTGGAATTCGAAATATATTAAGTACAGCGAATTAATACAATTACGTAAAATAGCAAAAGCACTCGTGTAAAAATGCGAAAAAAAATTGCATTAGATGTGATAGCCTGTGAAAAGTTGTTGATTGTGGTGGTGGATAGTGTATGATGGTCTTTCATTCTAGAAAATTGATAACAGGATCGGTTCGTTTGCCAAGCGGATGTGTTGGCTTAGTTTTTTGAACTGTAGTCGATAGGAGGTGCGACGGACTTAGCAAAACGTATTGTACGTTTCTAAAGTAGCTGTACAGTAGAAAGTACATTATGCCACTGAATAAAAATTCTGGATATACCATTGACTTACGCTATAGTATGATTAGAGTTGTCCTTTCCGATAACGAACGGTACACTACAGTTCCGGTATGATATGAGTTATCCTTTCTGATAACGAAATGTATACTACAGTTGGGTTAGTTGAGGGAAGAGGAAGGCTGCGATCAGCTGATCACCGTCAGCTGATCACCATTTTATTTGTAGGTTCAGTTCTTTAGTAGTAATTAAACTTAATTAGAAAACTAATAGTATATCGGTGAGTATAGTTTATAATATGATATTTAATATATAAATGGATAAAAAAATTCAAAAAAGTAATAAAAACTAATACATACAATATTGAAGTAAACAAAAATTAATCTTAATGTTTTAATGCCTTCTTCCCTTGAAAAAATTAATTTAAAAATAAATAAATAAAAATAAAAAATAAAAAATAAAAAATAGTTTCAAAAAATTTGCTTAACTAATTATGTGTTTTTAAAAATCAAAAAAGTTATAGCACCTCCCTCTTCACTGATTAGATACCGGGGAGGTGGTATAACAAAAAAGGCGCGTCTGAAGAAAGGTGGCGAACCGAACCTAACGTTTAGTTAAGATTTATTCATATTATTCCTTTAAACGTTAACTTTTACTTTATTCAAAGAGCGGAACTAAGACGGAATACAATTATACCTTAGCGATGTGGGCTGGTACGGCTCCCTCAATTCTGTTACGTCGGTAAATGAAAAATACAAGCTCTTTATCCCTGTCATGGATCACTGCATTGAGCAGTTTGTTCCGTGGAAAAGAATATCCGACGCTAGATTCAACCTTCCGCGGCACCTTCTAACTTTGTCGCGGTTGCATTCGGAAGCTTGGGCCATTGCCAGGAACAGTGGCCTCGACAATGACTGGAATAGGTTCAAGTCGTTGAACGATAAGTTCACTCGCAGATTGAAAAAATTTCACTCGCACGTTGGGAGGAAAGTCCTTGCTGGTGGGCGCAAATCTATCCTTTACAAACTACTGAACTCGAAACTTCATGAAATAAAAATGATTGGAGCTCTCACCACTGCCGATGGTGTAATCATCAAAACCGACGGAGAAAAGGCTGAACTGGTTTTGGAGATTGCTGTGGTAAGATGTTTTCACTACTTATTCCTTGTGGACATCTCGTGATGCACCAGCAATGTCCCAAATATGCAAAATGCGATGATATATGAAACTTTCGTGCCAGTCAATGGTTCTCATTGCAAAAGTAAGAAACTTTGATGTGGGAGTAACGTGAAGCAGCGGAGGAAGCTACAGAACTGCTTTATATGCAATTTGTTAGTGTCGGTGAGGTGAGTGCCATCACGGTGTAGGAGGGGACCTCATGCTCTTCAGGCTAACCTACCGTCTCGATCAATATTGTCGTGTTCCTCTGTTATGCTTGCAAAGTGGCGCGGTCTAATAAACTGCTGTTAACACCGCCTCTACAATTTCTGCTAACCCTCGAGTGGTTGTTCACCTATTGACACTGAAGTGTGGATTCCCGCTGGATGTTATTCCTTCCAGAGAAAAAAAAATGAAGCTGGCGAAAAGGATAGCAAGTGTACTACAGGATTACGAACTGCGAGAGCTGGAAAACAACAAAGTGGAGAAGTTGGAGGTAGTGGAAGAAGAGCTCCACGAGTTTTAACCAGAAGAGGATTGTGCCGAAGTCACGACGCACTAACCAGTGAAAGCACAATTATGTTTTCCGGAAGACAGACCGTTTCGGAGAAAAAGATTTGGCTACACTTGAACTATGTATTGTCCTACACAAGGTTGACAACCAAGGAAATGGGACTGTTTCGCGATTCCTGACTTGGGCTGCCTAATAATCTCGCAGCATAGAAAGTACTGATCAGTGCTTTAGATTTTTCTGAATAAAAAAATGAAACAAAATAAAACATCATCATCAACATTATCACCATCACACATCGAAAAAAAAACCCCGAGTGGAATGGCGTTATCATAAGACCTAGGCTCGTGTGATGACTCAGGATATGAAGAAACTGTAGCCTCCATACACTGCCCATACTGTGGTCGGTCTTACTGTTTTATGCACTTTGTGTCTGTGTATAATTGGTGCTCAACATTTTTCATAAATATTTCATATATTGTCGTTTTTGCATATTTGGGATATTGCTGGTGCATCACGAGATGTCGACAAGGAATAACTAGTGAAAACATTGCTAACTCCAAGGTTCAGATTTGGAAATCTCTATGGAAATCCGATGTTCTGGTAAAAGTGCTAAAACGCGACGCAACTGGGGAACCGAACTAACGACGTCACGACCATGAAGCAGAAACTCTATCACTGCGCCACTTAAACACGACAAAGGCTCCTTGCACCGCCGTGGTAAGCTCGACGCTGCGGACCCTTAACCATTACACCCTCCTATACGTTTGCCACAAGGATTCAGCAAAAACAAAACATGATCTGTTACTATTTGGAGGACGGAGATTCTTTCTGTACTGGTTCTTGCAGTTCCGGCGTACCGTTTGACAGTTCCCCTTTGAGATATGTAGTTATAAAGTATGAGTAATAAGTCTAAGTGACATGTTAATCTAGTTGGCTTTCAATTTGTTGAAAACGCAATTTCATCTTTTTGTCTTGTATAATACTGGCATCGCTTTCCCAACCTGTAGACCACTAGCAAATGCACATCATACACCGTAAGAGAGGCGCCCTTGACAACGTGAGCACTGGTCGATCCGTCGTAGCAATCAAGCTTGCACTTGTCTGTGCTGTCTTGTTCGTAAGGACAAGCTAAGGTTTGAAAGGAAAAAAAGGAAAAGAGAAGATCTTTATGGATTACAGGATTTCTTTGAAAAAGCCCAGGAGTTGTTCAGCTTTTTCACGACATCATTCAGAACTATAAGTCGCATTTCAAAAAGGTACAGCAATATCATCTTTTACTCCACTGACAAATTGCAGAATTGAAATAATCTGTTTTGCTTACTATAGGCATCGCCACGGGAGTTATGAAGTACAATAACTGCATGTTTAACACCCGTATCTGTTCAAACTATTTGAAACACCTAATGTATGATATAATGAAGAGTGTGTGGGTACTTTCCCTGGCTTGTTTGTTGCTACTCAAAAATGTTTCCTCGATTGGGCTGTTTGAACATCGACTGAAGGGAGGGGGACGCAATGTGTATATTGTTATTATTTATTACATAGGTAGGTTCCCCATGTGGGCGAGAGTAATGAAGTTAAAACAAGATACACACACTATCAGTCAAAATACCGACAAAAAGAGAGTGATGCAGGAATAAGTAGAATGAGGCAAAGAATGAAAAACAAGTAACAAATTGGAAGAAATTGGCAAGGAGGTGTTAGAACAGACAGCAATATTAATTGATTAATTAAATGGGCATCAAACGGGGAGTATTCATCAGACGCATAAGTGAGCCTCCATAAGTTTTTTGAAGGAAGAATGACTGGAAGGTATGTTGGCTTTCTTGATTCGGCCAAAGTAATCGGCGAAACAAAGTTCGTGAAGAAATGTTACCTACAATTTAATCTAGCCCAAGATATAATACAGGTTTTCGCGAGATACGAGATGGTGGAAGAAGGTCTCACTGAAGAAAAGGTCCTAGCTGTAAATAAGTGAAGAAAAGACACTGGCTGTAAATCAGTAGCACTTGTATTTGGTGAAACATCAGCACGTCGAGCGTACGTCTTCTAAAGATAAGAGTTTGCAAGTTGAGATTGAGATTCCTTTCATGGGCAGATGGTCAGTTTTTGTAGTTGAACCCTACCCTAGTTTCCATGTAAAACTGTTTTGAAATTTATCTATTTTGTAGATAACTTTGCGCTCATATAGGTCGAACAACAGTGTCCCAAACTCGTCCAACGACCTAACGAATGACTTGAAAGCTTGTAGCAGAACAGCAGGGTTCCTCGTTAATAAGGAACGAAAGTTGCGGTAAGTAAAAATAACAACAGATGCCTAGGATATAATAATGTCGCGATGTTTGTCAAAACTAAAGTCGAGTGGAACCAGGAACCCATGATCACTTACCTGTTTAACCTTCTCTATTACTGACTTTCTCAAACGATAGCCGTGTTCATTATTCTTTCTTACTAGATGCACCACCATGACTTTTCCTCCTAAAAAGAACGAGCCCATTCGAGGGACCAGCTGTTAATAAAGTCGATTCAGCTTTGAAGTCCGTCGGTATCGTCAGGGTTCTTTAAGCATTTGAAATCTTCAAATCATCGGAACACATAGAATCAACTACCCAGGCAGCTTATAATTATAAATATTGAAAAGTGTCTGCGAATTTATAAAACCCGGTGGAATACCATTCAGCACGGGTCTGGGTGCAGAAATGCGTCCCAAGAATAAACGATCAGAAGGAAAGGCTTTGATCTGGAGAATAATCCTGGGGTGAATTCCTACAATTTGCAACTTATGGAGGAACAGGTCATTGGGTACCTTGTCAAAAGCTTTACAGAGATCAAAACAGTACGCCCACGCAGGGTCCTTCGTCTAACAAGAGAAGCCCATGAACTTCTCCAAAAGGTTCTTCTGATGTTGTGAGACGAGGAGCACAGAAGTGCTTTTCATTCTACTAGTGGTTCAAAAATGGCAAAAAACGTTTTCGCTTAAGCGCGGGCTGACAAGGCAAAAGTGACGCCTGGTATGGCCTTGGCGTGCTAAGAAATTAACCTAAAAAAGGTTTGAAACTTCACCTACAGCTAGATCATTGAAAACTGATTATTTCCTAGGTTTCCTATACAAAGCTGCAGGGTGCATTCAAGTAATTCATTCGCAACGGCGACTGGATGGATAGGTTGGCCGAGTGGACAGCGATGCGGACTTGCGGGAGGGATGTCGAGGGTTCGATTCCGGAGGTGGGGTTATAGGAATTGCTAAGCTGCCTGTTCTCGTTCTTGCAAGTGAAGAGCACATTTTGGCTTGGGTAGGGTACCGCATTATTGGGTAGTGGTGAATAAGGTTGACTACGTCATGACAACCGATTTCGCCCATACTTGTATATTACAGCGAGGTGTGATTGCGCAGAAGCTGCGACCAACAATTTCGATTGACTTCGTTTTCATACATACTTTCTTTCAAAGTGTCTGCGCTCGATATGCGCCTATGGTCTTCTACAATGTGTTTACAATTGATACACTATTACCGCATGTTTCTTTCTAGCGAACACCTTGGTTGAAGACGGGTCGGCACAGACACGATTCATGTGCTAGTAAAAATACTGTCAAATATTATATATTTCACAGGCATAACAACAAACAAAGGATAATGATAATGGCAATAGTATGAACACAAACTCATTAACAACTAACAGTGTGAAGGAAAATGATGAAACAGACAAAGCGTAGATGTTTGTTACACCAACAACAACGCAAAAAGCATTCAACGAACAGCCAGCTGCTCCATGGCTCACCCCATCAGGAGGTATTTTCTTTGAAGGCGTAGTCTGCTGGTGTTGGAAACGGTACTATGTGCGTGTCTATATAACCTGCAGCAAAACATTTGTACTCAAAACATCGTCAAAACATGGGAAAGCAGAACTGGCGATATGTTTGATTCAGCTCCTGTCCATAGTAGCATACATCGTCTTAGTCCGTAATTGTAGTGTATGAATGAATGTAAAGCGCCAAAATCATGTCCACTTTCAACTTGTTGTCTCTCCAAAAGCAGTTAACGTTTGGTCTCCTGTTCAACACAACCTCATGTATTTGGGAACGAATCTTTTGAACAGGCGGAAAAAATAGTCATCGAGCGGCAGGCAGAGTGCGGTTGCTTCAACTGGGACCGTCAACAGCTTCAGCAGCTTTGCTACCGGGACACCTGAGAATATATTATTGGCATGATCGTTGAATCAGCGCCAGCTATCTGCCAGAAGAATCGTCAGCAGAGACGTCGATCCTGCCATAACGCACTCGCTAATGGCATCTGATCTTTACGCATGATGTCACGGGCAAGACGTAAAGTTTCGGCGCTAACCAGTATCCACTTTAAGGAAAGCGACCACCAGGCTCCGGAAGAAGGGCGAAGGGTTTTCTCCCAGCCTGCCATGGGTGGGAACGACAGTGGGTCAGTGATGACATTGACTGCGCCACTCGATGCAATTGTTTGTCTCCTATAGGTACAAGAGTCCTGCATGTTGACTTTCCGTTAAATCCACTACATATTGGATTGACAGGATCTCCTCTGCGATACAACCTCTTGATTAATACCGCGTTGGTTGACGTTGCAGAATACTGAACTGGGATGCTTCTCCACTCCCCCTCCCCCGTACGTTTGCTACAAATGCCGTCGCCACCTCTTCAATTTGCTCACTTCCGCTTAGGTTACAAGTTGTCACAAAAGTCGTGACTTTTCTTCAACGAAGCCCGCAGCGCCTTATGGACCTTCGAGATCCAACCTCTCGATGCTTTGAAGCCGTCAACAAAACCACGCTCACCGTTACTGGTGAATGCCATGTGACGAAGGGTGGAGTAGGAGAGAGGCAACCCTAGCGAAAAACAAATACCCGATTTTTGGTAAAGATTCAAAGTTCTTCTACCTTACTGAACAGCATTCATGCATTTTTCTCGTAGAGCTGCGGATTCGTCCAAGTGACGACACCCGATTCTCGCGAGCTCAGAGGAAGCAGACCGACAATCTACCTAGGATAGAAAAAAAGGGTATGGAATCATACTTCGTTGTTCGAAGGTACGAAGAAGTTTGAGGCATTCCTTGGTTAGTATCCACCTAAACGGATTCGAAAAAGATTGCAGCGGACGATTTTTCTTTGAAGTACTACGGTAATGCGTAAGGGCTTCAGAAAACTAAAAAGTCAGTAAACTAACAGATTTCTTTTAGAAAGAGTGCCTCAAAATGTACTCAAGAGATTCCCTTACTAACCATGATTGCTGTGATCGGTTAAACATCACAAGTTAAGGTTTTTTGAAGAGGATCACCAAAGTCGCCTCCATCAGCATCATCTTCCGGTGTCCATTCCACATCCAGCTCATCCAGGCCAGCTTTCATAACAATACTTCTTCGTTTCTTCGAATGAGTCAGATTTTGCCAAAAACTTCGTCTAGGAGGTTATTTTGATGCTCATGACGAATCAGACGTTCGTTGTTGAAATTGCAGCCAACTAGCGAGCGTATGTTGCAATAGGCATGGATAACCCTCACCAGCGCATACCTACCGTCACATGCCCTGGTGACGGCCATTCTCCCTTGTGGAAGGACGCAGTTCCAGATTGAATGAAAGAGAGAGAGGAGAATTCAAAAGAGAAAAAGGAAACAAAGAAGGTTGCCAAGGAGAAAACAATGATCAGAGATTAATAGGAAAGTGAAATTGAACGTCTAAAAGCGAAGGTAAGAATTGTTTCCAGCTTCTCAAACAACTACACAAAGCTTGGATAAAGTTGGCGGTTCTGACACGACGAACGATTAATAAAGAACCCACTTGTAGTCTTCCAAAAAACATGGCATCGTGCTCATCATCTTAAACTACCTCTCAAGACGAAGTATGGATAAACCGGATATAATTTTTGGTAAAATAATATATCGTCGCGCACCACTGAGCGACATCGTGCCATAAGACAAACTGACTGTCGCACACCATTGAGCGACATTGTCGTCAACCTGTTAACAACCTTTAGGACGAACTTCTATCTTTGGACTGTGTAATGCGCTTCTCAATAATAGCGTTGTATTTGGACAGGTGTTTGTGAAAGATCACGTTGAGGTTGTGAAAGATATCCGATTCATTGAGGGGCCCTGGCAGTTTCCCAAGCACAATCTTTCCCACGTGGTAAGATAGCGTGGTAATCGAGCTCGTTGTGATGGTATTTAGAGCGTAGGTATTAAAAGGTCTACATTCTGTTGCAGACTAGCTAGGATAGTTCATATTTGTCATTAACCAAAGACACTGTGTTGAAGACTTCATACCAATACCACTGAGGTAGTAACAGATCTGTGAAGTTGGCATCTTTAAAATACCGCACATGAACAAAATGAGATTCATCAGCCATAAGAAGAAGAAGAATGTGATGAAGGAGATGTGATTGAAGAGTGGTCACTACAGCTAACAGGAGGTTCCACGGTCAGGTTTCTGATAATAGATTTATCATTACATATCATTACATAGCACAAGACCCAAGGTATTATCTCTAAATTCCTACTGACAAAGTATTGGGTTAAGCAATCGTCAGCACACAGTTTCAGGAAAAGGTTGGACAGAGAATTAGTCGCTTTAGGTCCACTGCAGAAAGCCCCGTTGATGTCGCGCTTATTGAACTATAGCATATCAGCATATGAGCACTAAACCATATTGAAGTTGAATCATTATATCGCCACAAAGAAGTCGCGTGCGATTGGATGGTATGAGATCATTTATAGCTTTAAAAATTTGCTTAGATAAGGTATACGTACAGCTTGGTACTTTGTAGACTACAATAAAACGAAGTGCGCTATTGTTATCATGAAGGGCAGAGTGCAGTAGTTTGTAAGCATTCACAACAGTTTCACGAAAACCAGAGCAGGGCATAGAGACTTGCTCCCAAACAGAGCTACACCACCACCACGCCTGCACTGGTGACCATCTCGTATTATTTCGTACTTTGAAAACCATTAGTCAACGACACTTGCGTTGTCTATCTTATCGAGAGATCACGTTTCAGTCAAAACGATAATGTCATACACATTATCAGATGAGCCAAAAAGAAAGGAATCACTATTTTTTTATTATGGATCAAATATTTGAGTAGAATCATTTCAAGAACTCATCTAAATTCCTATAAAGCCCTCCTAATTTGACACACTGGCAACACAAAACGAATCATGCATGGCAACAACAAGAGCGCAAGTAGGAAGAATGGGAACAACGCGATTGGAAGCAGGGGTGTACACGAAGTTGCATTAAATTTTTTAACGACATTTTCTAACGGGAATTTTTCGTTAAATTTCCGGTAAATCGTTAAATTTCGTTAAAAACACAGTTAGCTGCAAACTACTACTTAAAATGAAAAAAAATCGATAAAAACGTTATATTTTCCAACTACAGTAGGTCAACAGCTAAACTCAAGGAATGGGGTGTAACACTATGTGCAGTGTAGAACAAGCAGTTCACTATCAACAAAGTGTGAACAGCAAAATAAACAGGCTCTCAGCAACAAATTGCCTTCAGGGTGTAGAAAATGAATAGTTATGGAATTATTATTCAAGAGAACGGTACTTAGTGGTCTGGGTAAGTTAGGACAGACAGATCCCTAGATTCGCCCCACCCTTTCCTAGTTCTTTCCGAAACCGTTTTGTGCGACTGTCTTAGGAATCGTTTACTGTGCCCGCGACGCTCGACGCGATGAATGTCAAGTGGCCAAATTGATCGAGCGACGTGATTGATCAATTCGGCCACTCCACATTGCATTGCGTCGCGCCTTGTGCGCACGCTAATCGACCCCTTACGAGCATGTGCAACCTCGACGCGTGCACGAGCTCGCTAGTACAGAAAGGATTAGTAAATATGCTCCAAAAGCCTATCAGTGTTAACACGTTGACGAATGCACGATTTTCGCGTACCTGGTGCGTGGGACCAATCGATTTTTTGCAACGTCGGGAACGTGACACGACATTGTGTCACACGGTCCCACACGGACGAAACAGTGTGACACGCTCGTCAACGTGTTAACGTTCGGAAGTAGCTCTGCAAAAAATTTTGTTGTTATCGTTCTTTTCTCAAATCATTTAGAATACTTTCACATCTGAAAACATTCTCTTCTTCTCGACCGTTTCAGGTGGCGAGCAAAATTGTTTTGAGAAACAGCACCATGTGGGGATATGCGTATCTTACGTGAGGGTTAGACCAGTATCGTTTTGGATTCGTCGACGTGCTTGGCGGCGGAAGAACTTTTCTGAATCTAAAATGCATTATTTCCAAAAATTCAAATGCGCCACAAAAGATCTGAAATGGCATGAAAACATTGGAATTTTGTCGCTGATTTCAATGGTTTTTCAGGACCAGTCCTGATCGGGAGGATGATGCCTACAATATCGGCGAAGCCTAAGGGGAAAGTGATAAACTTACTGAGAAAAAGCTCCGTTAAAAATTCCGTTAACTTTCTAAAAACTTCCGTCAAGTCGTTAAGTCAGATTTTAACAAAAAAATGCTGTTAATTTGTTAAATTCGTTAAATCGTTTAATCGACAGAGACAACCGAAGAAAGGGAAGCTTGTAGGTGGAAGACGCATTCGGCGCGAAGCCTTCGTTTTTCTGACATGGGAAAAAAGCCCTGAGGAATAATTTTGAGAACTGGAAATGTGCAAAACGATGAACCTTGATAACATCTGATAACCATAAAATACGGATAGAAGAACAGCTCAATCGATAAATAGTCGAGAATATCTGACGCAGTTCATTCGCAGCCTGGGTATGCAATTAATACTCTTGGGACACCAGAAATTATCACCGAGCGGGATCGCTCAGCTTCTTCATAGGACTTAGCAGACACAACAGAGGCACAGCAGACCTGTTCGAGAAGATGTGGTCATAGGATTGGATGGGACCGTGACTAATAGTAGGACTGGAGTTAGGAGCAAGATCCTCCAACATAGAGCAGAGTTGCTTTAAGTGAGCATTCCCAAGTAGGAGAGACATGGCTTCGTCAATTAGATCGCAAAAAGTGTTAATGCTCGCTTGCATACGTTTGTGATCTTCTACTAAATACGCTAGAACAGTCCACAGGTGAACAGGGAGTGAGTCGTCGCTTACCAAGAGGTTGACTTGGCGCTCGAGATCAGAAGATGCCACGGAAGGACTGCTAACATCGATGCACTACCTCTTCACCTCAAGCGATCCCTGAACCGAAGAATCGTCAGCAGGTGTGTTCACGATCGACGAAGGAACCTGTAGTAGCTCAATAGACCTGCGATGGTGGCTAAGAACTAAAGTAAAGTGAGCCACCCAGCCATGAGGAAGCTACGTGTTGATAACGTAGACCGTTGTCGGCGATCGATAGCGGTCAGGTGCATTTAAACAACCGACGAACTTTCAAATACGTTGAAATAATTGACCTGAATTGGCGGCGTTGCAGAATATTCCCACACCCCCCAAGCGGGGGCTCACTGGTCGGTGGAGAACAAGAATATCGGTTTAGGAATGGATAGAAGTCCGAGTAGGGAGATCGGAAGAGCAGGTATATAGCAGCGGACGGGTGGGTGATAGCACGCGCTAAGCAGAGATCCGAATGATGTATACGCAGAAGTCTCTGAAGTGACATGTACAGACTATACGGAGACACTATGACACTACGAAATTGCACCAAACAAAGGAGATTTTATTTTTAAACTTACTAACCTAATTTCATCCACAACTCACTTGCAGTAACTAATAAAATAATGCTTCATTCAATAGCCAAATGCAAACATATTTATAAAAACGTTGGTTATAGTTATAGTTTTACGTATCCTTTTAAGGATATTTATAAATTTTTAGCCCAACATTTTAATCAGCTATCTATGTACTATATATTATCACCAATACTACTAATATTTTCTAATATTGTCTAATACAGTCCCCTCGTTATAACGCCTCCGGATAAGGCACGACTCTCGAGATAACGTAGATTTCCTCCGGCCCCGGCCAGCTTACTTTTACACCAATACAAACCAACTCCGCTTAAGACGCGTCGGATACAACGCTACTTCCGTTATAGCGCGGTCTTAAGTCTAGTCCCATATGGTAAATAAAGATAAGCAAGATGCTGACCTCTGCAATCAAATCTACCCTTAACATTGCCTCTTTCGTAGACGCGACCAGTACTTGTGCGACAATGGATTAGATGCGTATAGACGTTTTTCATGCGTGCTCGGCCCACAAAAGTGTTCAAATCAGCAATGTGTCGAGCACAGTATGAGTCCCGGTAGTCGTTAAAAGCCGCCGTAATTTGAAAGGTTTTTTCTATCAGAAACGACAGAAGATATGGATTAAAGCTCAGGTTATTCAAAGCAATATTCAACACATTTGATTTAAGCCTAGAGCAGCTGCTATAGAAGCTATGTGCAGCACATAATGGTTTTATTAAATCAGAATTCTCGCGCCATGCAGCACTTGTACATGCACCCTCTGCTTTCTTAGCAGGATTACTGCACTGTCTGATGAAACGCAACATCCCGATATCGTGGAGAGTGCTGAGAGGCCACCGCAACGAGGGCGTGGCGGATGCGGCACGCGATTTAACAACGGTAATAGTTTAGTGGGCTAACATCCTGCCTGGAAGTAGAGTGCGGGTCCGCGTCTCGCCTGGGACGACGAGAGTTTTATAGCGACAGGAGATATTGTTTTTGTTGAACACTTCTAGCTCATCTCTGGTACTCGTTACTCCTCACACATCTGTCATACTTATGCATATAGCAGAGAGCATCTCAGAGGACAGGACTTCATTAATAAACTAAAGATGTTCTTTGCCTTCCTCATGGTCTCATGCTTCAGTACTATATCTATAGTTGGTCATTTTATGGGATTTTAAAGCAAATATACGCGCTAAAGAGTCTAAAAAAGGTCAGCCCAGTTAGGACACGACTCCCTTTATAGCGGGGATTTTTTCCGGTCCCTTCAAACGCGTTATAACGAGAGAGGACTGTATTTTCATAATAGTTTTCTATCAACTGGCTCCTACCTATTTGTATCCCAATACTGGGTTACTATTTCTTTACAATACTCTCTCCACATACAGTGAGTGACTATCACATAATTTAACTATGCAACAGGAGCTTTTTCTAAGGTAGGTTGTTATTCCCACCACCTTCGCCCTTATCCTTTCCCATAGGCTAGGTTACGCCTTCACTAACCCAATTATTTTGGTATATAAACACTGTACACACCAACCTAAGCATTACAATCACTCCCTGCCCTACTGATGAGCCACCGAGAGTGACTGTTCCTCTTTCTCTTCTTTTTCAGCAAATTTATTCTGCACAGGGTTCAGAGGAGAAACAGTATATAATTACTCCTGTAATTAACATTTTCCACCTTTACTAAACAACTTCCACACGTTTATGTGCCTGCTTCACGTTTCCATTCATGATCCGCTTAGAATTGTCAGCCTTCTTTTCATCCACTTGAAGTCCACAATGAGAGAGATCCTCTCAACTTATCTTAACCTGAATGAACGAATTCCTCAAGGATTACGTGACAATTTGAGTAGCAATGTAGTGAAGACAATAACACTGTCGTAGCTGCAGCACAACTGTTCTCACCACTTGGTGGCCAATAATAGAACAACCTCTCGCCTTCGAGTGTTTGTAGATGAAAGAAAAATGGCGAAATCAGAATGCGCTTTCATCCACTCCCAAGAAGGTGATATCGGGGATCCTCACCGCAGCTTCCTGTATTGGTTGCCAAACAGTATGTGCAAATACGCAATAACGGTGCAACTTGAGACAAGCAATTGAACGTACAATTTTTCCATGTACCTACGGCATACAATCCAGCTAATGCTAGCACAAAAGGATTGTCAAAAGAGCAAATTCTCGATCATAGCTGACTTCAAGGTCCACGTTGGTTAGAAAATGGGTTTAAGTTCAACCTTTAAAGTCCATAAACGTGATTCAATCTCGTAAAAGCGATGAGGACTGCGACAGGACAATGGTAATTAGGAATGTGCTAAAATTTTTTTCGAGAAAAGCGGAACACGGAAAACGGAACGGAATTCCTCAAAAATGGGCGAAAACCGGAATACGGATCATGGAACGAAAATGACTCAAAACTCACTACTTCACTTAATTTTTCATAAATGTATATCCATAATCGTATTATTAACTAAGTTGCCATTAATGAATATAGGAAGCGGGCAAGACAGCACGCAACTCTTTTCCAGCTCCAGCAACACATAACAAGGAAAAAATGCTTGTATTCTTTCCACTACCAAGACGACTTTTCAAGCATTGCTGATGTGGCAAATCGGAGTTTATGCAAAATCTTTCTGTAAATAAGAAGAAAGTGTTCTATACGCAATGAGTCCAACTGACGAGTAAGACACCAGAGATTTCACCACTCATGACACTTAACCGGTCTTACTGAATGCCTCGGGCCTATCTTAATTGCAAGGGGTCAGTGCTATGGTAACGGTTGCGTTCAGAATCCCACGACAGGAGGCCCACTCTCTGAGTTCGCATGGGTACCTGTATCGTTTGGCAGTAGCTGAAGCTTTGGAACAAACTCAAAGGAGGGCGTGGAAGGCTAGATACTGCATGCCCTCCTCCGACTAGGATAGACCTAGTGTCTCCTATGAAAGGCAAAGTTAGCAACCTAAGCGTGCTTATATGTAGAACGCCTAGCTAGAATTGGTGTTCCAAGCCAGATCTAAGATTAAAACGGAAAAAGATGGGGATGCTCCGGATAAGCAATTTGATTTTTGATTCAAACACTCATGAAAATTCTGTGGCCTTAACATACGGTTGTACATCTTTTCAGAAAAAGAAAAAGAATCCATTTGGCTACCACACTGTGTTGACATCAGGATGCTCCACCGGCTTCAAAGCAACAAAATACCAAGATAGATGATGCTAAACTGATTTCTTTCTCGTGTCTTTTGTTTAAGTTCAAGAACGGAATAGTCAGTTAAAAACATTCAAACATTCAATGAGTGATGAACCACCATTTCCGTTCCATCTTTCGGTCCAAAGGAGAGCGGAACATGGAACGGAACGGAAAGGCAAAAAACGGCCGAAAACCGGACTTCGACACACGGAAACGGAAATTCCGCACATCCCTTGTAAGCCTTCCACAGGCAAGCAGCAGTTGAGTATGTCTTTCACATTTCACGGTTTTCTCAGCTACCTGCAGCATTTCGCTCAATTGCACGTCTTGGAAAAATCCTTCACCACCTCATCTTGAAAGTGAAATGAGAAAAGACAATCGCCTCTTTAAAGCGAGCTGATCGCAAACTTTGGGCTGCAAACTGAAATTGACGCACATCAATTTTGCTGCAGCATTACTGCATGCAGATGTTCACAGGTGCATCAATGAGAATGATCTCAACAACAGATTCCGTAACAGACAGATGCTTGCGACAAATACGGCGTTATGAGGCACATATCGCGAATGCAACACGCATTAACTCCAGTGGACGCGAAGTCGCCAATCTATCTTCCAAATAGAGGAGATTCAACAAAACTCATTCTTACAGCCGTTCACAAGCAATTTCCCACGATGCAAAATGAAAGCACCACCCACTTCACAGCCGGTTCCAGTAACAACTGAAGGTAACATATGGAGCCACAGAAAAGAATTATGCCAGAAAGTTCTCTTTTTCTTTGATTCTGGGGGACAAAAAACGCTCATTGAAGAATCACTAGCTACAGATCTCGGTCTGCCGCGAAACTCTGCACAAAGTTCGGTATTGGCGGTTACACCGAGAGATTCCAAAGTCACATTGTAAACATCAAATTAGGAACGGTGTTTGGTGAGGAATTAGATATGAAATTTCAGACAAGACCTATAAAGACTAAAAGTTTTTCAAGCGTAAATCTTGTAATTTCAGACATAGAATTTCTAAAGGTTAGCAATGTATGTATCGCCAATTCCAAAATACGCGGCGAGCATCAGGTTCCTCATATCCTAGTCGCTCTATTTTCACGAATTGATGACGAGCCCTACTTCTGGGATGGAGCCCCGACGGGATTACAAATTGCACGCACCTATTTTTAGACCGTCACTATACGGTAAGGGATCATTACCACTAGATATGCCGAACAGCAGCGTATGCCATAAAACGACTGGAATATTTAGTGCTAGAAACAAAGTCCCTCCAAAAATTTTTAAGGGTGGACGGCTAGAAAGACCTAGTCAGAAATGTAAAGCGTTCGGAAAAACTGAAGACTGTTCGGCCAAAAATCCTGAAAATTCGCCATCTAAAAACTACTCCATCTCAGCATCTGCTTCACTAAGCAAAAATGTTATTAGATTTGGGAACTATTCTTCAACAATTCCCAAATGCAATCGAAACGAAAGCAACAAACTAGTCAGCTTTCAGAAAAGCAACAACCTTATGCCATAAAAGGCAAGCCTGATTTATTAGAGGGCGATCCTCACCCATTAAGAAGGTGGCATAGCGACCGTAGCCCCAAAATAAAGAAATCGCAGCAAAACATTGTAGCGTTTCCAAAACATTTGACGCCTAGTAAAAAATCAGTAGATAGGCTGCTCAAGCGAAGGTTACGAGTGGATGACAAGCTTAGAGATAGCCATCAAATGCTGTCCTATACAATACCCATATCTTTACCTAGGTGTCCCCGAAGCGAATGTAATCTCCAAACAAGAGAAGCTCATTGTTTATTCAGGAATATTGGAGCAAAATATCAGGAAGTAATAGAGAATCATGGGAGAAAGGTCCCTTCGCATGGGCAAATTGTCCCTCTGAAGACAAATAAGCAATAACTAGGTTGTAAGACCAGGACTGGAATGAGATAGCCATAAATGATATACTATTATCGCATCCACTCCTCTGGTGATTGAGAACTAAAATGCGGGCGCTCTCATGCGACCTATATCATGGACCCTAAGGCTTAGCTTAGATGGTTAGAGGTCACACTCATTGCTGACCCTCACTTTATGCGTAGACAATGGCTAATTGAACGCTGAAGCTCTTCATCCTCTATTCCACCGGACACGAGTTCTACCCTAGATCAACATTTCAACGTCATCTGCAGCACTCGAGCCACCACTAATTATGATCAACATCATCGCCTTCGACGATGCCTTGGTATAGCCCAGGTCTCTGAGGCGTATGTCATGGCAGGACGAACAGCTGAGTCGAATAGGTGGCACAGAGTCGGACCCTATTCGTCTTCTTCACGTCCTCTTCGACGCTCTTAAAAGCTCCCCAAGCAGTTCTTACCCTCCTGCCGAGCTCCGGCGCTAGGTCGTCGGCCATGCTGACTACGCGACCCAAATACACATAGCTGGAGCATTCGGAGATGTTCGTTCCGTAGAGCGAGAATGGGGCATCAGAAACTTATCCGTTCCTCATGAACATTGTCTTCGTAAGATTCAGCTGCAGTCCAACGTTCCCGCATACACGATCGAAGTCGGCTAGCATTCGCTCCGCCTGGGTGATGTTCGGTGTTATGAGCACAATGTCGTGAGCGAAACGTAGATGGTGCACCTGGCGGCCGTCGACCTTCACTCACATGTCTTTCCACTCTAAAATAGTTCGCGCATGACGTATCTGAGGGTGGCGCTGAAGGGCTTCTTCGCGCATAACGTATTCGAGGGTGGCACTGAAGAGCTTCGGGGATATGGTATCCCCTTGATGAGCCCCTCGCTCTACGTTGTCGACGACGACGTTGCAGAATGGTAAAATCTTGGTCGTGAATCCACTGTACAGTTCTCGAAGTACTCTAGTGTACTGAGTAGGGACGCCCTGGGTGAACAGGGCTTCAACGATGGCTTTAATTTTGACGGATGCGGATGACGAATGTTTTTTGAAGTCATTGACATGCATAAAACTGCCGGACTTCCATCCCTTCAATCGCCCACGCTCACTGAAAGTCGGCTCTTGGAACTGCAACCTTAACAGCAGCACTGTCAGTGTTATCGCATTCTTCTGTTCAGTTAATCTGATTACAGTAGCAATACTTGCATTTCCTCTATGTAAGGCCACCTTCCATTTATTACATAAGGTAATCTCAATGATATGGAGATCCACGAATAGTCTCCGCCACATTTAGGAGAATGGAGGCCATTAACGCATATCATCTCAGCACAGTATCGCCCACCAATCGACATCCCAATTCTAGATTAGTCATCAGCCGTATTACCGCCAAGCCGAACATACATCAAGAACAATGGACGACCATTTCAAAATAATGGCAAGAGCAAAGGCTATGGAAGCCTACTAGGCTATCGAAGCCTACTACGACTGTATGTAGGGTTTTTGTTTCCCTGATCCCAAGCAACAGGATGTGTGATATCTGCACGAGGCAGAGGAAACGACCGTGATAGTACTCTTACAACACGAGATAACGCCGAACATTTTATTATTAACGATATTGAACACACAAACAAAAAAACTAGCGGACGACGAGAGGGCAAGAGAGGGAGATGATGGTGGCGCCGTCCGGTGGGGCTCCTCCAAGAACTAACTACTCTGTCCGTACTTGACAGCGGGAGCCACCCGACTCTTCCCGCCCGAGCCTTGAAATTGCAGCATCAAGAGCATTCCACAATCCTGTACGTCTCTCCATTTATTGACATTCTTCTCATTCACAGGAGGCCATAGAGTTACAATTTTGCCGCCTCCTATCGAAAGGGCTTCTACTAGCTGAAGAAGTTTTCCTGATCGTTCCTGTTCCTCGTCCATCTTCGGGTCAATTGGCCACATGTTTACCCAGCTTCTGAGTGCGGACCACTCTTCTAGGAGTTCTAACAGGCGCTCGAAGATTGTAGCCATTTTGCGCCCTTCTGGCCATCTTTCTCTAGAGCTAGTGCTCCCTCGCCCGCGATATATCCCATTGGTCCCTTGTTTTGCGGCCGCGACTTGTTCTCATCGTCTCTCAGTTCTTGCCGGACAGCTTGTAGTGCTTCATTATAGGACTCCTCGAAGTAGCGACCTTGAATAGGCGCATGCTGAGTAATGCTCCGCGTGTTCGAAATAAAGCCTGTCCAGTCGATGCACTTGTTATACGCCATCTTCAAACCGTTCTTAACTGCCCCACCACCCAAACAAATCACGCCTTCACGGTGCAATCGAATTTTTTCTCCTAATCCAATGTGGGTTCTCTGGAAAATACTAGTGCGCGATCCAAGCTGCCCACAACGACGCCACGGGCTCCTTTCCTACTGCTCCAGGGAAACTGCGATGTGCGATATACTTCAGTGTTGTTCCAGTAAAGGAACCATCCTCGCACAGAAACATCAAGTACCCTTTTTCCAAAGGGGTCAGCAATGTGGCGCCACTGAAACATGGTTCAGTTATTGAACACACTCTTCGACTCCCGTTCTTTCTGCTCATTTTTCCTTCCTTTGTTCTTGCGTCGATAGGTTCATCCGATATACAAGAAGAGATTACCCGCAATACATCAAACTGAACTCCCAAAGGCTCCACGTCAGACCTTATCCTCGATATAAGTGCAGAATTCTCGCTTGTTTCGAGAACACGAAACGGCCCTAACCGTTCGCACACCAATTTTGGATGCGAATGCGCTGCACTCTCGTTCGGTGCTAGCAAGTATACACGATCACCAACCTTTAGGTAATTCTTAGCATCTACTCTATTCCTGTACACTCACCTTTCATCCACTCCCGCACTTCCTCATTATACTCTCTGACTCCGTTGCACTTCCGCCACTGACTGCAACAGTGCGCCTTGCAGTTATTGATGTTTTTTCCATTGTGTACCATAAAGTACCACCACTGAGAATTACTGACAACGGGAAATAGAGGCCCATACCATGCAACACAAAGTACGGGCATTCTCCAGTTGCCCCGTGTCTAGTCTATTTTAGGTCTAGGTCTATGTTATACGCTAACATGCAGAATGGTAAGCGAACGTCCCATTTCGTCGGGATGATGGTGCTACGACGCAACACGACCACAATAGTCCCATTCAATCGTTCCGTTGAGCCATTTTCTCTAGGATTATATCCCTTAGTAGCCACATGTTCGATCCCAGTGATCTTCGTCAATTCCGCCATGACCTTATTTTCGAACTCTCCACCCTTATCCGACAGAATCTTTTTCGGCCACCGGCAACCCTCAGCAATCCAATCTTTAAAAAAAAGTGTCTTGGCCACCGCCTCTGCAGACTTATCTGCCACGAGATATGCAGCAAATTTAGAAAAGTGGTCGATTACCGTAACTGCATGTCGGTTTTCCATCGTTGTCGGACCCAGTTCCAAAACATTTAATCCTATCATTTCGGAAGGTCTCGATGTGACTATTGGCTTCAAAGGAGGCACACTCATCGCCCTAGGGTTACTAACAAAGCATTTCTGACATTCATCTGTCCACCTCCGAATGTCTTTCTTCATGCCTGCCCAAAACACTTGTTTGCTCAGGAGAGCACAAAGGAGCCATAATACTCATGGCATAAGAGCGCCATCATACGCGGTTTAAAAAATAAATATAAACAATTCAGGGTATTATCAGGAGATTCAACGTTTGAGGGAGGAAGCTTTTCCACTTCTGGGGTTGTGAAAACACAGTACAAAAGATAAAGGACGGCGTTATTCAATCCCTTTTGGAATGCGCCACGCATTCTACTTCTACTGGATGTCGCGGAGGTGAGTTGAATGCGTATTTGGCCATACAATGACTTGCGGTGGCCAGCCAATGAACAACTCAGCGCTTTATCCTACCCAGACAAGTCTGGTACCAATTTACCGACTCCGGAGGGATGGAAGGCTTGGTTGGCCTGGGCGAAAAATCCGAACCAGGAACTTGGTATCGGGTGCAGGCGACACCCGGCGCCTCCGACTGCGCTCCACGCGCCCGTGAAAACACAGTAGTACCTATGAATCAGGTCTTCTTTCTGCCGACGTTTTCGCTGCGATTTTACATGAGGAACTTTTTTAGGAAGTGAAGTAGTAGTACACCACAGGAGAGTCGACAAACCACTCCGTCTAATCATGCCGCATTTCTATCTACAGCGTCACCATAGCACCTACTCACCCTACCTGAGCTGGCCCATTACGATTGGCAGGTAATATAGTCCACAATTCCGTTCCCTGATGCGTTTAGCAGGAATGGGACACAGTTTTGGAACCAGCGTCGCAAGCCACATCCAGCGATGTACATATCAAAGCGTCACGGCGACTTGGTATCCCTCACTTTTTAGAAGGCAAACTCGCCGCGGAATCACTTAGCTTATTTTAAATAGGAATCGTAGAATTGCCTTGACCTCGAGACCAAGATTGATATAATATTTATCCGGCTAACGTTTCGGCGCAACCGCCTTCGTCAGAGCCTGGAAAAACAAGGGAACTTAGAGAGGTTGTTCGTCCAAGGACTACCTTCAAGTCACAGAGGCCTAAGAAGATAGAGATGGAACGAGACAGAGCAGATGTGGCGCAGTCCCAACTAACCTTAAGATTACAGCCGAGAGGCTGTCACGTCACCCTCGGATGGAGGCAGATTGGATGAGTGAGACTCTCCCCTTCCAGTCATCTCTTCAGCGACCATCCCTCTGTCACTATCTGGCGTTAGACCGCAAAGATCAGCAAAAGGGGCGAGCTCCTGAGTTACCATTACGCGCTCCTCTCTCCTATTCATTACGGGGTTCCTTGAGGCAATCCACAGCGCTTCAAGGGTCTTGCGCACGGTGATGTCGGCCTCGCGCGCTAGTACTGCCACCGCTACACCAAACATTGCGCCAGCGTGACTTCGCAGCCTGTGTTCTCCTAGCGGTGTCGACTGCTTGCATTTGTTAAGTCCATCCATGTGCTCCTTCATCCTCACCCAAAGTGGCCAGCCTGTCTCACCGATGTATTCCTCTTTACACTGAGAGCAGGTTATGAGGTACACCACCCCCGAGACCATGCAATCTCCTCCTTTACCGAACGGACACACCACACATGAAGGAGTAGTACAAGCGCAATCATACAGGCGGTTCCGCACGAGCTGCGCCTTGAGATTACTAGGTGGTATCTCAGTTAGCCTAATCAGGTCGTCCAATCCAGCTCTACGAATACAGCTTCGTACTTGGGCGCTTAAAGCATCCGAAATAAATGGGACTGAGAAAGCAATCTTGGTGCGCTCTTGGTTTCTGCCCATTCGTTCTCTTGCAGGCCGACGACGTTGCACACGACGGGACTGATAAAGCAATCTTGGTGCGCTCTTGGTTTCTGCCCATTCGTTCTCTAGCGGTGGCAGTACTAGCGCGCGAGGCCGACATCACTGTACGCAAGACCCTTGAAGCGCTGTGGATTGCCTCAAGGAACCCTGTAATGAATAGGAGAGAGGAGCGCGTAATGGTAACTCAGGAGCTCGCCCCCTTTGCTGATCTTTGCGGTCTAATGCCAGATAGTGACAGAGAGATGGTCGCTTAAGAGATGACTGGAAGGGGAGAGTCTCACTCATCCAATCTGCCTCCATCCGAGGGTGACGTGACAGCCTCTCGGCTGCAATCTTAAGGTTAGTTGGGACTGTGCCACATCTGCTCTGTCTCGTTCCATCTCTATCTTCTTAGGCCTCTGTGACTTGAAGGTAGTCCTTGGACGAACAACCTCTCTAAGTTCCCTTGTTTTTCCAGGCTCTGACGAAGGCGGTTGCGCCGAAACGTTAGCCGGATAAATATTATATCAATCTTGGTCTCGAGGTCAAGGCAATTCTACGATTCCTATTTAAAATTATGCCAAGACTAAGCGACAGTCGGACATGGAACACTTAGCTTATATTTAACGACGACTTTCTAGTCTGAAATCCGTTCCACTGACCCTCAGATATATGAAGCATATGGCATGTTACTACAGCAACTTTACCCGACTTCCACATAGCTCGAGCACCACTGCATTCGGACCTTTAAGAAAGAAAGTTGACTCTCTCGATGCTATGCTGGTTAGAGATTTGGTGCAATCCTTGTCGGGGGGGGGGGCAGTCCATTTCAACTTCTAAAGAAATGCAACATGCACCACAACATATGAATATGTATAAATATGCTTACATTATCCATTGCTGTCTTTCCAATACCAAAATCAGCTTTCTAAATTGCTTTCCTAGTCGGGGGGAGGGAATAATGAAAACACAGCAAATTGAAGAGAAACCTGTAACAATTACAATACTATAAAACCACGAAAACACATTAAAGCAACGTTATTACCTTAATCGATTAGTGCATAGCAGTTTGCGATTTCTTTCCAAAGCAAATAGAGTTTTGGATCACAACCGTGCTGCAGTGCATAGTGCCCCCCCCCCCCCCCCCTCCTCCACCGTGCATAGTCCCATATTGAAACTTTTCAATGTTTCAGCGGAACACTCGGACATCTCCAAGGGAGGGGATCAGGTAAGCTAAGGCATTCATATGTTGTATTGCATGTTGTATGTACACATGCGTAGCTATCGTTAACAATTCATAATGGACTGCCCCCCCCCCCCGACAGGGATTGCACCAGGGATTGTGCTCTTATGCTGACTACGTTCCTTACTTTGTTTTCGTATTGGAATCAACTACTCAGGCACAATACTTGTGTTTGGGTGGGCCACCACAACAGAAGACCGACATGCTACCCTTCCAAAGTCGCTTATCGGAGATATTTCGAGGTTTAATTACCCAAGTTTGAGGTGGATCGCAACGGGATTTGGATCTTCAGAGTTCAAGCGATCTCTTATTGGCACCAAAGTATCTTCGAGGTCGAGAAGGGCACCTTCGAGTCGTGTCCGCTGACTGCAGAGCTCTCTTCTGTGAGGAACGCGGATACCTCTAAAGTGCTCGTCCGCCGACAGTTGACTCATTCCTTACTTTCACTGCTCGTTATTAACTTCTGCGGACTGTGGGTATTCTGTTGCGGTCTGTTCGCTTCCTGCTGCCAGTTCGACTGCTGCAGCGGTTTTGTCTGGTGCGTGCAACTTTGTGGCAGGGTTGCAATCTATCTCGGTTCCGTTCTTGCCACTTTGAAAGGTCACTTACTACTTTGGCGGCACCTGCCTCGCTCTTCTTCTTCTAATTTAGTGACGGTGACGTTTTATTATGGCATCGACCATTTCCGCTCGTCGCCCATTGACACCATGGCTGATGTGGACTTTGGTATGGGTGCGTCCTTGGACAAGCAGGTGCGACAACTCCTGAAGGCTAAGTCCATACCGACTTGTATCAAAAACGTCATTGAAGAGCTGGTTTCGCAGATGTCTCGATTATACCGTGATAATGTAAATCTTCGATCTGAACTGGATTCGCTTAAGACTTCTGCTACTCAGGTAGAAGGTTCTGTCCAACTTGTCTCGAGCATTGTTCATAGTGATGTTACTTCCTCGCTGCCGGTGGCTACATCTCAAACTCATGTTCCAGTTGACAATTCGATAGTGTCATATCCTGAAATAGAGAGGCGTTCTATAGTCATTTGTAATATTCCGGAATTGGCGACACGTAACTTGAGAGAGAAGTTAACTATGATTATCATAGCGTATGCAATCTACTAGATCCTAGGAGTCGAATGTAACCCTCTTACCGTCTACAGGCTAGGTAGACCTTTCAGAGGGAAAAACAGACTGATTAAAGTTGTTCTGCCATCAGCAGTGTTTCAAAGAACGGCGGTAAGGAGGGTTCCACGCCTCCGACACTTCGTCAATGGTAGGGTTTTCCTACGGGAATCTCTACCACCCGAGGTGTTGCGAAGGGGTGGGGTAGGAGGTTCTACTGGCGGCAGTTATAGTAATAGTGCTGGGATGGGGAGTCCCAGTGATTCACCGCCACAGGCCACGGCTGCTGCCATGAATCCCCGGGCCAGTCCTCCTGGCCTTCCACGTCTACGGTGATGCTGCTGAGTCCTGTATCAAGTGCTTGTATGCAAACGTCAGATCTGTTTCAAGGAATAGACACTACATCAGCTTTGTTCTAGGCAAGCGTTTCGATATCTATGCATCCACAGAGAACTGGCTAAAGTCTTCATCACCTCTTCCTCACTTTTTGGTAATGATATGTCCGAGTACGAGATAATTAGATGTGACCGTGTTGCTAAAACTAGAGGAGGGGTTGCATTTGTATGCAATCGTTGCCTTAGGACATCCGTTGTGCTGTCGAAATCAGTTAAAAATGGGTTTGAGTTATTATGTCTTGATGTTTTTAGTGAAAGCTGGGGTCTACGCCTGGTTCTGGTGTATCGAGCACCTTCCTGCGATAGGAGCTTGACTGATCACTTGTTTAATGTTATTAGTGATCTAATTTCCAATGAACTGGAATCGATTGTACTGGGTGATTTTAACATGTCTGACTTCTATTGTCCCGCTGAAAAGGCCGCTGACACGGGTGGAGCGGTAAGTTCATTGGGGTTACAAAACCTTGTTAACTCACACGGCCTCTTCTCCCTCGTTCGGGACAGTACTAGAGGCGATAACATCCTTGACCTTGTACTTGCCAGTAGGGCTGAGTTGTTAAATGGTCTAAGCGTAGGTCCTCCCATTGGATCCAGTGATCACAATTCTATTAGGTTGGAAAAAAAGTCTCTTCACACTTCGAATTTTTTTTACCCTTCCCCTTGTAAACGCACTAGCCAATGTTGATTGCTGATTTCGTAATCCTATCACACTTGTCTACTGTTCGCACGCGGACACAGGTTAAGACTCTTCTTGTAATTCGTTATCCATCCAATCTTCCGAACTCATTGCCAGATCTACCTCATGGTCATTTTCAGCACGGCATTCTTCATGAATTCATTAAGGAATCCACAGCACGTCAGGCAGCAGACCAAATTGACCATATATATGGCTTGGGATCTACTACTCATCGCGCCTGTTATGAGTGGTTCGGAATATATTTAAAGGGAGATTATTCACTGAGGGCAAAGCATGGTCAGGAAGGCCAACTGAATAGGACGACACTGAATTACTCCACCTTCTTCGTACCGATAGTTGGCAGACGACACGTCAGCTGGCAGAGAAGCTCGAAGTGTCTCATAGGATAGTAGGAATCCATCTGAAGAATCTTGGCTTTCATGGAAATTTGGAGCTTGGATTCCACATGCCCTGTCAGACACTCAGAAAAGTCGACGGCTCTCCATCGCTGCTTTTCTTCTGTCCAGATAAGGAAGAAAATCGTTTCTTCCGCAGATTGTCACAGGCGAAGAGTTCTGGGTTCTGTGTGCCAACTTCCGAGGAAAAGGCAATGGGTACAAAAGGGAGAGAGCCCTAAGTCTGATCTCAAGCCCAATGTTCACGAAAGGAAGATTCTCTTCAGTGTTTGGTGGGATATCAGAGAAGTGATTTATCGGCAAACTCTCAGAAGTGGAGAGACACTTACTGCTGTCACATACTGCGGCCAACTCCACAAAGTCGTCGCAACTCTCTAAGAAAACAGGCCGGAGAAGTCGAAGGTGATGATCCTGCATGACGATGCAAAACCACATGTTGCAAGACTCACAAGAGAAACAATAAAGGAGATGGGCTGGGAGGTAATGCCACATCCACCGTATAGCCCTAACCTCGTTCGTGCCGACTACCATCTCTTCCGTGCTCTCAAGCAAGAAATTGGAGAGAAATATTTTGGAACGGATGAAGACCTCAAAAATTGGATTCATCAATGGTTCGACTCCAGAACTGCAGTCTTTTAAGCGAGAGGAATTGGAAAATTACCCAGTCTTTGGAGAAGTGTAGTGGGACGAAATAGAGTTTATCTCAATTGATTTGACTTTGTAGTTGTGAAGTAATAAATCTTTGAAAAAAGTGAAAAGACTTTTTTTCCAACCTAATATATCCTTTGTCATCGCTGGATTTAAGGGAGTCATTAAGCATAGCGCTCCTGTTTTTCGCAGATTGTACTCACATGCTGACTATGACGCAATTCGCATTTCTCTGTCGCATGTTAGATGGATCGATTTATTGGCAAGTCAACCCGATGTCGATGGGAAATATGAGCTGTTTCTCATGGTACTACAGAAAGCTATCGATATTTTTGTTCCCACTAAGAGAGTTACGTCGGATGGGCATGTCAACCTTCCAGCTTATCTGTACAAAATGGTAAACCATCGTGAATGCCTATTCCATGAAGCTAAGCGTACTGCTAGTTGGGAAACTTTTGACAAGTATAATGCCGAATTCGACAAGAAACTTCGAAAGTTTAACAACTACTTAGAAGCTAAAGCTGTTGAGTCTGGTAGCCCTCGTAAGTTTTATAGGTTTCTCAGCTGTAGACTTCATGAGAGAAGAGGAGTCAGTTGTTTTAGTTGAGAGAATATGGATGCTGTTACTGAGCATGCTATGGCTGAATTGTTGGCTGAAGAATTCGCCAAGGTCTTTTTGAAAGATGATGGCATTCTGCATGTGGAATCTCACTACGAGCATGCAGCTATGGAAAGCTTTCCATTGTTTGACGTGCTATGCTTTTGCGTCTTCTCAAAGGTTGGCCATCCTCCCCCTCAGTCACTCCTGATGAGGTTCCTTTTAGCTTTATTCAGCAGATTGCTGATGTCATTTGTGTTCCTTTGGCTTATATTTTCAATCAGTCTCTTATGCATTCTCAGCTCCCAGCGCGCTGGAAGCACTCTTATGTCACTCCAGTTTTTAAAAAAGGTGATCCTTCTAAAGCAGAAAACTATAGACCAATTAGTATCACCTCAAACTTTTGTAGGCTCTTTGAGAAGGTTCTTAAGGAATACATACTGGAGTTTGATTGCAAGCGTGGGATTCTATCTCCTGGACAGCATGGATTTATTAGAGGTCGATCAATTGAAACGAACCTTCTAGAATGTATCAATGCCTGGGGTGAGGTTTTGGACAATAATTTAAGTTGTGTCGGGTTGCACCCAATCCGCACCCCTCGACGGCGACGCCCTGGTACTGATAGCGACGCCCTGCTACGGGAGTCACGTCTACGTCGCCCAGGCCGAGAGGTCGTCTGCCGCCAGCTGCCTGGAAGGGACTCGTCTACCCTCTCCCCTTACCCCTTCTCTATCATCCACTTACTGTATGCTCTCTTATAATAAAGATACATACAGGACTTATACTAGACAAATAAAACATATGTACCCGTAGGATTCATCAGATGGGGAGTCGCTATCCTTTAATCTGATATGGAGTCATGGAGGACATAGAAGTTATCAAACTCGCATTCAAAAGATTTACCCTAGGTGCGGACTCGAACCCGTAGCCACTCGCGCACCACGGCGCATTACGCCACTGCGCCAATATCGATAATTTTTCTCACCACCGCGGCTTTTTACAATTTATTGTTTGAAAGAAAGTTTTTTTTAAATTTCTTCTACCGAAAACGGTTTTTGCTTTTCAAAAGCAAAATTATTTTAATTTTTCAAGAATAATCATTTCTTTTAGTTAAATTCGTTTCACATCAATTTTAGTAATCATTTCGAAATCAAGCCAAATCTAAATTTAATGGATTTTCTACCCTGATCTAACAAGTAGTCAGACTAATCAGTAAATACAGCAAATAAATTCATTTTCTCGCATAATTTACGCCATAAAGTGTAAGTGATGCAGGTGGTGCTGCGGGATGATCCTTCACTATATAGAACACGACGAGGGTTCGATTCTCGTCTCAGAAAATTTTTTTGCCTTGTTTCACTGCATCTATATTGTTGGAAGCGATGAATTTATACGTCGGTGGAGCAGTGCGAGAGCTTCCTACCGCAAAATACGCATTAAAGGTTCGAGTCCCATGCCAGGTATAATTTTTGCCATACTTTCATTGCATCTAGATTGCCGAAATAAATGAATTAACGCCTCCATGATGCAGCACGAAAGTCCCTTTCATGAAAAATACGCTTCGATGGTTCAGACCGCCCAAGACTTTCCCAAAGATTTTCACCAATTCTGAGTAAGCCACGCTTCTGAATGATATATTTTCTGGTTAAATTTTCTAATTAATTTAAATTTAATTTTTAATTTTTTTCTAAAAATTTTGTGACATAAACACCTAAACGGAGCGTTGCTAATTGAGAATCCTCTGACTCTTTGCAAGTATGTATTTTTCAGCAGCCATTTCCATTAATTTGCATCTTTCGGATATTTTACGATCTCCGGAACAGGAAAATTTTTGCAATCAGAAGATTATCATAAAGCAATCCAAACGTTGATATTTTTCAGTGTTTTCGCACCTTTTTTTAGTACGAAATAATTTTACTACAAATCAAACCTAGAACAACGTTGATAATACCTTTTTCATCAATCCTAATGTAATGTTCAGTTCTGTCAATTTATAAAAAGTGATAAGATCAAAACAAATACAATCAGCTAGATTGCATTACAATAATGTCTCTTTAAAAAAAGACTCTCAGAATATGCCAATTTTACGCTATCTAGCGTCGGAATGGCCCTCCTCTTACAGTTTTCTCCTCGGTGACTCGAATTTTTCGCATTTCTTTCTTAATAACGGCATAAAACTATTTTTGACATAAAGAAAATTGCAGTAAGCACTGTTTCTCGCCCTGCTAAAAGTCAAGAAAAATGATTTAGCCACTGAATGGCTGAGTCGCACAGTTTCATCAACAACGGTTGCAGCAGGTTCATACGCCAAGTTTATCCAATTAAATAAAAACTTCCATTAAAAAAAAGGTTGAGCTATCCACGGTGATGATGTGTATTCATTTTTATTTTTGGTAAAATTGATTTTGATTTCATTTCAGAAAAGTCATCCTAGTTGTACTAGACATCAAAGCTTTAGACAGTAACAAAATCAGACATTTATAGCTCAACTCGAACATCCGCATCTAGAAAATGCACATCGAGAGTTCGAATCCCTTCTCAGGCAATACTTTTGCGTTCACGCGATTAACCTTATAACGTTCCGAACCTTCACCAGCGCTGCTTGCTTTCATTTTTCCCATTGAAATCGAATTAAAATTCATACAGAATTCCAAAAACGGTTGTCCCATTCTAGCTTTCCCAGCAGTGTTGACCCACATAGGCAAAATTTCGGAATGTACCTAATTCAGAACTCACATTCGCTCTATAGATCTGTTTCTCACAAAGACAGCTCGCATATAGAGGCTAAAGCACACCCGAATAATGCTGCTTCAGCCAATGACATTTTTCACGCGATTGACGCGAAACAATCGGACGTTTACAGTGGATCACTTCACGCGCAATTTCAATAGATGGTTTTACCACACCCGAAGCTTTGGTATGAGTTTGCATCCGAAGATATTGAATCTTTCGAGGCCGAAAACATATCTAGAAATTTTTATAACCAAATCTGGATCTTGCACTTTTCCGAAAAAAGTAGCTAGTATGTCTCAGATATCCAAAATAATAAATGCGCAAGCTTTAAAATCCTTTTATGGAACAGCTTCGTATTCCTTGCCGTTTCAGTACGTAATTCGCGTTACTGCGAAACCGTAAAATGCTCTTCTGTCTAGGAATGTTCGATCAAATAGACCAATCCGCAATAGAGATTGTTTTCACACCTGAAACAGGCACCAGTTTAGGTGTCCTCAGCTTTTGAGCAGTCTCACTGTTATTTATGTTGATGCATCTATTACAGGACAAGGTACATGCCTGTTTCACACAAATTTCCCAACTAAAGCAGAGCACTCAGTGCACTGCAGTAGCTTCGTGAGTACTCACGGAAAAGACTACGCAGTTATAGAATTGAAGTTGCTAGCCATGGTTTTTTGTACTGAAGCAGTTTTACCCGTAGGTAGCGAGCGCAAGAATCACACATTGGTTTCTTACTATGCATTCACGCACAGCCAGATATGGTAAGCAGATTGGCCAAAATGCCAGATTTCAATGCAAGCCCCGGTATTACTTAAGAATATCGCGGAGGCAAATACGAAACCTTATACGATTCTCTTAGCCGCTTTGCAATTAACAAAGTCTGCGCCGTTTACTATTACTTCCTGCCTAGTCTAGAGGGCATTCGATTTAGTCAAAAAAGTTGGAATATTTTAGTTCTTTAAGACTTTTTCAGAGAAAGGCTAGTGAATCCCCTAAGAAATTTCAAAGACTATGGACAATTATCATGTCCTCCATGACTCCTTGCAGTACACAATGCACCGTAGAGCTGTACTGCTGATTCCTAATTGAAACATACAAAATGCTGAAATTTCAGCACACCATGGCAATCCACTAATTGAATCTCATCTAGGAATCCAAAAAAAAACTTACGCAACGGTAAAAGCTAAGTATTATTGGCCAACTTTGTATACAGATGTCGTAACTTATGTGAGTACTTGTCCACCATGTCAAAAGGTTAAAACACCTTCCGGAAACATTATCCAAGAAGAACTGGGAATCTTTCCAATTCCCCAACGACCTTTTGAACGGATACATACAGACATTATCGGACCTTTGCCACAATGTATTGATGAAAATAGGTTCATTTCCATCTCGGTATGCGCTTTCAGCAAGTTTGTATTATGTACTCCTCTCGTCAACCGAACGACAGGACTGGGGGTTAAAGCGATTATAAACTATGTTATATCCAAACACGGTATTTATTCCCAATGAATTTGTATTAGACCGGGGTTCAAATTATACAAGTGAAATTTTTTCTAAGATCAATAGCAACCCTTGGTATATTGAAGAAATTTACAACGGGTTATAGTCAGAAGGCAAATGGTCAAGTAGAGCGTATCGTTAAAGTTATTCATGATTCTTTAACTGCATATTGCTCCAACGCCAGGGACCTTTGGTCTGATTTTCTTCAACCAGCTGTGATCGCTTATAACTGCAGTAAAAACTCTACTACAGGATACAGCCCGTTCTTCATCATACATGGAAGAAGCCCGATCACATGGAGTGACATCGTTCACCACTTACCAACAACACTCATTTTTGCAACAGACACGTTTACAGACCAATTCTCTACCGGTCTGGAGCAACGCATAATTGCAGTGGGTGAACAAATCGCCACAAAGACGGAGCAGTACAAGTGCGGATATGACAATCTGCATAAGGTATTTCCTACGGAACTTTCCACTGGTGATTTAGTACTTCTGCATGACGAAACCACGCGTCAAAATCTTACAAACCAGTGGAAAGGTCCGTTCATGGTCGAAGTAGTCGAACGACCGAATGCAACGATTCATGAACTTGTTCATCGCCAAAAGCGACAAACAGTTCATATGAACCGTTTGAAGCTGTACTCTCCACGTTCCGAGGTTGCCAATACTTCGCCTCCGGCAAAGGCCTCCATTTTGGAGAGCTCTAAAGAAGCATCGGACACCACGAAACAACCTTTGTGGAGATCACTCCGATTGCAAAATAAATCTACTTTAGTTCGACCACATATGGACTATGGACAGTGATCTATACCTTAACGGGTGTTAGATCATTGTTGTGTAAGTTTAATTTTAACTCATTTGCGCTACCTCGCGCAAATCAAGCACTAAGTTTTTTGAATGGGCACTTTAAAGAACTTCAAAATTGCGATAATTATCAAAATTAAATTATACTCCTTTCAAAATTCGCCCCTGTATCAACCGAAAAACCGAGTTTTATAAACTCAGGCTGATACCTGACAAATCACTGTAATTCTTATACAACGCTGACTTTCTGCTATGCTGAAAATGCCACTGAGATATTATAGTAATAGAAACTATCTAGATTTTTCCTTCGTCAATTCTGTAACTGAAATATCAGATTTTTCGCATTTTTCGCTCGCACTGCGTGCATCATTTGGTATACTTCACAACGTCCAACATTTTATATCACTTCTGTTCCTTGTTTTGTATACAGTTATAGCAAAATTACGCTTGTATGTAAGTAAGTTGTATTACCGTAACAGTGTAGGTTTGACATATTAAATTGGATGCTGCACCGAATAAGGTGCTGATTTAATAACTTTCTCCTTCATCAACCTCATTCCTGGATCACAAAAGACAAAACTTCGTCTTCATGTAACACTTCTACCACATACCCCATGTGCCTATTTCTTGGAGACGAAAGACTTGAAAGTTGTTTCCGAGATGTAATCCACTTCATCCACCACCTCCTACGCAAGCTCGAGGACGAGCTTGTACTCAATGATTGTGCGGATCCTTCTTCTTCCTCTTCTTCTACCTCCTCGAAGCCGTCCGGTAAATGAACCGTTGATCACACCCTCACATGTTCCTCCTATAGTCGATAATTCAACATATAGCTTAAAGCTATAGCGTAACTATTATGTAGTTCCTATAACCTTCTGCTGTATATCCCACAATTCTTTCTCTCGGAGACCTATCGACTCTCAAGACGAACATGACGTTCTCAAGCTCGAGGACGAGCTTACTGGAGGAATGGAGATGTCGGGTTGCACCCAATCCGCACCCCTCGACGGCGACGCCCTGGTACTGATAGCGACGCCCTGCTACGGGAGTCACGTCTACGTCGCCCAGGCCGAGAGGTCGTCTGCCGCCAGCTGCCTGGAAGGGACTCGTCTACCCTCTCCCCTTACCCCTTCTCTATCATCCACTTACTGTATGCTCTCTTATAATAAAGATACATACAGGACTTATACTAGACAAAGAAACATATGTACCCGTAGGATTCATCAGATGGGGAGTCGCTATCCTTTAATCTGATAGTTGTGATGTCATCTATTTCGATTTCGCTAAGGCCTTTGATCGTGTATCGCACAGGAAACTTTTGTCTAAGCTGTCTATGCTTAAATTTCATCCCATTATAGTGAAGTGGATTGGAGAGTTTTTAAGCAGCAGAACGTTCCAAGTGCGTTTGGGCAGTCCCTTTCTGGGGTCAAAGCCGTCTCCAGCGGCGTGCCTCAAGGTGGTGTCTTATCACCAATCTTATTCAATCTTTACACTGCTGATTTGCCTACAATCATAGAACCCACTGGGATCAAGATCAAGATGTACGCCGACGACATCAAGTTGTATAAGGTAATTGTAGATTCGAAGGATGTTGGAAGGCTTCAGGAGGCGCTAGATCTGCTAGTCCAGTGGACTAAGAGGTGGCAGCTTCCGCTTTCCCCGAGTAAAACTGTGTACATGTCGCTTCACCAGGGCCGTTCCTCAGTCTCTCAGGATCGTGAGTATCGTATTGACAATTTTCCTATCCAAGCGGTGAGTAGCGTCAAAGATCTTGGTTTCCACTATGACGCTAAACTGGATTTCTCTGAGCACGTGTCCATTTGTTGCAGGCGTGCCCAGCATAGAACCTATCAGATTTTCAAGGGTTTGACTACCAGGAATAAGGCTGTTTTGGTAAGGGCTTACAAGTCGTATGTGCTTCCGTTAGTGGAGTCCTCCACTACGGTCTTTTCCCAGTAGGAAAAACTTGATTAACGCGCTGGAAAAGGTACAGAATAATTTTACTCGCAAGGTGCTTATTCGTATTGGAGGTTTTTTGTACTCTAGGGTATCTAGAGCCTCGATAAGGAATAAATACCTAGGTCTCCATTCCCTGGCATCTCGTAGAAAAATCTTTAATATTTGCATGGTCTATAAGTTACTCCACCAACCGCATCATAGGGAATCCAGTTTCTTTACAATGCGAGCTTCTCACACTAAGGAAGAACAAGTAAAGATTTTCCTCTCCTGCCCTAGGAGCAGGTTTAAAGTAGGCCTCTTCCCTCACAGGGCAGCAAGCGCTTATCTTAGGGTGACGAAGTGCATGCAATCCTCCTTTTCTCTGGGGCAGCTTAAGCGGTCAGTCCAAAAATCGTTGCTGAGTTATGATGTTTAGGACTGAGGTGTTTTATATTTTTTCGGCTCTGGGTTGCGCGCTAAGTGCGCTGTATTGTGCTATTCTTGGCTGCAGATCTGACATTTCATTTTATTTCTTGCTATGTTTTTTTTCGGTTTATCCCTAAGTTTGTTTTTTATGCTGCGCTTCGGTTGTACTGTTCTATTGTGTTTCTGTGTATCTAGCGGCCGCGCTTATCGCGTTCGTATTGAATAAATAAATAAATATTAACGCCTACGAGGAAAGCGCCCCCCCCCTAACTCATAGAGAGCCATTTCCTCGATTGGAAACTAGTAGGCCGACAGCAGTGGTGGAGCTGAGTTTCTTAAATGCGCAGTCAATTTTAGTACGCCTTCAAAACAAGAAACAATGATTTGATAAACGTCTATGAACCACTTGAAGCAGGCAAGTGGTGCACGAGTATGAAGAAAATTCATCTTGATGAATATTGCCTCCAGTTACTCCCGAGAAACCATCGCCTACATAAATCAATTCTATGAGACTGGCACACAAGTGGCGTTAGAGGGTCCCAGAGCGAAAACCGCCTTTGGTATTACGAGCTGACTCATCTCGTGTCAGCTGGAGCAGTGTTTTCTCCTCTAATTTCCACCTGTGTCGTATGTGTCTACCCAGCTTTCCCATGCCGGATTGAAATTTGGGTGCAATCCCAAAGAAGGGTACACCTTACAACGGGAGGTGCGTTCTACCTCTCGTCCTCTTGACGTGTCTAGCCCCAACCCCTTGGGCTTCCACCAGAGTCTAGTGGCTGCCTCACGTCGTACATTATTTTGCAGATGTTTCCGTTTCAGCTATTATTTAAACGTATGTATAAAGTGGACCCCCTCCTTATTGGGATTGCGCCGAAATTTGCTTGCGATTTCTTAAGCTTCGTATTTTGCATATTTTCCGTCTGTCATTTGACACAACTGCTAAACCTTGCTCCGCTTGCCAGCGCTGTGGAATCATTGGCATGTCTTGTTGGCTAACACTAACCTTCGAATCACGTGTTGTGCCATACTTTTAGTCAATTTGTTCGGGGATTGTTGATTATCACTGCGGTTTCATTTTTGCAATTAATACCTCTCTTCTGTACAGTGTTTTTATCCTGCTGCATTCCTCTTCTAGTATCTTCCTTGCAAACAATAATAGGTGCGATTGCACCCGATAATATGACGAAATCGAAGGTTTCCCCTTCTCTTGGAGCGACGCTAAGCAGCTGGGAGGGGAGGGGGAGTCACCTTGTACTAAGTGGATATCCGCCTTGTTGAGAACGCACATGAATGCCCAAATTACGTCATAAATAGCCTAGCAAAGTTCACCATAACACACCAATGTTGTGTAAAATTTTTAGTTTCCTGCAACTCAGAACATTGCATAGGGCTGCTAACTTAGCATCAGGGCGTCCAACAGTTTTTGTTAAATATGCTACTCATTTAGCAGCTTCCCATCCATCCATATGGTCCATCAGCTTTCGAGAGTTTGGCAGTAACCGGCTACTAAGGCAGATGTGAATGGATACTCCACGAAGTTGGAGAAGTGCTTCTTTTCGGCTAGTCTCGTCAGGAAAATCACGCAAATCACGCGTTTCTTAGAATTGCTATGCTTTAGCTTTACTACCAGGAATAAACTCAAAAGCTTGATAAGTAGGTAGCTAGTTGAATATGTTGCTGGTTACATCCGTATTAATTTTCCACCAAGTCCTTTATTTTTTTTTATTTTTTTATTGAAACTAATCCAATCAGAGCTTAGAAAGAACATAGGGAACAGAATCAACAACAACAGAGATTGGTCGTAATAAACTGAGAAATTTGACAAATGGCTCAAATTGCTGAAAGTGCTGAAAAGGCCAGGAATCCCTCATGAAACGAATGAAAAGAAAAAATAAGAAAAGGCTAGCAGAAGTGGATCAGTAACAATAGGTAGTGGGTAGAAGAGGCATCTGCAGGGGAAGGGACGGCAACGGCGATCGGGCGATTTCTTGTTACTTGAAAATCCAATCAAGAGCATATAAAAACATAGAGAACAGAATCGACAATGAATGAGAACGAAATGAACTGAAATCGGGGAAGGAATGAAGGAGAACTCAAAGTGCTGAAAAGGTCAGGATTTCTCCTTGATCACGAGTGAAATGAAAAGAGAAAGCTAGCAGGAATGGACCAGTAAAAAGGAAGCAGTGGATAGAAGAGGCATCCTTACACTCTCGAACATGGAACGAATTGACCTGTTTTTCAAAACGTACGCCATGTCAGACGTATTGTGGATAAGGGTAACGTAGAGAAATTGCGTCGCAGCTCATTTCATTAAGTCGCACTGACTTCTTTTTCAAAATCTTACGTTGTAGTGAAAACCGTGCTCAAAAATCATGCAAAAGCGAATATCAAATTCGTTATCAATACCCCTATAGCACTTCTGGACGAAATTTGGGCGAAATCGCTTATTCTGTATCTACCCCTTACAAATACGCACCCAAACTACTGTAATCGAGCACAATACTGAAACTGGTTGCCATAATCGTGACTAGCACCGCAAATAACCATATATGTACATTAACTGTAGGCAGATATTTTTCTTCGGTCTCCGGACTCGTTTACACGACAGGTGACAAGTGCCCTATATGCGATATGCCCCCTCCCCCCTCACCGTACGAGTATGGGAGAGTGGTCGACAAAAATGGACAGCAAAATGACCAATAACGTGAGGTGAATCACATTTTCTACATTTCGTAACAGTTTTAGAACTAAGAAGAGTCACAGAAAGAGCGTTCTCTGTATAGATCTGACAGTTGATCAGCACATCCTTCTGAAGAATCAAGGCAGTACTTGTTGATGATGTTCGAGATTGATATTACATTTTGAAAAGGAAACGTTACGGAGGGGTCATATCATCTATAGACTTCACTAACGCGCAAACATAGTGGGAGCCTGACGTATATGTACGAATGAGTCACCTAAAGGTATCCCTACGCATCCCTTTAGGATACATCGCAGATTGTTAAATTGCTCTAATCTGACTAAACTTCAAGCTTCGCACCTTTTGAGGATTAATTTCTGAGCAGGGCGCGGCCAGTCTAGGCATCCCCTTGTCTTATCATCCCGCGCTAAACAGCTACAGTCCTTCTCAAACATCCACAGCAAATTTGAAAAACCATTGCTTCTCAGACAGCCTATAAAGAAAGGCCCCACACACTTTGCGGCAACGCCGCGCCCTATCCTTAACCATAGGGCAGCGACGCAGCTTGCGCCGGCGGCGTCCCTGCTCCATCCTTAACCATAGCGGCGAGCGGCGCTGCCGCAGAAGTGTGCGTGGGCCTTAACTCGCAGTAGATTACAAAAACTCCAAAAGAAGTTCGTTGACCTCCCTCCTAAGGCAATATTTATACTTTTGGGGTATTTACGCTCTAGGCTAGCGAGGTAGCATTTGTACTTCCATCTGGCGAGGTAGCTTACGGCTTGAGCGAAAAATCGACATTTCCTTGGCTGGTATTCTGAGCCCTGCTTCCCATTTAAAAAGAATCCAATTTTGATTTCACAGTACTCTCCTATCAGGATGGTGTTGCATCCTCTTCGGAAGATGCGCAAAGAATGCGATGCATATGTGTTCTTCTTCAGTGTTTAATACAGGTTCAAAAGGTGGGTGAATGACACTGAACGGCGCTAATGGACATCCTTTGGGATACGCTGCGCATTCCACTTCATTGTGGTCCTGGAAGCAAAGTGAATCCGTGTTTGGTCAATACAATGACATGCGGTGGCCAGGTGATAAACAAATCAGTGGTTTTCCTTGCCAGGCAAGTCTCGTGCTAATTCGCCGACTCTGAGGAGTTGGAAGAATTGACTGGTCTGTGTGAAAAATACGAACCAATAACTTCATCTTCGGGGTGTACGGGACAGGCAGCGCTTTTGACAGCACTGCTACACATCCAATAATAAAAGAAAATAGTGGCGCAGAATCACAAAAAAAAAAAGAAATACAGAGATCCATGCATTGGAATGGTCAGAAATTGGATCCCTGAGCGGCATTGATCGGGATTCTTGTTCGACTCCAACTCTGCGGCCCGTATTCAGCTGGCCAACCATGCCGAAATTTCACGTGTGCACCTCTCTCGCTATATTCCCTACACTGATTCTATGTCAGATTTGGAAGTCCTCTGTACTGTTGGTATTCCATTCGCTGCTTTTTCAACACCGTATTCTGTATTCCACTACATCACACGTTGTATTCAAATGGGCTCCTTCAACACCGGGTGAGTTACTCAATCAGCTTACTTTTTACTGCTAAGGTATCAACCAATTCCTGTTTCATCTGGCATTTTCTTCTTTTGTATATTGTTTAAATTCACGCGTTCAGTTTTCAATCATTGATGTGCCCTTTGTCGGTATTGGCTTGTTGCCAATGTCCAGGCAGTTTGTAGGTCCTGTCCTTATAGAAGTCCGATGACTTCCTATCAATGGTCAGTTCAATAGGAGCTCTTGGAGGTCTCTTTAGCCGTGTTTCCACCTAAAATGTTTCTGTACATGAGTTTTGTACACTAGACTTTCTTACTAGGGTACCACGTTTTCAAATCATTACCGTAACAACACCTCCACGGGACCACCACCTCTTCGAATCAGTACTGGGACCATGCCAACTGAGCGCATATCAGTAAAGGAGCTGCGGAACGATGAAATGGGAAAGTCTTATGCTGTTTGATAAGATTTTGGATACGTTTGGGGAAGAGTTACTACTTGACGAGTCTATATTGCTGGCCGATAGAAGTCCTCGTGCTGTGTCACCAAAACTCACTGTGATATGTTCAACGGCACGTTAGGTTAAACAGATCGTCATAACACTTAGCCGCCAGAATGTGTGGGAATTCTTTGACGCACAGGGACGAAACATTATGGTCAAATAACCACCCACGAGATAGATCGTTTCGAACCAGCGGATATAAATAAACAAATCATTCTTCATACTCCTCAGGCATCCCTGTTCTTGCTCATCGCCCTTCGAAGGCGATTACTAGTAATAATCAGCTCGAATGTCTACTAGTTACTTGAGTATTGTAGAGCTAAGATGGTCAAGCAACATATTTACTACACATGTTTAGTTAGACCTCGTTTTACATTCCTAGAGGCTAAAATGTATTTTCTCAAAGGTATGGATGATAGCAGCAATGCAACGCAAGCTCATTTACATTACTGCAACTCTTCAGAAGTAGAGCAACGCATTTGTTCTCAGTATTAGGGGGGGGGGGGGGCCAAAAGTAATGAGACAAAATGAAAAAAAAAATCTTTATCTCTTTATAACTCAATTACAACTCAACGATGCTGAGGAATGTATTTGCCATTAAGGGCAAGGACCTTGCTGCCATCGCTCAGCCAACTTCCTGATCCCATCCTTGCAGAACTGCTTGGGCCTGGTGTTGATCAACTGCTCGATATGGTTGTCAAGGACTGCTTGGGTTCTTGTGTCCCTTCCGACTAGGATGTCCTGTAGGCTCAAGTAGTGGTGGTACTCGCATGGAGAGATGTCCAGCGAATACGGTGGGTGAGGCATGTGAACGTAGCCCAGCTGGCCAAGCTTATCCGTGGTTACTTGTTCCCGATGGGGTGCTGCGTTGTCGAAGAGGAGAACCTTCTTGAAGCGCAGCGAATGAATAAGAGCGAGTCGCCGGCCCATCTCTTCTATTTCGTTCACCATGGCCTTGGAGTTCATCGTAGTGCTCTTGGGAAACAGCTTCCGGTAAACCTGTCCATGGGCGCAGACCCAAAAGCTCCAAAGGTGCCTCTCGCCGTGAACATCTCACCGAACGAAGGTCGGTAACAAGTCACCCGGCCTCACCCAGACTCGCTGCTTGGCAGAGTTAAGGTAGAAGACGTACTTCTCATCTTGCGTGAATATTGAGCCCAGGCTGCTCGGGGTTGGGAATTGGGCGAGATTTGCGCGACGCAGGTCGACTCGTCAGACTGGGGTTTCGGCATGAGACAGCATGGGGTTTTTGGCATGCTTCTGGAAAGGGCGGAAGTGGTAACTTCTCAGATAGGGTTCAGTAAGTAGCATATAAACATACAAATACGACAAGCACGAAACCAGGCTCCAGCCACGAAAAATATGGACACGGCATGGGGTGTCTCATTACTTTTGCCCCCCCCCCTAATAGAAAAAATATGCTAAGTAGTTCAAACAAAGGAAAAGAAGCTGTTTCATAGACTGTTTTAACTTCTGCTGAGGAAACTGTTGCTTCAAGGTTTCGGGAACTCTCTGTGAAAACAGCGGAATTAGGATTGGTTGTCCAAAGGGAATGCTTTGCAGAAACATGATCACTAGGTTCTGTATCACTTGCTGTTCTTTTCGCTAAACAAAGGAATAGGTTCTCTGACCTATACGATTGTTCAGATGACGCAACTGAGCACCCTTACAGGTTAGCTCTTTAAAGCTGTTAACCAGCACTTCCTCCCAAAATGTTCCATCCAGAATCGTGTCAAACAGTAGGAAGCAGTGATGTGCGTTTAACTGTTTACCGATTTACCGACATTTTTCGTTAAAAATGTTTAACGAAATTTAGCGACGAAAATTTCCGTTAAATGGCATTAACGACATATTACACACCAGTTTTGAAATTTTGCTTCTTTTTCATGCAAAGGAATTTGGACATTTTTTTTTGGAATGAGCATCCGCAATATCGGAAATCGGCTACATTGCACCACCGCATTACACAGCCTGTCGTAAATTTGGGTGTGTGATGCACCACACACCCAAATTTACGACAGGCCGTGTAATGCGGTGGTGCAATGTAGCCGAATTCGCAATATCGTTGCGATACCGTGGAAACCCTAAACCATCTAAGTTATTTGTATACGTGGAAATAGGTAATCGGCTATTTCGACAATTGTTTGAATTTTTCGTGCTTCTTGACCAAATTATTTGCGTGTTTGCCCGCTCTTCTCTGCCGTAGTTTTGAGTTTTTGAACTGCTAAGGACGTTTCTCGTGTTTATTGCTACACAAGTGCTCCGGCACGCCTAACGGCGTGGTTCGCGCGACTTTGCAACATCAGTGACCTACGGAAATCAATTTTTGTGAAATGAAAAGTTCCGCAACCGTTCTCGTGCTCAACAGCTTGTGTTTCCGTATATCGCTGACACGCCTTCCGAGTCCGGACGTCAGGTTCTCCCTGTCTCGTTTCTTCTTATTGTGAATATATTTACTGTTTGCTGGTCCGCTTTTACTGGTCTTCCCCCCCCCCCCCCTCCCCTCCCTCTCCCACCTTCCTGATCCCAAATCCTAGCCCACTTCCTTGTTTCCACTATTGACCCCCTTATTGGTCTCTTCTTGCTGGGTTCCCCGTCCTGGTCCCTCCTCCAGGTCTCCCCCTTTCCTTCCTGGTAGCTCTCCTAGTCCACCCTAGGGGAGACAATTATAAACGGCGGATATCAGGACCGGCTCACCGTAACCGCAGTGCGGGTCGCGCCGAGACTTTGCTGTCTGCGCCCTCCTAGCTCAGAGATCGCGCATCGGCGTCCACGCTGCGACGTCCGATCGATGTCTTGTGCGCCCGCGATGGGACCGTGTGGAGGTGGGTCGTAGTGCAGTGGGTAGAGGGTTTGCTTCATGCGAGGGATGTCGGGGGTTCGGTTCCCGGGCGCCGCGGTGTTCTTGCACTTCAGCTAAGTATCTCAGATCTGGGAGGTTTCTACGTCTACGCGACGTTGCGCGTTTTTTGCGCATTGTTTCAGCCGTATGCGCTTCGCCGCTCGAAGAGCGCAGAACCCAGCCGCGAACTCCCCCTGAGCCACGAAAGCAGTTTCCATACGAGCAGTATTATGGCACACCCCCTAAAGTCCCTTCCCTAGCCTGGCTCTGCGCTCGAAGAGCGCAGAACCCTGCCGCGAACTCCCCCTGAGCGAAGAAAGCAGTCTCCATACGAACAGCTTGTATGGCACACACCCTGGAGTCCCTTCCCTAGCCTGGCTCTGCGCTCGAAGAGCGCAGAACCCAGCCGCGAACTCCCCCTGGGCGAAGAAAGCAGTCTCCATACAAGCAGCTTTAGGGCCTGTTCATACTTCGCGACAAGAGCGACTCGTCGCCCGTGCAAAACATGCATATCGATTAAAACCGAGCGCGCGCCGCCGAAAAGTGTTCATACTCGAGCGCCGGCGCCGTCGCTCCAGTTGCTCTTGTCGCTCTTGTCGCTCTTGTCGCCTGTTCATACTTCGCCCCGGCGCCGGGAGCGACTGGGGCGACGAACGGAGTGTGGAGTACGTAATTACACCGCACTAGTGCTGGAAGGCGCACTAGTGCTGGAAGGAGACGATTCCTGTTCGGACCTTCTTCACACAAAGGTAGAAGGGCATTTATGTCTAGTTTGAGTGCCAGACTGACGATGTAGGTAATATGATTGTTCGCTTCTGTCTGTATCAGTTTCTAACAACTTTTTTTTGACTAAAAATACGTCTGTTTGCTTGTGTTTGTCTCAGTTTCCGGAAACTTTTTACTAATATAACTGTTTTCCTGTGTCTGTTTCAGTTCCCACAAACTAATACAATTGAAGTTGAAGTTAGACGTGAAGACCTCTATTCACTTGATATTTTAGGCCACGAAGTGGACGTTATGGTGCAATTACGTACACCGCACTACGCCCGACGCCCCAGTCGCTCTTGTCGCTCTTGTCGCCTGTTCATACTTCCGCGCGCTGCGCACGCTGCGCTCTTGTCGCTGCTGTCGCGAAGTATGAACAGGCCCTTATGGCACACACCCTAGAGTCCCTTCCCTAGCCTTGTTCTGCGATTGCACAATGGACGTCTCACCCGACGCCTAAGGTTACGGTGAGCCGGTCCTGATATCCGCCGTTTATAATCCTGTCCCTAGGGGTCCTCTTTACTTCCCTTTTCCACCACCCCCATAGTGGTGTTCTCCCATGCTCACGGCAAATGACCCGCATTCGGAATCAGGACGCTCAGAAACGCGCGCAATTGCCTCTGTGTCAAGCGGGGGAGCCTGCACCTCCCCGGCTGCAGCAGCATCCCATGTTGAATTCTGAATGCGGCCGCCCGTCGTACGACGACGCTGTAATCTCTTCTGACTCTAGACGCCTGTTGCGCGACGTAGGAGGCCCGTCTTCTGGATCCAGACGCTCAGAAATGCGCGCAGATGCCGCTGTGTTAAGCAGGAAGAGGCTGCGCTTCCTGTGCTCCAGCAACTCAATTATACAGTAGTAGATAGATATTAATTCTTGTTACTTACCATTCAGTTTTTCACAGTTTTTTTTTGTGATATTTGTTTCATAAGTTGGAAAAGGTACAGAATAAGCGGAGAAAACGCAATGAAACCCAAATAAGAGAGAACGAGGATAAGAGACGATACAAGGGAAGAAAAAGGCTCCCCACTCTTCTCCGCAAGTTTTCCGGGATGTAGGACGGATTTTTCGTCTAGCATCTGACGATGATTGTAGGACTTAGTTAAGGAAACGTTGAGCTCCGCCTATTTGATAGAGTATGGCTACTGGTGCTGTCATTGCTTCGCTTTTATTGATTTCATGCCGTACGTGTCAACGAGTTTGCTTCACGTTCTCGTCTTCTTCGATGGCCCTCTTGACAGTTTTCTTTGGGAGAAGCACATTCAGTATACAAGTGAAGTAGTGAGCATATGCACACGAAAGCAATGAAATTAAACGAAAGGGAAGTTGATGACCGCTCTTCATCAGTTCTTTGATAATGAGGTTACTCCAAAAACAGGTGCTGTACATGCACTCTACTGTAAGAAGATTTTTCAGAAGATTCTACGAAAAAATGTATATCTATGAAGGTGCAGGTCTAGCCTCTAGCAAGAAATTTCGATTTTGACTGTAGATTTTTGCGTCTGTTTTGCGAGTCTACCACTATATAATTGAGTTAGCTGCCCGCCTTGTAGATGATGAGGCGTATGTCACGCAGGTTAGAAGCCTGCCTGATATACGCCTCGAACCGTGCAGTCTCATGGAACAACTTGTGACGCCTCTGCGTGCCTGGCGCGGGCAACGTTTGCCGTTCAACATGGAATGTTGTTGCAGCAGAGAAAGCGCAGCCTCCTCCTGCTTGACACAACGATGTCTGCGCGCGTTTCTGGGCGCCTGCATCCAGAAGCTGTGTTCCCTACGTCACGTAATAAGTGTCGGAAGTCAGAAGAGGAGACATCGTCGTCCTACGACGAGCGATCTATCACTATATAATTGAGTTAGCGGTCGATGACGTTTGAGTAATCTAATCTACGTGAATTATGCTGCATCATCCACAGCGGGGGCGGTCGAGTGATCTAACTTAAGTGAGATACGCCTCGTCATCTACACCACGGGCAAAATTTGCTATTGAAGGTGGGATGTTGCTGCAGCAGGGCAAGCGCAGCTCTTTACTGCTTAACACAACAGCACTTCGGGCGTTTCTGAGTGTCCAGATTCAGAAGCCGACTTCGTGCCATTAGCATGAGAAGACCACTAAAGGGGTAAGAGTAGAAGGGAGACTTCGAGGGTGGAGAACCGACAGCGATCAGGAGGGAGCGACCTGGAGGAGGCATCAGGATGGGGGTGGGCGTCGATAGGGGGAACAATGAAGCAGGTCAGGAGGTGGCATCAAGAAGTGTTTAGGCAATAAGGGGAGACCAGTAGGGAGTTACCAATCAGGGGGCGGCAGTAAGGAGGATCAGGAAGGGGATCCATTACCAGTAAGGAAGACCGGATTTAGAAGATGTGACAGCGATGATTCGATATGGGAGCCTATCATTAGGCTTCGCTCGGGGTGAGCGATGGTATGACATAGGCCTAAGGGAATTCATAAGGAGAACAAGCAGTCTGCCACATGCATAGCCTCTTCATGCTCGACACAGCGGCGACTGCGAACGCTTCCGAGCTTCTAGATTCGGAAGACGGATCTTTTGAGCTTCTGGATCCAGAAAACAGGCCCCCTACGTCGCTCAACAAGCGTCTGGTTCTGAATACGTGTCACCAATGTCTGCCGTGAGCATGGGAGCACTAAGGGGGAGGTGGAGAAGGGCAGTAAGGGGGACCTCTAGGATGGACCAGTAGAGTGACCAGGAAAGAAAGGAACAACCTGGAGGAGTGGCCAGGACAGGGAAACCAGCAAGAAGAGTCAAGTAGGGCTCAATAGTGGATACAAAGAAGTGGGCAGGAGTTGGGACCGGGAAGGTGGCGGACTAAAGAGGGGGAGGGAAGACCAGTAAAGGCGGACCAACAAATAGATCCAGTAAGAAGAAACGAGTGAGGGGAACCTGGCTTCGGAAGGCATGTCAGCGATATCTGGAAACGCTAGCTCTTGAGCATGAGAACGGTTGCGGAGGAGCAACCTGAGGGAGAGAAGTACAGCGCAGCACAAACCAATGACGTTGGTGGTCGGTACGAAGAGAATGTCTATGATGAATGCACGGAAGTGGTGAATGGCTTGATGCCAATGAAGTACGGAGCAAATCCTAGATATTAGCAATTTTATGTTTTACAAAAACTATTTTCCATAGATCAGTGATGCTGCAAAGTCGCGCGAAGCACGCAATTGCGAGACGCGTTAGGCGTGTCGGGGCACTTGTTTACCATAATGCCGTTCACCAATTCAAAATGTGCTCTACAGAAGCAGGAAGAAATTGAGAAACCCAAAACGCGATCGAACCCAAACAAATGTGCTGTTACAATATGGTACCAGGTGCTTCAAAAAAAAAAACTAGAGTGGTCAATTGCTTTAAATTATTAAAAGAGTGACGACAGCGGCGAATTCTAAATGGAGGAATTAGGGAAGGATAAAGACAAGAATAACCACTTCAATATATGGCGAGAAATGCCCTTTTCAAATTGAAATCTGCGTTATTTGGTTGGCAAAGACAAAAATGCTCGTTGCAGAAAAAATTTTCGATTAAAAGTTGGTCAGCGATCCGTGGCTTATTTTGTTCTCTTCTCTTTTATTTGGTCTGCAGTAAGGACATTTTGGGATAAAGGGGACCATTCTGTGAGAGGGAGATTGTTGCGTTTGACCGCGGCGAATTTGATCCCCTTGTCGATCGCGGGTTCGAAGCACCGAAAGTCCGCAGCGCGCGGAAAAACGCGTATATAAGGAATCGACTGGGCTCGGGCCCATCTCGACTGGACCGCTGGCTGCCATGGCGGCGTCGTCACCAGGGATGAGCGGATTAACCGTTATCCGTTATCCGGTTTCCGGGGGTTTTGGCCTATCCGTTTTGTTGTTCGTTATCCGGCGATTTTTTGCCGGATAACGAACAACAAATTAGCTGAATCTTAGCTTTGGACGTGGCGATGGGCGCTTTATGTACAGGATGCTTCACGATCGTAAGAGTGGTCGTCAGAAACAACAGAAGTATGCAAATCTAGAAGGGTTAATTGAAGTTTCCTCACTTGGAAACTGGCTACATAGTTTTGAAGATATCTAACTTCCAGCCTTCCAGAAGGCCCGCTAAGCCTGATCATACTCATATAAGGCCTACTTAGCACAGCACTGTTCATTCATCTCAAGTCATGTGCTGACCAGGAAGGCATACAAACTTCTACTAGCAATCGTCAAAAGTGGAGAGCCGCATCCTGGGAAGAATTCTTTACCGCCGACCTTTCCATCGTATCAATTGTGGTAACACGATTGCAGTATGTTCGATTTGATTGCAGGCGGTAATGGTACCTTTTTAGCCATATGCTGTCGTGAATTATCAAAAAAATACTGCAGTACAGCAATGAATACTAGCAAAAGAAATGGGATTATTCCAAATACATAGAGTAAGCAACTCCTCCATTAAAAATTTTGGGCGTAAACTACTAAACAAATTTGTCATCGTGGGTGCTGAAGACATTTAGATTTGTTTTAATTTGTGAGTTTTTTTGTGAAATTTATCTGCAACATAGGGAACACCTCCGTTTTGTGGCTGGGTCGGATATTCTTCCTCTGCTCCAGAAGGGATGTCGGACATCCTCACCAGGATACTATCTCAACGGTAGGTCGGAATGGCGCAAGTGTTGTATATGGGCAGAACCGCCTCTCCCTGGGAAGTAACAAACTGCAGGTATCTCGACCCCAATACAACTCTGCGCAGAGTTAGGGGCGACGGAAGTCGCGTGTTGGCGCCCTGTTGACGTGCTCCACAGTTGACGGGCGCGCGCGGGATGAGGGCTCGTATTGCGTATCAGCGCGGTGCACAGGTGGCGTAGTAGTGAAGCGCTCGGGCTCGTGAGCGAGGGGTCGGGGGTTTGGATCCCGCAGGCTGTGTTTATTTTGCACTTTTGCAAAATCCATGTTTATCGTATAGGTAGTCCACCTAGGGGTATTATAGTGTGTTATAGAGCATTTTTACATATATCATATGCTTCAAACTACAGATTAGCTAAAATGTTCACTTCTGTGTGTCACTTATTTTAAGCCTATTTTGTGTGAAGCTGTAGTTATGTAACGATAGATATTTTGTGGCACTAGTTAAAAGTTTCGACTCCACCGACAAGACTTCGGTCAAAAAAGATTTTTCGCTGAAACTTTGTCTAGGGGGTTATTTGGGGTGCTGATCACGAATCTGACATCGTTTTTTCACGATTCTGTCTCTACCTGCCATCACCGGCAGAAACTTTAAGAATGTAATGTTGTGCCTTCCTGTATCTATATTATCCAGCCGAATCGTAAAGAACGGATATCAGATTCGTGATCAGCACCCCAAATGACCCCTAGACGAGGTTTCAGCGAAATGGGTGACCCTGCCTGGACCACCCTTGTTAACGGTATGGGTGGCCTCCGACCGAATCGTGAAAAACGGATGTCAGATTCGTGATCAGCACCCCAAATAACCCCCTAGACAACGTTTCAGCGAAATCGGTGACCCTGCCTGGACCATCCTTGTTAAGGCCTGAGTTATACTCCCGCGGGAGCATCCGCGGAAGGGCGGGAATCGCGCCGAGACTCCTCACCTGGCCAGTCGCCGCGCCTCGCCACGCCCGCCTCCGCCGTGCACCATTGGTCCGCGGACGTTCCGCGGATGCTCCCGCGGGAGTATAACAGATGCCTAACGGTATGGGTGGTATGTTATATGTAAAAATGCTCTATAACACACTATAATACCCCTAGGTGGATTACCTATATGATAAACATGGATTTTGCAAAAGTGCAAAACAAACGCAGCCTGCGGGATCCAAACCCCGACCCCTCACTCACGAGCCCGAGTACTTCCCTACTACGCCACCTGCGCACTGGGATGAGTCGCGATACGAGCCCTCATCCCGCGCGCGCCCGTCAGCTGTGGAGCACGTGAATCAACAGAGCGCCAACACGCGACTTCCGTCGCCCCTAACTCTGCGCAGAGTTGTATTGGGGTCGAGATACCTGCAGTTTGTTACTTCCGAGAGAGAGGCGGTTCTGCTTATATACAACACTTGCGCCGTTCCGACCTACCGTTGAGATAGTATCCTGGTCAGACCCAGAAGGTATGGACGTCATAACTCTTGGAGTGTGTGTTTGCTGTACACAATTTCTTGCAATTACTACCCAAAAGTTAGTATTTTATCCATTCCAGATAATTCCACGTTGAAGTACCTTGGATCTTGGGATGCTATCGAGAGCCGCAACAACAATAACGGTTCATAGCATGTGTAGGGTCAAGATCGTTATGTGAAGTTTGTTTGGCTGGATGTCTCATGCCTTCTTCTTATTCCCAGAGGCATCGGAAGAATTACTCTTCCAAGAATTACTCTTCTATTTTTCAGCTGCTCTCATTGGAAAAAAAGAATTAAGCGCAGAGTAAGGCTGATAATTAAGACAATCCAACCGACCCCTTGGAAACAAGTAAAAGGCGGGTATGTTGCTGTGCGTTTGTCTTCCTACGGATGGGCAGAAAACCCCATAGAGCGTCGTTAATGTGGCAACTGCAAAACTTTTAAAAACAGTACTAAAATGTCTAGAAATGGCTTATAAATTACCAGTGCTTTAAGCCCTGATCTGTTGCTGAAATTAGTGCAATTTGAAACGAGTATGAATTTTTGTTGTTTGTTCGTTATGCGTTTTTCCGTTATCTGGCCATTTTCGGGCAAAATTATCCGTTATCCGTTATCCGGTTCTCAAAATTTCATTATTCGCTCATCCCTGATCGTCACGCCATCTTCTCTTCCGCATCCACTCTCTCTCGTCCTCTAATAATTTCGTCTATCTCGTCTTGTCCCCATTTAACGAGTGGTCGCGTTACTACAAGATCTATGGACTTCGTAAATATATTCCGAGGACGAACTGTACCAAAGTGTTCACTGTGGTCACTGCCTCACCTGAATTCTTCACTAAACATTCTGTAGTTTTCCGAAACAATTATGACACTATAGAAGAATGTTGGGCTGTAAAAGTCTACCTAGAGAGCGCCAGTTTTGCAAAAAGATTTTGCAAAAAAAAATGAAAACGCTCAAAAACGTTAGTCGAAAAAAAATCGATAAAGAAAAAGGTCTCGCTTGTTACATACTAAAATACGGACAGACAGACTGCAGCTAAGTGAAATGTTATTTAACGACTTTACCGAGTTTACATAATTTAACGCAAAAAATTTTCGTTAAAAAATTCAACGCACACCCCTGGTAGGAAGTTTTTCCTTTCCGTAGTTCCGCAGTTCCACTATTGATTACTGTGGAGTCGGCATGGTGCCAGCACTCATTCAAACAAGTGGTGGTAATGCAATGATTGTTGTTACGGTAACTATTTGAAAACGTGGTACCCTATTAAGAACGTCATGTGTTTTGTACGTATTACTCGATTCTTGTATTCTTGTATGTTCAGCCTGATTTTCTCATTAGATACGTGCATATGTGTGTATGGGCGCGTGTAGCGCAGTCGGAGGAGGCGCGACTGTCGCGTGCACCCGATACCAGGTTCCTGGTTCGGATTTCCCGCCCAGGCCAACCAAGCCTTCCATCCCTCCGGGGTCGGTCAATTGGTACCAGACTTGTCTGGGAAGGATAGAGCGCTGACTTGTTCATCAGCTGGCCACCGCAAGTCATTGTATGGCCAAATACGCATTCATGTCGCCTCCACGACATCCCGTAGAAGTAGAATGCGCTGGCGCATCCCAGAAGGGATTGAGTAACGCCGTCCTTTATCCTTTATCCTTATCCTTTATATGTGTGTATAAGTCCTAAATGCCCCTTGAAGGATGTCGTTATCTTTGTCTCGTAACCTTTCATCGGTTGTTGCGAGTTAATTGCCACATCGCAAACCCTTTGAAAGACTTTCGAGATGGAGAGATCTACTGTGAGATGTGAATAATATCTGTGTTTCTACCAGAAGTTTTTCTCTGCCCAGCTTTTGTATTAGGTTATAGTACTTCTTTGGGTACACCTAATATCGGGCTGTTTTGAATGGAATGATGAATATCCTAAAAAACTTCGGGCGCGCACGAATACTCACGATCCTGAGGGCAGGTCGCCAGCAAAAGAGCTCCGCGCGGACGAGTAGACGCGGCGCAGGGGCACCTGCACCTCGCTTCAACTAATGGTGATTGCAGCGCCCATTCTATTAGGTTGGTGCATAAGTTCTCGGACATTTGGGGCATGAAATATTTATTATCACAACATACGAACAACAATATCAAATCATTTGAAGTAACCATCCTTTACATCAATTGTCTTTCGCCAACGTGCTGGTAAGTCATGGATGCCTTTTCTCCAAAACGTGGCCGGTTGTGATTCGAAAAGTGTGAGCAGTGCCTCCTTGACATCCTCTCGGTTCCTAAATTGCTGTTCGTCCAAATAGCGTCGAAAGCTTGAAAACAAATGATAATCAGAAGGAGCGAGATCTGTTGAGTAAGGTGGATGTGGAAGAACGGTCCATCCGTAGTCCGCCAACTCAGCCGCCGTCGCTCTAGCAATATGCGGTCTAGCGTTGTCGTGTTGAAAATACACCTTCACTTGCTCTCCTCGTGTGGTTTGAAGGTGGGCCCTCAACTTCCCCAGTTGGTTGACGTAAACCTCTGCCGTCACTGTTGTCCCTTCGTCCAGTAGCTCCCAGTATTCTACGCCAAGAACGCTCCACCAAATGCATAGCATCACCTTTTTCACGTGAAGGTCGAGTTTCGGAACGTCCTCTGCCTCTCCAGTTGCGTCAACCCACTGTGCACGCCGGTGGTAATTAGAATAGAGTATCCACTTCTCATCCCCGCTAGCAAGGTTGTCTAGCTATCCGTGGGTACGTCTGAGGGTAAGGAGAGACAGAGCGACATCGGCTCTGCGATGCATGTCATGTTGTGTCAAGTCGTGGGGTACCCAGCGACCCAATTTTTGCACCTTGCCAATCGGCTTCAATCCTCGACGACTGTTGAGTGACTAACACCAAGAGTGCTTGATAGTCCGCGAGTGGTTTGGTATGGGTCTGCTTCCACTCTACTTCGGAGGCCATCCAAATCCAGTGTCATCGGGCGCCCTTCTCGTTCATTATCTTCAACGGAGAATTCACCAACTGCAAACTTCGAGAACCACTGGTACACAGTACTTCGAGCAGGAGCACTCTCGTTGTAAACATCCTTCAGGCGACGATACGATTCGTTGGCATTGAGGCCAGATTGATGCAGGAATAACATGACGTGCCGAATGTGCGTCTCAGTTGGGATGAATTGCTTAGCCATAATAGCTGACGTTAACAATGCAGAAGTAAATGTTAGGAACAGTTTTGTAGGCCTTTCCTTTCTCTATCGATCGATTATTTACGCGTTGATACATGTGAGAAATTTGGCGGGAAAATGCGCTTTCAATTCAGGAGGGATCAAATGTCCGAGAACTTATGCACCAACCTAATAGTTCAGCACGATGTGGCAGCACCTTTTCCCGTGCGTCAGAAGGGAAGTTGCTCAAGGATCGAGGGGTAAACGGGGTTTTCGGGTTCGAGGCTACTGGTGTTTCTAGTGTTTTTGTATTCAGCATCCAAGACTTCTCTATTTCTCAGTCTTCTGCCACACCGATTTCAAACTCAAGGAATCGTTCTATGTTTTCGAGTTCAGTCCACTATTAAGACACTTCCACATAGACTCCGGAATCTGGAAATGCTTCGAAGCATCAGAGTGTAACATTGACCCTTTTTGATGCAAAATTCAATGCTGAAGAGAAGAAGCAATACAACAAGGCTCATAAATTGAGATAGTTCTGAAAATAGAACTTGGATACTAATTTAACGCTATGGGAAATCGCAAGGTGTAGTGCTATTTCTCGAAGAGTTGTATTCTCTTATTTTTTTCTGTATACCTATGAACTCCTTAACACAATCGTAGATCTGGGTTCTAGGTGGGTAAAGATTGCAGTCATCAAGATTTACAAGAGGTTTGTGAGCCAAGAATGCCCCTTTCAGGCAACAGCTGGTTACATTGGGTGCTAAGCCACGGAATTGAAGCTGATTTTTGCAGACAACGCTTTTCTTATGGCTGAATGAAAAATTCACTATGGTATACCTTAATCACTACTATTGATCTGGCTTTGAGTATAGTAGAGGATGCAATCTTCAATAAAGAGAACAAAAGTAGTCTCACACATCGAATGAAATCAGCTTCCAAATAAACGGGTCTAGGGTAGAGGAACTGGATGAAGACGAGCAGTGGGCCGTCAACACTGCAGGAGGTTACACAGTTCGGCTCCGCCGGATACTATTAGGTTGTAACGAAATAAATGGCACTGAACCACTGTAAGTTTAAACAGTTAATATCTCGGCTTGTAGGCAAGTTTATTAATCGTAATAGAAACCTTCTGATTCTACACATCTTTGCCAACGTGACACAAGCTTTTTTATCCCAGTAGCATAAAAATCAGAAGTTCTGGAATTGACGAAATCTTCGAAGGCTCTTTCGGCATCCTGTTGGTATTTGAATATTTTCCCTACCAAGAAGTCGCCAAGATGCTTGAAGAAATGGTAGTCTGTTGGGGAGAGGTCGGGAGAAAACGGAGGATGTGGTAGAGTTTCAATGCTCAGCTCATTCAATTTCTGCAACGTCATTCGTGCTACATGGGGGCGAGCATTGTCATGCAGAAGGAGAACTCGCCTTCGGTTTACCAAGGCCGGCCGGATATCCTTCAACTTTTTCATCGTTTCTTCAATTTCAATGCAGTACTTCTCTGCCGTGATGGATTCACCGGGAGGGAGGAAGCTGTGGTGAATAATTCCCAGAGAACACCATCATACTGTCACCATTACTTTCTTTTGGTGCAGTTCCGGCTTCGCAAAAACCTTGGGGCTCTCATCGCTGTCCACCCACTGTGCCGATCGTCGCCCGTTGTCGTACATTATCCATTTCTCGTCACAGGTTACGATGCGATCAAGGAATGGGTCCGTTTCGTTCCGTAGAAGCAGTGTGCAGCAGCATCTCATATCGTCGGTTTCTTTGCTCCTCAGACATTTGGTGGGATAACTTCTTATTGATTTGGTCCCTTTCAGGCTCTGAAGAAGGCGATCTCGCCGAAACGTTGGCCAGTAAATAAATCCGTCTACCAACCTCGTGTAGAGCTCAACACGCACAACAGCAATTCACAATGCCGAGGTTCATTGAGAGTCGATCATGGCGACTACTACGCGACGTGCCAGCTCGCTACTTTCGACTCGTCAAGGAAGCTTTATCGCTAAGACAAAAGATCGTCTTAGCGCGACAGGCGGTCCTCTTCCTCCGACGATGCCTCAGGAATGGAGTGATCCCGAATTTCATCGCAAGGAAACGGCTTCACGATATCTGTGGCAAACCACGGAACGACCACCGTCTGAGAGAAATCGAACTTCGTCTCCTCCGCGTTGCACTACGCACGAAGCAAGATCTGTTGTTTTCCATATTACGTAAGTGTGTAGCCAAAGAGCAGTATTGTATGAAGTTTTTGGAGGGGCGCCTATGGAAGAGGATCGTGGAGGGGTCCAAGTCGATTTGTGAGTCTATCCGATCTAATGTCAAGGCATCCCTACAGAAGAAGCTCGGTGACCTCATTAGTAGATCGCGTGGCCGAGAACAGGGTCTGTCCGGTGCGGTGTCTGGCGGTGGCACCCCTGAGCCACCGGTGGTTGCCGCAGATCAGTCGGGGAAACGGGCACGTAGAGTAACCGTTATGGGCAATTTCCCCTTGTCCGAGAACGCGCTTTCGGTCCTAGAACTGGGTCCCAGCTTTTCTCCTTCTCAACCTATCTCCACCATTTTCATGCGCAGGGTTATATGCGGCCTACATGAGCTACAATATCGACTCCGTCAAAGGGCTAGAACAGAATCCCAAGCCCAACCCCAACAACAGCAAGTCAGGGCAATACCCGCAATTCCTTTCCCCCAAACGCACTTCAGACAGCAGGAACCCAATATCCATGCGGATATAAATTTCCGCCTATTTGCTGATGAAGTTTTCAGGGTCCTCAGGCACTGTCGTACGCAGTCTCAGCAATCCAACCTTTCGGGGTCACAGGTTTCTGGTATCAAAGAGGTTCGCGACCTTGTCAAATCTAAAGCCATAAGGCTTTCTGTTAGTGACAAGGGCGGGGAGTTCGTTGTAATCCCCAGCAATTTGGATAAGGCTATAACGGAGTGCCACCTTGGGGATATGTCCCTTTACCGCACGTCTTCTGTAAAGGAATTCCAGGCACAGTATCGGAGACTTTACAGAACGTGGGTAAGGGAGGCCAATTTGGCTGGGTTAGGTCCAGCTGTGGTTAGCCGCCTTAAAACTGAGGCACCGAACTGTCCGGTCTTGTATTTGCTTATCAAGACCCACAAGTTCTCATCATCCGACGACGCGGCCTCAGTCGACCCATCTGCAGTTAAGGTCAGGCCAATCATCACCTGTGTGGGTGGCCCTACGGACAAAATAGGATGGCTTGTCAATTCTGTTCTAGCTCAACTTCTTAGGTTTATTATTACCCACCTCACAAACACAAAAATGTTCCTCGAGAGCCTCCAAGGGACAAACCTCAGCTCCTCCTGTGTAATGGAGTCATTCGACGTTACGGCACTATACACCAACGTCTCGAACGACTCCGCTATGGAAGCGGTTTTCGAGCTTCTCAACCAGCATGCAGGAGCGATCAACATGTACGGGTTCTCTATTAACCAGGTGATGATACTACTGAAGGAGTGTCTCGCCTGCAATGTCTTCAGGTGGTCGGGCAAGTACTTCGCCCAAATAAGGGGGCTGGCCATGGGACAACGCCTAGCACCAACGCTCGCCATAGCCTTCATGTCTAACTGGTAAGATCGAAGCACCGGTGCTATCTCGGCTCCCCCTTTTGTACTGCAGATACGTGGACGACTGTTTCATCATATGCTCTACGCAGGATGAAATGGACAGATGTTTCGAGATAATGAACAGCCAGTCCGACTACATTAGTCTCACGAGGGAAACGCCTTGTGGCAACTGGCTTCCCTTCCTGAACGTCCAGGTACAGCTAACGGGAAGGAGGTACATTACTAAATGGTACCGCAAACCAAGTAATAAAAACATCATAGTCCACAGTCAGTCGGCCCACCCCAGTCAGACAAAGAAGGCAGTCGTAAGAAGCATGTTTCGCGCGGCAGCTAGCGTCTGCACAGGAGAAAATGAGCGCAGGGAATCTCTCAAAATGGCCCAGGAGATAGCTGTGCAAAATGGCTATGCTCTCCAAAAACCTCCGCGGAATTTCAGGGCGGGAAGGATATCAGAAAACGGCGCTGGACCATCTTCTAAAATTCCATTTTTAGTGCCGTTTATCTCCGATGAAGTGAGCACTTCCATTCGGAAGTGTCTGAGGAGGTCGGGGTTGGACAGCTCAGTTACTGTTGTGGATCTCCCACCCAGTAATCTGAAGCAACAGCTAATTCGAAACCGCCTTTATGATCGTTTCTGCGGCACGCCTAATTGTGTGGTCTACCCAGGTGGTAAGGAAGGTGACTGCACCGTATCTGGTGTGGTCTATCTGATTTCATGCCAATCCTGCGGAGCAGAATACATCGGGGAAACTGGACGTCCTCTTCATGTGAGGATCAAGGAATATATCGACGGGAAGGAAAAGCTCAGAGCCTCGACTGCTCTAGGTCATCATAGGCTTCATTGCCATGAAGGGGAGAATTTTGAGGTCAAGGTGGAGATTCTGGGCACGAAGTTCAAACATCCGCGCGCAAAGCCCTTGAGGCATTCTGGATATACTCCAGAGACCCCAAGGTCAACCGGAAGGGGGAGTGCCTATATATAACGCGAGAACTCAAGCCCTACCTCAGACTCGCATTTTGAACTGGGGTAGCTGCTGTCCCACACCACTCGTCTGTCCTGCGCTGCTTCCATTGGTCCCTCGGTGGACTACGGTCAGGTACGGCACTCGAACTCTCTCTCTATTGGTCCCATCTACTAAATGTGGCACTGAACTTAGTAGGGTTGAGGAGACATTTGGTGGGATAACTTCTTATTGATTTGGTCCCTTTCAGGCTCTGAAGAAGGCGATCTCGCCGAAACGTTGGCCAGTAAATAAATCCGTCTACCAACCTCGTGTAGAGCTCAACACGCACAACAGCAATTCACAATGCCGAGGTTCATTGAGAGTCGATCATGGCGGCTCCTCAGACAACTCGTGAGGCACCCATCTTTCCAGCTTTTTGGTCTTTCCAATTTCCTTCAGATGCCGGGCAGCTGTGTTGTGACTGACGCCAAGAACCTTCGCTATCTCCCTGGTACCTTTGTGTGGATCCTCCTCTACCACATCTCTCAGCTTGTCCTCATCAACATCACTATGCCTCCCGCGACCTTCATGTTCTTCCAAGCTATCATCTCCATTCCGGAACTTCTGATACCAACGATACGCCGTCCGAATTGTGGAACATCCTTGACCGAATGCGGCGTTGATCTTCTCGTCCGCCTCCTTAGCTGTAGTGCCCAGCTTGAATTCGTATAAGTAAATGCCTCGGATTACCCTTTTGTCCATCTGCAAAAAAGTCAATAAAACTCTAAAGTTTTCCCACTTTTACATAGAAAAATTTGGTACTCGCCGGTAGAGCAAAGTTTGCGCTTCTAAATGATATGCCACATGCTACGGTTTGTTCTTGATCAAACGCGTAAAGACGCGCCAAAAAATGGCGCGAGCCAGTGCCATTTAATTCGTTACAACCTAATAGCTTAGTAGGTCCGCCGCCTCCACCAGTGCCCCTTTGTATGGGAAGGGTAAAGTAAAATTAGATTTTGGATTAAACAGAACAGGATCAATAACAAGGTGTCAAGGAATGCAGAACCGTGCAGAAAACATCAAATGCAGAGTCGTAGAGGACTAACATTACATAGCGAGAGTTATTATAAATAGGAATAAACAGAATAATACAAACTTCATTAAGATAGGAACGCAAACTTAGTTAGAGACGAGAAAGAATAGAAATCTCCAAAAAACTTTGAAAAACTTTTCAAAGAAAGAGATGCAAGAACAGGTGTTCTGCCTACGATATATCGACAATGTAGAAAACTGAGAGCAAGTTTCTTTTTCAAGTTTCTCCGGAAATTGTTAACATTCGGAACTTCTAGTAGACTTGCAGGTAACATTTGTAGCCAACGAGCACCCCGAAAGAAAATGGAATTGAAGATCTTCTCACGATTTTTCTCCTTGGTTTTGAACTAGTGAAAACAGTAAGGATTTCGGCGACCCAGCGTTGGCAAAAATACCCAGAATTTGCTCTCTCTGAGAAGTGATTAGCCTTTTAAAGCTTAAAACAGAAGACGAGGTCATTAAATATGCGCCGGATTGTGCTTCTCCGTTACCGGCCGAGAGGGTAGCAAGGCTTTACTTTTACTGTCGAAGATCGTTCCATTCCAGCCAACAGAGAGACATTCGAGGCGGTCTTATAGGGAAAGAGACAAGAACATTCGTTGACCCACGTCCTGTTCGGCAATGACGTCTATTCAGTTTGTTTAATTGGATTCACGCTAACCCCACCGAATAGAATTAATGATTAGAAGCGGAGTATAGAGAGTTGCTAGACACATACGGAAAGGATAAGCTAATACGTTCTCAATGTTGTAGAGTCTCGGAGAGTAAACGTCCTTTACAGCTGACAAAGAGCAGCCGAGCGAGTGCAGAGAATCTGCCACTATATAATTGAGTTAGCCTTCGATGACGTTTGAGTGATCAAACCTGCGTGAGATACGCCTCATCGAACTTCGCGCGGTCAAAACTGCCTTTGAACATGGGATGCTGCTGCAGCAGAGGAAGCGTAGCCTCCTACTTGAGACAGCGGCATTTGCGCGCCTTTCTGAGCGTCTGGATCCAGAAGACGGGTCCCCTACGTCGCGCAACAAGCGTTTGGAGTCAGAAGAGGTGACAACGTCGTCGTACGACGAGCGGCCGCATACAGAATTCAACATGGGATGCTGCTGCAGCCGGGGAGGTGCAGGCTCCCCCCGCTTGACACAGCGGCAATTGCGCGCGTTTCTGAGCGTCCTGATTCCGATTACGTGTCACCGAGATCTGCCGTGAGCAGCAATCTCTCTACAATTAACGGAGCTTCTGATTCCGAGTATCGTGCTGTCGTGTCTGCTTGGTACCCGTTCATTAAACAATGGATCTCTAACTGTGTTCCTGCAGCGGTTTACGTGCCGTTTTCAATTTTCACATTTTGAATGGACTTCTTCAAATTCAAAGTAAACGTTTCTCAACTGCATTCTCACTGACTCACAACCCAAACTTAAACTGCATTCATGTCAAACTAGACATCTTCTAAATCAAAAACGTCGTCTACGGAATCAAACTGAAGACGCCTCAAGGAAGTTATACGTTAACGTAAAACTACGCGCTTGAAAGAACTAGAAACGGTGTCCAAGATATTATACCGGTTTCGTGGAAAAAGCTTTGTTATCCGCACGCTATGGGAATTTTCCTGGACTTAATTCAAAATGTAGAAGAGTGGAGATCTTTCGACGCCTCATACGATAGGGTTGCACCATGCGCTCACTCTGAACGCGATGTTGGATTATGTGCGCCGTTGCGTCGCATTGGTCAATGGTGAAATGATTCTTTAATCTTTAGCTATTACGGGCCGGGCGCTTATTCGGTGTTGTTTCCGCTAAATTCTAGATTTATACGCGAGCGAAAAAACTGTCAAGAAGTTGGGAATTTAATGATCATTCAAACGATGCAAGCTTTTTGTCGGAAAACTGTGCATAGGCCAAAGTAAAGTTTTTGAATCAACATTTTTGTTTCGACTTTTTTGAAACGTGTACAGTTTGATTTGAAAGCTGACCTACTAGAAGAAAAAATTAACGTGAAAGAGTGCAAAAGTTTGAAAAGAAAACTGGACAACCTCAGCTGAAAAAGCGTGACAAATAAAGAATGCGTTACATCTGATTAACATCAGGAGAAAAAGCCTCTGAAAATGTACTTGTATCGCACTACACGACAGGTAACTATTACGATTTATGGTTTACGATTTATGACGGTTTTTCGTAATTACGATTCATGACTTACGAAAATTCGGATTTCACTTACGGACACCCCTGGTATGAAGCGTTGTGTGAACGGGGAGAGCGAGTCGTATAGGAAGAGTGCCCATCCCTCAGTTAGTATAAAAATGAGCTTCCTTTTTGCCAAGTCGTTAAACCTAAGGAGTAGGGGGTCCTTGATTTCACAATGGAATCGGCGCCTTACGAGTTCTGGGGTTTCTTGTACGCCCATGATGCCCTACCAGCAGGCGGTTCGGAGCGCAGTGGATAGTGACGCTGCTTCATACGAGGGGGAACGGGGGTTCGATTCTTTTGCGCTGCTGCATCTTTGCATTTCAACTGATTGATTGAGATTTGAAAATCCTGACGTCGATACCATTTTCAGACGTTTTCAAAAGGCAATGAGAAGGCTATTTAACATAATGATGCATAAACGTTCAACACTAGTGATATACAAGCACAAAGTGCATGAATCAGAAGCTCTGGTCACAATACGGACAGCGTATAAAAGCTACAGGTTCCCCACAGTTTGCTTCCCTACATGGACCAATAACATCGGGAAAAATCATCCTGCTGGAGTTTTCAAAGAGACAAGAATGCGTTGTCGTATAGCTAACCTTGAAGCAGGCATAAGCAAACAGATTTTCTATGTGAGGATGACGATTCGGTACACCAGCGACATGACCTTCTACGTCATTATAACAAATTCGTTCTTCTTCAGCTACTTGAAACTTCGACCTTTATCTTCACGATGTTGGCCTTTTTTGCAGATCCAAAGGAAGGTCGTGCACAATGACGTGGGAGTGAAATCGCTTCATAAGCGACTTCATCTAACTGAAGAAGCCAACATTGGCTGGCTGAATCTGGCCGGTGGCACCCGAAGGTATTGTCCGAATACTCAAGGTGTCCCACGTGGTTCGAGAATCCGGCCCATAAGTCCAGAATAACACGGCGACTATCGGTACGATGACATGCTCAAAGAAGAAGAGCATAGTTTGAGTCGCTGTGACATGTGGGTAAGCTGCTACGACGAAGATTTTTGTATGGAAGATGTCGCTTTCTGAAAAGCGGCCACTTTTCTTCTGAAGCTGAAAAGCATGTTGGATGCTGTAGTGAAACAAACTGTGAGGAGCTTGTAGCACTTCTTGCTGTCCGTGTTGTGACCAGCGACAACTTGTTAAGGAGATCCACTTCATATTCGAGGGACAGATCTCTGACAGGTAACGTTGGCAAGGACGCAACACGTCGTTCGATTACCTATTAATTTCCCTAACGAATTACTCCATTTGGAGAAGATCTTCAACTAAGATAAAAGTGCTGGTATAGACGTTTTTCGCGAGAGAAATCTTACAAAGGAACGGTCTCAAGCGTATGTCTGAACGGGGAGGGGGAGTCATATAGGAAGAATCCTCCCCCCTCAACTAGATAAAATGTGTTTCTTTTTTTGTCAAGTCGATAAACCCAAGCAGTGAGGGGTTCTTCAAGTCACAATGGGATCAGCGATTCACAAGTTCTGCTGGGTAGGCCCTCTCATACCACTGCCGGCAAGCGGCTAGGAGCGCGGTGGATAGTGACGTTGGTTCATGCGGGGAGGTTCGATTCCCCTGCGCTGCTTTATTCTGCAGTTCAACTGATTGGTTGAGATTTGAAGGATTCTGACGTCAATACCAGGGGTGTACGTAATTACGATTTTCGATTTTACGATTTGCGGCGATTTTGTGACATTTTTTAGTTTACGATTTACGACATTGTGGGTTGTAAATCGTAAGTTTTCGTAAATGTGATCTTTGATCACCAGGCACTCACACCTAGCGCGCTCCAGTTTGAGTATATTTTTGCCTAATTTTTGACAATAGACACCTCCCGCAGACGTCCAGAATATGTGTGTAAACTACTTGACGATGTTGCTTTTATCAGCTTTTTGGAAATTAGACGAGTGGATCTGCGTATATGTGCTCAAACAAGCTAGAATTCAATTCCTCGGCTGGCTCAACAAGGGTCTCCTTTAACAATCTCTAGGTCATTTAGAGCCAGATTTGTCTGCAAAGGGTAAAGGACTAGCGTATCCTCGAGTGGTGCGAGGAAATGCATTACGCAGGCCGAAACGTCACTCAAATACCACCAACGTCAAATGTTAATTGTATGGTGCATCTCGAATCGACGATCGCTACCTTGTGATGAATCCTAGAAAATGCGGAAACCCTTCAATGAGTTGTGCAAAGCCGGCTCTGATAAGTTCCAAAATCTAATTGCGATTGGAACGTATAATATTACTCTACGATCAGCCAAGAACTCGCGCATGGCTTAGCCATTAGTGGTGTCTAATAGATTGAAGGCAGGGTGCAAGGATAGTTATTAGATCGGTAATGATTCATGATTCTCTACCGCTGTTCAAGTTTCGAGGCAGCTTGAGACAAAAGAAGGAAAAACGCTCCGATCAAAAAGTTGTAAATCTGATGAATTTCTACTTTTCCATCAAAGCCTTCTATGGTTTAACGTTTGTAAGCAGACATCGGAAGAATTTCGTATTTCAGCTTTTTAAAATAAGCTATAAGGCAGTGACCTCATTTTCTAGGGCTCTCTGTATTTCTAATTTAATATAGACTGCAGTGCATCTTTTGACAGCACTTCTAAGTATTAAAACTTAATTGCTGCGCAATCTGGCACTGGGATAGCCCATGAAGGTTCGCGAGAAGCGCAGTCTAAAACCAAAGTGTAGTGATCAGATGTGGAGAGAGAAGAATGAACGTCTTTAGGCAGACATGAGCCCGCGTGAAACATATCCATTCACAAAACGTCTGCCTTGTTACATACACTGCGACCGGAAAGTATAGGGACACCAGCAAATTGCGTAATTCTGTTAGCTACCCGCAGGAATTGATCTGAAAATTATGCTATGGAATTCCTCACGGCAAAAAACATATATACGAAAGAAATGGGCAAAATCCCCCGAGGTGGCAAGGAACGGGAAAGGATCACGTGACGGGACCCTGTTTTTGAGTGACCAGAAAGTATAGGGACACCACCAAATAAGGTGCGCGGAGAAAGGTACGTTGTTGAAAACTATTTTGCTACGCAATATACTGCCTCATAATTTGCTCATTGTAAGGATGGGTCGCGGATCGATGCTATCAATAGAGGAACAAGCTCAAATCAAGGCCCTCAGAGATGCAGGAGTCAGCATACGCCAAATTTCGACTCAACTGGGACGATCAAAGAACATTATTAGCAAATTTCTACGCAGTCCTGATCTATATCACTCGAGGAAGTCTTCAGGACGTCCTAGGCTTCTTTCGACTCGAGACGAGAGGCAAATCGTGCGAATGGTTTCCAATAAATCAATCAGTTTGGAGGAAGTGCGCAAGAGTTTGAGTAAAAAAGTCTCGAAAGAAACGATTCGGTGCTGCTTAAAACGCAATGGGAATGTTGTATATACCCAGCTCCGTTTTGCTCCACGTTTGACAGAAACGCACAAAAGGAACAGGCTCGAGTTCGTCTCTAGGAACAAACGACGTCTTTCGACTAAGGCAGATTTTTTGCGTTGTCAGTTCTGACGTTAGGTATTTTAACATTTCATAGTTCAGGTGATCTTCTCCGACGAAAAGCGCTTCAACCTCGATGGTCCAGATGGGAACCGATTCTACTGGCATGACTTTCGCAAGGAGAAGGAGTATTTTTCACGAAGGAATTTTGGAGGCGGCACAGTTATGGTGTGGGCGGCAATCCACGCAGAAGGAAAGCTCCCTCTGGCCTTCACGTCAGCAAGGATGGACGCAGATGAATACCAGCAACTGTTGGAAACCCATCTGCTCCCATTCCTTCAACAGAATGCTGGTCAAGGGTGGGTTTTTCAACAGGACAATGCACCGCCGCATGCCAGCAGATCCACAAAAGGCTTCCTCAGAAGAAATTCTGTTGAAGTTCTCGACTGGCCTGCATGTTCTCCCAATATGAACCCAATGGAAAATATCTGGGGACACCTTGTAAGGAAGATTTACGAGCATAACCAGACGTATTCTTCTCTGCAAGGACTTCGATCAGCAATTCTACGCGCTTGGGATGAACTTCCTCTACAAACACTTCGAAATCACGCTGCTTCGATGCCAGCCCGACTTGTAGATGTTGCAATGAACCGTGGAGGACCAATTGAGTACTAGTTATCAACGACTGTTTTTTATCTTGACAATGAAGTTGTTTTTTTACTAGTGTCCCTATACTTTCTGGTCAATTGAAAATGGTGTGTCTCCATATTTTCTTATTTAGCTCACATCAAACCGATTTTGCTAAAATCTTTTGCTTCGAACTTCTTTGCCGTAACGAATTTTACAGTAAAAAATTCAGGTCGATTGATATCGATTAGCGTACGGAAAGTACAATTTTTAAGGGTCCCAATACTTTCTGGTCGCAGTGTACATTACTATTGACAGTGCAAGAAACTCCTTCTCTTTGGCCACTTCTATAACATCATCTCGAAAGTCATTGTATGGGAACCTGTTCATAATTTCAGAGTCATTGATTTTAGGCGATAACCAGGTTTCGGTAATAACAACGATATCCGGACTATAGTGTAGAGAAGGCTGTGGAAGTTATGCTACTTGTTTGCGAGGCTTCTTGCATTAAAGAAGTAACAGGGCAACAGGGCAAGGGAGATTCACAGTGCCAGTCTACATGTTTTTCGAGGTCCTTCTAGAGAGCTCCGAGATACGTATCGGCATCCCACGATACGCTACCGATTCCCGGTTCGCCTTATCTGAATTGTATTCTTTTGCCAGCTTCCTCAGCTCGTAGTCTTGCTTACTTTGTCCCGTCCTCGTACTCTTACGGCTCAAAATGTTCTCGAATCCGCGAATTCGGCAAGGGAGGGGAGCGCTGACTAGCGCGATACCCCAGTGAGTGTTTGTTGGTAAAACCACCTTCACAAACATGCTGCGATCATGATCAGGTTTGCACAAGCGGTACAACTCTGAAGGCCCACATTCAACTTTTATTGCAACTAATACAGCGCATACGCTTCTCACAAGGTCACTGTGTTGTCAGTATAAGGTGTTGTTCTCGCGACTCCGTGATCATCTTTCTGCCTCTACAACGCTTGAAAACTGTAGGAACTTTCTGGTAATCGCGGGGTCAGTGTTAAGCTCAGCGATTCCCTTCAGAAGATCTTTCAATGACATGTTGTGAAATGGGTCTACGCAAATTTCTTAGGAGGGTGAAGTTGCTGAATCGGTTCCTACTGTCTTATTTGTATTTTTGGTATTGTTTGAGACATTAGTCTTGCGTCCAGATCTCATCATGTTGGTTTTATTCTATCAGCCATCGGTACCTAACAGATGTCGATTTGAGATGATATGAAATAGGACTGCAATTGTTAAAAACCAATCACACGGAGGTCGCAGAGCTCTGTGTGCACTGTAAACGACACAATTTGAGGAAGCAGACTGCGAATGTCCGAACACAGTGGAAGGGCTAACCACCAGAGCAAGATGGAAACGCGTCCGCTCAAGACGTCGGCGCGCTGCAGAATAATATTGAGCTCTACAATAGAAAATTGCACGTTTTGCATCTATCTCTGCTGAGGCTTTGGTTTATTGTTCTATTACTGCTTTGGTAACTTTAAATTTCTGTTAAATTCTAAGCCAAAACTAAAACTAAAACCAATCCAAGCTTGTTTGAGATACAGTTACCGTCGAGTTTTCACGTTATTGCTTTGTCCTTCTTGCTTGTGATAGAGGTTTTTGGCCTTCGTTAAGGTAAATTACTTAAAATTCTGGTGTTTGATGTAGATAATATATCCTGACTAAAGGTCCCCGCACACTTCTGCGGTCCTGTCCTTAACCATGAGGCAGGGACGCAGAGCTCGCCGCCAGCGGCGAGTGGCGCGAGCAGAGGCTGTCTGCGCTTTAGCCCTTTGATGAATTATGCCGGTCGCATTTTTAATCATGTCATGACGTGCGCAATGTCAAGGAGCTAACAAGAGGATTTTCTTTAATAACTACTATATAGAGTGGGAATCGTTGCGATACACGGGCTTGCTTATTTATTTGTCGACCCATCATCACATGGTCAAGTTAGATGCATGGTGTAATCCAGGACTACAGCGTTACAGATACATTGAAACTGCTCGAGCTGAGAAACAAGTTTCTTTACCAGTAAACCACGTGTTGATTGAATGATCAACACGTTATACAACGAGGCATTGCGCCTGCTGTAGCGCAGTCGGAGGCTCCGGTAGTCTCGTGCTACCCGATTCCAGGTTCCTGGTTCGGGTCGAGCCCAGGCTAAGTGAGTCTTCCATCCATCCGGGATCGATGATTTTTTATTAGAATTGTCTGGGACAAAAATAGTGATTACCTAAAATTTTCATCAGATGACCACCACAAATACGCATTCAAAATTTCCAGGATATTCTGTAGATCTAGAATCTGTGTTGGGTTGTTCTGAGCATCTATTCCGTAATGGCAGTATCCTTCTGTATCCTCCGGTTCTTATTTTTTCGAGACACCTATGGGTGTAGTCGAAAGCAGGAACATGGTTTAAAAATATGAGCGAGAAGGAACGCATCTTCACTTGCATATTTACACAACGAGAAATAGTTCTGGTGTTCCATTACGGATACATGTAGGCGCTTTTCTCGCGACATAGTCGAAAAAATGCCTAGTCGGAACATTGAACGTTTACGTCGCGGACTCACACAATGGCGTTGCAGGAATGCATGACTAATTGTGTCGACGAGATCGCCCCTCGAAATCTAGATCTAGACCGAAGGAAATTTTGACTTGCTTTGCAACAGCTTAGCTGACATCCTTCGACGTTGATCTTCTCAGACAATTTTCACAGCGAGTAATGGAATTGTCCGATACCCGAGTACCATGGAGAAATTTGAAAAAGGAATACTGGTTTGACAATAATTTGGAAGGTAATAGAACTCTGCGAAAGGCACCTTTTACGAACTTATGTCGATTCATACTAATTTTTCGTCAAATGAGGTACTCCATTCGATGGAATCTGAAACCTCCAGAAGTTGTGAGAACTATGAAATCCACAATAATGACTCAGAAAAATCAAGAGGAAACGCCGCTGAGCTGAAGCTAATCCCAAACAAACAAGGATTCGCATGTAGAGGCAGAATTTTGAGAGTCAAACGATTGATACTCATACTACTGAGCAAGATAGGCACTGAAAGTGCCTTCGAGCTGAACAGAAGTAGGTCGCTGGTATTCCAGAGTGAAAGCGCAACACGCACTAGAAGGTAAATTGGTTATCGGAAATACGCTCGCTTTTGAAGTAGTGCTAGTCTACGAGGCTAAAAGCAATTCCGCAGGGAGGTTCTGTCATTTTCAAGGGCTTTGAAGGAATAAATTGTACTGTGAAAGAAGAGCCCTGGTAAATAATTGTGGGGAATTCGTTCTGAAGGCTTTGGAGGTGTTGAACAGCGTTGGAAAACGACAGTTCCGCGCACTTTTGTGATGATGCTGTTGTTGAACATCGTGAGCGCTCAAACAAAATGTCTAAGATGAAGAAGGTGAGAGAGAAAATGAGATAACGATCAGCGCTAGAAAGTCTACTTCACATGAGAAAAATACTATTTTAATGAACCTTAAGGCTTAGTATGAGTTCGGGATACACAACGTGATGTGTGGGAGCAGCAATTTTCTATAAAAATCTATGGCTACCCGTTGTTATGTTTTTCGTGACGATTTTTATTGCTAAAAATACCACCCTCGACGAAAAATTGTAGTGTGGTTTTTAGGGTGTGCGCCTTTTTAAACAGACAATCGTTAATGGTTAACATAGGAGCTGTTGAAGTGGACCTGTTATTAGTGCATGGAATTATTAGGGAGCGGGGGGGGGGGGGGCAAAGTAATGAGACTCTCCATGCCGTGTCTGTATATCTCGTGACTGCAGTCCGGTTTCGCGCTTATCGTATTTGTATGTTTGTATGCTTGCTACTGAAGGCCACCTGAGAAGTTACCACTTCCGCCCTCTCCAGAAGCATGCCAAAACCGCAGTCTGTCTCATGCCAAAAACCCCGGTCTGACGAGTCGACCTGTGTCGCGCAAATCTCTCCCGATTCCCAACCCCGAGCAGCCTGGACTCAATTTTAACGCAGGATGAGAAGTACGTCTTTTACCTTAACCCTGCCAAGCATCCAGTCTGGGTGAGGCCTGTTGACTCGTTACCGACCTTCGTTCGGCAAGATGTTCCAAGAGAAGCACCTTCAGAGCTTTTGTGTCTGTGCCCATGGACCGGTATACTGGAAGCTGTTTACCAAAAGCGCGACGATGGACTCCAAGGCCATGGTGAACGAAATAGAAGAGGTGGCAGTTCTGGAAGGATGGGATCAGGAAGTTGGCTGAGCGATGGCAGCAAGTCATTGACCTTAATGGCATACACATTCCTCAGCATCGTTGATTTGAGTTATAAAGAGATAAAGAATTTTTTTCAATTTGTCTCATTACTTTTGGCCTCCCTAATACAATCACAATTTTAATTCATTACATCGCCAGACATTTAGCAGCCTAGCGGTCGCCAACACCCCATCGACATTACTGACCTCTAAGCGGGCGTATAGGGTTCACAATAATCGTACAACATCGGTCGGCTGGCCATTATTGACAGTTTTTATCGATGTTTGTCCGAAACCGACAGCTTGTATGTGAAACTAAGTGAATGTGTTGGCCGATGAATATGGTTCATAATAGGTTATTTGGTAGACAACAGTGTCATCCTGTTCAAAAGAGGTATATGCTGGCATACATGTCTGCATCACTCTACAATCGCTTGGAGTAAGGATTGATCCCATTAGCCTACTTTTATTCAACTCGCTGTAGTTCTCGATTCCATCAAAATTCTCGCCCATGCGATGAATCCTAACACCATTTTTTGTGCAACAGCGTTTGTTATGTTAAGCTTGCTCGTTTATGCTCACAAACATTATACTTTACTTTTTTGTCTACATCGTTTCATCAATTCGGCAGGCTTTTTTGAAGTAATGATAGATATGAGCTGTGAGAAGTGGAACGAAAGCTGTTCTTATGCGTATGTCAGCAAATGTGGTTATAAGAAGTGAAGCCGGCTAAAATCCTCTTCGGCAGCTGCAGTGTTGGAAAAAGACAAGAAACCGGAAAACAGGTTCATTTCCGCGTAGCTCGGTTTTTTCAAGTCTCGGGCACGCCGTTGGGAAGCGTCAGCGCTAATGTGGCGTCTAATGGTGTTTTGCGTGCGTAGATTCTGTAGTGCAGTTGAGCTTGAAGCCTTGTAAACAATTGCAGTCGGGCTCAGTAGAGGCCATATAATAAAAAGAAGAAGAAAACGCTAGAAATCGGACGTTAATCGGTACCTGTTTGATACGTTGCGCACTCAACCTGGACGATATACATGGAGGCCACCTGAATGCGTATTTGGTCTTTGCGAGGAATCGCGTCCGCCGAATGGTAAATAGATCAGTGTTTGGAGCAGTTCATGTGCAGTATCCTACTATATATAAGCGAGAACGGTCGTTTGTCTGTGGGTGAGTTTGTGTGTGTGTTTGTTTGCACAGAAGTGCTGGGGGAGTGTGTTGGGAGGAAGTGTGGGGAAGGGGGGGGGGGGGGGGGGGGGGGGGAGGAGGTTGCAGTTGTCACCAGTTTGTCAACTGTTGTAGTTGTCGACGGGCGTCCATGTTCAGGCGACATGTCACCGATGTCGCGCAAAGGACGTTCAGGTTGAGAAGAGGTGTCACCGATGTCGCGCAATGCAGGTCCGGCTTGAGAAGACGTCACCGACGTCGTTCATCAGGTGCCTGGGTTTAGAAGTGGTGTCACCGATGTCGCGAAAGGCCTGTCTGGATTCAGACGACGTGTCACCGATGTCGCGCTAGGGGTTCCGGATTCACACGACGTGTCAACGATGTCGCGCAAACCACGTCCGACTTGAGAAGACATGTCACCGACGTCGCTCATCAGGTGCCTGCATTCAGAAGAGGTGTCACCAATGTCGCGAAGGGCCTTCCAGATTCAGACGACGTGTCACCGATGTCGCGCAAAGCACGTTAGGGTTGAGAACACATGCTGACAAGTTTTTTAATGAATGAGAGAAGGCCTAAAGCGGAGAAGAAGACGTTCGGGGTGTTCTATACTCCGGGTTTGGGGCGAAGCCCCAACCAGACGTTTGGCGGCCGGCAGGCCGTTGAACGTCTGGTATACATATATACAGTTTGAGCGACAGCAATTTACCAAAGAGTCCTAACGTTGAATATTTCCCTGGCTTTGCGGCGCGGATGTTCACAACATTCGACGTGCATTCGTCCGTCGACGAGAACGAAGTAGCAGCTTCCGCCGCATCTTTAAGCGCGACTTCACCTTGAGTTCACCCGCCTACGCTGCCTTTGTATTGCGCACTCAAGGCAAGGACCTCGTCTCCAATGCTACGGAACAAGTCGAGAAATAATTCCCGACATTCTCAAAGTTGGGTAACTAAACCTTTCCGTCCTTTCTATACAAGTGCAGTTCCAGCGAACGCTTGGTTGGTCTGCACGCGAAATGAATGTTTGGTCGATTTTTGATGTTATACGAGATCAGCATGCGGGATACGTCACCTGCTCCCTCGAACAATACGCCTTTTTGAGATCACGTTCAGCATGTTTGTAAGAAGGTATGCTTCGTAGACCTTTTCAGAAAGGTACTGCTGTTTTCGGTTTCCCGTTGTGGGGGCTGAAGAAGCATAACGGTTACCGTGTCGTTGTAAAATTTAAGGAGGTTACGATTTCTATTTACTCTACTTTGATACTTTGATGGTCCATTCGTTGGCTTGAGATCTTCTCACCGGGGACCACATCTCTTTCAGACCGCTCGATCTCTGACAGCTTGCATCCAGTGAGGCAGACTCCGCTGTTTGAAAGATCTCGAGAATGAGTCTACCTATCGCGTTGGCGGTCGTCCCAGTGGTCTGTCTCTTATGGCCTCTTGGGAGGCATTCTGTGACACGGAGACTCCATCTATCGTCCTTTCGTCGAAGCAGGTGTCCGGCCTAGCAATATTTGGACTTCTTCATATTCTGCAGCGGATCTGCTAATTGCGACTTCTCCTTTAGCTCCGAGCTTCGTAGGCCTTCTTGCTATTGCTGACGAAGGCTTGTCCTCAGAAGACATCTCTCCAGTGCAGGATGCGTCGCTTGCATTGCTCACGCGATTGTCTTGTTGTCGGGAAAGGTTTCCGTCGCGTAACACATCGCAGGCAGTACCGAGGCGTTGAATATCGAGGCCCTGAGGCCGGCATCCTTGACCTGATCGGTGACTTCGCGAATCGAACTGAAGGCTACCCATGCTGCGCGTCTCCTGCGGACGATTTCAACAGCGAGGTCGTTACCCATGTTCAGCTCTCTTCCCAGGTAGACGTAGGAGTCGACTTGTTGTAGAGCGACTCCATTTAACCTTACGAGTCCCGTGTCACACCACTGGTTGATCATAAATCGCGCTTTGGACATGTTTATGTTCAATCCAATCTTCATACCTGCACAATGGGCTCGTTCAGCATCTCCACGACTTCTGCCATGCTGCTAGAGATGAGAACAATATCGTCGGCGAAGCGAAGGCTGCTGATCCGTTTACCGTCGACAAGGTAGCCTTTATCGTCCCAGTTCAAGTCTTTCATGGCATCCTGGAGTGCCGCTGTGAATAGCTTAGGAAAAATCGTGTCTCCCTGCCGTACTCCTTTCCCCATAGGAATTTTAAGCTTTCGATCGACCAACTGGATGGTGGTCGATGTGTTCGAGAAGCATTCGTCGAGAAGTCGGTTGTAGGACGATGATATACCAGCATGCACAAGCGCATTCAGAATGGCGTTGATTTCCACAGAGTCGAACGCTTTCCGATAATCCACGAAGACAAGGACAAGTGGGATGTGGTATTCGCGGCTCCTCTCGATGAGTTGTGAGACAGTCTGAATATTGTCCATGCAGGAGAAGTCCTTGCGAAACTCTGCTTGCTCCACTGGCTGATACTCATCCAAGCAACGCTCCGTGCGGTTAAGCAATATCTTGGTGAAGATCTTGTACACAAGCGAGAGAAGACTGATGGGTCGATAGTTGTTGATATCCTCCTGCTGACCTTTTTTGAGGATTAGAACTATTTTCGACTCCTTCCATGAGTCCGGGCTCCTACCAAGTCGGAGGTAGTGGTTGAAGTGCTTGGCAAGAAGTGAGCAGAGGGCACTGCCACCCGCACGAAGGAGAACAGCAGAAATGCCGTTCGGTCCGGGAGCAGTGCCTGGCTTCATCCTTCTGATGGCATGAGCAACTTCTAATTCCAGAATAGGAGGTGCTTCCTCAGCTGGTGGCATCAAACATTTTTTGACAGTGATGGAAGGACGAAACAGATCTGTGTAGAATTCTTGAACGATGGCTTCCATCGCTCCTCGAGACGTTTGCGTTGTTCCATGCTTATCCATAAGGCTGACATTGCCTTCTGGTCGCAGATAGTTCGTTTGCAGCGCTTTATGCTTGAACCTTTCCCAGCGGCTTCTAACACCTTCAGTCTTCTGTAGGTTTGCATGGACTCCTTCACTGCAGTTCGACAGGTCTTCGAGATGGTAACTTTTTCCAGATAGGAGTCGTTAGAGTCAAGTTTGACAGCTCTTCTTTGCTCCAAGAGCTTAATCGCATGTGCGTTGAGTCTTGAAGCAGACGGTGATGTGGCTCCGCAAGAGCTGCTAACACATTTCAACAGTACTTTGGAGAGAAAGTCATAGTCTTTTGATGGATCTTCAAGAAGGTTCTAACTCCTTCGACCTGAATGTGGGGATCATTACCGGGTGCCGGTTTATGACTGTCACGCTTGAACATCCTCTTTTTGAGAGTCAGCTTCGCACGACAAAACAGTGATCCGAGCCGGTGTCAAATGAAGGCAGCACGGAGACGTCGAACAGACTCCAGCGTCTGTTCATAAGAACATGGTCGATCTCCGAACGTATTTCTCCATTTGTGCTTTCACAGGTCCATTGCCGGTTTGAAGGCTTCTTGAACATGGAATTTCCATGGCGGCAGACGGCATGCGTATAGGAAGTCCATCATTCGCTCTCCGTTTTCATTCCTTGAGGGAGTTACATTTGGTCCTAGCCTCCATTCGTCATAATCATTCTACCGACCGTGGGGTTAAAGTCCCCAACAACAACTTTGTAGTAGCTCTTATCGTCGTTGACAGTCCTTTCGAATAGCTTGTAGAATTCCTCTTTTTCTTCATCTCTGACCGTAGATGTTGGAGCATATCCATTTATGATGGAGATGATTACTTGATCATTGGTTTCAAAACGTAGAACAGCTATTCGAGGACTTATGATTTTGTAAGAGTCTACTAGGTGCTGCACTACGGAGTTGACGAGAAATCCAACACCGCCAATATTCTTTCTGTCGCCTTTTCTCCGGTAATGAGAAGCCCGTTGTGGTTGGTCTTTCTTATGGTTTCCGTTCTACCTTTCGTTTCCTGCAGGGCGATAACGTCGTATTTGATGTTGCGGCTTCTGTAAAGCAGTGTCCGAAGATCCTGCTCAGACGCGATCGTACGACAGTTATAGGTGCAGATGAGTAGGTTGTTTCCTTTTAGTGGTGTCCGGGTAGTCCAATTCTAATGACGTCCTGATAGTTTTACTCCGAGATTAGATGGCCCCTCTCCGGAGTTGGATTCAACCGACGTCGCAGAAGACCACCTCCGGTGTACGGAGGAACTGGGGCGCGGGTTCAGTTGTTTGAGCCATGGCGGTGGTATGGTTACTAACATGTTCCTAGCCAGGGGCGTATGAGAGCCGCACATACCGTTTGTGCCGTTGGTCATCACTAAAGTGATGTTTACTCCTTCAGCGCGATGAGGTGGCACACGAAGAGGGTTACGATTTTTAGCACTGTAAAATGCTACTAGTTTTTGAAACAAATGTATGGATCACAGCAGCGTGACGATATCTCTGCTATTGGTCTAACGCATATCGAAGTGAGGATGAGCTAGAAGTTATGTGGATTCGTAACTATTCTTGAAAGCATCGCATCACCATAGTTGGCTCAGTCCTGCATGGCGCAGTCCTTTGCTCGAAGGTAGATTCATGTTTGTTCCAAAGCCACCGTTCTTCGCAGGATCCCCAACTCTAGTTGAGATCTGGGTCGATTTGAATAATGCTTAATGCTTAACATATTTCTTTAGGTCTGAAGCGGCTGGTGGAGAGAATGTATGTTGTTTGAGGAGTTTCGTTGCAACCAAAACTCTTGCGTCAGGCGTGACTCGAACCCACACTAGCTCTTCAGCCAGGTCGCGACGCCTTACACCACTGTTTGATTGCGCGCGACATCCGCAATGTCCATTCGCAACAGCGCGATTTGAGCACTGCCATATTTTGAACAACTTGTTAAGCCTGGAACTGTGCCAGGCATAATTGGTATTGATCACTAATTTCGAGTGGACAAAAATCAAAGTAGTAGTAGCAACCACAACAGAAACTACGGGACTCATTATTTGTCGATGCAGGCTAGTGTTTACATATTGATAACAATCCTCCTGCTTTGTGCTGAAATTGATAGAAAACAGCAAATACAACAAAATGAAGGCTGAAACCTGCCGCTGAATGGGTATTCAGATGACCTCGAAACAGCTGTGAGCACTTCACTTACTGAGATATCCCGCCCTTAAGGACCATGCCCCGAGTGGTTTTCTGTAGCGGGCCGCCACAACCAAATTTGTCAGGGTTTATGTAACGTCAGAATGACAGAATCGTTCCGTTGAGAACGTCTTTCCATAACCTGAAACGGTTTTAGGAAGAGTAGTTTCCAAATGCTTCTTCAAATTTCTATGACAACACCGCTGAAACGCAAGCCAATCTACGGTAATTTTTGGCATTACGGCTGTATAAACAACTTGTTGAGCAATTGCATGACGAGATTAGGCCACCACTATTAAATGTGTCAGTGTTTATGTAACGTCGATCCTCCACGGAGATTGCGGGTCCGTATGGACGAATTTATCAAGGACCACCTCACGTTTGGCCGAATGAGAACGATTTTTCGCTCACGAACTGCCAGATGCTGTCACGATATTTTCTACAGTGCGCGTTCCTGAGTTCGGGAAACACGTTTTAGGCGACTTTCGGTGCGTACGTGTTGAACTTCGCCGTGCGATGGCCCATATCGATGAGCGGGTCCGGAAGGAATGGAGCGGAACGGAACGGATGGCGAGCGGTGGCCAAGTGGCAAGGCACCACTTCACGTGGACAGGTGGTGAAGCGGATGTGTCTATGTGCGTATGTGTATGTGTGTATGTGGCTGTATGTATGTGTGGCTGTGTGTGTGCACTTATCCGGGGATCGGATCGCCAGGATGACCCGATTTCGGGCGCGCGACGACGCTTCACCCGCAGGCGGCCATCAGCAAACGCCCTCTCCGCCTTAGCTGGCTGACCACCACCACCTTCACTCGGACATCATCGCCGCTCCAGTGATGCTGCTCGCTTTCGCCTCGCCTCTTCGGCTTCTCGTCCCATTACTGGCACTGACTCACGCGGCGACGGCTTCTGATAAGCCACTGATCATCGAGAACGGGGGTAATTCCTTTCCTTTCGATACTCTTCTCCAACGTTTCCCCCACATAGCTTCGCCGCCTACCTCTTCAAGCTGCCCTCACCTGCATTGCCAGCTGGCTTAGGCCCTACCTAGGGAGGCTAGATCGGTGCCCTCTAGAGTCTGAGATGAAGCTCATGATTTACCCCTGGTAAAGACACTTGAAGAGTCGTTCACCTTTGGGCCGTGGCACGAACTCCACTAAGCACTAAGGCGGTTATTACAACACCCAGAGGCCAGAAACAGCTCCTCGACCGGTTCCCTGTTTTTTGCCCGGTGTCAAAGCTGACAGCTGAAGCGGACCTCTTCGGGAGGACGACGCTCCCGGCGGTCGGTTTCGGTTTCAAGCCACGAGCACGTTGCAGATTGGAAATCTCGCGCTTTTTTCATCAGTGACGTCGTCCGCGCAGCCATAAACCGGCATGGCGATGATGACAGGCGTGGGAGAGAACCCGCTGCCTCCGGTTTGCTTCTCGTCCGCGAACTTGACCGGAATCGAAATCGAAGCCCTAGTCGGACGTGGTTTCGATTTCAACTGCCGCTCTGACCCAAATACCGCTGCATCATGTCGGGAATTCGACGATGAAGATGGTCATCATCGCGCAATACAATGCGAAAAAACGTTCTGAATGTTCATGGTATTCAAGCGCGCGCGAGCATCCGTAGTCTAATATATGCCAGTGAAAAAAGAGAAAATGGGACGGAGCGCAAGACGGGATTTCGAAAAATCGGGCCTGATAGATGCCTTTGACTAGCCGGCCTCAATCGTTCGAATTCGATCTAATGTGATTTCGGATTATCTGTTTTTCAGCAGTCTGCGAAAATAAGGCGACCGGATTTTTCGTCGTCGACAACACTATTCTTAGTACATCAGATTCAATTGTTTACAAAGACACACCAGAGGAAGACTGTCTTACCACATGCTCTACGAACAGAGTGAGTTTAAAATGTTTCGACTTTTAGTTCGTGCACTGTTTATAAAAGCTATAAAGACGCCCCTTGTTTTGAAAGTAACTTGAGCTTTTAATGATCGGATTTACTGTTCTATTTGGCTAATTTCTTCAAAGGCATTTACCTGCAGTTTGCTTGTTTCGGTTTTTAACTATTTCTAAACAAATTCTTTTAACTGCCACTGTTCGAAAAACGGGCGTAGATAGCTCAGTCGAAGAAGGGATCAACTCTCTTATGCGCCCCGAATCGAGTTGCAAGTTGCGGATCCTGCTCAGTCCAATCAAGCGTTTTGTCTCTACAGGTTTCCTGCATTGGAACCAATGTCCTGACAGAGGGACATTACATTGGCATATTTACTGTCTACCCATCTTTAGTCATTGTGTGACTTAAATACGCTATTCAATTGCCTCCTCGGCATCTTTACAGTTAGAATGCGTGGCGCACTCTACGAACGGCTGTGAAACGCCGACCTATACTCTTATGTGAGGAATATTTTTTGGTTGCTGAAAAATATTAGCGCTTCTCTATCAACTGCCTTTACGTTTGTAAGCACTGTCATGGCTTTATGCCATTTTCCCTGATTAGTGGGGAGGAGATTTCAGGGCAGAATGCTTTGTAGTTTACTTGACGGTTTCAAAAAACTGAATAGGTACACTGGTCGACGAAAAAGTATGTTTAGTTTAACAATGATTTAGACAAGATTAGGTAGCGGTTATTACGATTTCTGGTTAAATGATAAGGATAGAAGATGACTACACTCCTTTCCTTTTGGGATGCGCCACTCATTCCGTTTCAACAGGCTGTCGTGGTGGCAATTTGAATGCGTATTTAGCTATACAATGACTTGCGGTAGACAGTCGATGAACAAGCCAACGCTTTATCCTTCTCAGACAAGTCTGGTACCAATTCATCGACTCCGGGGGATGGAAGGCTTGGTTGGCCTGGGTGGAAAATCCGAACCAGGAGAGTGACATAGGGTACACCCTACAGCCGGCAGCTCCTCTACTGTGCTCCACGCGCCCACAACTGCTGGTTACATTAGTTATTTACTTTTTTCGCTTTCAATCATAGTTATCAACCGAACGCTGAACGAGAAAAAACTATTCGATTTGAAAATTTATTTCCTTTTTCTTGATAAGTGCTAGGTTGGGGTGGTTAGTGCTAAGTGCGAAAGACTAAAGATTAGTAAAGATCGCTACGCGATCGTTTCCTCATCCAGGCTGAACATGTTTTGCACTAGGCGTGAGTATATTGTCCAAATATGTGGTAATTCCTGTACAGCCGAGGTTCTTGCAGATCACTGATGTTGCACACACGTTGCCTGATCATGAAAAAAGAACTGAAGACGAGAGACAGAACGGAATAGGCCAAAATGGTGGCAAACTCGAACACGAAGCACGCAAACTAAGACTGCATACGTATCCGCCATTTGTTTAAAGCCGCATCCAAACGGCACCTTAAACTACTTTTGGTGATTGAAATCTTCCACATGTTGATGCTAATCTCAGCAGACCATGACGCTATGAAGCATAGCTTTGTAATATTAGTGTTTATTCCTTACATTAGACTTTAATTGACGAATATAAAAAGTCTTGTGCCACTATAACAGTGTGCAATTTTCTCTTTGTTCCCTAATTAATTCCGCTTCATACAGCTCTTTTGCTGAACTTTTGTTTTTGCTGCAACAGTTTTCTAACAGTATTCTTATTTACCTAGGATTACTTGTAAAGCCTCAGGCTAAAATTGTTTTTGTAAGTTGTGAAAAAAAATCCAGCTACAGCTAAAACCGAAGCGGACACGTTCATCATTTTTCGTTCAGAAAAGTTTTGTGGCTTATATAATTTCAATTTTTGCGAGTCGTTAGTATCATCGATGACATCATAAATGAACCATAATCCGCATATCTATTCAAAAAATCTTGCGCTCCAGAACTAGGGCACAGATTTTATTCTGAGATCGGGAATGTCGTGTCATATATGTGTGGATCAGTCATGGTGTCTCCACATCTGCGCGAGAGTGTTCAAACTGCACACGCCTAGAAACTTCTTCGTGGAAGCCTCATAGGTGATATCGCGACTGGATAATCGCTACATGTTCCTTGAAATGCTATAGTTTTATAAGTAATCTTAATCAACAAAAATAACAAGGTGGAAGTTCAGCCTTTTGTTGAAGGGAAGCCTGGTTAAAAAGTCTTCTCTCTCATAGCTTCAAACGTATGAAAACGTTCACACCACTTGTTTTTGTTTTTCCTTGACATCCTTGTCTGCCTTAGCCAGAATCAATCACCTACCCCTGGTGAGACTCTGATTTCCTACCTCGCCCATAGAGCAGCAATAATTCCTTGGGTTTACTTTTGTCAAGAGAGCGAGTGCATTGCACATTCTCCACTAAACGTTTCAATTTATGGTGCTTTATTATATGCTTATGAATTTTGATGCCATTTGTATCCAGTGGCGAGAATTTCACGATCATTCAAATTAGCGTTCGTTTTTAGAGTACATATCCACGGCTAGCCCATTACTTTTTCCTTCTCGCACAACCGTTGCTATTTCTTACAATAATATGTATAGCCTGTTTCGAGGACAGTAATTACTTATTTTTCAAGCGATATTCCTCCCTTAATTGCAGCACTAGTATTGAGCGATTTCCGTTTCCTTGTCAGGGTTCAAAAAAGCGAAACACACAACACCGAACGAAAGACCTAAAACCTGCCGGAGACCGGGACTCGGAGCACTGAAGTGGAAATTCCACACATCTCTCCTCATTAGTGACTAAAACGCTATTTAGCTCTGTTAGTGCCGCAAATCTCATGTCAACTCGAATCTTTTAGAGCTTCCGGAGAGCGTAACTGCGACAGCAAGAAAGAAATGTCAAGAGTTGCAGTGCAAGAAAAGACTGCTTGCGATCATTTCTGCCTTGTAGGTCCTCCGATGCTGAATTAGATAGGCATAACAACTTATTAAGATGGAAAGGTTAGATAATGTTCATGTTCAGGATTTCAAGTATGTCTACTTTTGAGGTGAGCTTCACCTTATATGATCACCTTAATCGCCATTTTCATCCACTCTCGATTAAGAACTGGTTTCTTCCCAAACGGGTGACCGAGACGATCCTGACGGGGAAAAAGCGATCATAAATTGCGACGCTAACCTGACTGGTTTGCTCACACCGTATGAAGTCTACCTACATGAAGTTTAGAACGTTCGAAAGCGTAACTAGTGTGTCCGAGCTATCTAATACGAAACCACTCACTACCACACAGATCGAATTGGAAGCCAACCTTCTTGGATCGCACCTTAATTTATAATGTTAGTTTCTTCTTACATCCTTTAGAGTTGTCTGCTCTTGAGATGCGTTACTTCGTTATTAAATTTCATCAAACTATGTACATAGTAAACCTCTCCTTGCCGACTATAAACATACGAGAAATATCAGTTTTGCTTCAAATGATTTGTTTGTTTAAAGCACATGATAGTGTTCTCTCAATACCGGGCAGTAGAAAAACGAGCATCAGAAGCGCATGTCACCAAAGGTACGACTAGTCGGACGACGCTTAGTGCATGCGAACAACCTCGTTGAAAAGGATGTCTTCATCGTTGCAAAGAAAGCTAAGCTTTTCCGTGTCAAAAGTGTTAACGAGAAGCTACCCAGATTCAGTTCTTTGAGATCTTTTCCCTTCCAAGCCGTTGAGTTGTGAAAAAGCTCAGATCAGCATAGTTGACAGCTTTTCCACGATCAACACAGCAGTTAGCACTGCATTTCTAAGAACTGTGGCACTCAAGCACCTACAAAATATCCTGCCTGCACTACTCTTCTGCATACCTCTACGTTTAGTGAACGTGTCTGATTTTCTGTAGTATGCGTTCAGAGCCACTAAATTAAGTGTTACTATCGTAGTGATGCGTTCAAGAGCATTTCTTGTAGTTCTCAGTACAAGTGTTGCCTTCAGGATCGGTTCGGACGTTCGATTCTCTGCGCCTCGTTCGTCTACGACCATGCATCGTTCACCTGCACAATTTTCAAGGAGAAGGCGAAACCCGAAGGAAAGGCCGACGTCTTGCAGGCGGTCGGAAAGCGTTACTTCGAGAAAGTCTGCCTCGGAGGTGAGCAGTCGCTTTCACCGAATTCCGATTTCCCCTCCGAGCTGATGCTGCCGTTGTTCCAGGTGATGTTCCAATGGAATGCGCCGACTCGCAGTTCATTCGCGCTGATGATTCCGTTCTGATTGGCTTCGCTCGCAACGTGACCCTTGTCGAAACCATGGAGCAGTGTGTTGAACAGTGTGTCAAGGAAAACGACTGCAAGGTTGGTGATACAATCGTGCCCTGATCTCCCCATTCTTCATTGACGAAGCTCAGAGAGGCTACTGGAGCAATACTTCCTCATAGTTCGAATACCTTTCGTTCCCACTGTTGTGGCATGTCATGCTTGCTGTTGCACGTGGATGGAAATTTAAAGTAAAGTTTAATTTAAAGTGCCTACTCGCACTTCGATTCCATCCTTAGGCAATGTGTTCCATCCCTTGCACGCCTTCTTGGTGTTCTTGTAAACCGACTAGAAAAAGGGTCTCTATACAACCCAAGTGCTTGACGTTAAAGGTACCTCCTGTGTGATCGGGATGAGTTGCAGCACGTCCGCAAGTCAAGTATTTGTGTATCCATATCGTATCGTGGGCCTTATATTTGTCTTAACAGAAGTCGATTAAAAACCCTGGATCTGATTCTTGTTTAGGGATTTTTTTAGATTCTTCTGCTTTACGTTTTTCGGACGTGGAAAAAAACAGAAAGTTAAAGGGCAGAAATTGCTGTTTGTAGACAACGATTTGGTAAAAGTATTTCCCTCATCCCGGATACGGGTGAGTGCTGATCGGTCCCACGAGGTGTGGATGTTGCGTTCGTCAAACGGCGCCGGTGGTGTAATGGCGTAGAGCATTCCCGCCCGGTTAGAGGGAGGTGCGGGTTCGAGTCCCGCCTGGCGCTAGAAGTTTTGATCGCAACAAAACATCGTTATGATAGCTCACAACCTCGATCCCAGCCACTTGAGGCTTAAAGAAACTGATTTGATTTGGTAAAAATTTTGTAAAGAATGCAAGCCGCCGCATCGCTGTTGTTCCTAAATAATGGTTTTCTGAAATTCAAGCTCAGATGCGCAGTTGTTCAAAAGTCCAAATACAGTCGCCTCCCACTATAACGCCTTCGGATAAGACGTAACTCTCCATATAACGTAAATTTTCTCTGGCCCGACCAGCTTACCTTTACGCCAATACAAATCAGCTCCGCTTAAGACGCGTCAATACAATGCTACTCCCGTTATAGCGCGGCGTTAGGAGGAACTGCGTACAAAATGGCTTCCGTTATAACGCGTCCCGGGCTCAGTTCCAGCCCACACGGAAAACGTAGGCAAGCAAGATGCTGACCGCATCTGCGACCAGGGCTACCCTTCTATTGTCTCGTTCGTAGTCGCGACCAGCACCTGTGCGACAATGAACTAGATGCGTGTAGACGTCTTTCATGCATGCGTGGCCCACAAAAGTGGTCGTAGTCAGCAATATTTCAAGCGCAGTATAAGACTGTCGATAGTCGTCAGAAGAAGCCCTAAATTGGAGAGTTTCCTCTATCAGAAGCGACAGAGGATGTGGATTGAGACTCAAGTTATTCAAATCAATATCCTACACATTTCTTTTAAGCCTAGAGCAGCTGGTGTAGAGGCTACATAGTATCAATGATGTGTTGTAGCGATCAGAACTAACACACCATGTAGGACTGTTACCTGCACCTTCTGCTTTCTGGACAAGATTACCTCAACCGCGTATTTGATCAAACGCCACATCCCGATATCGTGGGAGAGCGCTGAGAGACCCGTGCAACGAGGATATGGCGGATGCGGCGCGCGATTTAACAGCGCAGGTATGCGTATAACACAGAGTATCTCTGAGGACAGGGCCTCATTAATAATCTCAAGTTGTTTTATGCCTTCACCCTCTCTTCATAGGCATATGTTATTAACATTTCACTGGTATAGTCATATTTAGTCATTTTATGCGATTTTAGATAAATTTACGCTTAAGATAGTGTAGGAAAGGTCAGCTCCGGTTAGGACGCAACTTCCATTATAACGCGGATTTTCACCGGTCCCTTCAAACGCGTTATAACGAGAGGGGACTGTATATGAAGTTGTGCCCATTGATCCCGTAAGATACGCATCACATTCCACTTGATGAGATTCATGTGTCATGGTCGGTATCCGGAGGATCCTGCGGGTTAATTATCTACCCATGTCGATTAGCCCTTACTTCAGAAGTTGGCCACCATTAGGAAATCGCTGACTAGGATTAGCGCTGCAGCGATTTCACTGCATGAAGGGTAGGACGGGCGATTAGGGTGCGGTGCACTGAGACGCAGTCGATTTAATCGTATTTTGTCGGGGGTCGGTGATGGCGTCGGTTTTCTATAGTATTGTAGTCTTGTAGTATATATTGGGATCGCTCAAAGGGAACGGCGGATCCAAGCGGCCACACTCAAATTTACATATCTCTAATCCTAGACCAGCATATCAGTTGCTTAAACGCCCTTTACCTTTGGTTTTACCTTTTACCTTTGGCTTCACTGCCACAAAACCCTGGACTTATCGAATGGGTAGTTTCTGCAGCTCGGTTTCCTCATTGGTTCAGTGTTTAACCCACTTAGGTAGTAAAGTATTTACTAGAAATTCGGTGAAGAGACGTCTAGTTCTAAAGAAGTCCGAAGAGTACGCAAGATGCAGAAGATTTTCCATGCCTATTTCTCATAGCCTCTTAGGAGTCGCTTCTTCAGTGTGTGTTCAAGGTCACCTTACCGCAGAACGCCTTCATTGCTCTTCGCCAGAGTCTACACGGAACTTTAACTAGTGGCAGATCTTGTACGATGTGAGAATTTTTCGTACTGTCGTAGCTTTTTCATTAAACTCGAGGATGTTTTAACGGAGAATCCCGGTCATACATTACCACAGCGACTTTTATGAGTGCATCCAAACCTTCATCATCATTTTCATTAGCGTCTGTCCCGCTCGGTTGCAGGGTCCGCTCTTCTAGTGTTGTGACGATAATTCTCCCGATCAAATGCTTTATCGGGATGCACATCAGTTATCTTTATGTCCAAGTGCAACGTATCTACTCAACACTGCTTCGCGCGTCCTCTTTTCAGGGACCTCAAGGTTCAGGCCAGTCTTCTTGCGGACGGTGTCGTCGTTAGTGCACTCAAACCTTGTACCTTCAAAGATGTATCGCTGGTTCCAAGAAAATTTGAATCTCTTCACGTCACCTCCATTCAAACAAAAAAGACGAATTGAACTCTATTTTTGGATCAACCTAACAATATTACATCGCAAAACGGCAGCTAGCAGTATAAAAATATACATCTGTAGTACGTCTTTGAAGAACATTCACCTTTTCAAAGATAAGTGGTGTTTGTTCGAGCTTCAGTTCTTGTGAAGGTGCGGTTTACTATCAGCATTTTTGCGCTAAATTGTAAGTGTAGCTCAGGCTCTAAAGTTAAACGCTGTTATAGGAAGAGAATCTCTAACAATTTGTAGCACCTTCCGCAATAGTGTAATGTTTCCAGTCAGCCATGTACTTCTATGAAGAAGGAGAATGCATCACCAACACCGAATCTGCCTTAACAAAGCCCAGCGCATTCGCAAAGGAGGAGAACGAGAAGGTCGTCTACTTCCAAAACGGATGCCTCACCAAGATTCGGGTGCAGCAAGGTCTGTTATCTCTCGCTCTTTTTTCCAGTTGAAAGGAAGTGAACTTTCACTATGTAGAAACCACTACCACATCAGCACAGTCAACTGCAGACACTGACACTGAATCAAGTGAGATAACCGACGAGTCCGACCCCGCTGCCGAGAAAGGTGCGCAGATTTCTCTTGATACGGAAACTTGAACACTTACTCCTGCACTACTAGTCGCTCGGTTAGGTTCTGGCTTGCTTATAGTTCTCCTATCTCACAGAACTGCTTCAAGCACATAAGCAGCGAACTAGGGTGCCTGATAGCTAGCATTATAGCGTGTCAGAACTAAGTTTTTTTTTTCTATCTTTCTAAACCGTAGATAATTGGATTGCCTATGACACGGGAAACGGTGGAGAAAGAGCCGTCATTTACCAATATTTGGGAATTTTTCAATGCTTTTTTTCAAAAGTGTAAAAAATTAAAAACTGGGTGTAACCACTCGCTTATTGTTTGTAATTAACTATTTCGCAACTAGTTTCTTTGTGAGCATCCTCTTAGAGCGTGGCTAAAAATGTAGGAAGCGGTTGTGGTATTTTAATCGTGAGGTTTACAATTTGTCGCTACTGAGGTTGACAAGTGGTTGCGGTCTTCAAAATCTTAACTTGCCGTCGATTCCATACCGCTAAAATTTTGTGTTTTGTCATGAACAACGATTATTTTTCGGCGCTTTTCGGAAACACCGAGAACATGAGATTTTCTGAAACTCTTAAGTCCTATTAGGCGTATTCTTTTGAATTCGTTTCCCTTGACTCACCTCCTCTAACAACGACTGCATCCTAATTTTTATCAGCGTTACACCTGAAAGAATCCACCTTTTTATAAGTTAGAGCTTATAGTTCTCAGCATCAAACATTTTCTCCTTTCCTTAACAAGATTTCTGGAAAAATTGAGTTTTACGCTTTCGCCGCAAAAATGGTTGATGTTTTTCTGCATAGTTATTCTGTAGTTGTTTCGGAATCGTTGGTAAGATAGGATGTGTATCGAAAATAACACTATTTGATATAATTGTTTCGCTACTAGCCCAAAGCTGTTTATTAACAACTTCTACATATAATTTACTTCAAGGACAGTCTGTCCATTTTGACACAACTACCGATCATATTACCGCATGTTTCGCTGCTGTTTTGTTTCGAGGGTGAATACGCTAGCATTCAGCGTCTTCAATGGCATGCTTTTGCAGGCTTTGCCCTCATGAAAAATATTTTTGAGTCATGACGTTGTCCTGCAAATGTGAAAGCATAACGGAAAACCTAACAGTTGCAATTACTTGTGCGTACCGGTTGGTGTGTGTGTTTGAATTTTTGTTGCAGCACCGAAGCACATTTTAGACCTAGCAACGCTCACAACTACAGGACCACTCGAGAACAGCGGAGGTAGAACTGACGAGGAACAAGTAGGCGGAAGCGGCAAGGAGGACACTGCCGCTGAGGAACTAGATTCCGTGGAAACGAGCACTGATTCGGAGGCCTCCACAGCAGTACTACCTTCGTCCACCACTCACGAAAGTAAGATGCACTGCTCAGCACTGTTTTGTAGCCGTTCCAATGGGTTTTAACCCGTTTTTCTATCCGTTCTTAGTACGTGCGCTTTACGCTGAATGGTTTGCTCTTCGTCCCGCTGATAGCAACCGTAAACTTGTCAACTTCTATTGCGAGCCAACTCGAAATTAACCGCAGCCTTCGCAGCACGCAATGCTTACTGTTCCACGTTCTATGAACATAGTGTGTCGGATTTTTAATATCGATTAGTTTTTCGCCCTTTTGGCAAGATGGACACTGCCGCTGAGGAAGTGGGAAAGATCTTGCAATGGAGGTCAATGAGCTTCCCGTGGAGATTTCTAAAGTGACCTACTAAGTGTTATAGGGGATTGTCTGAAGCACAGTAGTAGTTTTCAAATTTCCTGCAGGCATCTGGCTGAGTCAAAAATTACGAAAAACTGTAGTGCTGCCGTGTGGGCTGATAAGGCGAAAACGATGCCCGAAATGACCTTGTCGTGCTCAGAAATTAACCTATAGGGGTTTGGGGCTTCAGGTGTAGTCAGGTTGAAGCAAACTGATAAGTTCCTAGGTTTCCTCAAAAGAACCCCGTGGTATACTCATGTGAATGATCCCGCTGCACCGGCTGCGAATGGGTGTCAGATAGCGATGCAGACTTGCAGGAGAGGAGTCGAGGGTTCTATTTTTTCGCTGGGCGGGGTCTGGGATTTCTCGATAGACTGTTTTCATTTTTGTAACTTTAGAGGACATCATTTACCTCGCAACCGTCACCGCTTTCGATTTTCCATTGACCTTGACCATTTACGAACGTGACCTCATTTACGAACACGATCGGCATTTGTTGCTTTAGGTCATCTCGAGAATGTGCAAAACAGTCTTCGGATTCCTATAAAGAACCTTCTTTTAACTTAGTATTTCTGCTACCTGCCACAAAATGTAGCATTTTTCATCCAACTCCTGGTATTAATCGCCTTACTGCCCATTTCCTCGACCACTCTCCGTTAGTAGGTAGAGGTAGGGGACAGCGGTCATGTACTTCCACGACTTCGGAGGTCGAAACCGAACCTCGTCTAGAAGGCTAATTGAGGTGCAGCTCCCAAACCCGCCAAACGTTGTCGGTGTTGCGGTCGACCGCGGTAGGTGACAGCGAGTATGTGAGAGTGAAGGGTTGAATACAAAACTACCGACGCTATTACTATCACGATTCTGGAAGTCTGGGAGAGGTCGAGAAAAATTTTGCCCATACATCGCTCAGTGCGGTTATTTTGGGTGCTGATCACAAATACGAAATGTATTTTTGAAAATTCGGCCGACTACGGTAGTCTATAGTTTATAGCTGGCATAGAATTGCTTTCTCCACCTATCTGGTCAGACTTCCTTTCCAATCTTCTATTTTTAAATTGAAAGTAGTGCACAAAAAATTGATGATGTAGAAATGGAATGACAAATTCGTGGCTAGCAGCTTAACTAATTTCAGTAGGCGAGGAAAACTGATTAAATTGGTGATTGAATTGGTGATCATGACGCCACCATCCTTACTTAGGAATGCACACTGTAACCTAGATATCGTATTTCTCAACCGGCCGAATTTTCAAAAATGAATTATTCGTGCTGGACACCCAAAATAACAGTAGTGGGCGATGTTTGGGCGAAAACTTCTTTCGAACTCTCCTCGACTTGTGTATTCATGCTAGTACAGATAACGCTGCTGGTTATTCTGTATCCTCCCCTTCACTTGCACATACTCACCGTCGCCTACTGTGGCCGACAGTAGCACCGAAGCCGGTTGCCAGATTCGCAGTTAGCACCCCGTTAACCCTCAAGTCGGTATTTGGACGAAATTTTCTTTTTGACCTACGATATCATGAGACTTACTACATAAAAGTGCTTACGTTTGCAATGGAGCCCCACCCGCTATCAGTAGAGGGAGAGTTGCCGAGAAAAATAGGCTGCAATATGGCCAATGCTATGGAGTGGATCGAACGTGCTATCATATCATATTCTATAATAACGCGCTAAGCGATGAGTCATACTATCGATCGGCGCCGCTACAGAAGTTATAAAATAGGGGGTGGGGGAAATGGGGGAAAATTACGACATACGAAAAATACCCAGACGTCTTCTCCCTGCCTGGACACTTCGGCCCTGGGCAATCGAGGTCGCTGAACACGAATCTAAAGTTAGTTTTTGAAGTATCGATCGCCATCAATCGATATTGATCAAATTGCGGTGTGGGAAAATAGCGGAAAATACGTAGATGTATTATACCTGCCTGAAAACTTTAGCCCTGGGGGTAGTCGAGGTCGCACAACACGAATCTGAAATTCGTTTTTGCAGTATAGATCACTGTCAATCACTGTCAATCGATACTGATCAGATTACGTGGCGCGAAAATAGCGGAAAATACACAGACGTCTTCTACGTGCCAGAGGAGTTCGGAAGACGTGCGGAACACGTCGCATGACGTGCCCGGGACTCAGAAGACGTGCCAAAGACGTCGCTCAACGTGTTTGGGGATCAGGTAGACGTGCCGAAGGCGTCCTTCAATGTGCCTGGAGATTCAGGTGTGCCGAAGACGTTGTCCGCTAAGGGTGGATCATTGAGGGGGACCAGTACCAGTAATGGGGGACCGTTTCGCTAAGGGAGGACCAGTAGTGAGGAACCAATAGATCGCCCTATTATGCTATATATACTGCTATAGAGCCTCTTGTACTCCTAGGTAGGGAACAAGCTGTACAAGTAGAGCAGCTAGCTTGATGTGATTTTCCTTAGCTTAGTGATACTGCAACATCGCGCGAAGCACGCCGATAGGCGTTACGGAGCACTTGTACTTTATAAGAGACAGTAGGATTAATAAACGTTACGAGAGTTCCCTATAGAAACCTGAAAATCGATCAAGACATTTTAGAGATAAACCAGAGCAGCACATTTCTACCATGGCCGTAAAGGAAGTTACAATGAGAAACACTTTCAAACAAGTGGATCACAAAAGATCACCATCAGAATATTACGAGTGGGCGCTGCTAGTACGCTTCGAGGATAGCGCAGATTTTACGCGCCGTCAAACGCGCCGGTGGTGTAAGGCATAGCGTCGCTGCCAGAAAAGCAGAAGGTACGGATTCGAGTCCCTCATAGCGCAACAGTTTTGATCGCCACAAAACCTGTTACAACATTATCCTACACATCAGCCGTTCCAGGCTTAAACAAATGTCTTGAAACCTTGAATCATGTAGATGTAGCAACTAACGAGAGCTTTCCCAGCGAAACAAGCATGGCTTATTGGGCACCACGTTTGAAATTTAGAGATTCGAAATGAAACCCAAATGTTTTCATAACGCACAAGAGGTTAAAAACAGACCTGGAAAACGAATACGAGTATTACCGAAGTTATCTACATGTATAGAAACGCACAATAATCTGTAAACCCCATATATAACATATTTGAACCCTTAAAACCTTTTCTACGAGTCAACTTCGCTATCCACTCGGCCACCCAGTCGCTGTCGCGCTGAATGTGAATGTGAATGATTCACCTGAATGTACTATGTAGCTTCCATCAGAAAACCTGACAAATTCTCAGATTTCTAAGATCCAACTGTACCTGCAGCTCCAAAACTTGCCGCATCATTTGCAAGCACGACAAGACCCTTCCATGCGTCGCTTTTGCTTTATCAGCCCGCACTGAAGTGATACGGTTTTTTGCAATTTTTGACCAACCCAGATGCCTGTAGAAAATTTGAAAACCATTGCGGTGCTTCTCAGACAGCCCCCTATAACACTCAATGCGTCAATTTGGAAATCTCCACGGAAACTTCATTGACCTACCCTGTTGCTGTTAGGCTGCTTTAGAAGTGGGTTTGTGTCACATGTGTTATGATTAGGCCACTCCTTCGTTGGGGTTATTAAATTTAGATGAATGAAAAATTGCTAAATTGCTGGTCAAACGGGACTTCTAGCAAGGCCGTGTGCGAGAAATGCGTTTTCGAGCTTCCTATCCCCACCTATGTACATCGATGCATTTTATACTAGAAATCGAATTTTTATCATAGATACGATTCAAATCAGTTTCTTTCAGCCTCAATTGGCTGGTACCGAGGATGTAAGCTGTTACAACGATGTTTTGTCGCGATCAAAACTTCTAGCGCCAGGCGGGACTCGAACCCGCACCTCCCTCTGACCGGCGGGAATGCTCTACGCCATTACACGTTTGATCGGGTTCGAGTCCCGCCTGGCGCTAGAAGTTTTGATCGCAACAAAACATCGTAGGAACAGCTTATCATAGATACACTGGAAGCGTAAGTGAATCGGCCTCTTCCTTTTGAAACACTTTCTGACGATTCAATTATTGCCAAAGAACTTCGTTAGAGCTATTTATGCAAGTTTTACAAAAAAAAAGTTATACAGAGGGAGTATACGTTCTAGCAAATACCGTATTACAGTGTTCCTAATCAATGTAGCTCTCTAAGTTCATGCCTTCAACGTGTTTTACTTACTACCTTATTCAATATCGATTTGCATTAGTCAAAACAAAATCGCAATAACCTATCCACAGCTTTCACTAGTGTTTCGGTAGAGCACTAGAAGTTAGGTTTAGGCAGCCACTGACGCGATATTCTTATTATTCGTTTGCCTCTGGATACTCCGAAACACTTACTTGAAAGCCATGCGGCCATTTCCTCCAAAATCTCATTGAGCGTGTACATATATGCTCTTGCCAAGGACGTTGGTTCATTGTTTTCAATGGTTGAAGAACATCGGCTGAATACTTCTACATTAAAATCGAGTTTGCATTAGCAACATTTTTGACAGAGTTGAGCCTATAAAAAATTTTGTGAAGGTGACGTGAATAACTTCCGATGCCCTGTTGCGACAATGGTTAATGACGATGTTTTGTTGCGACCAAGACGGACCAGGCGTGACCCGTATCCGCGTCACTCGCTCGCTAATCGGGCAGTATTGCTCTACACCATTACACCACTGGCGTGGATGTTGGTCAAACGCATTATCCGTAGGCATAAAGAAAATGATTTGAATAATTCCCAGTTAATTCATTTGAATATCGTCAATTCGTTTGAATGTCTTATTGCCATGAATGGTTCTGTTTTGAGTTCTCCCATAAGAATCTTCCTTGGTTATTTCTTATTTAATAGATTCTTCTTCTCAAAAGTTCGCTTTCCTTCAAACAAAGATTCCAAATACCGCCACTGTTGAGCCAACTGAGACCTGAATTCCGCGCGACTTATCACCAAGGAGGGATGAAGTAAAAACAGAACTAATACCTGTTCTGTTGCTAACTACATATACGCAGACAAATTGGAAGGTCAATCGTAAACGCGTAAGGTATTTTTCAATATGTATCATCTAGCTTCTCGCAAATTGACTGGAACTGTATAAAACCGGAACCCGTTTTGAAGCTTTTTTTTTGAAAAATGAAAATTTAGACAAAGTTGACAAAGTAGGTCTTATGATGGAATAAGCGCAAAGTAAAGAGTAGGGGAGTCTTTTCGCTTCTCATAACGTTAAAAAGAGTCTTCTGCTTTGGTTTGTGAAAAACTGCGTAAAAATTCGAGGTTGAGGTAAAAAATCATTCTCTGACAACAAACGCACACTATTTAGCATCGGAGTGTTAAGCGCTACACTCATATAATGTAACTTTTTCAAGAAGCCGGCGAAGACGAGGAAGCTGAGGAAACCACTTCTGCAGAGACAACACCAGTGGCTATTGAGGTGACAACCTCGGAGATCGAAGTCAGTTATTTTTTCTGAAGTGACGACTCTTGAATACTGTTCTTGTTGTGGTAACAGCAACGTTTTCTAGCAAGGAATGAAGGCTGACGATGAGGACGAAGAGTACGCGACTGACGGCGAGAATGACGATGATGTAGCACCTATTTTGTTTATTATAAGAGTTTTCGTGATTTATTGCTCTTGAAGGTTGAAACAGCTACCGACAAATCGATGGAGAAGTTAAGCAAGAAGGGAGAGAAGGCCAGCTACATAAAGTGAGCCTGCTGCCTGTTGACACTGCAGCTTATTTAATTTCCACCCAAATCTCTTGTCACAGGTACAAGAAACATCCCAAGAACTTTGCATCGAAGACGGCTAAATTGACGAAGAAAGAACTCTCCGTCAAAGCTGCGGTAGGCTGAAGTCGCTGATCCTTGCTTACAGTGTTTCAACTTGCGCCACTAAATTTTTGCTTCCTCTGAACGTTGATGTATACTATTTTTGTAGACAGAACGAACTACAGAAGAGAACTTCGAAGACCAGGCAGTTGCCGGTAGTTCCAGCGGAGAAGAGGAGGTCAGTATTCATGTAGCTTCATCGATATCTCTGCCATTATCATTATTTTAGGCAGTGGGTGAATCAGTGGTTTCCGACGTGGACGGAGAACCTATCGAAGGACAGACATCTCCTCTGGAAGGAAAGAAGCATCTATCCATCAAGAGAGTGTTGGAGAACACGGGAACGGAAGGGACAGAGGTAGCTAAGCGTACAACACCCATACAACGTTTCCAAGCGATACCATCTTTATCAGTTCTCATCCCGTTCATCATCGAGTTGCTCAGCGGGCGGGGAATGTCTTCGTTCGTCACTGCTGCGTGCCATGGTGCTCCAATGAATTCTCCTTGCTCGTGGGCAGGAAGAGTCATATCGTTCGTTCAGGGCTTTTACGAACGCGTTGTTGGGCATGATGCTGTTCTCCTGACATTCCGAGGAATTTAGTCGGTTGTGAGCTCTCGCCCAGCGTTTGTCTGTGAAACGCATTACATGGTCGGCCCACGCAGTTTTCAACGACTTGGCTCACGCGGCAGCTCTAATTTTCGAAGGTCAACGAAGCTCGGAGCTCCGGAGGACTACACTAGCTTTCGCGAATCACGAGCACCGCTCTCTCGATTATTCGTTTCGCGACGCTGATCGTGTGTTCATCTTGTTTTTGTAGAGCGCACAACTCTGGCGTACGTCAACGCAGGGGAAGAAGTGGAACACAGTATACGTTCTTCGTCTTCTCTACTCGACTCGATGCTAGTCGACGCTCGTGAAAGCTTCGCAAGCCGCTCGCTTCCTCTTGCCTGACTCCGGCACTTGTCGTTCTGTGTGCTGACTTTCTCTACCTTGGATACCTTAGAAACATATGGCTGGAGGGTTTAGAGATGGCCGTTCCGTTGAGCATGAAGGGGCAAAGGAAACTAGACCGTTTCTCATGAATATCGTCCTCGTAAGACTCAGCTGCAGTCTTTCGTTCCCAATTGCATAGTCGAAGTCGACCAGCATTTGCTACGCCTGACGTGCTGGAATGCTCGGTATTATGAGCACGATGACGTCAACAAAGCGAAGGTGGTGCAGTTGCCGGCCGTGGACCTTCACTCCCATGTCCCAATTCTAGATCGGGCTAGACGTATTCGAGGGTGGCGCTGAAGAGTTTACGATACTTTGCTGTACGATTCTTCATCAATGGAATGGCTTGTTGGATATGGTACCCTTGCCGAATCCTCCTCTCCACGATGGCAACGACGTCGTTGTAGAATGGTGGGACCTTGGTAGTGCGTCTGCTGACTCTCGAAGAACTCTGATCTGCTGAGTGACGACGCACTGTGTGAGCAGGGCTTCGACGATCGCTTCAGTTTCGACGGAGTCCAATGCCTTCTTCAGGTGGATGAATGTAAGGCACAGCGGTAGCTTGTACTCCCGCGATATTTCGATGAGCGTTGTAATGGTGTGTATGTCGTCGACCGTGCTGAATCCTCTCCGAAATCCTGCTTGCTTGCATGGCCGTGCTTCACCCATCGTTCTACTGTTCCTATTCAGGATGTCGCGCGTGAGTAGCTTGTGTACTACGGGTAGGACAGTCCTGCTCGTCTTCTTCTTGGGAAGATGACATGGGGCAGGCGGATGTGGCTATCGAGGGAATCGGAATGACTTCGTGAATGACTTTCTCCATTGCCATTCTAGAAGAGGCGTTGGTTCCATCAGCGAAATTCCGGCGGGCATTGCGAATGCTCAACCTTGCGTATCTTCGCAAGCTCGTACTTCAGTTGGTAGTTACCTGACACTCGTGCTGCTCCACGCTGGCGTATCAGCTCGAGAGTTTTCGTGCTGCTCTCTCGGTGGCCTTCAAGCTCCCTTAGTACTATGGAGGCGATGGTGCATGAAGCGGCCGTATTCCTCATCGATGTTGTTCATGACGGTATTTTTCCAAGGGTCAGAAAGAGAGGCATAAAGGTCCAGTTTACTTTTCTCCCGTTTTGGGACTCCGTTTCTTGAATTTTGCGGTATGCGAATTAGGCGTCGGTCGAATCCTGTAGAACTTGGGGACTGCGGAGGCGTCGATCAGGTTTTATGATCATGTGCTTGATGCCTTGAGTGGAAATAAACACCAGGGATTATTGTGTCCATCAAAGGGCGGGATGCTTCCGACGCTGCGAGATCCAGGTATGGACCGAGAGTCGACATGATAAACTCAGTCTTTCACCTTGCCACTCGAAATGTTAGGTTCCAATACGAGGTTGTTCAGGAGATATTCGCGGCTCGATCTTGGCGTTGAAGTTGCTGATCATGACCTTGTAGAAGGTGCCATCTTCCTAATAGAACTTCTCCAGCTCCACGTAAAAGGCTGGTTAGACCTCTTCGTCGTCACAGTCGGATTTAGAGCGTACGCAACGAGCACAGTTAGAGCCACATCATCTTAATCGCAGACTTAATAGCAGACCACCGATTCGGCTTGTAAGAGCAGACCTCGATTGAAGAGCAGACCTCGTTGTTCAGGGCAAATACTAGTTTAGTCCGATGATGTGCAAGCATGCGGGCGTTGTAAGTAGAGATCGTCATCTTATTCCTCAATTAGCGCTCCCTGGTTGGGCCTCCAGGTTACAGCACCCTCTCCGTTCTCGCCCTGCCCGTCGCCAAGGGGTTAGGGAAATGAAACTTTTTAGTTTTGTATTTTGGCTGAAATAAAACACGGGTACTTAGCCAGGCTCCGCGCGGGCGAAGTACTCCGCTCGATTGAATCGTTGTTCAGGCACCGAATAAAGAGATATAGGATACAATCTGCGCAGACGCGAACACACCGAACGCTCTGCACTTGAGCATGCCAGGCCTACGCAGAAGGTGTTGGCCGGCCCAATACAGCACGAGCAAGGAGTCCGTCCTCTGAAAACCTTCCGTGCCCCCAGGCAGTGCGGAATCGTATTTTTTTGTGTTCTGGAAAAATGGTACCTTTCTTTTGCCCGCTTCATCTTCAGTAACACAGATTTCAAAAAGAAGTCAATGGTATTTTTGTTCTTCACTTTCACTATTACCTACTTCGCATTTACTGAGGCAGATCATACGATGAAAGTTGTTTTCACAGTTGCATAATGCTGCAACACGAGACATTGCTTTTCTTTCTTCTTGTGTTTAAAAGTGTTTCTTTTCTCAATCCCCTAGAACGAATTTGCTTTCTCAATGCTCAGCGACAATAGATGGTCATTGTTGGGAACTTACAATGATGTGCCTAGTTCCAGCTTTTTTCCACAGTGTTGCTATTTGGCAGTTGAATTCGTGGTGTAATGCAAATCTCCTTCTCTCTGAAATGCCACTACTTGGTCCTTCTGATCGTCGTTCTGTTATCGTAACTTTCTCTCTGTGGTACAAATTTGGACTCACTCAAAAGCGGACCATGTTGAGTTGATGTGCTTTCGTACGTGTACGTAGTCACTTCGGCGACTAGCCTCAGTTTCAGTTGCATTCCTCGAACAAACATGTAGCCTTGATACGTAGTCTCTCCACTGTAGTAAATGATAAGGACTTGTACGCTCATTGAGCAATTAAGGGAGTGTTAACAACCATGAAAATGTGGGATTCAGTACACTCCAGAAATCTCATCGTATTTTCGAACCAGTGGGTAACATAGGTTTAAAATATTATGTAGTGACCTTATTGATTTCTAAGGTTGACGTCGAACTTATGTGATAGTCTTCCGATTTCAGCCCGAGTCAAGAACATTTTGTGAGCTCTAGAGCGATATGCGGTTTCAATTCACGTGCAGTAACCAGAAGAATTTCATCCTAATGTCACCCCCCACTTCCTTCTCCACATGAGCCGCAACTTTACGACTGTCTGAGCTAATCGTTCTATTCGAATCGTTTCCGTTCCAGGATTTCCCTACATACTTCTCTGACTGGTCTGACTGGACACCTTGTACAAAAGCGGGTGAACGTCAAATCCGTCGTCGTAAGTGCCTCGATCTGCGCCGTTGTCTCGGCGCGCTGATGCAAGTCCGTAACTGCCCAGCCGTTTTACCGGAACCAGTTCGTAAGTACCTTAAAGTCGTCAGCTAATTGCTCCTTGAGACTAGATGTGATTTCACGGCGGGTTTTTTTTTTCAGAATCCGGTCCTATAGAATCCGTGCGTTCGGTTATGGAAGTGCCTCGAATTCCGGAGTACGACGATGCAGATAGTGAGGAATCAACATTTTGTTAATCTTTTCAACGCACCGCTCTATTGTTCATCTTTCTAATCTTACAATCTGTTACCTGGAAGGGAGCAACCTCGTAACAATATACTCTTTGGCACTATTGACCACGACTTTTAATCACTCAATCAACTGTTGAATCACAGCTTCGTTTGGCTGACTTTTTCACGTAAAAATCATTAAGTGGGTGTAGTTACCTTATACGGCAGTGAAAAGAAGGAAATAATACTTCTCTGGACCGCAATTCGATGTAGTCCATAGCCAATGCTGCAGGAAGGCCTCCATTAAATTTGTTTTGAACACCTAATATTGAAACAGAGAAACGAACGGATCTAATTGAAGGCTGCTCATCATGAGATTCATATTTAAAGAAGGTGAAGGTAATCATCAAGAATTGGTGACATTTTTGCAATAATGCCGATATTGAACAGTCGATTTTAATTCAGTAAATGCATTGTTTGGGAAAAAAGCTAACACAGCGATATTTTGTCTTATGATAATTGAGATTGTCTTAAGATGTCTGTGTCTTGTCTTAAGATAAGATAATCGCAAAAAGGCCTTGAAGCGATGGTGCGACTATTTCGAGGGCATTTTGAATGAAGACTTCCCTCATCCGGCCGTCCTTTCTGTGGCTCCTATCCAGGGTCCTGTCCACAAACTCACTGTGGAGGAAACTGGCGCGGCTCTGAGAATGATGAGACCGGGCAAGGCGACTGGTTGACTGATGACTTGCCAGCTGATTTATGGATGTCGAAGTTCTGGTACTCTGCTGAGTGGTTGGCCAAGTTTTTCAACCAGGTTCTAGCGGAGAAAAAGGGGCCTGATGTTTGGCAGGAAAGTACGAAGAGGAGCAGCCCTGCACACTGCTGAAATTACCGTTCGATTCGGTTGCTCTCGCACAGCATGAAGATCTTCGAGCGAATCCTCGCCCTCTGTCGGAGTACACCAGGGTTCTGTGCTTTTCCCACTCCTCTTTGTTGTCGTAATGGATGCCATTACACGAGATCTTCAGAAGCCCGTCTTTCGGACGTTGCTACATGCTGATGACGTGATGCTCGCCTGCGAAGATAAAGGAGAACTCGAGCGAGAGTTGCAAGCTTGGTGTGATCGCTTGGAGATGTTGGGGCTCATGCTGAACGTCAAGAAGACCGAGCATCTAACGACTGACGTAAACGATTCCGGCTCCATTAAGATTAACGGTGCTGAGCTTGCACGTACTTCGGTATTTAAATACCTGGGATCAGCAATAGCGTCTGATGGCAGTCTGATGGTTGAAGTGAACTCACGCGTGAGTGCACTCTGCGACTAGAAGATGCCAGAGCGGTTAAAGTTAAAGATCTATGGAACCGTCGTCCGGCCGGTAGCGATGTATGGTGCTGAGTGCTAGCCCGCGACAAAGGAAACAGAAAGTCGCCTCAGCGTAATGGAAACGAAAATGCTGCGATGGTTGGCTGGAGTCATGCGCCTGGACCGCATCCGAAAGGATGCCGTTCGGCAGAAGTTCGGTGTCGCGCCGATAGCTGACAAGTTGCGCGAAGCTCGCTTACGATGGTATGGCCACGTTCTGCGTGGAAAGGAAGACAGCGTCCGTAAGGTAGGCCTCAACTTCGAAGTGTCTGGAAAACGGCCTAGAGGGCGCCCGAAGCAGCGCTGGACTGAGACGTTACACAAGGACTTTAAAGTAGTTGGTGTCCACCCTGATCTAGTACGAGATCGGGAACGATAGCGACATGGCACTAGGAACGCGAACCCCGCCATGAAGCGGGACAAACGCTGAAGAAGAGGAGTAAGCATACATAGTACCGGTTTATCATTGTTGGAGAAGGAAATTATACGAGACGCTTTGTAGCGATGCTAAATTTTCGCCTCAACACCCTCTATCTCCTTCCAGAAGGCAGACGGTTTCTAGCAAATTTGACGTCTCCAGATCTCCGCTACCTTATAGAAAAACAACAATTCATAAAACTATGTACAACCTTTTGCGTTCAATAAAATATGTCCGTCCAATAAAGAACACGCCAGCGAGTAAAGCGGAAAGGATACATGTCAACGTTAGCCACCCTTTGTCCTAAGCCACGCACTCCTTTTCAACATCAGCTTATGGCATATGCTGAAAGCGTATTTGACGTGTAAAAAAGCCTGCTTCTGGATGACAACGCCAAGTGCATGCGTTGCTCAATTCCCACGCATGAGAAGAATGCCTTAGCTGGCTTGGGTGTGGATTTGCTGGATTCCTGATAATCACGTCATCGCTTTCTGACTGTTGTTCCACAAATGATCATGACAAGAGGATAGATGACATCTACGCATATTCGCTGGAATGTGAAAATTATTAGTCGCTTACTCCACGTGTTTCTCGGGGTGACTATCCTTGTGGTTAACCGTGCGCAAACCGTGACGATCTCCACTCTGCGATTTTCGCGTTTGGGTGTTATCCTTTCAAATTATTTTATGATTATTTTCTCCTAGCCCCTATACCTATGATTAGGTGAAAACCAATGGTCGAATTTTAATTCAACAAGACACTCTCATTGTCTGCACTTAGCACTAGACACCTATAAATAAATAAATAATTAATTAATTGTTTAACGACGGGGTCAAGCACATTGAGGAAGTCACCGGCAAGTTTGCTCCTAACCGAATTAATTATTGGAGTTGGTATCAGCAATTCCTTTCCGCCCAGAAGGGCAACAAAGACAAATCACTCCCGGGAAGACCAACTGCTGTAAACAAAGGGCGCCTGCCAAAATCCATCGAGCCGAATTCTTCTCAAACCACACTAGGACTGACCAGCGATCTCCACAAATCCCAACGAACCACCGCTCGTCGTCTGCAGAAGACTAGAAGGTCGCGAAAATCGCTTTCATCGGTGCCTCATGCGTTGACGAAAACCCATGTAACGCGCCGTGCTTCTGACTGCCGAGAACTCCTGCACCGCTTCAAGCGAGGGGACCTGGATCAAATCTTTACCAGCGGTGAAAAGCGGATGCTTCACTGCAACTGTAAGCCGTGCTGAACGCAGCGTGCTGGGGTTTTGACGTCAAAATCGGAGCTCCACCGAAAGAAGGTCCTGCTGTGTGTTTGGTGGATGCGTAGTGGTCCAGTGCACCGGAAGCTGCTCCACGCAGTCAAACCATCCTCACTTCTGCGAACAACTCGTCTAGTTCCAGCAAAAATTAGTGGAGAACAAAGCCGAAACGAGCCAATGCTTCACCCACCAGGGCCACGGCCGACCGCCTACGGCACTTCAGACGCTGGCAATAATCTAGGAATTGAACTGGAGCAAAATCAGGCAACCACCATACACCACGGACATTGCGCCGTCTGACTGCCATCTGCTTCGGTCGATGGATCACTTCCTTCATGGTAGGCGCTTCGCCGAGCTCGATGAGGTCACGGCGGTAGTGCACGACTTCCTCAGGTCGAAGCCAGGCAAATTCTATGGAAGAGTAATCCACTCAGTGCATGAAAAGCGTAGGAAACTCGTTGGGAATAACGGCAGTTATTTCGTTTAATTCAGTCATTTTTCCTTTGTGATACAATCTTATTCTTGCTGGGAGACAAATCTTGTTGCAAAATTTATGACAACCTAATATCAATCAAATGCGACATCCTGGACCATTGCCTGGCGCAGTCTCTTCTTTGGAGCCATAAAATTGCTGTATTCTTGCACTTTACGTCGAACCATCATTTTTCTTGAAAAATTAATTTTTCGTAAATTATCAAACTCTGTGTTCACTTATTGGAAAGATTTTTTAAAAAACTCAATGAAAGCCATACCATTTTTTAATGGACGAAAAATATTGTAATCTTTTTGGAATCAGTTCAGTCTGGAAAACTCTTCTTCTGATAGCGAAGATGTGAAGATGACCTTATATATTTAACTTTATTTTCCTTTCTCCTTGTTCCACCTCTCAACATCTATCTCAGTGGATTTTGTGTCTTCCTGGCGCTTTTATTAAGACGCTCATGCAAGGCGATGTACTAGAACTGTGGCCAGGATGAGTTTTTACAATAGCGCAGAAGCATCACCCTTGTCGCAAGGCTCCGGGTGGTAGCCTCCGAATCCTCCTTGGCAGCGTCCCGACTGAGGTCTGTCTTTGAAATCCGTGTCTCCTTTTGCGAACCGAGCGAACCAGCGGTTGACGGTGATGATCGTAGTGTTGTCCTCCTCCAATGCTTCGCTGATGTTGCTGACTGCTGCCGTCGCTCCAGTTCCGCGATTGTTCGAAGATGCTCTCGTGAAATTGACATCACACTACAACCCAAGTAAGCGCATGCGGGCTTGTATACCTTTTGCAAATGTTCTACGACTACCACATGCCAAGTAGATTATGGATATCAATCGAAAGTCGTAAGTTCTGGACTTTTGAAGATAACCCTATCAAGATTTTCCGATCAACCTATTAATATAATATATAATATACATAATATGTAGTATATATAAGAGAATGTCGGATGTTCACTTGCAGACGGGCTTTTCACCAGCCTGGAATGATACAGAATGTAGCACAGTGTTCTTTTCAGTTACTCGTACCAACCCTCGCCAAGCGTCCGCTTCTCAGCCGCCGTCGGAGTCCGTCTGGAGCCCATGGCTAGGAGTCTGCCAGGTAGATCAATTTCATTCTACGAAATATTTTGCCGTTTCTGCCCTTATTCCCGACGCCTACGTGCTACGTACGCCGTAGTTGAGTGAACTTCAGACGCACTTGATTCTCAAAAGTTAGCTTGGACTATTTGGGCGACGGTATAAGGCTGTGCTAGGCACGGTGATGCTCTCTTACGATTCTTTGAAATTCACTTTCGAAGAGCATTTTCGTCTTGACTCACGTACTCAGAAATTAGTGTTTTTTGTCCCCCAGCACGTCGATACTCCAATGAAAACTTTCGGTGATTCGATCTTACTTTCTTGAAAATTTACCATGAGTACTGCTTCAAATGTTCTAAATCCATTTGGTTTTCGTTCCTTACTAGCCCTAGTTTCTGCCTTCAGAAGAGCATACCTAGTTTTTATGGCGTCCCCGTTTTGACATCACATATGCGACTGGTATTCGTTTGCATGTTGCGAACGAATTTTGCAACTTTTTGCTTGTTTTCGAAATTCGGCACAGCAGTTCTGCGAACGAATTACTCATATGCACTTTGGGGGCTTTTCAATGCCATTCAATCAAAACATGTTTTCGATTCGCCGTTATTCGTCCAGCCTCTGGTCGAGCTGCAAACAATTAGAAGTAAATTGCATGATACTCGTGCGAGGATGATTACTATGTCCTAACTCCGACTGGATAAGGCGAATTCATCACGTTAAACGAGGATGGAAAGTGCTCACAAACAAAAGTACAAGTGGCTTAAAAGTGTTTTTGGAGAAGTGACATTAGTAGTGACACGCTTCTCGAAGACAGCATGTAGACGAGCTTCTTCCCTTTTCTTCAGTGCTTGCATTTCTGCCGACTGACAGCTCCCGTTCCAGTTTTTTAGTTGAAAACCGGGGCATACTGCAAGTAAAACTTTTCTTCTAGGCCTAGATAATGTGCAATGCGAGCACATAGACGTCGTAACGAAAAAGTGGGGCGGTGCACATCCTCTAGGAAGGCGTCGGTTTAGACTGTGCTCGTCACGTCACGCACCGCTTCTGCTTCATCTGCACGATGACTTGCCGAAAGTGTGATCCGAAGAGTGCTGGCGGATAATTCTTGGCTGAAAATCCGCTGATCCCGCTAGAGCCATGCACTTGCGGCTAATCGTGATCGATTCTCCGCGTACTAGATGGTGGCATGTTACGGGGTCATATGCACGTCGAGGCCGCGCGTGTCCTGCTGTCTCAAGCCGTGTCTCCCAGATGCACAATCTGGCCAAAATTCCCACTGAAAAATGCGTTTCTGAGATTGTTTCTCCAGGATAGGGAAGCCGTCTAACAAGGAGGGAGGCCCTGCTCTACCTAGTGCCCCACACCTTTTTCCTGCGTCGCTAAGCCTACTTTTCTACGATTTCCATTCGTCCGCAAAATTGCCTAGCAATAACGCTGAAACTGTTTCAACAAACGAAATCTTAGCATAGACTCCCTGTAACGGACGTTATTATTCAGTTTTTTTTTATAAAGTCATTTTTCCTTTATTCTAACTGCTGAAAAGTAGTAGATCACACTTCCTCAATTTGGAACAGACAGACACTACACGATTGCGGTTAAAATTCATCATGCATTGACACTTTTGACACTGACACTGACACTGACACTGACACAAGTCACACTTTTTGCCAGCTTTAACGACGTTCGAATGTCAATGTCCTCTTCAATGCAAAAATTACTGAAGTGTGTCCGTGGTGTGTTCAGCAATGAGGCAAAATATAAAGTCAAATGTGGAAAGAAAAATAACGAAACCACACTCGTGTAATCTACGGGGACATTTTCCGAGTCTACGAATGGAAGCTCCTTTGTGCAATTGTAGTTCCTGATCGGGACATTCGTTATGCCTTACCAAACCTACCTTTAAGCTGCCGAACGCTTTCACACCGGGGAGCAACTTCTGCACGAAGCTGATGCTCAAGAGAGAGCACTGTGAGGCGAAACGCTTTCTGGTCCCTCCCCACAGACTAGGATTTGCCAGGTCCTTATCGCAACTTTGCTTCGCGCAGTAGCGATAACGTGAATGAGGCTCTGCCGAGGTTTATTGCCAGTTGAAACATAACGTGTTCTCTGTGATTACGCAATTTGGCAGTGGCGTCGTAACTTTCCATTTTTTCCTCCGCTGTCGGTCACGTTCAGGGTGATCCCCTTGGCTAGGAAAACGCATTTTCAATACTTCTCTAAAAGTTGCCTAAATACTTAGAATCAGCGGATCCACTCTCACTATGGAACTTAAATATTTGTTAATCAAATGATGAGGAATCAGCCGACGTAATTCTGCAGTTCCCTTAAGATGAAAAGGAATATTTGGTTTACCAAAGTCGTTATTGGGATGTGTGGCATGTAGTCGTTTCCTTGTGCGCATACGCACCAATATCTAATGCTGTATACTCGAAACAGAAGAAAACCATTGCAGAAGAAGTAAATATTGAGAGCAGTTCCTGCAAGCCAGGGAAGAAATGAAGAAATTCCATTCCAAACACACTGTTTTCTAACCAACCTGAAAAAGTATGCCATCTCTTCAAAAGCAATCGAGAAATGCAACGCTGCAGAAAGGGTCGTTAGAATGACGGGACAGGGCGTTTAGAAATGGTTGTTTTTCAACGGAAGTAAGAAGAAAATTACGCAAGCATAAAAAAAATTATCTTTGAAGTCCAAATCCTAGGACAGCGTACTCAGTCCTGTCCTCAATGCCACTATCTTCATTACAGTACGGTATGTACTTTAAGGTTTATGAGGTTTGGTATTTATAGGGATTCTCGGACCGTGTGCACAAAATATGTAAATGCGTTTCGATAGGTCTTGTGCTCACCTCCGCTAACCTGGAGAGGAGTAGAGACGTCTTCTGGTCGGTTTATGTAGAAAAAGGGCCTGCGCTACACGGTTGTGAATTTTCATTTTTCCAAATCGACTTTCTCCAAAACGTTGAGGAGCCGAAGTAGAGTGTGAATGTTCATTACTCCTGGACGAAGTCGGTTCAAAGCCGGTTGGTGTGTTTAGGTTCATATGTAAATTGTGAGCTAATCATAAGATCAAGCCCATAGTGCAACCGCCTTTACTGGACCCTCTTATCGAAATGCGTATACATACCATTTTCACTTTAAACGACATTTTTAAAACCGTGGAGAGGTTGCGTCATGCATTCGTTCAACACATCGCAATGCCTATTGGCCTGATAGCGCGTAAATGGACCTGCGTCTAAATCTAGAAGCAGCAGAGACAGTGGAACAAAGGAACCAGTTTGATGCCTATTTAGACCAGCAAACTGGCTCTTCTGCTCCACTGTCTCTGCTGCCTAGCTGTGCTCGAATGTCTTATTCGAATAAGCATTCAAATGTTTTTCATTCGAATTTTTCGAATGTTTTCGAATTCGAATATTTAAAAATCGCGTTTTTCGAATGTGTTCGGATTCGAATCAGGAAAACCGCCTTTTCGAATATATTATATTTCGAATATTCGAAATTTGTGAGCATTCGAAACCATTCGAATATTCGAAAAAATTTCGAGAGCGGAACTATACTACATATTTAGGCTTGAAGATGGAGTAACCACGCTCATTAGGAGGGTATACTGCAAGTTTGGTAATCTTTGACGGATGGGATGGTTTGCCAGGGTGGCTTAACATGGACATGAATGGATATGCGTCTAAACCTAGCAATAATAGAAACAGCGAAACAGAATAACACGTCACCGTCCTACTGCGCAACTCTAGGCAAATATTTTTGCACTATAAATCAACCAAACATTGGATGATGATTAACTGCCCTACATAATCCCACATTTGACACAGTGAGCAATTCGTTGCATCTGAAATTCTGAGAATAATGCTTAAAATACTCCAGCTTCTCTGTTCTTCAAGCCACGACGTTGTAAGTTGTTAGTCAGTTGGTTTTTTTTTGTGCCAACTCGAAGTTTTTAAGTTGATCTTTATTCAGCACGGCCCGACGTTTCGACTTTTCGTCGTCTTCAGGGGTCTGAACGTTGTGCTTCAGTTTCTATTTGCGCTCTACTCCAACAAGCGCCTCATTACCCTAGCATTTCGGACCTACTCTACGAGCAGGGACCAAGTGGGAAAAACGAACTCACTAATAGGATCCACCGCAGTGGTTGATGTTCGCCCACCTTAACTAACCAGTAGAGGCGAATGGTGCATTCTGCACACCACTGTCTCCGAACGGTCCTTCTATGTATAGTTCACAATGAGACACAAACGGCAGAAATTCTTAAGGGATCGTTTAGTGTGCACGCGACGCGCGATGCGATGTTATGATAGGCTTCCATATCGATCGCGCGACGCGATGAATCGATATGGGCGCTTACCATCACATTGCGTCGCGCGTCGCGTGCACACTAAACGATCCCTTAAGACAGCCTGTATAGGTGAAATTTAAATAAAGATCTTCTAAAAATGTAGGTCTCTTTGTTTCCGTTGAAACATTTCTCTTTTGATTTTAGTTGCGTCTATTTTGGCCTGAAAATGTACGACTCAGAATGAAAGGAGTCCAATTAAAATGAAAGGCCTCCATTATAAGGTGAAACAGGTTGAACATTGCCGCATTGTGTAGCGCCGAGTTTTCGCCCCTACACCAAAGGAGCTGCATCTGTTCGTAGTCTCATTTGTTGGCTGCCCCAAGTGTTTTCGTGCATTTTCGAGATGCAGCTCGTAGTATGAAGAAGGGGTACGCAGCGCATTTGCGCGCACGACCTGCTTCGCATTAACCGGTCCCGGCGGAATCGATTATGATTGACGGTGACTGCAGACGAGTCACACAATCTGCATAGCTTCACGCGAAAAACGGCCATGAATCATTGTGCTATTTTGATTGCAGCACTTCGCATCCGGTCAGCCATGCAACAATGGCGAGATGATCGGTTTCGAGTCGCGCGAGTGCGTAGCCAAAGAGCCGAGCCTCTGCGAAGGACCGTTCTTCAGATACTGCACGCTTGCCTGTTAGCCGTTGTGTTCTTTCCCTCCAAGTGTTTTCCTTCTCTTCGCGCAATATCTTTGCCATCTGATTGGGTGAACGACTCTAACCAGGTGAGCAGCATCAATGACGGCGTATCCATTGTTATTTCCGATAATTTCGGTTCCTATGTGCAAGACATGTTTGTGTGCAATGACGATCGTGCTCGAATCAACTTCAAACTTTTGTATAACTTATGGGTGTATTCTGAACCGTTGATTTATATAAACTGTGGTATTTCATGTGTCGATAAGTGTTCTGTTCACACGATCCCGAATAGTTTCCGGTTGTCTACACATAATGTCCACGTTAGTTTTCGCCACTTGTATTGGAAGACACGATCACGAGAGTGCTGGGCCTGCATATGATTCATTCCTCGTGCAGTGTAATAGCAGTACGAGTCCCGGCGAAAGAAGTAATAGCATGCTGGATTGGTTTCGTAGTTTCACACGTGCATACTCACCACACTGGATTGCTACTGCTTGTTCCATCAAGAATTTTTGCCGTTTTCGCATGGCCTCTTCAGCTGCTTTTCTTTGCGAGAAGGATAAAGGGCGATCTTGATCAAATCCTGTGTGAGATGCGCCGTGCATTGTACCATTATGAGTATCGTGGTGGAGATATGAATGCTTGTCCTATATGTACAATTATTTGGAGTAGCCGATGAACAAATCAGCTTTTTATGCTTCTCAGAGGTGTCTGGCAACAGTTCGTCGACCTCGCAACGATTGAAGAGGCATGACTGACCGGAGCAGAACCTAAACTTTAAGCCTTGGTTCGGTATGCAGGTTGAATCCGCCCCCCAGGTTGCCCACTCTCTGTACTGATACGGGGTGAGGGTTTAGTTATGCAGTAGTACAATGAACAGATCAAATACACAAATACAATTCATCTGAGGTAGCCTTCAAATTATTTAGGCTTCAAGTCGTTTCATGGCAAAGGAGTAGCCTATTTTCGACTGTTGGCGATTGTTATCATTTTGTACAAAATGCGTTGGGAACGATTGGCAATTTGCATGCAGGATTTGGGTGAAATGGGCTAATGATGGAGCATAATGCAACTAATTTGGGCCGTTTAGGATTGCGTATTTAAGACTCAAAATGAAGGCGATGCCTGGAGGGATTTTCCTGCCGTGGAGGACCGCGCAAAGGATCTGGTAGGGGCAAAACCTAGACCATCTTCTATTAAGCTTCCAGGAGAATTTAGGATATCCAAAGATGTCGTGATGAAATACCTCAATGAACTGAAAAAAGATCTCAGTTGATGGGTACGCTATGAACTGACTTCTCGTCCGGCAATAAAAATCCATGTTGTTTCTTCTTTTTTTTAATTAGAGGATGATGAGCTTTATTTATCGCGGCTAATCTCACTTGAAAATCGAAAAATATCAACGTGTGAGCGCGTGGTAGCTCAGTCGGAGGACAGTTTCATTAACATAATCATTGCGAGCCAGCGCCGAAATTCAAGCTTTGATACTTTGGTTGTTTTCATCATCATCACCTTCTTCTTCATCGTTTGTACCGCTTCATCGCAGGCTTTCTTTCCAGGTGTTTTGATGCCACCCAATCCGATAATGCACTTGATTAGACGGCGCATCTGTGAACTTTACCTATCTCCGACCGTCCTGCGCAACCACCCCCCCCCCCCCACTCCTTACGATGGCCTCCGCTTTCTTCATCACTGCCAGTAGTCAGAACAGCACATCACTACCAGCTGGACGGTGGTTCTTGCAGATGTCTGACTTTGAGCGCCAGAACAGTAGAAAATTAAGTGCTGTGTTGCGATATCCTTTCTTTGCCCTTTTTGTTTGTCTCATTAGGGAATCGTGTGTGTTTGCGAAAATTGACGCTGATAATCAGACTTTCACTACCTCCGTTAGTATATGAATCAATTATCCCTACCTAGTTGCCCCAGATGTCCTCAGTCTGGACACGGGACATTTATCGCCTAGGCCTCGAGATCCTGCAGACTTCAGGTCTAGTTTGTTGTGCTCCTCATCAGCGCAGTTCTTCTCTTTTCAAGATCAACCAAATATGTGTAAAAGTGTATTCTGGTACCGAAAGTTGTGGTGAACATATTGAATTTAAGGAGAATCACGTGGCCTAATTCGTACATAGTTTTCGGCTCATTATTCCCGACATGCAGTGCAGTGAAGCAGAGCACTTCATCTCTAAAGGACTGCTTACACCACCTTTATCAAGTCTATATAAACACAAGCTATAGCTGACTACGTAAAGAGGATGGCGTTGCCACATGCTCGCCTTCATCACGTTTCCATACGGACGCCAGAACCTCCGGGTGACCGACGGATGTCACCTCTTGCTACGATTACTCTGTTTCTCATCGCTAATATCCTCTTCGCCGAAGCAGTCGAAAAGAGAGGTTGTCGTAACATCCTAGAGGCTCCAGCAAGAGCTATCTATCCTCCTGCTTCCTCTTCATCCGCTGCTTCATGAGTGCGACTTGTGATCTAGGAGGACTTTAAATATTTACCGGATGCTGGCATACCCTCTTCGAATTACCCTCTTGAAGAGCGTCGAAATCTGCGGTGCCCAAGCAGGCCGCGTCTTGCATTGTCTGAAGCAAATGACACAATTTTCACGTCCAATTCGCACTTTTCAAATCAAAGCGCACTCTTTATGCTTGAGCCTAAGACTTTTGAAATCAAAGCAAACTCTTCCAAATCGAAATGACCTTTAGCCAGGTTAAACAACAGACTTACTAGGATAGTTGGAATGATTTTTTATTCAAGAAAAATTTGGTGAAATTTTCTTTGAATTTTTTTGGTTCGGCTGCCCCAACAAGTGCAACATTTTTGTAAATTTTTTATTTTTGAAAAAAATAATAAATTAAATTTTTTAAAGCGCGTCAAGGCAGCAATCAAGTAGAGCAAGACTGCATTGCGCCATGCACTCGAAAAGCAAGTCGCAATGTTTATTTGATTGATAGCGCAAATACTGCTTACATGCAGCGAAAAAGTTAGGAGATGTGTGTTTTTGCAATTGTTTATGTTGCACCGTTTGCAGGTATAAAACTGCATGCAAACAGAAATTTTGTTATCAATCGAATAAAAGTCGCCACGTTTCGGACAGGGGCATGGCGCAATCTCTGTTTTGGCAATATAATATGGCCGCCATCCTGCTCTTCAATACAAGTATTACATCATCGGTTTTCCTCAAAAAATAATTAAAATTTCAAACTAAGTGTTGTCTTATTGGGAAGTAAATTAAAACTAGAAAGGAAGTTTTACTAAATTTTTCCTTGAACGAAAAATTATTTGAACATTACATTTTGGGAGAGACTCTAGTTTAATGTAGAAGAAGCCCTTCACGATTTGGAAGAGTTCGCATTGATTTCAAAAGTCTTGCAATTAGACTAGCCTAGAAGAGTGTCCAATTTGACGTCAAAAGTGTCCAATTCGACGTAAAAATGGTATTTATTTATTTATTTATTTATTTATTTATTAAATAATCGAAATTTTTCGAGGGAAAATATTAAGTTAAGTTTCGTTTTAAAGCGCAACAAAGCAGCAATCATGCAACGCATTAAAAGACGAGATCGCGCCGTGCACTCGAAGAAATAGGTCGCGACTTATTTGATTAAGTGAAAACGTTTAAATGAAGAACCAAAGTATTTTATGCGTTTTCTTTTCTTTTTTCCTTTTGTTTATCGTTTACAAGAGTGATGCTCCATGCACGCAGAAATTTTGCTATCAATCGATAAAAATCGCGACGTCTTGGACGAGCTCATAGCGCCCTCTCTTCTTTTTGACATTAAAAATTGACCGTCTTTTTGCTCTTAAAAAAGTTTTAAACCATTATTTTTCCTTTAAAAATAAGAATTTTCCAAAATTTCAAACAATGTGTCAGAAATTGGGCAGGTGGATTAAAACTTCAAAGAAATCCTACTAATTATTGTAATTTATGGAAAGTTTCTATTTAAAGTAGAAGAAGCTCATTTCGCAAGAGTCCACTTTGATTTCAAAAGTCATAAGCTAGCTCACAATAATGTCCAATTTGACGTGAAAAGTGTCCAATTTGATTCGAAAAGCGTCCCACTTGATTCGAAAAGCGTCCAATTCGACGTGAAAATGGTATCTACCACTATATAATTGAGTTAGCGGTCGATGACTTTTAAGTGATCTAACTTAAGTGAGATACGCCGCATCATCCACAGCGAGGGCGGTCGAGTGATCTAACCTGAGTGAGATACGCCTCATCATCTACAGCCACTGAACGTGGGATGTTGCTGCAGCAGGGAAAGGGCAGCCCTTTACTGCTTAGCACAACAGCACCTATGCGCGTTTCTGAGCGTCTAGATTCAGAAGCCGTGCCACCGACTTCGTACTATTAGCATGAGAAGATCACTAAAGGAGTAAGAGTAGGAGGGGGACTTCGAGGGTGGAGAACCGACAGCGATCAGGAGGGAGCGACCTGCAGGAGGCATAGAGTGGGGGGGGGGGGGGGGGGTCGACAGGAGAAACAATGAAGCAGGCCAGGGGGTGGCACCAAGAAGGGTTTAGGCAATAAAGAGGGACCAGAAGGGAGTTACCAATCAGGGGGGGGGGGGACAGTAAGGAGGATCAGCAAGGGGATCCATTACCAGTAAGAGAGACCGGGCTTAGAAGATGTAACACCGATGTCGCGTAATGGGCTTTCGCTCGCCGTCATCGTACCGTGAGCGTGGGAGGACTACCTAATTGGGTAGAGTAATAAGGAGGATCCCGAGGGAGGGGGAGAACTCTACCTGGAAAAAGGAACCTGGAGTCGGGACCAAGACGGGAAACCAACAAGAAGGGAGCCGTAAGGGAATTCGTACGGAGCACAAGGGATCTGCCATATGCATAGCCTCTTCATGCTCGACACAGCGGCGACTGTGCGCGCTTCTGAGCTTCTGGATCCAGAAGACGGGCCCCAACGTCGCGCAACAAGCGTTCTGATTCTGATACGTGTCATCGACGTCTGCCGTGAGCATGGAGGACCACTAAGGGGTGGTGGAGAACGGCAGTAATGTAGACCTCTAGGGTGGACCAGGAGAGCGACTATGAAGGAAAGGAACAACCAGGAGGAGGGACCAGGATGGGGAAACCAGCAAGAAGAGGCCACTAGGGGTCAATAGTGAGAACAAAAAAGTGGGCCAGGAGTTGGGACCAGGAAGGTGGGGACTAAAGAGGGGGAGGGAAGACCAGTAAAGGCGGACCAACAAATAGATCCAGTAAGAAGAAACGAGTAAGGGGGAACCTGGCTTCGGAAGACATGTCAACAATATCTGGAAACCCTAGCTGTTCAGCATGAGGACGGTTGCGGAGGAGCAGCCTGAGTGACAGAAATACTGCGCAGCACAAACCAATGACGTTAATGGCCGGCCCGGAGAGAATGTCTATGGTGAAGGTACCGAAGTGGTGAACGGTTTGTTGACGACAAAGTACGCACCAGGTCCTAGATGTTAGCGAATTTTAAGTTTCACAAAAGCTACCTTCCATAGGTCAATGATGTTGCAAAGTCGCGCGAAGCGCGCAAGTGCGAGACACGCCGTTAGGCGTGACGGACTACTTGTATGATTTATAAATGTCATCCTTCTGAGCGCCTTCTACTTAAGCTGATCACGTCTGTGCCCAGCATCACTCGTTGGTTTTTTAGAGGAAATTCGAAAAAGCAGTGGAGAATGTGACGATGTTATCGCTGATCAAGAATGGACCGAGCAATTCGAAATTTAGGAAGCAAATCGACACAGCAGATTGACTCCACAAAGCCTCCGTTCAGTCTGTTCAAGTAAACCTAAACTAGTTTTTGAACGGTCTATTCATCCCAATAGCGATAAGTCGACATGTGCGGCACTGTCCCAGCCTAGTTCCACATAGTAGGCTTGCGAGTTGATCCGTTGCGAATGTTTCTGCCGGCACCGAACTGCAACATGACGCGTCTTAAGGCCTCAATCTGGATTTTTTGTTGGATTGTGAGTCAGGTCGCACTCAGAAGCGACACCGAGCTCTAGCGATTCGTAGTGACATTGTTTTTGAGTTGACACCACATGTAGGCGATGTGGCCCACAGAACCATCCGACTGCTGGCTTTGAATCATTCACGTCGTTGTTGAGTTTGAAATAGCAGCGCCCAGACGCACTTTGTGGTGCCCATTCCTGGCAGGTCCTGTACTTTTTAGACGGGTATAGTCATTCCAGCGAACAAGTAGGCCTCACAGTTCCTGACCAAAAAAATTGGTAATTTGATTGAGCCTTGGAGTGCACATCAAATATCCCAGGTTTCGACGTTTAGATTAAGTGGTCGCAGCTTTGGTCAAATTTAGCGATAGCAATGATTGTAAAGAATACATATATTAAATACGTATTTAATCATCGAGGAATGGATATTCCTGGTACGTACATTTCGTTCCTTATAGAAATGATTTGTCAGTAGCCGCTTTCAGTCTCTTCCTGATCATCGCAACAATTTCTTACCTTCTTTAGAAACCCCTTCGAAAATGTGCAAACGCTGCGATGAAGAACGCTCAGAACAAGGCAGAGCTGCTGCGCACATATCGTGTTATTTTTATATAGTCAATCTCGGAACATTCTAAACTATGAAAGATCCTGAAACGGATCATGATGGTTAAGGATGGTTGTTTTTTACCCAGTTTTCCGCGCAAAACACTTTTTGTACTGCTGGATATGGCTGTTGTTACTACGTATTGTTGATGTTTTGGAGAGATCATTCGTTAAGTTGAAAAATAGAAGTCCAGCCTTATGAACATGTATGACCCACTACAACGTCGTCATTGCAAGAGGTGTTGGAAGAGGACGTGGTTACTTAGTGAGGTCTTCTATCTTTTCTTAACATGAGATGGTGGATATGAGTACAGAGCATGTGGAGCGCAGTCGGAGGAGATGCCGGCTGTTGTGTGCACTCGATATCAGGTTCTTGGTTCGGGTTCTCCGCCCAGACCAGCCAATCCTTCCATCCTTCCGGGATCGGCTAATTGGTAATGTACCTGAGCGCTGACTTGTTCGTCGGTTGGCCACCGCAAGTCGTTGGCCAAATACGCAATCAAATCGCACCCATGACATTCCTGGAAGCAGACTACAGATTTTTTCTAGGCTTAATTTCATTTCCGAATCCTCTACCTTCAATAGTTAAAGTTTCACGTCTATCGATCATAATCCGTTCTTAAATCAAATCTATGCTTCAACTGTAAAATATCGGATCTTTAATCTAGCGTTGACTTATTGCTTCCAAGATTGAAGCTGTATGTGACGAAGAGTCATCCCCTCAAATTGCTTTGAAGTTCTGAAATTTGAGACGCTTTAAACATTTTACCAACACTTTCCCAACACCTGTGCACTATACACATTCTTATTCCGTTACAATCGAATGCAAAACACATCACATAGTTGGTAGTTCAAGAAGATCTTTATCCTATACCAGACGTTTAGCGACCTAGCTGTCGCAAAACGTCTGGTGGGGGAGGGGAGGGGGTGGCTCACCCCCAAGCGAGAACACAACACTCAGACAGTCTTCTTTTCTTCTTTAGGTCTTCTTACTTCCATTATAGTAAAAACTGGTTTCAGTATACGGAAATGTATAGAATAGTATGGTGGAATATACTATTGGAAGAAGTAAAATCTTCAAAACTGCTCTTATGAAGACTATCCACTCTCGTTCGCCCGAACGCCATCTATTCTCCGAAGTACCCGTTCTCTACGTGGCCTGAAACAGATCGTGAGAGTCCTAGTGCGAAGCATTTAATCTGAAGAAACACCAATAAAATCAACCGGTACTGATCTGCCGGCCGATATTGTTTACTGTCCGATAGCAATAATACTCTATAATACTCTATTCCTGCAGTCATTCTTCCTACCTCCGTCCTTATCCATATGTTGGCAGAGAAAGGGAGTGAAAGTCAAGCACGCGCATACCCGTTGTAGGACGCCTTTAAAAGATCCTTTTGAAAATCCAATGCATTCTGCGCAAAGTCTGATCTGATGCACGTCTTTTGGATAAGGACTCACGTTGTACGATGTCTATGTCACGTCTTCTGGATCTGTAGGCATGCTCCATAACGTCGGTGACACATTGGCTCAGTCCCGACGCACGTGCTACGAAGTAGCTACGACGTAGCTACGACGACCATGACACGCCGTGTGCACCCCAACACACGCTGGGCGACACTGTGAGAAAATACTGGTTCGCCTTTACCGGCCATCTTACTGGCTCCCTTCAATGGTCCCCACCCCTTTACTGCTCCCCTTCACTGGTTCCTCTTACTCTCCTGAACTTCCGCGCACGTTGGACGACGTATGCGGCTCGTCTTCTGAATACTGGTGCTCCGCACTTGATCCTATCCATCATACCCTGACGCATTGTTCGCTCAATATATCGTAAACTGGTGTGATCCGCTGCCGAGGTTCTAAATCCGCCAATAATCGTCCATGATTAAGCTCAAAGAAACATCGGCTGGCATACGCTGCCCTGTCGAAAGCATCCCTCGTGATTGACAGCGTGCCCGAAGGAATGTTTGGCAAGGGTTCGGCGCACATAGTGGCGTGCCCAACACTTGCTCTCTTCGTTGACTCATAAGCCTTCTGTAGATATTCTTTGATGAAAAATAGGAGTACCAGGTGCTTGGGACGGCGACTTGCCGCTTATCCTTCCCACGGCTCTCACGTTGTCCAGTTTTACCAAGTTTTTTAAACTGTATGAAACAGTCAACCAGATCCCCGCTCGCGAAGCTCTGGAACTCTGTCATCTTGAAACTGTCCGTCGCTGTTGGTAAGCGCTTGTACAGCTACTCAGCTCGATGGGTTTTTCATCCATTCATTGCTAACGCCGCATCGGTTGCAAATCCTTTTGTGCAACTCGTTTGGGCCGTTTCCGTGTAGGCGCACAAACTTCTGTTCAGACTATCAACTACTCAGTTACCTACTGGTAGATAATCTGTCTTAGTTCTTCATATGTTCTTAAAAGATGGGTTCTTATCCATGTGACGGTAGAATACAGCGTATCGCAGACATTGGGACGTATAACTAATACCAATGTCCGAGACCGGCCGAACGAGGAACACTTTGAGACCGATTTCTTTCAATTTCAACTACAGAATTCTGAACGCCTTTCTCGATCAGCGTGCCTGATGTATCGCTGCTTCGCGGTGGTGGCAATCGTTAATGTAGGGTCCCTTCCTTTGACTGCGTTTATTCAGAGCACTTGTGCTAGCCTCCGAAACTTTCGTTAAATACGAGGTAGCGGCGAGAACGAACGGATGAGAGCGAGAGGATGAGAGCGACCCTGTTTTGCAGACGGATACCCGTATCCCGAACAATAAGCGCAGCATTAATCATAGGAGTCGTCATGAGAGAAGAATTCACGGCTTTTCATGCAAAAACAATAACACTGTCCGCAGCGAACGTGCAGCTATTGTATGAGTCCTGTCTGGCTTAGGATTCAGCCTTTTTGTTCGAATTTTGCGACGAACTCTCGTAACGTTGTTCTCTCGAAGATGTAGTAGCTTAGAATGGCAACCACAGTTACGATCGCTGAGGAAGTTAAGCTGAAATGCAATTTCAGAATGAAAGCGCTGCAAAAATCACAAAAGTAGCGTCCTATTCATCAAGGCCGTCCACATATATCAACATCTTTGCCAACAATAATGGCAGATGAATGAATGTTAATGCTCATGTCATATTCGACACTTCTCAGCGTCGTGCTAGTGGGTTATCAAGATTCTATGAGATGAGTATTCGCGGATACAGTTCGAGGTACAAAACCAACACTAACTGAATTAGCGTTTTAGGTTGTTTTTAGCTTTCTCATTCGTGATAACTTGTCTATTTCGGACACCGCATTACACTAATTAAATTATGAGCATGCACCGGTGTGAAGCACTATTCTATATTATGACGTAATTCTATCGAAATGTGTTAAGTTGATCGGAAAGCTTTGATGGGGTTTTCCCCAAAAGTCCAGAATTTCCGACTTTCGGTTGGCACCCGTGATCTACCATTTGGCGGTCGTAGAACATTCTCGAAGCTTCTCTGCAAAAGGAATATAAGCGCGCGTTCTCCTCCTTGGGTTTTAGTGCAACGTCAATTTGACAAAAGCATCTTCGAGCGATCGTCTTCTACGGGTGGCGCCGCGGCCCTGGAGCGATGGAAGCAGTCAGCAACATCAACGGCTTATTGGGGGAGGACACCACTACCATGAACACTGTCTGCCGCAGATTCGCTGGGTTCGCAAAAGGAGACCCGGGCTTCAGAGACAAACCTCGGCGGGAGGCCCCCAAGTAATGGAAGCGCCGTTCCCGACGCTGAGGATGCGCAGACTGCCACCTGCCACCCCAAGTCTTGCGACGAGACTAGGATGTACCCAACCGACAGTCGTCAGCCGTTCCAAGATCTCGGCTACCGAAAAGTGCTGACTCGATTGATCCCACATGCCTTGACCGATAGCATGTCGCGGTTCACCCGTATATCCATCTCCCAGTCTCTCCTTCGCTCTCCTCGCGTCGATTTTCTGGAAGATCTGGCTACCATAAATGAGAGTTGCGTTCTCTACGACTCCAACACACACCATGCCGTTTCGAACGTGCACTTCAAGAAGGTTCTTCCATGTTTCTTCTGGGACTCGAAGGGAATGCTGTACTACTAGCCGCTCCCGCAAGGGTCACCGTTGTCGTTTACGGTCTTTGCTCCAGAAGTTCTCTGAAGCTGTTAAGGGAAAGCGGCTGAGGCTTCCTTCAGTGTGCCTTCTTCACAAAACCAGTCCACGTAGCTAAAGCAGCCGACCGAAAATTAGAGGTTGGAGGGGAGACCGTACCCTACCGGCCGTACTCTCATGACAGAGTCCCTCAGATTACCACTTGTTCGGCTCCCTAAAGCCTTTCTACGGTAAGTTTCACAAAGTTTAAAGAATTAGGTCGGGCGGTGGCCGGCTTCTTCGACTCCCGATTTCCCCACTTCTGGGAAAAGTGGATAGCTGACCTGCCCAATAGGTGGACCACTGTGGTGACTAACAATGGTGATTATATTGTTGTTTTACTTGCATCTTATGCTGAGTAAAGAAACCAAGAAGAAAACAATGAAAACCCTATAAAGAGCGATCAACCTAATATTTGCATGAGTGATGTTCACAAAGATGAAAGTATTCACTTTTGGATGCGCCTTTGGGCTTATTGGACTGCAACGAAGGCCTCTTCAGTTTTTGAGGCCAGATGTCGCACATTAAGACAAGATCTGATCTTAGGGCTACATCGTTCACGTCTAGAGCGGCTTTTGCCTATTGCGCGTTGGGGATCGGTGTCCTAGCCTCCTCATGCTTTCTCCAAACGTTCAAGCGTAGCGGCCAAACGGAAGCTGCTTGTCGTATTAGAGTGGTGCATTTGTGTTTCATGCTATCACAAGTGCTCCGTCACGTCACGCCGCGCACTTGGGCGCAGTATCACTAAGCTAAGGACAGTCACGGCAAGCTAGCTGCTATACGTATGCAGGATTCTTCCCTCCCTAGCAGTACAAAGGCAATATTTGACAAACCTATCATGTCCCACCTTGCTCTACCCTCCCTGCGTAGTTTTGCGATTTGCGAAGTCATCCAGACGTTCATCCTAGCGCCATGCTGACTGCAGGTACCTTCACTCCTCATCCTCAAGCGGTCAACTTCACGAAGTCGACATTTTCGATAGGTCCTGAGCGTCTGGTCGTTTTAGTTCAGACGATGAAAGTCTTTTTGTCGGAACGGAGGATTCCCTCCGCTCCTACGTAATACTATGTTGAACAGAATTTTTTCCACGCGGGACCGCTACCAGAAGTGACGAATTGCTTAACCGTTATTGACATGCAAAGAAAGGAACGTCACTTTCAAGCTACAATCAATAATGGCCTTCCGACCGAAACCTCCCACCTGCTGCGAAGGCCTTCCATCGACGATAATAATCACTTAATTCCCACCATGATCGGTTAAGTACGAGAGAAAATCGATGATAGCGATCGATATTGTCTTCTCCCTGCTGTGAAGGCCTTCCGTCAACGATCATTTAAATCCCCAGGCACGATGGGCGACGTGTTCGGCACGTCTTCTAAATTCCGAATCACGTTGGACGTCTTCTGCACGTCTTGTGAATCCCCAGATACATGTAAGACGTCTGAATATTCTCCGCTATTTTCGGCTACTTTCCGCTATTTTATGACTAGTTTCCCCCGATTTCTCCCTATTTTATGGCTAATTTCTTTATAGCGCCGATCGATACCTCTTTGCACTTTATTATATAGTGAGGGGATGATGACGTTGTGTTTTTTTCTGTTTTGTAGTTTTTGTGATTTCTCTCGAGCGTGCGTCTTAAACACACGTATCCAAATAAATGAAATAAATATATCCAAGGATCAGTCACTCGGCTCAATATGCATTTTTTCGTTAAAATTGAAACTATTTTATACACCTCTTTTGGATTAGGAAGAATTTAGAGATTATTATCTTAAATACGATAGCTTCCGCCACTTGAAAATGTAGGAGGCCATGTGGTTCTGCAAACATTGCTTCACCAATTAACGCTTTCAGATGTCTAAAAGGGGCAGTTAGATTAAGGATGCGGATAGAGGTGGTTACGCAGGAAGTACTGAATCACTGCCATCAACGGGCGCTCAATAGCTCCAGTTTCGCCTGAATTGATTTATATCTGGCGTGATACATTATTGTGAGATAGTGATCTGAGTTCGTTCGAAAGTGATTTAAATAAGTTAAATAAATAGCCTATGTCTCACCTCTATATAGTTGGAGAAAACAACCTTCAAAGAGATCCGGTAGTTAACCAGAAAGGTAGCTAATCACTCTTCAGAACGGTCGCACTTGGTCTGAGGTGCACGATCTCTGTTAAAAATTGCAATTCAACGAAAGGCTGTCTCCACATGACCAGTCCTGAGAAATGGACCTTCACTAATCATGCGTTGTGACTGCCGTTTATGGTTGCCGCAGCGTGGCCTAGTCGGGAATTTCGTTGTTCCCTGATTTCCGGGCTCCACCACCTTCAACCGGCGGTGGTGTCTATTTCATGTCGCACATTGCCTTCTACACTGAATCAGATCACTGCCTCACCATGTTTCGAAGTCCTCCAAGAATGTGTTTCTGAGAAGTCTCTTCAACTGGGCTCTACAGAACCTAATCAGTATGAGTGTTGGTTCTCCATGATCGACTGTGTCGTGACGTTGATGTCAACTGTGCCGGTTTAAGGCTGCCTGTTTGCGTTCCCCTTCTAACAACGATGGAAGCGGTTTGACCGATATGGTGCAATTTGGATTCAGATGAAACTGTCCACCCAAGCACTGCAGTGAATGACATAGTTACTCGACTGAATCAAGCGGGGGGGGGGGGGGGCATGTGTACACACATCAACACTATGCTGTGCTCTGGAGCCTTGAGGTTATGTCTCAACCGAGCCACGAGTTGAAAAGATGAATAAATTCCTATTAAATGATGTCCGATAACTTCTCCGGTTGAAAAGCCCTGACTGTGAAAGCCTCAGAATTTCTCCAAAATAGACCTCATATATGTGTGACCTTTGTGACTGATCAAGTAGACGCTTCAGGAAACGTTTCGTGTGCAGTAAGTCGCAAAACAATCCTTGAGACTATGGCTTTGCTTAGTTCCAATTTTCTTGATTTTTAGTACAATGTGGAGCATTGTTTTAATACTTTCGTTTACTGGCTTTCAGTTAACAGAATCGAGCTGTAAGTCGTTTCGATGTTTAGTGATTTTCCTTTCCTTGAATACAGTGCGCTCAATTAAAATAATTATGTGTGAACCAGAATTTATGTAATCACGTTAGCCGAACCGGTTTTCCGCTTTGATCCACCTTCCAATGTAAGAAGGTCGAGTCCTTTACTGCGTATTTGAATCAAAATGACCTAAACTTTGTGCGCTGGGGTTGTCTGGGGGTGCGGATCACGAGTCTGGTATCCTTTTTGACTTATTTTACATGGAAGTCAAATTTGAGAGCTCTCTCTCTCTTCAAAGAGCTCGAAAACCTTAAATGGGAGTTGTTACCAAGCGTTTGTTCAAAAAATTGATAGATATAGGGAAGAGAGGTTCCACTGACAATAAAGGATAAAGGATAAAGGAGGCGTTACTCAATCCCTTCTGGGATGTGCCAGCGCATTCTACTTCTGTCGTGGAGGCGACATGAATGCGTATTTGGCCATACAATGACTTGCGGTGGCCAGCCGATGAACAAGTCAGCGCATTGTCCTTTCCAGACACGTCTGGTACCATTTCACCGACCCCGGAGGGATGGAAGGCTTGGTTGGCCTGGGCGGGAAATCCGAACCAGGATCCTGGTATCGGGTGCGCGCGACCGTCGACGCCTCCTCCGCTACACACGCCCCCATTGACGATACATTGCAAAATGTAGGAAGCACAGCACCACCGGGAATACATCTCGTGAGAGCATTACTGCGAAGCGGGAACGCTACCACTGCGCCACTGTCGCAGCTGGTAGCCAACCACCATTAAGTCGACAACGCGGAAAGCGATAGGGCAAAACTCGCTCAGGAGATCCACGTAGCAAATTTGGTGTACATGTTTGTAATCAGCACTTCAAGCTCTTTCACTTGGCTTAGATATCTGTTCGAGGCTCCTTTGAACGGTTAAGTGCGGATGTGAATATACGACTCTCGCGCACTTACAGCGAACTTACCTACCTGGTTGTGAAGAAAAGTTACGCACCATATTGTTTTCTCATTTACCATGTTCAGCCAAGGGACCTCAGCCAAGAACGTGCACAGAGTCGCAAGTCAAAGCATTATTTCTGGCAAAAATTATGTGAAGAAGGCATGTTGCTCGTCAACGAATTTAAGCGGTTAATAATAGTTGGGAAAACACCTGACAACCAAAGATTGGAGAAGATGGTAACCTTTTCTCGATAAAGACTTCAAATAACGCCTTCTTCCACAGAGGAGGCAGCTTTGTCTCCAGTGAAGCGGCAGTGAGGCTATCTTCAACGCATCGAAATCTGTAGAAGATCATTGGAACACGCTACTGTTTTCCGCTTTATGTTGCATGTATTGTTTAATTAGATGTGGTTGAGAATTTCTTGAAGTTTGTGAGGAGATGAGTAGGTCCTAATATTCCTCATATTCAGTTGCTTTCGCTTTTAATGTTTATATTGAGCATTGGTTTTGAAGAAAATATTGCGCTATGAACAATAGGAGGGCACCAAATAACCGCTCCTATTGAGGTATGTAAATAATATACAAATCCGCCTAGAAATTTTGCAAACGAGGAGGGCTCACAAGTTTATATAAATTTCACGTCGAATTGGGCACTTTTCAAATCAAATTAAACACTCCTCACGTCAAATTGAACGCTTTTCGCGTCAAATTGGACACTCTTCTAAGCTAGCCTAAAGCTGTGCGAATTCTTTCAAATCGAAGTGAGCTTCTCCTACATTAAACTATAGACTGTCCAAAATGGAAAAAATAATTTTTTGTTCCAGAAAAATGTTAGTGTGGTTTCTTTGAAGTTTTAATTCATCTACCCAATAAGTGATCATGTTGTTTGAAATTTATAAAACTTATAAAATTTTTATTTTTTAGGGAAAAATATTAGGTTTAAGTTTGTTTTGAAGAGTAGAAAGGCGACCATATTGTATTGTCAAAACAGAGAATGCGCCAAGCCTCTGTCCAAGACATCGTGATTTTTATTCGATTGATAGCATAATTTCTGTTTCCATGAAGTTCCACACCTGTAAACGATGAACAAACACAATTTTAAAGAACACATCTCCATTCTTATGCTTTATTTAAACAGCATTTACAGTACCAATCAAATAAAAATCACGACGTGCTTTTCGAGTACATGGCGCGACCTGGCCTTTTAATGCGCTGAATAATTTTAGCTTATTTGCGTTTCTAAACAAAATTTAATTTGCTTTTTTCTTAACAATTAAAGCTTCTATAAATTCCTACACTTATTCAAGCAGCTTAACTAAAGATATTCTAAGTTATACCAAATTTTCCTTGAACAAAAAAAATATTCTGGCTATCTTGAAAAGGCTGTAGTTTAACCTGTAAGAAGCTCGTTTCGATTTGGAAGATTGTTTATTTGGTTTGTTGGTGCTTATCCATTATGGTTGTCCTCTATTAATGCAAATTCTCTGGGACATTTCAAACAGATTTTTCTTTTTCTTTTTCTTCTTCTTCAAATACTTGAATAATTTTGGCTTCCTGTGAAATTGTGAATATTCGAACGGTTTCGAATACCGAAAATTTTCGAGCATTCGAAATCGAATATATTCGAAAACGTTGTTTTCTTAATGTTCGAATTCGAATACATTCGAAAAACGCAATTTTCTGAATATTCGAATTCGAATACATTCGAAAAGACGCGATTTTTTGAACACTCGAATTCGAATACATTCGAAAAACGAAATTTTTCGAATATTCGAATGCGAATATTCGAAAAAATCAGGCTGCCTGATAGCCATGATGGACGACAGCCAAGAACGAAAAGTGGAAGCAATACATAACGGATCCCTTCCTAGTTAAGCACGAGGTTTTTATCGACAGGCCTCTCATAAACCCCCTTGTACATACATTGTAAAAATGCTGTGGAGAGCTTACACATGGTGGGATCTAAGGGCTCATCTAAGGGTCTAATTCTGTTGTTTAGTGAAATACGAATTTTTTCCAAAGGAGTACCTGTTACCTGTCCAAAGGTCTCATTTCTTTCTGGTGATTCACCCAAGTAAGTGGTAGAAACAAATGTTTCTTACTTGAGATGAACTCGTGAATGAAGAACGATTCTCCAGCCAGTATACTCACTATCGATTAAACAGTAAACTTAACACAATTCGATCGATAAATAACAGCCAGTCGATCTACACCGCCTCCCTTTTGTGAAGTCTGGCATACGGCCGACATATCCACGCGACTCCCACTTCCAATGGCCAACTCAGAGTAAAGTCAATAAAATCGGTCGATAACAGCCGGTCGAAAAAAACAACGCTATGCACTGTGCCACTGTAAAAGAAGAAAAAACAATAACTTCGGTTTTGAGCGGGCTGGTGCGCACTGCACACCTGCAAGGTATCTTAATGTGAGTTGGATTGGCTAGACCCCGGAGTTCCGTCACATGCCTAGGTCAGTGCTCACAGAAACCGTGTTTATGTGAGTGTTCCATGAGCATGTGCAATCCCGCAGCGGGCACTAGCCCGCTAAGTACCATAACATCTTTCTTCTCCATATGACTTGGACAAAAATGTGCCTTTATTATAGTTTCACGTTACTGTACGTTTATGTGTGTATGGAAGCACAGCAGGAGATGCAGGCTGTCGCACCCCAAACAAAGGCTATTGCTTTGTGTTCCGCCCAGGCCAAGCAAGTCTTACTGAACTGCTACCAGGTTTTCTTTTGAAGGATAAAGCAGTGTCTTATTCATCTGCTCGCCAGTGCAAGTCATCGTTTAGGCCAAACACGCATTCAAATTGCCTCCACGACATCCGTAGACGTAGAATGGGAGGGGGGCGTCCGTATCGGCTGGTTGTAGGCGCCGCCGCGCGCGCGACGGGTGCCACAGCGTGAGCAAAGACGGCGAGCGGGGGGATAACGCCGCAGGTATGGCCACCTGGGCGCGCGGCCGCGGCGCCCACGACCAGCCGATACGAACGCTACGCACCCACGTAGAATGCGTGCCGAATCTCAAAAACTACCGAACGACGAAGAAGTTCCCCGTATATTAGGTTGTCCGGAATGTTTTCAGCGCTTTGTGTTACTATTTTTCCTTCCTCTATTATTAAGTAGTTTTCCATGTACTTAGTGTGCATGCAATAAATAATAATAATAATAAAGTAAAAATTCAACTCCCGTTGCAAATTAATGCTCTCTGTACAGAATTTTTCGCTCTATCCTTCCTCGGCCTCTTTGCACAGGCGCAGTAACGACCAGAAACGACGAGGCGCTATCGTAACAGAGATTTGATTCACAGAAAGAACAGTTTTGGAGATCTTAATTACCGGAAAAAACTAACCTTTTTAGAATACGACGTTACACAACTTTTCGTTGGGCATGCGAATGATTTTTTTCGAATACTCGAATAATTTTCGCTTCCTGGGAAATTTCGAATATTCGAACAGTTTCGAATACCGAAAATTTTCGAGCATTCGAAACCGAATATACTCGAAAAGCACAACTTTTTTTTGAATATTCGATTTCGAGTACATTCGAAAAACGCGACTCTTTGAATACTCGAATTCGATTATATTTTAAAAACGCGATTTTTTACATTCGAATTCTACATTCGAAATATGCGATTTTTCGAATATTCGAATTCGAATGTTCAAATTTGAATGAAAATCATTCGAATACCTATTCGAATAGGTCATTCGAGCATAAGTATAGTTGCTGGCACGAATGATCCATTAACGTACAACTGCGGAATGAACGATATGTGAAGCTTTGTTGGACCTTTTCAATTTCTGTTATCAATTCACTTTTTGTGGCGACCAAACTGGTGAACAGAATCCTAATAGTTGTCTAACGTACAGATTAGAAAGCTCAAAAGGTATGGAACGTCTCTTATTTTGAATGCTCTTAAAATAAAGATTGAGGATCGAGATGTTTTTGTTGTAGTTTCGTGAATATAATTGTCGAAATTGAAACCACTCTCGTAAACAATTCCTAGGTCACGTATCTGATGGGTGTAATTTAACGTAGCCTCTGACAACGAAAACGAAGTGTGCGGATAAGGTCGTCCTAGTCTTCTTGATAGCACTTTTTTCAACTGAAATATCTAATGACCATGAGGTTCAGCACTTTTCAACAGCATTTATTTCTTCTTGAAGTTTTCGGCAATCATTAACCGTAAATATCTGGTGTCGCCCGCATAAATGCTGCAAAAACATTCAGATGGTAATGTGAGAGGTACGTCATTGATAAAAATAAGGAACATGAGAGGACCCAAACATGTTCCTTGAGGAACTCCACTAGGAAGGGGGAAGCGCTGTTCTTAACTGCTACGGATTGAAAACGTTCACTGAGAAAAGATATTTGATCTCTTAATTTCAATCAGTGTTCTCTTATTGGGGCAGGTGAATCAGAAAAAAACTCGAATGAGTTATGCTAGATTTTCCTCCAACAAAAATTATTCTAACCGTCTTGGAAGGCTCCTATTTTAATTCGGAAGCATTTTTTTGATTTGGAAAATGTTCAGTTTGATTTCGAAAGTGTCAAGGTTGCTAAAAGTGTCCAATTTGATGTGAAAATGGCATATGTATACGCTTGTGTCTACACCAGTTTGTATTTGGACAAAATTTTCCGCTTATAAGTCTGTGTATGTATGTGCGTATGTAACTATGTGTACGTACGTACGTACGTACGTACGTATGTATGTATGTATGTATGTATGGAGTTATATGCGTGTACGTACGTATGTATGTATGCACGTATGTACGTATGCTATACATGGGTGGATGGATGTGGATGTCTATGTGTGTGCGTATGTGCGTACGTGCACGTGTTTGCGAACGTGTGTGTGTGTGTGGAGATGGCCAGTGCCCTTTTAACCGCACTTTCCTCTGCGTGCGTGCCTCCCTCGTGGTCATCGTTCAACGCTCTTTCGCTTGTTTATGCCGATCGTACCCTTTTTCTCTCGCGCACCCTCTCCACAGCCGTATAGCCCCCCCCCCCCCCCCCCCCTCCCGGCCCCTCTTGAAACCTCGCAAATCTCGGTGCAGCACACGTTCGGCCACCGACCGGCTCAGCACAGCTGGTGCTTCCACCGCGTCGCAGGCCCTCGAGGTCCGTCCTCGACGAGCCGGCTCTCTTGGCTTGCGTGAGCCGCACTTCCGCCCTGCTTTCTGTTATCGTCGTCAAGGCGTGGTGCGTGAGAACCGCACTGATGCGATTTGACACCTTCCAGCGCGCCGAGCGCTCCTTCCGTCTGATTTTTGTGTTCGTGCTGTTTGCACTTGGCTCACTGCCAATTCTCCTCGTGCTCTCTTGTGGTCATTTGCTAAAAGTGCATCTGTCTGTCTGGTCGTTCTCAGGTAAGGGCACCGGACTCTGTTCTAATTCTGGACAGATAACACAGCTGGAACGTAGGCTGGGTGCCATGTCTAGAGAAGGGTTTATCTCTTTCTTCAATAATTCGTGTAATTGCGTCCAGCAATATACAGCAGTAAGCAGTTATGAATGCCCTGCTACATTTCTGCATTGACGTTTTCAGTTCAAGCTTTGGGCTAATCCCTGATTACCGTGAAGGGGTAGCAAGATGGTTTTCTCTCCCTGCCTATGTATCCGTAGGCTGCATTTATTCGAGGATTTCATTCAGATGGAAGCTTTTCTGTGTTGGATTTGAAACTTTGCACTGTTGGAACAGTTCAACCAAAGACAAATTCCACCATAGTTTTAGAACTCAGTATGTCGGAGCTACAACCTATCTGGGGAGCAATACGGTTGGGGAGGGGTCAGTCCCTCGTAGGTTTGTCTATTTTCGATAATATAATAAGAGCCTACGTACAGTAAGAAGAGACTATTTCACTTTTCTAGCGGTGGTCTAGCCCCGCCGCATTATAGGAATGAGCTAGAATTCTGAACTGTAGCATGAAAAAAAGGCAGCAAAAACTCATCGTCGTGAGAGTTATTCCCAACCGGTATTGCGCCACAGCTGGTCTTGATTGTTCGAAACCTGACTTTCGACCATGTTATCCTTCCAGGGGAACAACCCGACGCCGCTCCAGTTTTCGCTTCTTTGCTGCTGCCAAATTTCGTTTTTTGAGTGCTTGTTATTTTTGGTTGTAGTGATGTTTCTGTCATGTTCCTCACCTAACAGTTGGTCGAAACGTAACCTTGCTGTTGTTTTTCTGATCACTTGATCGATGTCCGGTTTCTTTCATGGTGCAACGACCTAACATCAACAAATCAGCTGATTCGCAAGAACTGCATTTTTGTGATTAAGCATCTGCTTTGTGAGGAAGCTTCTTTCGTATAACCGAGTAGTTGGTAAGCTCTTACGTAGTGGATGTCAAGATTTTGATTAAAAACCGAGGTTCCATGGCACTGGGAGGGGATCACCCAAGGGTACTTCGGTGTGCGCGTGGTGATGCGGCGTTTTTTTTTCACGCACTTTTATCTCTACATTTCGACCCACATCCGCTCCTGTTTTTCGACAGGTGAAGGAACTCAAGGATGTGGCCCATATCAACACAGATGTTTTGTTCGGGACACATCCTGGATTCCGTTTCCTTGTCAAATCCTATGCTTTCCACACCAACGTCGTAGAGCTCAGAGCACAACTATAACATTGTTTGTTTTCTTTAGTAACAATATGTCTCGCCCCTCATTTTCCGTCTTATTGAAAAAATTGTGAGGTGAGCCCCGTGTTCCAGCCACAGCGCCAAAACCGACTGCGTTGCTCGATTTGTTTTCTGAGTGTCATTATGCGAGCTTCTTCAGTTTACGCGTTCTTACCACTATCGTGCTTTTTATTTGGTCTTAAAACTTTTATATTTTTGCTTTTGGAAGTGCCTCTTTGCTTTATTTGCTTCCACAGTCCCCGAGAGTTCGTCGTTTAACCGCCATTGTTAGTCATTGTTGAGGTTGATTCCAATTTGAAAGGTTTGTAGAATTACTGGTGAGCTGTAATCACTGCTATCCAATCGTGCTCATTCCTGCTAACATACTACCTCTCTATGGGTTAGCTTTATTGTTTCCAGTCGTGTAGTATGGTCGCTTCCTTATTGGAGCGAAGCGTTTCAAAACTTTTATTCAGACACAGCTCGCCTTCCCTCGATGATTGTTTTGTAGTCTTAATTCAAGATTTATCCCCCAATCTAGTGTAAGCTGCTTCCTGTTGGAATTGAAAGCATCCTATGACGTCGTACTCTGCAGAGGGTTAGACCGCCGGACGCTGTTGGCAACATAAGAAGCGCAATTTAAGATCTGATCGAACGATAGATAAAGGCCTAAGAACTTTCGCCTCTCAGTGATTTATTTCGTAGCAGACGGTGAGGTCGTGCTAACGACTGGCCACCATAACCATTGTACGGAGAGGCAGCTCGTGAAGTGATGCAACTACCCGTCAGTTTCAAACACATTGTCATTCATATCCACCAAGTGTAGGAATGGTTCGCCTAGCCTCACTAAATATATTGTGGAAAAGCAAGTAGCTATCTTTTTCAATACCTTCACTTTCTTCGTTGCGATATCGGGCACTGCTTCGTTTGTACATTCATTTAGCCTTGTGCAAAGCATCACAGGATGTAAGGCACCGCTGAGTGCCGCGCCACGTCGTCTTGCACGTCGTATTGCGGCGTGGCGGCAGCCAGATTACGCACTCGGCTCGTATCTCTGCCAATTTAGAGCGCACAATCTGCCGCATTGACACTAACTCGACAACGACACTCAGCTGAACCCGTTGACCTGCACTCTAACGGCCTTGCAAGGACGGGATAAGGGCCTGTTCACAGTAGGCCCTTATCCCTCATAGTATGGGCGGTCGAGTATGAACACTTTTCGGCGGCGCGTGCTCTGTTTAATCGATTCGCATGTTTTGCACGGGCGACGGGAGCGCAGCGCGCGTGCCGTGCGGAGCGACAAGAGCGACAAAAGCGACTGGAGCGGCAGCGCCGGCGCTCGAGTATGAACACTTTTCGGCGGCGCGCGCTCGGTCGTAGTGGATATGCATATTTTGCACGGGCGACAAGTCGATCTTGTCGCGAAGTATGAGCAGGACCTAACAGGCTGCCAAAGAACTTTTGGATGAAATGTATATCAGCGGATGCAGCCTTGAACACTGTAGATGTATTTTCCATATTCGACACAAGTGAACCCATATGTGGTTCAGTGTGTTTATTGCTTCTGTGGAGAACAGGTGTTTTCTCGTCAACCTTGATTGAAGTTGCGTTTGCGATGTGGTGCCCTCTTATCAGATGGGCAAGCTCTCATGCGAGCAAACAAAGCATGCCAGGAGACGGGTCGCAAATGTCGCGACAACACACACCAACGTTGGGGGAAGAAGTTACGAGTTCTACTTTCACGGGTTACTGTGAAGGCGATTTCGATAGGTATTCAGTATAGCTCTGCTTATTCGACCATTCCAATAATTATACCATATCACACCATATCACCAATGATATCGTAACTACATACAAATACGCATACCTTAAGGTTGTATATCATGAACCCGGGTATTTAGAGGGTTCCGAAATTGAATAGTATAATATAATAAATTATTTGAATAATTCCTGGCCATCGAATATTCGAAACTTGATTTTCGAATATCCGTTCGAAATCAAATATTCTAAACCAGAAAGTTTCGAAATTGAATAGTATAATATACTAGATTATTCGAAAAGTCGAATGGGCACAACTATAGTATTCAGCCTATACGTAGACTTGCGGCAGTCAGCTGATTGAAAAGTCAGGATTTTGTTCTTCTCAGACCAATCTGGTAGCAGTTCACCTCTTCTAGGGTAAGGAGGGCTAGGTTTCCATGGGTGGGACCTGAATTTACGAGTCTGGGATGCATCCGATAGCCAGCGCTTCTTTCCAACATTGCTGCACGCGTTTTATTTTCTAAGGATGTTTGTCATCCCATTGTGAGTTCGAACAATACATTTCGCCTCCAAGTATCACAGCGAACGGATGTGTCGTTCACTCGTTAGTATGAATATAGGTGTTCATAGTCTGATTCCTGTAGTATTCCCTAGCGGTTTTTCGAGTACTCCACAGTTGTCCATACCAGCATTTAGACGCAAACTCATTAGAACCCTCGAAAAAACTATCGTTTGATCATAAACCGGAATTCCCTCATTATGTAAGTTCTTCTGCAAGTTTTTCTCAGTACAGTACAGTTTTCACCATAGTTCGAACTCGACTGGACTGGAATTTCGTCCTTTGTTCTTGACGACCACTCTTGACGACCAACAAGTCGGCAAAGTAGCCATCATTCTAACAGCCACTGGTAGAACTGCGTAATATTTTGTGTGCAATTCACGCACTTACGAACGCATTCCATCAGTATGGGGATAGCTCAATGCTCGGGTGACGGGCAGAATAGGCATCACTACTGTTGCGACGGAATGGTCATAAACAGACAAACTGAGCAGGAATCCCACCACTAACATTAGCCAGATGCGTTCCGCTGATCCGCCAGACGAATCCTTTCTGTTTTGGTTCTTCAGTGACTCATGGACCGTCTCCTCCGTCGTCCTTTATGGCGCACGGAACGTAACACGTAGAAGTTGGTCGCCGCACGTCGCTGACGCTCCCCTTTCTAAAGGCCCCCGCAGACTTCTGCAGCGTTGCCGCTGCCCTATGCTTAACCATAGGGCAGGGACGCAGAGCTCGCCGCCAGCGGCGCCGCTGGCTGGCCGGCGGCAGCGGCGGCGTCGCTGGCGGAAATGACTTGAATCATTCCACCCGGCGGCGCCGCTCCAGCGTCTGTCTGTCTGCGCTTTGCCCTTTCGCGGCGGAATCCAGAGCGGAGACGGTCGATGCGGGCGCGCGATCGTCATCGGGACGCGTTATTGTTAAGCACCAGTCGGTCCCGACTAGAAACAGTACAGTACCTCGCCGTCACCACTCCCACTGATGATGAGTCAAGCCGCTGAGCGGCGCCGCTCAGCCGTTTCGCCGTTCGCCGTCGCCGCTCGCCGCAGAAGTCTGCGGGGGCCTTAACTACAATCGCGCAGCGGCGCGTCAAATTCTGGCCGCGTCCCGAATTGACGCGCCGCTGCGCGGCGGAAGTATAAAAGGCGCCTAGGCGCTGCAAGGCCTTCGCACTCGGCGCAGAGACGCAGAATCGCCTCGCGAGCAAATCGATATCTATGGCAATCGTGGTGCCGCCACGCGGCGCGGGCTCCACGCACTCAGATAAGCCAAGTACGCATCCGAATTGCCTCCACAACATTCCGAAGAAGTAGGAGCGTGGCGCACACCAAGGGAGTTTGATTAAAGCATTTTCTCCTTCACTTATGAGGTTAAATGTGAAACAGGACACAACATCACCAATGCTTACAGACAGATGTGGCCAAAATGGCATCAACCTACAATGACAATGTTGTAGGCCAGAACCCTTCATTAGCGAATCTTTTCCAGATCCTCAGGCTTAACATGCACACTTTTGACTAGATGGGAAATACGGACAAAGAACCTTGGATCGGAGTACAAGCAACAGCTTGTGCCTTTTCTTGCTGCGCTGTCCTCGGCCCGCTCACCCTTCCTGTGAAGCCTGGGTCTGTAGTACGTCAGTTGTTTTGTTGCTATTGAATGTACATGATAAGCGACGTGGTTCTCTTAGACCTGAAGAAGAGCTTAAGGCCCCAAACGTCGTCAATAAATATTTGACTACATCGAACATTACTACTAAGGAAACGAATATGTTTTACACGTTTGTTTTCACCCTAGAGCGGATTGTTTAGAGGTTATGTGCAGCCGCAACACGTTTTATTTCGATTAAAAGTATTGCGTCGGGTGAGATTCGAACTCGCATCTTTCCCGCTTTCCGGACAGGTTGCTGGCCCTTTACACGCACAGCGTTGTTTGATTGCATGCAACATCCCAATATCTTGGAAAACTGTCGATAGAACATTGCAGCGAGGATGTCATGGATGTTGCGCGCGATCAAACAGCGCTGGTGGTGTAATGGTCTAGCATTCTACTCGGAAGGTGGAGGATGCGGTTTCGAGTCCCATCTAGCACAAGAGTTTTCGTCGAAACAAACCATTCTGCAACATTCTGTAACGCCAGGTTACTCAGTTTTTCGGTTGGCTAACTTACCTCTGCTACTCGGAGCACCCCACATATATTTGTCAGACTTGTGCTTATTACAGTGTCTCCGAGTTCTAAGGCAGCATTAATAAAGTTATTGCATTCCTTCACACTATCTTTATGGTTATGTTTTCATTGCTGTTTGGTCGTTGTATGGGATTTTAGATAAATCTACACATACACGAATGTAAAAGAGACCAGATTCACGAGTTTGTGTGGCTCACGGACAGGATTCTGGCGTCGTCCTGCAGCGATCCCTTGAACTTGGTGAGGAAAATCGTTGTCGCCATGGTGGCGTCAGATTGTGCTTTCACCACTGTTGTCTTGCTCTTCTCCCATCTTCTGCTGTATTGCTTCCTCATTTCGTCCCCTGAATCCAGCTTGACTTGCTCGAACTGGGCTGGGGTTCGGCTTCGTAGTCTAACTTAAACACGTTAACATGTTATTGCCCTGGTTACACTTTTGAGTGGATAGTCACATTAATCCGTGGTTTTCTCCTCCTACAGTGTTACGTTGCATCGTTTTCTTACTTTTTCGTCTTTTGGCGGCGGTTTTGTGAGTGCTTGCTCCATCTTTATCTATGCCAAGCAGCATTGCTGTGTCCGTTTCGAGGTAAAGTCGCTTTGTACGTTTGGTGTGCTGGCGAATTTTGCTGATAGTGACCCTAGTTTCCACTCTCCGGAGGAGAACATTAGTGGGGAGTGAACATTGTCGGCTCCTGTGCGTGGGTTAGGTATTCGTAGGGTGTTCAGAATAGTGAGAGCTTAGCCAAGTGCTAGCGGCTCAGACGGCACTTCTCTTTTGGCAGTGTGCCAGAAGGTGAGTTTTCACCTCCGGCGCTGTGTAATGTTTTGTAAAAATGCAAACTGCTTTGTGATTCATGATTTGAGAGACGTTTTATTGACATCTAGCTGAGTGGTTGTTGGGGAGGAATTTCAGATGTATTCACTTATGCCCAAACCGTAGACTGTCTAAACTGACGTATATCATTTCTGAATGCGTGCGCCTCGTGGTTTTCCGCATCACGCGAGATTAGTCTCTTCCTCTTTTTTTGAGGTACGACATCGATTGCTACCAGTCACTCGAATTTTCATGGACGGACCTACCATCCTTCATCATTAGTTGGTAGTATTTGTTCTTCTGCATGTACGTTGTTACTTCCGCTTCCTTGTTCTCCGCACTAAGTTGTCATTGAAGAGAGTTCTGCCGTACCCATAATAAGTTCATCAAGAGTTGTTTGTGTTTGGATTTCCTAGCGCACTAGTACTCACGGCAATGAACTTTATATGCTGCATTTTACTTTTTTAAACCAGATTCTGACGCTTTGTTTGGAAGGTGAATATTCGCCTTGGTAGGAAGGCTCATGTATGTCTAATTACATCAGAAGCTCAGTTCACCATAGGGGTAGAACACACCAGTCTGCATAAAATTTTCACTTTCTTCTTTATAAAACGTTAGGTGCTCTTTTTTCATAATAGATAAATGACCATGCCGAAGAACAACGGCAAAACTAACGGTTAGATCCCAATCAAGAGGGTAATTAAGGATTCTGTGAATATCGGCGTTGTTGTCGGTAGACTCCATATAGGCTTTAGCAGGTGTGGTTGTTGTGTTCCGGGAAACTGCATTCTCCCTGAGAAGGAAAAGACCAGATCAAGTTGTATCACCTCTGAGTCTGCCCGTGGTGTGCTGCGATATCCTGACTCTTTTTGTCGGCCACATGAAAAGAAAACTTGTTCTGAACTGGTGAGGAAGGGTTCTTGATTAATGAAACTTTGCTTTGATAACCACTGCACAGCTCTGGTTTCAAAGGAAAATCATGGGGTGTGTAATCTATTCAAGACGCTCCGAGCAAAAAATCTGCGGTTTTTGGTCAAAGCCTACAAAATCTATGCTATGTACACAAGACGTTCTTACTAGGGAACCACGTTTTCAAAACGGTTACCGTAACAACAATCGTTGCGGGACCACCATGTCTCTGATGCAGCGCTGGCATCATGCCAACTCCACGGTAACCAATAATGGAGCTGCGGGGCTACGGAAAGGAGGGATTTGGCAGTGCGACAGGAGGTACACCCGCCCCCTGCTGGGGGGCGTGGCGTCAGGGGGTACACCGCTGTTCTGCGGACCGGAAAATTTTGTTTTGCGTACCAATGGTTTCGTAGGGCAGCCGTTAGACTTATTGTGAAGCGTAGAGGTTGGGGGTTGATGAGCAAGAGGGACGAGAAGAAGATTGCACGTCCCCAGCAGGGGCGGGTCTACCTCCTGACCGTCCCCCGAGAGATTTCATATTCTTTGCGGAGATTCTGGATGGGAAATTTTGTGAGGATGTGCTATTGCTATTTGACGGTTTTACAGAACTAACCTTTAAGAGTGCTCAATTAGTGTCACCTAAGAACAATCTTCGCGACGTTACTGGATTATGCAGAAGCCATACGACTTACTCTGCAAGCAGCTGACTGCCTATATGAAAAAGGAGTTCTTTCCCTTTGCTAGAACTGCTGAGCATAATTTTGTTTAGTGGGAAGAGACATTAGTGTGTTTCTGGAGAGCTGGCGTAATGTAAATGAGGCGCTTCCGCAATCATTCATAGTTTCAGGAGCACATAAAACGTTTTATTCTTTAGGAATACAATACAAGATGTAACCATACATGTGTGGTGAATATATTGCTTGAACATCTTAGATCGTTGTTATGCCATCTTTCACCCCCGAGCGACGCCTAATGTATTAGGTTGTCCCATAAGTCCCCGCCGTTTTTTTCAACGATTCACTGCAGATTTCGCCGGCGGTCTCTTGCATAGCGCTGCATAGCCTTCGAAAGAGAATGATTTGCTCTATCAGAACTTGTATTGCATTTCTTTTTTCATCATGAATTTTGTCAATTTTTAGGTCGTTGAAGTGAAAAGTGAAAAAGTGAAAAAGTAGCCATTTGCGCACTTGTTCTCTCTGCTTAGGTTTATAATTTTTCCGCAGTTTTTTATAGCACCTATTGGACAATGTTCTGTACTACAAGAATATGTGTTGGTCCTATTTTCTCACTTGCCCTTTATTGATTTTTAGGCCATCAAATTGGGAATTCCGACTTTCCCGTCCGAATTTTTACCAAAACTCCGGTTCTGTGGTTGAACTTTTTTGCTTGGTGTTATATGTCGTTTGGAAGAGGATGTCTTGCTCAGTAAGAATTTGTGTCGCGTTTATTGGCTCACGCCAATTACTGTCGAATATCAACAACTGAAGGAGAAGGGTTGTTGGTGAAGACGGTTTTTCTCTTTTTGGCATTTTGTTAATATTCAATAGAAATCAATAAACGCGACACATATTCTTATAGAGCAAGACATTTTCTTTCGAATTACATTTAACACCAACCCAAAAAGTTCAACTACAGAGCAGGAGCTGTCGGCAAAAATAACCATCCTCCTTCGGACGTCCCAATTTGATGACCTAAAAATCAATAAATGACAAACGAGCAAATAGCACTAACACATATTCTTGTAGTACAGAACATTGTCTTCCAAATGCTATAAAAAACTGCGCAAAAAATTACAAACCTAAGCGGAGAGAACAAGTGCGCAAATGGCTACTTTTTCACTTTTTCACTTTTCACTTCAACGACCTAAAAATTGACAAAATTCATGATGAAAAAAGAAATGCAATACGTGTTCTGATAGAGCAAAGCATTCTCTTTCGAAAGCTTTGCAGCGCTATGCAAGAGACCGCCGGCGAAACCTGCAGTGAATCGTTGAAAAAAAAACAGCGAAGACTTATGGGACAACCTATTAGTGCTCCCATATCGATCCAATCGCGCCGCGCGATCAATATGGAAGCGTATCGATCGCGTCGTCGCTCGGGGTGAGCGATGGTATCACAAAGGCCTTATCTCTACAATGCCCAACGACCTAGTAAACGTTCAAGGTGCGTCCAAGGTGACTGATTCGAGGCAGACCTATCCTGTGGGTGGTCATCTAACCATATTGCTTCGCTCCTATGGGTTTCAGAATTCGGACACATTCTTGCAGTTAAGTGTTATGACGATTTGGTTCACCTAACATGCTGTCGAACACTCCATAGTGAGTTTTGATGATACCGTACGTGGTCAATCTTGCAGTCCAGCATTAGAGAGCCGCCAATTAGTTATTCTTCCCAAGATGCTCCATCCAAGACCTCAAACAGTATAAAGCATCTTCATCCCTTCGTACCGCAGCTATATTGTTGATTACTGTGCAGTTGGCATAGCGCCAGCGCTGAACCAGAGACGTGATGGTCCCGCAACGATTGTTGTTACGGTAACCGTTGTGAAGACGTGGTACCCTAGTAAGAACGTCTTGTTGTTATGTACATCCAATTCTGGAGGAAAGTACTACTGTTTTTTTGCCTTTCAGAAGAAATTCATAGATCTCATCGTGAGTGTTCAGAATAACTTCATTCGCAAGGTTCTTATGCGTTGGATAAGGGTATAGGTTACCAGAGGGAGGGGGGCTGAGCTGAGGGTTGCAACTACTAGGTCATTGGTTTGGCTAAAAGCTTTCTCGTAAGAATGTTTTCGTCATTCAGCAAGCTGCTTAATGAGCACATTCTCTCTCTACCGCTTTCTGCCTTTAAAAACTGATTTCGTCTCGTAAACACTTAGGAGTTTGCTGATGAATTCGTTTCTCATTTGCAGTTTAATTTCCATGTTTCCTATACTACCATGTCGTATATCTGCTGGAGTTTTCTGGTGTTTGCTATACTATGTTGTAGTCCCGTAGGAGTTTACTAGTGTTTGTTATACCATGTTCTGTGGGAGTTTTCAAGTGTTTTGTTTCATGGGCACTAGTGCACTTAATGTACCGCACTAAGTCTTGTTCAAAATATGTCTATTAGGGGTAATCTGCCATGGGAAGAACGACAAGAATGTTTTGCGCGCCATGGAGCAACTCTGTTACAGTAAGATTGCGAGTTGGCTTAAGTGTGCCCGGTGTAGCGATAGAAACACGCGGCCGAGCGCTACAGTATGCTAATATTCTGCCGCTACGGGTTAGACTTCTTCCGAACGGATACAAGCGTGCGCTATGACATCACATTTCATCACCGCCTTTGTTTCTACAAGAAAAAGTTACAGATAGCACCAAAAACTATTTTATTGATGAAATTCTAGGGCGTGTGTAATAAGAAGGCGAACAAATACTCAGTTCACTTAATGGTGAGTTATATAAGCAAATAGCGAGAAACAGTTAAAGATTAGGGTTTACGCTTAATTCCAGACAGGGCAACTTTCAAATTACCCTGCCTTTACGAACCCAAGCTTGGCTGAAAACAGAGTTGAGTGCAAGTCGCTAGTTGAGTGGTTTGTCCCGCTTCTCCATACCAAACCACCACAAACTCTCCACAGCTGTACTACATATGGATCCTTTTAGAAGAATGTCTGCAGCCCTACTGCTCCGTCTAGGGTTGTGTTCACAACCTATTGCAGCTCGTCAAGCCTAATCCAATGTCGGATATTTCGGTTCAGTCGCTGTGCTTTAAGCCACGAGGTGTGATGAATTTGGGAAAAGGTGACTTAAGACAGAAATACTGTCCTCCTTGTATATGGATGTTACTTTGAAAATTGGGCAAACCACTGCCGAAATTTGAGAACCCAAGACTTGGTTGAAAACGGAGCAGAACCGAGCGTAGGTCCCACACACTCATCGCTGGCCTGTCCCAGTCCACCGTCAAAGGACCTGGGCAGGTAGAAAAAGCATAGTAGCCCAGCGCACGAAGTAGGTGTGCCGCACCAACGACCACTAACTTTACGGAAAGAATTACATACGGGGGCCTGATGTAGACGAAGACAGGGGTGCAAGATTGAAATTTAATTTCCGCTGTCGACGAACCACTACACACTCATGCCTTCCTCCTCTATATAGAGGATTTTCTGTTTGGGAGCTTGGATGAAGCCGTCGTAAGTGCCACCATGGTTCTCATCGCTTTCCAGGGTCTATTAAGGATAAGCAAGCTTTGCGCGCTTTTGCGTTGTTTTTTCCAACACTTTTCTTATAAAAGTGAAGGCACATTCTCATCGATGTCCAATACCGATCAGGCTGAATTAGGGACTAACATGGCCATTAAATTTGACCTGACCCAGACATTATTGTGGCAGCGATTCTGTAGAATCAGAAGCATACCAGTCTTAGTTATTAACTCAAAGATTGCAACACTGTGAGGCAGCTGTAACAACCAGCGAATTAGCTCATTCAAATTTGGAGCAGAATCTAGTTAACTCACATGAGGTGACTCCAAGCTATAGAATTGATTCTACACCTGATTTGATTCCTAGGTGGTTCCAAGTTATAGAACAACTGACCGTCGCATCGAGATAAAACATGAGTACTAAAAAGCCTATCGGCTGTACCAGCCCGTAACTGCGAGTGCAAATGACCCTCTGAACTGATGGTGTCGTAACGAAGTATTGGGCTTTTGAAGTCAACGAAGTGGAATTCTCCATCGCCATTGCTGATACACTTCAGACCTCCTCGCGTGATTGTAAGTTTCTAGGCACACTTTAGAGATTCATGTTCACGTGCTGCACTTGTTCCGACCCAAGATTTTAAGCGGTTTTGACCGTAAACTGTTGCATAGAACAAACAACTGATAGAAAAATTTAAGAAATCGAACATCCTTCCAACGGACAAATTCGTGTGAGTGGTACTCAAGCTATCAATGCAGTGAACATCATGAGCCATTGGACGAATGAATGAATCCAAACATTAAAGTCGCGCTTAGATTTCTCTTTCTTGCCGTACAAAACAAGGGACAAGTTGTTGGAAAGCTAGGAGTTTATGACCATTCAGACATTCAGATAGTGACAATATTTTTTTTAGGAGAATCTGTATTGATACACCAGCTTCATAGCACTAGCTATCACAAAGTTTTCCTAGGCGCACATAGGGTCTGGGGTCAGGGGGGGGGGGGGGGGTCACCATGTAGTACAGCCCTATTTGCCCTTTGAAACCGATTTTTTTTTTGCAGCAATAGTGTGTTCTTCCCCTACAGTGAACTGAGGTAAGCCATTCATGGTGTAACTGTGCATAAATGTGCCTTTTCCTTTTTACCAAGGCGTATAATCACTGAGTAGGGAGTGACCCCCACCCCTCCCCGGACCCTATTTGCGCCTTTTCCTAAGATCGACACTGCTACTTGAGCTGATGAATCAAAAAATCCAAATTATTAAAGGCGTGAAACCTTCTACGAAGTAACCGCGTGATAATAGTACCCACACCACTATGTCATGCATGTTATTGTTATTAGGGGGGGGGGGGCAAAAGTAATGAGACAAAATGAAAAAAAAAATCTTTATCTCTTTATAACTCAATTACAACTCAACGATGCTGAGGAATGTATTTGCCATTAAGGGCAAGGACCTTGCTGCCATCGCTCAGCCAACTTCCTGATCCCATCCTTCCAGAACTGCTTGAGCCTGGTGTTGATCAACTGCTCGACATGGTTGTCAAGGACTGCTTGGGTTCTTGTGTCCCTTCCGACTAGGAAGTCCTGTAGGCTCAAGTAGTAATGGTAGTCGCATGGAGAGATGTCCAGCGAATACGGTGGGTGAGGCATGTGAACGTAGCCCAGCTGGCCAAGCTTATCTGTGCTTACTTGTTCCCGATGGGGTGCGGCGTTGTCGAAGAGGAAAGCCTTCTCGAAGCGCTGCGAATGAATAAGAGCGAGTCGCCGGCTCATCTCCTCCATTTCGTTCACCGTGGCCTTGGAGTTTATCGCGGTGCTCTTGGGAAACAGCCTCCGGTAAACCGATCCATGGGCGCAGACCCAAAAGCTCCAAAGATGCTTCTCGCCGTGAACATCTCGCCGAACGAAGGTCGGTAACAATTCACCAGGCCTCGCCCAGACTCGCTGCTTGGCAGGGTTAAGGTAGAAGACGTACTTCTCATCCTGCGTGAATATTGAGCCCAGGCTGCTCGGGGTTGGGAATTGGGGGAGATTTGCGCGACACAGGTGGACTCGTCAGACTGGGGTTTCGGCATGAGACAGGCTGGGGTTTTTGGCATGCTTCTGGAAAGGGCGGAAGTGATAACTTCTCAGATGGGCTTCAGTAAGTAGCATACAAACATACAAGTACGACAAGTACGAATTCAGACTCCAGCCACGAGATATATGGACACGGCATGGGGTGTCTCATTACTTTTGCCCCCCCCCCCCGCCCCCTAATAGATAACGCTGTACATTTAATCTTCTCATGCCTTGCATGTGTAGTCCATTGGACCCGCGTGTTTCCACCGCTAAACCGCGCACACTTAAGCCCACGCGCAATCTTACTGTAACAACGTTGCTCGATGGCGCGCAAAACATTCTTGTGGAAGAACGTATATCATAGTCGTGGGGGGGGGAGCTATCACAGCATGCCGTGGCGTGCAGGCGTGGCAACTGGATACACACAGCGAGTGTAGACGCAGTCTTATCTCCTCGTTTCGATTACAGATTCGGGTCTTATTTTCTTCCGAATTGGGCAAGGGAGGGAACTCTAGGATGAAGGCAATTTTAACACGGGCTGGTGGACCCACACCCCGGAGTCCCTTCCCCTGCCCGATTCTGTGTTCTCCTCCGCTAACGCGGAGGAGAGCACACAACAGCTTTCATGGCTTTTCAAGATTTCAAGGCTTCTGCCCCTGGCTAAGCTCTGCTGCAGACTAAAGACTGCGAAATTGTGCACATCGGTAGGAGGCACGCACTCTGCGTCTCTCACTAGCGTGCGCTATTTTGCAAGCCCTCGGGCGATTCGAGCCTAATATAGCGGCCTTATACGGTATTTCCGCAAAAAAGAACGACTATGATATTCGTTCTTCCCATGGTAGATTGTCCCTAGTAGACCTATTTTGAACAAGATTTAGTGCGGTACACTAAGTACACTAGTACCGTTTTATGTATAGATGTTGTTGTGACTCGCATGGACATGCCCTGCGTCTCCAGGGATAAAGATAATGATAAAACTCAGTAGAGTTAGCATCTCTCGATGCAGTAGCCACAAAGCGATCCGATATTCTCGAATTGTCTTAAGGTCTACGCACACTTTCGCCGCCACGCGGCGCGGCACCACGATTGCCATAGATATCGATTTGCCTCGCGAGGCAATTCTGCGTCTCTGCCCCATGCTTAAAGATAGGGCTGCCGCGTGGCGGTGAAAGTGTGCGAAGGCCTATGGGAATCAGCCGAATCAGTGGCATAGCCAAGCTCTAGAGTTCATGGAGCTACAGTAGGCCTTCATCAGAAAATTGCTTCTTAAAAGGCTACAGTGCTATCGAGCACATTAGACACTTGACATCCACGCTGCTGGTGGTGGTGGGGGGGGGGTAGTGTTAATGCCCATAATATCCATTATCCATGGCTTGATGACCAATAGAGCATTGGGCGGAGTTGCGTTCTACCCCCACCTTTTAAACGGCGTGGCAAATGTCTACGTCTCCTTTATCTCGTAAGGCAGGCACTGGACTCTCGAGCAAGCCCAGGGGGTTGGGAATGGGCGAGCCAGGGGGACGAGGGGTTAGAACACTCGGCCCACAGGGCATGGTTGTGTTCTGCTGGGCGATACACCCTCCCCCCCCCCCCCCCCACTCCCATCTCCGATTAAGAAAGTGTCTTGTGCGTGTGTTCCACTGTTTCAGTTTGATTGATTGATTTATTGACGTGTGCTTTCGCACACGTAAAAACAAACAAAGATCAAATTTTTGCTTAGTCAGGAAGCCGTACCTATTTCCTCCATTGTGCTGATGCTTCGTCCAGCCGTCGTAACCGCTTACATCTACGGGAGACTATGGCTCTTTCATCCATAATTTATTATTCCAACGCATCATCCGGCGATCATCATCGCTGTTTACATTCGTTCATTATTCTCAATGTGGTGGGCAGCCAATGCTACGTATTTGCACTTGTCAAACGATGTGTTCTGATAGCACGTAAAATCTCCAATTTTTTCCAAATTTCCATTTGTATCTACTTATCTCGGTTCTCGCCACTGTTGAGCCTACACATGCTGTGCTGTCATAAAACGCCGATTTATTGCATCGAAATTAAAGGAGAAACAATTTATTGGATCGACATTAAAAGAAAAGAGAGATTGAGTAAATTACAATGGAGCCCTTCTTCGCTATCGCCGATGCTGTTCTGCAGGATATTTCTGACATTTCTGCAGGTCGAGGAATGTTTCTGCGGTGCCTTTCTCTTTTGCACATTCGGGCTCTAGTCCACGCAACACTGTTCTGTTGGAGTAGGGGAATGCGATGAAAGAACGATAGTGCCGGATGTTCGCGTGAGAGATAAGGAGTCAGCTGTGTGAAGAGGCAGAATGACTGCACTTGATGTTGCAGAATTTCGTCGTCAAGGCGAACCTGTTTCTTAGCTGCCGGCGCTACAAAATTGCTTCCATAAATAAAATGTTATTGCACTAAGTCACTGGAAGTGGGCGTTGCGAAATTTCGATGTGAGCAGAGTGCCGTGCGAATTACCTTTCCTGTGTGATGCATTTCTACTTCCGTAGGCAGAAATAAGTGAGAGGTCGCTGATCAGCAGGGTCCTAACTAATTGTTTCAGCTGCCGAGTGCAAGCAGCAAACTCGTTGATGCTTAACCGTGGAACAGACGTTCTTATGAGCAGTTTCTGCGCTCTAGGTAGATTGCTCAAAGAACGTGGAATGATGTTACCGCTCAGAGAAAATGCATGCTCTACTGACAACTGGCTGCCCAGGGGCAGGTCGTAGCGCCGAGTGACGCGATGGCATCTATAGTACGTAAATCGATCGATCGCGTTACTCGATCAACAACCCATTATGCGTGCATCGCATCGCTCAGAGTCGAAGCATAAACGGGGCCTTGCAGTGAAGGGCCTGAATCTAATGTTTGGATGGGGAAAGCAAGTCATAAAGGAAGAAGTTCCACCCTTCAGTTAGTATAAGAATGTGTTTCTTTTTTGCCAAGTCGGGGGAGGGGGGGGGGGGGGGGGGATCCCTAATGTTTACAATGGAGCTGCGGCGGAGGCGCTCTCAAGTACTGGCATAGATCACCTGCATGCCAGGCGATGCTAGCCGCAGGAAGCTTCTGAGCGAAGTGGGTAGCGATATTGCTTCGTGAGGGGGTTCAGTCCTTGTGCGTAGCAGTATTTCTGCATTTCAACTGATCGATTGAAATTTGAGGAGTCCTAACGTCCACACGATTTCCAGGCGTTTTTTGTGGGGCAATTATATGAATTCCTCGAATGTTGAAGACGCCGATCGATTGATGCGGAAGGAAGGAGAGAAGACGCGTGCACGAGTCGCTCGCTCTGAGCGTCGACTGTGCAGATAGCGCATCTTCCGTCGCAATCACGTCTTCTGCAGATCGCACGAGATCCCGTCGGCGTGCGGCGAATTTTCAGCTGACTGCACTTTCTCCTCTCTCACTCTTACTCGTGATGACGCCCTTTTTGCGTTGACACTTTTGTGACATTGTGTGTCGCAGATCCATTGTGAGTCACATTGTGTGTCGCAGATCCAGACTGCATCATACAGCAGGTGCTGGCTACGAGGCAGAATTTTCTGCACTTCTTCAACGTCATTAAACACCGAGTAAAACTGTTACCTTCATGGCACCAAGTCATCTCGTAAGGAAGACGTTGCCTGCTAGGTTGTTCATTTGGTGCAAAAGAAATGTAGGTTTTTGTTTCATTGGTTTCAACGTTATTTTTTAAATAAGCTTTTCATACGGTATTATTATACATTGTTGGAAACTTATTGTATGCACTTTCTAGGGATTTAGTTTAAGTCGTTTATTTAAAAAATAAGTTGGTTTTCATTTTCAGATGTCTAAATTTTCGATTTTCGTCAAATTTACTACTGCGAGTTCAAACTGGGCCGGACTTTCGCTCAAACCGCTCGAAATATCAACGAATTGTGGGGCCAGGGAAGTATCAATGAATGCACAACGTTGGCTTTAAAAGTTTCTTGCCGGCAACACCAGCCTCGAAGGCGAACCACATGGCAGCCGTCCGCCAACACTTGATAGTGATCCACTGAAGGTGTCAGTCGAAGCTGATCCGCGCAAAACCACGCGAGGTATTGCCGAGGACCTCAACGTCGATCACGCTACACGCTACAGTTGTTCGCCATTTGAAGCAAACTGGGAAGACCAAGGAGCGAAATTGACCGAAAGTCAGAAAAATCGTCATCTTGAGATAGCGTCGACTCATCAATGTCAACGATCCGTTTCTCGAACAGATTGTGACCTGCGATGAGAAATGGACACTTTATGATGACAGGCGACGTCTGCCTAGTGGCTGAACCAAGAAGAAGCTCCCCGACATCATCCAAAGCAGTTTGACGAAAATCGCGTTCAGACATATGAAAATAAAAACCAAATTATTTTTTGAATAAGCGACTTGAATTAAATTCAACATTTGTATTTAGAAAGCGTATATTGTAAGCTTTCCAACAGTGTATAATGCCGTATGAAAAATTATCGTTTATTAAGTGGTGTTGAAATTGTGTTGAAACCAATAACACAAAAAACCTGCATTTCTTTTGCGCCAGTCTAACATTTCTGAGGTATATAGCTCCTTCTCGGCGAAGTTAGGACGAATGTTGTGATTGTTGTGATCCGGTTATCAATATTTTTTGTTTAAAGGTGACCAGCACATTGGTGTAGAAGAAATTCAACTCCTTTAGAACCAGCGGCCATTATTAGATGACTTAAATTAGCTGTGCTCATGACCTTCCGTTCAAGGAGTAGCAAACAATGAGGAAATGTATTGTCGCTGTTTGCTTGTAAACATCTTATTTATTTATTTATTCAATACGTACGCGATAAGCGCGGCCGTTAGATAAACAAACACAGCAATAGGACAGTTACAACCGAAACGCAACATAGAGAGACATGCTCTGTAAAAAACCGTAGAACAACACAAATCGAGTGACGTGGCATCAGGTCTGCAATCAAAAATAGCACAACACAGCCCACTACCCGAGCAAACTATAGTTAAAGAAAAGAAAGAAAGAAAGGAGATACCTCAGTACTAAGCCTCGTAACTCAGCAACGACTTTTGAGCTGACCGCTTAAGCTGCTCCAGAGAAAAGGAGGATCGCATGCATTTCGCTGCCCTAAGATACGCGCTTGCAGCCCTATGAGGAAAAAGGCCTACCTTAAACCTGCTCCTAGGGCAGGGAAGGAAAATCTTTTCATGCTCTCCCTTAGTATGAGAAACTCGCATTGTAAAAAACCTGGACTCCCTATAACGCGGTTGATGGAGTAACTTGTAGACCATGCAAATATCAAAGATTTTTCTACGAGATGTTAAAGAATGGAGACCTAGGTATTTATTCCTTATCGTGGCTTTAGGTACCCTGGAGTATAAAAAGCCGCCAGTACGTATAAGCACTTTGCGAGTAAAGTTATTCTGTACCTTCTCCAGCGCATTGATCAGGTTTTTCCTACTGGGGGAAAAGACCGTAGTGGAAGACTCCACTAACGGACGCACATACGACTTATAAGCCCGTATCAAAACAGCCTTATTCCTGGTAGTCAGACCTTTGAAAATCTGATAGGTTCTATGTTGGGCGCGCCTGCAACAATTAGACACGTGCTCGGAGAAATCCAGTTTAGCGTCATAGTGGAAACCAAGATCTTTGACGCTACTCACCGCCTCAATAGGAGAATTGTCAATATGGTACTCACGAGAGTCAGGGGGACGGCCCTGGTAAAGGGACATGTACACAGTTTTACTCGGAGACAGCGGAAGCTGCCACCTCTTACTCCACTGGACGAGCAGATCCACCGCCTCCTGAAGCCTTCCAACATCCTCCGAATCTACAATTACCTTATACAACTTAATGTCGTCGGCGTACATCTTGACCTTGACCCCAGTGGGTTCTATGATTGTTGGCAAATCAGCAGTGTAAAGATTGAATAAGATTGGCGATAAGACACCTCCTTGAGGCACGCCGCTGGAGATGGCTTTGACCCCAGAGAGGGACTGCCCCAGACGCACTTGGAATGTTCGATTGCTTAAAAACTCTCCAACCCATTTCACTATAACTGGGTGAAAGTTAAGCATAGACAATTTGGACACAAGTTTCCTGTGTGATACTCGATCAAACGCCTTAGAGAAATCAAAATAGATGACATCACAACTCAAATTCTTGTCCAAGGCCTCACCCCAGTCATTGATACATTCTAGAAGGTTCGTTTCAACCGACCGACCTTGCATAAATCCATGCTGTGCGGCAGGTAGAATTCCATGTTTGGAAGCAAACTCCAGTATGTGTTCCTTAAGAACTTTCTCAAAGAGCCTACATAAGTTAGAAGTGATACTGATTGGTCTATAGTTTTCCGGTTTAGAAGGATCGCCTTTTTTAAAAACTGGAGTGACATAAGAGTGCTTCCAGCGCGCTGGGACCTGAGAATACATAAGAGACTGATTGAAAATATAAGCCAGAGGGGCACAAATGACATCAGCAATCTTCTGAATGAAGTTAAAAGGTACCTCATCAGGAGTGACTGAGGAGGAGGGTGGCCAACCTTTGAGAAGACGCAACAACGTAAGCCCGTCAAACCATGGAAAGCTTTCCATCACTGTATGTTCACAGCGAGATTCAGCAGGCAAGATGCCATCATCTTTCAAAAAGACCTTAGCGAATTCTTTAGCCAACAATTCAGCCTTAGTGTGATCAGTATTAGCATCCATATTCTCTCCCCTAAGACAACCGATGCCTTTTCTGTCTTGAAGTCTAGAGTTCAGAAACTTATAAAACTTGCGAGGGTTTACAGACTCAACAGCTTTAGCTTCTAAGTAGTTGTTAAATTTTCGAAGTTTGTTGTCAAACTCGGCGTTATACTTGTCAAAAGTTTCCCAATTATCCGTTCGCTTAGCTTCATGGAATAAGCATTCACGATGGTTTACCATACTGGACAGATAAGCTGGAAGGTGGGCAACACTATCCGACGAAACTCTCTTAATGGGAATAAAAATATCGATAGCTTTTTGCAGTACCATGAGGAACAGCTCATATTTCGAATTGACATCGGGTTGACTTTCAAATAAATCAATCCATCTAACCTGTGACAGAAAAATACGAATTGCATCATAGTCAGCATGTGAGTACATTCTACGTGATACAAGAGCACTATGCTTGGTGGCTCCCTTGAACCCAGCGATGACAAAGGAAATACTATTGTGATCGCTGGATCCAATGGGAGGTCCTACACGTAGGTGATTTACCAACCCATCCATACTGGCAAGTACAAGGTCAAGAATGTTGTCGCCTCTAGTACTTTCCCGAACGAGGGGGAGAAGGCCGTGAGAGCTTACAAGGTTTTGTAACCCCAAAGAACTTGAGGCTACACCCGTACCCGCGGCCCTGTCAGCGGGATAATAGAAGTCAGGCATGTTGAAATCGCCCAGTACCACCGATTCCAGATCATTGGATATTAGATCACTAATGATATTAAACAGACGATCAGTCAAGTTCCTATCGCAGGAAGGTGCCCGATAGACCAAAACTAGCCGTACCGCCCAGTTTACACTAAGTACATCAAGACACAATAACTCAAACCCATTATTAACTGAATTCGACAGCACAACGAAAGTCCTAAGGCAGCGATTGCATACAAATGCAACCCCTCCTCCGGTTTTAGCTACACGGTCACACCTAATTATCTCGTAATCAGACATATCATTTCCAAAAAGCGAGGAGAAGGTAATGGATGGCTTAAGCCAGGTCTCTGTGAATGCATAAATATCAAAACACTTGCCCAGAATTAGGCTGATGTAGTGTCTATTCCTAGATACAGACCTGACGTTCGCATACAGACACTTGATGAAGGAATTTGCCTCAGCAGCATCACCGTGGACGTGGAAGGCCTGAAGGGCTGGCCCAGGAGTCCCTGGCGGCAGTCGTGGCTTGTGGTGGTGCGTCACTAGGACTCACTACCCCAGCACTAGCACTATTACTGCCGCCAGTAGAACCCCGTACCCCACCCCTCCGCAACACCTCTGGTGGCAGAGATTCCCGTAGGAAAACTCTACCATTAACGAAGTGACGGAGGCGCGGAGCCCTCCTGACCGCCATTCTCTGAAACACTGCTGACGGTAGAACAACTTTAATCAGTCTGTTTTTCCCTCTGAGAGGCCTACCTAGCCTGTAGACAGTGAGAGGGTTACATTCAACTCCTAGGAAATCTAGTACATTGCATACACTATGATAATCGTAGTTCAACCTCTCTCTAAAGTTACTAGACGCTACTTCCGGAATATTACCAATGACTATAGAACGCCTTCTCTCTATTTCATGATATGAGACAATCGACTTATCAACTGGAACATGAGTTTGAGATGCGGCCACCGGTAGCGAGGAATTAACATCACTATGATCAATGCTCAGGACAAGTTGACCAGGACCTTCTACCTGTGCAGCAGAAGTCTTAAGTGAATCCAGTTCAGATCGAAGATTTACATTATCACGGTACAACCGAGACATCTGCGAAACCAGTTCTTCAATGACGTTTTTGATACAAGTCGGTATGGACTTAGCCTTCAGGAGTTGTCGCACGTGCTTGTCCAACGACGCACCCATACCGAAGTCCACATCGGCCATAGCGTCCATGGGCGACGAGTTGCTGTTGGAAATAGTC
>OX375870.1:24537935-24748546 GCA_947359475.1 Heligmosomoides polygyrus bakeri
TTCATGTTTTCTATTAGTTTTAGAAGTGTGTATCGTTGTAACCTTGTAGTGAGCATGATCGACTATTACTTTGATCCGTTATCAAGATAAGATATGCTGATCGCCTTTCGGATTTCTATGGAGGGTGCGTTTCTTGTGACTTTTATTAATTTTACTAACAGTGACGAAAATTAGAATTTTTATCCTTCTTGCATTATTGGTCGCATTTCTGCCTATTTTGGTGCCGGTCACTCTTCCCTACTCTAGAGGAGGTGGGGCCGCTACCGCTATAGGTACACATGTACTCTCATATCTACAGGGTAGGAAAAAATTTTTTTCGCCAAGGTTCGTCCAGGGGAGGGCAGTTGGGATACTGATCACGAATCTGGAATTCGTTTTTCGTTCCGGTATATTAGGCTACGATGTGAGTAGGGTGCGGGTAAAGGCCTTCGCACACTTTCGCCACCACGCGGCGCGGCACCACGATTGCCATAGATATCGATTTGTCTCGCGAGGCAATTCTGCGTCTCTGCCCCATGCTTAAGATAGGGCTGCCGCGTGGCGGCGAAAGTGTGCGAAGGCCTTAAGTTAAATGGTGGAGACAGGTTAGCCGCACTCCCCTCACTCCATTCGTCTAGGGATGTTATTGGGCGATGATCACAGATTTGGTGCACGTTTTTGATCTTTCAATTTTTGAGGACTATTTTCAGTTCAAGGTACGATCTTGGAAACAAAGTGTGCCAGATGAGTCCCCAAAGAGGGCCCATTGTGCTGTCTTTTCACCTCCTCGATAGGACACAGTGCCACTGGGAGGTGCGAGCATCGGCCGGGCCATGTAGCGCTGGCTCAGATCATGTCGCAGGGAACTCACTTGTCAGAACTCGGCTGAATCGAAGGCACCAGAATGCCGATCCTCTCAATTTTCAAAATGTTGCATCGACGGAAAGCTCCTGCTGTGCTTAACACTGCAGGCGCACGTTTTTCAAATAGCGCCAGAGCGAACGAGCAAGATTAGAGAACAAGAAAAATCGGGACATTTTGTCTAATTTAAGACACATGGAAACAGCGATTGCAAAGTAAATGAACTTTTCTATGGCCAGTGCTTTAAAGCCACCTAAGCGGAGAATAGGTGTAAACAAAGCTAATTGACTTTTGGTTGTCGCTACAAGTATGTACAGAAATCCCTTACTGAAGACGGAAATGCAAAGGTTTTATGGCTAAGAAAGTTGGACCATTATTGAAGTTGCGAAAACTATTCCGACAGTTGTGGGGAAAGCCTCTTTCGTCATACATTTCTTAGGCCTGTTTTTGATGCAAGGGATTGCTAGCTTGAGAAATGACGGCCAAAATATGAAGAAAGGGTTCGTTGCATTTTCTGTGAAGCAGATCCAGTTTCAGTTTTTTGGTAGGATTTTCTATCAGTGTGGCGGCTGCAGCGTGCAGAGAAGAAGTTTGATGAGAATTTCTTTTGAATTTTGAACTATCCCATCTGTCCCATATCCTGCGACGACACCAGTGCGACATATGCATGTTTCCTAAAACAATTAACCACCGCCCTTCAACGGAGGTCAACGAACTCACCGTGGCAATTTTAAACGTAACCTATTGGGGTTTGTAGGGGATTGTCTGAGAAGCACCGCAGTAGTTTTCAAATTTGCTGCGGACATCTGGGTCGGTCAAAAATTGCAGAAAACCGTATCACTTCAGTGCGGGCTGAGAAAGCAAAACCGACGTCTGGAACTGCCATGTCGTGGTTAGAATATAAACTGCAAAAAATTTGAGATTGGAGCAGTAGCGGAATTACAACGATCTCATAATTTGCTTGTTAGCGGTGCAGTAACGGTAGTGGAAGATTGAGGTGCGCCGCTCACCAGCAAGGCCGTTGCGATTGGATGGCCGAGTGGATATGAGGGCGGACTTGCAGGAAAGGGTCGGGGGTTCGGGTCCGAGGATCGGGATTCTGCAGTGCTGGGCTTACTCTTATTTTGTCGGTGTAAAGTGTATCTTGATCACTGTAGTGTGCCATTTTGGCATTATAACTTTATTTTAGTCCGTATGATACGATTTAAGAAACAAAAATAAACACACAAAGCATCAGCGTTTGAAATATACAATTCAACAAGTATGATAAAGTTCCAAAAAATTTAAAAGCAAAGCAGCTTCTGAAAAAAGCTTCTGGAGAGGTTGAAAACAAAATTGGGTAAAAAAGATTTTGTATTTTCTTTTTTTTAATTAATTAATTATTTATTTATTTATCAGTTAGATTACTATTTATATTACTATTTTATTTTTAGTTTTATGTTAGGGGGGGGGGAGTAATGAGACTTTCCAACGCCGCACCCCATCGGGTAAAAGTGACCACGGATAAGTTTGCTCAGCTGGGCTACGTTCACATGCCTCACCCACCATATTCGCCGGACGTCTCTCCATGCGACTACCACTACTTCTTGAGCCTATGTGACTTCATGGTCGGAAGGGACACAAGGACCCAAGCAGACCTCGAGAACCACAACGAGCAGTGGATCAGCACCGGGCCTAAGCAGTTCAGGAAGGATGGGATGTTGCGGTTATTGATGTAACTGTTAGGGCCATAGCTGTGATAGGGAGCTGATAGGTAATGTCGCATACTTCAAACATCAATATCGCCTGAAATCTTCAGTGATTCCTAATTATTTATTTAATTCTAGGTTGTAGTAGGAATCTATTAGGTTGGCAACTAAATTTGTAAACTCATTCGGAGTCACTTCTTCTAGCACAAATTATTAGGTTATAAGTGCATCAATTTTTTTGCACTTTCCCCTAATTGAAACCAATTTGTCTGTTCTTCTGGAAACTACTTTGGTTGTCCTGAAATTCCGATTTAGTGGGATTTCATTTCAATCTGAAATGAAAGGACGCTGAGTCAATAGTTCGCGAACACCTTCTTCATAAGTACTAGCTCAGTCACTTTGCAGCTGAAGCCCAACAACACATATGTGTAGCTGTAGGAGATGAAGTTGTTCAACGATTGACAGTGCTCAAATAGTTCAAGAGGTTCCGTGAGTGCTACGTTGAAACTCAAGACAAGCGACGAATCGGGCGACTGATCGCCCTTGATCGAGCACTAATAAGCGCCATCGAGGGAAATTCGAGCTTGACAACGCGTATGTTGGCACTCAACTTTAGGTGCCCATATACCTCTATTGAGGAGACTCTGCACAGCTTTGGTTTTTTGCAAAGCTCGGTAAATGGGTGCCTCACGACTTGATGCTATCGCAGAGGAAGAAGCGAGTGGATGCCGCAAATAAATTGTTGGATCGTCACAAGCACGAACCATTTCTCCACCGACTGTTAACATGTGATGAAAAGTGGATTCCACTGATAATCGTCCGCGTTCTAATCAGTGGCTTAGAGCAAAACAGAAGCCGCTGCCAACGCCTAAGCCTGATCCCACCAGAAGGAGGTGGTGCACTGCATTTGGTGGTGTCAGGAAGCTGTTATCTTCTGGAAGCTTATCGAAAGCGGCTCCAGCATTGATGCTGAAGTCTACTCTTCTCATCTTGACCGCGTGCAGGCTGAACTCCTCCAGAATCAGTTCCTGCAGATCTTCAGAAGTGGCATTACCCTTCAGCAGGATAACACGAGAACACAGGTCGCGAACCGGACTTTTCAAAAAATCGAAGACCTTGGCTGGGAGCGTCTAACTCAACCACCTTACAGCCCAGACTGTACACCGAGTGACCACCGCCTTTTTCGTTGCTACGGCACTCCTTATCTGGAAGCCTGGATTTACCAATGTGGACCGGGTCAAATTGCATCTCCAAGCATTTTTCGCCTCAAAACCACAACAATTCTACAGCCGTGGGATAGACCAGCTACCTGGTAGATGGGAAGCGGTTCTGTGCTTCAATGGATCTTACTTCGGTTAAAGATTAGTGCTAGTTATTTGATAATGAACGCTTTCGTTGGAGATGTTTGAGAGTCTAAATTTAGTTGCCAACCTAATATATAAACATTAGCAAGTAAGGCCGCTCGTCTTCGATAATACTTCTGGCCATGCGAAGATAGTGGTTACTGGAAAATGCATATTTGAATAAAACACATAGCCCATATGGCAATTCGAAATTTTTTGTTTTCTGTTTTTCGAGAAACGCGATTTTCTGTTCTCTGGGAAAACTTTTAAAATTTCCGGCCATCCCTGACTATGAGTGGAATCCTCCTCCAGTCCGCAGTATGCATTATAGCAGGTCGACAATGCTATTCATTTTTTTGTCGTTATCCAAAACGCTTATGAGGCACTAGCATAAAGAGCTTGCACGACAGGACTGCCGGTAGGTGCAAACTGGCTCGATTCGAAGCTTCTGAAGTATTTTACCTCTTGTTGTAAGTGTGCAAAAAAAAACGCTTGAACGTACACAGTTTTTATCTCACAGCTCTTTAGTATAATCGCCATGTTTGTCGATGCCTCTCATCCGCTTCTGCTCGGATGCTTTTCTACTAAACCTTCGCGAGTTGCGTTGAACGAATTGAACCAGTTCCGGACGTATGTATGTTGCGTGGAGTGCGGAGGCTTTCTCGTAGCGAAATGCCATTTAACCCACATCATACTCGTCTGCGATCGCCTGAAGTAAAGCAGTGTAGATGTCAGTTGTAGCTATTTGTTCCTCACCTAGCAATACCAAGCGAAGTGATTGCCGACAAGGCAACTTTTTGGATGGGGCAGCCTGGATCCTTCAGGCTGCCAGCTCCGAAACCGAGGTTCTTGGACCAGCGATTGAGGGTTGATCTGACATCTGCATCTTCGGCTACAAAGATGCGTGGGAGCGTTGTCGGAGAAGGCGACACTCGCCGCGTGTGCCACTAGTCGGTTCAATGTTTGAGTCCCAGACCAGCTAGGCATTCCTTCTGTCTAAGCTCGGTGAGTTGGTGCCAGAGTTGTTTGGGAAAAGTCAAACACTCACTTATTCATCGTCTGGCCACCGCAGGTCATTGAATAGCCTGCTCGTTTGCCGTAATCATATTTCAGAATTCTTTCAACTGCACTTGGTTTCTGAGTTTTTTCAATCCTTTCTTGTGAGGCGCACATTTGCATGCATTAAAATAAATAAATAAATAAATAGGTCAAATACGCATTCACATTGCCTGCACAATTTCCCATTGAAGTAGAATGCACGACGCATCTAAAAGGACGACTGATTAACGACATTCTTTATCCGTTATCACGTCATTCTCTTGAGAGCGCCTTCAGTAGAGGCCCGTTGTCACGCACGAAGCAAACCGAGATTGGGTTCGATTCTCTCACAGGCTAGACTAGCCTTGTGTCGTTCTGCATGTTGGGTAATTTCAACCAGAGTTGTTTGTTGCGAAAAGAATGACACTTGTCCGCTATCTGGCTGTAACAGTGGGTTGCAGGGGATAAGTGCGCATTCATACTGCTCGACAATAGCGGGTGGAAGTGAGAAATCTGGCGCATCCCCAAACGGGTCAGCGTTGACTGTTTGTTCACAGAGAGGAGCAGAGAATGTACATGTTTTTTTTTTCAGTGTTAGGTACATCGGCTTGGACAGCGTGGCTGCTGCTAGGATTTTAGTATTTTTCGAGCCTGTTGAGTGGCAACTGCGTCCGACCCAAGAACTGCCGCATGATTGTCGTGTTTATTTGATTTCGTGCGTCCCATTCGGCTTGTGTTTGATCAACGACGCTTCTATCTCCCACTTCCAGCTACTGCTGCCGTCCGCTCTTCGTGTGCTATTTATTGAGGGACGCAATGGCGCCAGTAGTGTCGACGAGGCAGGCAGGGTAGGGCAGGTCATGTCGACCTTTGGCTTAAGCGAAGTCATGGCGCCTGGCGTAAACAACAAAAATCTCAGGCACGGACAAAAGGCATGACGCCGGCGACTCGTCCAGCACTGCTCCCGGCCGGCCATCTATTCCTCCGCCGTCGCCGCAGCGCGTTCTTGCTCTGTTGTTATTGCGGCCGTCGAAGGGGCATGTACGGGTGTCGGGCATACAGAATAAAGACATCGTCGCTGGAGTTCCAGCGTGGGTGTGCCGGCTGCTGCGTGTGTGTATGTGAATGTGTATGTCTGTGAGACCGGAGCCCCGACGTTGCCTTGTTTGCCTTGCGCTTTTATATCATGTGCGTAGTTCGGCAGCGACGGCGTGATAAGGCGGAGACTTATTCGAGAGCCGACGGCGTCGTTCGTCCTGTTCTTGTCATACCGCCATCGTCATCGTGATTGCCGTTCTCGTCTTTTGCTGTGCTACAAATGTTCGGTAGCGAATGTTGCTCAGATGTGTAATGTGTTGGTCACGTGTACGAGGTATGTGTGCGCTTCAATGCGTTCGGATTATACGAAACACCTTTTTTGAAGAGGCGGTCATCCCACGTATTCCCGCTCGCCTTCGCTTATCCAATCCTTCCGCAGCTGTTGCCGCTGCTGCTTCTGGCCATCATCATCCTCCTCACCATCACACTGTCGGCGATAAACATGTTTTTCTGTTATTCGCCATTACGCCCATTTACTCTGGCGCCGACACGGCTTTTAGCAGTGATTTCACTGTGTGCCGACAATGTTCTACGCGGTCTGGTGGCCGCCTTTCGAGTTCTTTAACGCTTGAAGCGATTTCCGTCCGAGGCTTCGCTGAAGGTTTTCGGAAGCAGTTCGGTTACAATCCAAGCATTCCAGAGCGTCTGACGGTCTACGGTGGTATGTCCGAAGCACCGCAGTTGCAGTATTGTGAGGACAATCCGCGTACTTCCGCAGAGAGAGACTCGGTATTGTTTTGCATTTTTCTTCGAAAATCAAGTCTTTGAGTTCTTTTCTGACCATCTGACTCTCTCAGCAGTAGTAGAAATTCGGTGTCGGAAGAGGATGTAGTACCCAGTTGAGTATCCTTATCGTTGGAGAATTAATGAGAAAATGTTTCAACAAAGTGAGAAAAGTGGGCAGGACATTATTAAAAAGGAATTGACGGGGGCTTTTACTTCACTCGGGCCTATAGAAGACTTACAAAACGTTAGTGATGTAGATAGGAAAATGAAAAGCACTAGAATAGCGTCAAGAAGGAGTAAATCACACACACACTGTTCAGATATACCTCTAAAAAGACCACTGGTAACTTTGGTAACTAGATCACACCCATTTTCTGCGCTCGGTAAAGGAAAACTAGCGTTTTGTTGGGTAGAGCTTATACGGTAAGGAAAGAGAATTGCAAAAATTTCTGAAATATCGTTAGTTTCCTGTATCCTGTACCATACTCGATTTTTCTACGTGAACCAGTTTCTTTGAACTACATTTTCGATTTCCGTTAGTTGTTTTCTGTTTTATAAGAGTATTTTTCCTATTTTCAAGCTGTTTCTGGTGTTCTTCACCATCTGCGTGCCAGTATGGGAAGTACTGACAGGAGAGTATTGTGCCATTGCTACTATTTCGACCTGTCCGGCATGTTATCATAAGCGTCGTTGTAGGTAAAGCTTTTTAGTTCTGCCACTACCTGTGCGACTGAAGGTAGGCGCAGAAATGAATGTGTTAGTTTCAGGTCGGAGGAAGGTGGCATCTGGCATATAAGTGGTTTTCGATGTAAAGAATGAAAAATCCGTCATTTTACACACTAGAAGAGGCAGGGAGATGTCGCTTCTGTTATCTAAATTGAATAATCACGAATAGAATTGAGTGTAAGGCTGGGGCATACTTCCATCGCCGCGATGCCATCGCGGCGCTCAGTTCATGGCCATTCCGCCGCACGCGGTGGAATAGTCAAAGGCAACTTCGCCGAGGCCGCCGCAACAGTGGCGGTCGGCATGCGCGATGGCTTCCCGCGCCCATCGCGGGCATGGTATACTTTTTCGCGTCGCGCGCGGTGTTTGGCGTTAGTCCTGGACAGATCTCCGTCGCGCTCCCTTGCAGAGCGATGAGCGAGGCGACGAGCACTGAGAAGTTCAAATTCTTTCGCGTCGTTCTGCAAAACCCATCGCCTCGATTCCATTGCGGCGACGGGAGTTATGCACGAGGCCTAAGATACACTCCATTTTTCGAGCGAGAAACCCTTAAAGTTTACTTGGATAGTCTACCTCCTGTACGAAAAAGTCGAACTCCCCGTGAAGTTTTATTCTGTATAGAGCTGATATGGAGTCTATGGACCTGAAAACCTACAAGTGAAACGTTCTTGATGTTTGCAGGTGGGACAAAGTTCTGGAATTCGTCTCGCTCTGCACTTCATAGCAAAGTGCTGAGTGATTCACATTTGTTTTGTTCTTTTCAAATGGACTCTGCTCTCAGGCGCATCGCTGTCGACACGACTTAAGCGACTATACATGTATCTGTGGCCCTACTAATGCAGAATTTACTAAACAATGTCGCCGTCTTAATCGCAGCTGGAACAGGATAGCGAATTTTGTTGACTTCTCTAAGGACATGCATGGCAACATGGCTAAAATGTGTACTGTCCACATGTCCAGCGTTATATACCTTTGTCAAGTCCCATAGATTGCCTTCCGGAAAGGGATACAATCGAGGACTCTTCCGCTTTTAAAGTGGCGCCATTTGTATGTGACATTGATCCCCTACTGATCGCATTTCTTGGCTGTCAGATCTGCTTTCAACAACACAGATGAACATAAACAGAAACATTTGTGCTTTCACACCTGCCCAACACCGGTGCTCTCTTGCAGAAATTCACCGAGACCACGGCAGAGGAAGGATGTCTCATGGAGTCGTCCAATGTCACTGCGTTGTATACCAGCGTTTTGAAGGAGAGTGCCTTACAGGCTGTACGTGAGATGAGCTCGACACTGGCTTGGGGACACAGGCCGCAAGCGCGAGTCATGGTTTGCCAAGGAGAAGGACGTGTAAATATACCCTTTTGAAGTTCATTCGCAACCCCGATCTTCATGATCGTTAATGTTCCTCCTAGCACCTTGAAAGAGAAGCTGGTTCGAATCGAATCTACGAGATTATGTGTTGTAGCACACTGCGCTGTCTGTCCTAACAAGAAAGAAGGGATTGTATACACGGCACAGCGGTCGGTATTCTTTTGCGCCACCTGGCGGCATCCACCGCAAGGTATTAGATTGTCCCATAAGTCCCCGCCGTTTTTTTCAACGATTCATTGCGGATTTAGTCGGCGGTCTCTTGCATGGGGCTATACAGCTTTCGAAAGAGAATGATTAGCTCTATCAGAGCGCGTATTGCATTTCTTTTTTCATCCTGAATTTCGTCAATTTTTAGGTCGTTAAATTGAGAAGTGAAAAAGTATGGCATCTCTGCGAAGGACCCGGGAAGACATCGAGCACGCCGACTACCACTGTTGCGGCGGCCGCGTGCTATTGCTGTTGACTATTCCGCTGGCGCGACGGAATGTTAACAGCTGAGTGCCACGATGGCATCGCGGTGTTGGAAGTATACACCCTCTGAAACCCCTCATTTTACGAAATTTGGAGTATTGTATTAAACGAAACGCGTCGCAAAGTGAATGGGCACGGGGCAGCACGATCACCAGCGGCCGTGTGGTCGTAGCGTAACTGTAATATTTGTTTCTGCCTCTACTTTCTCTAAGGTTAGGTAGTCTTTGGTAGTTAAAATTACTTGTCGAACTTAAATTCACCCAAGCTAGGTGCGTGAATCCATACTTTTTTACCGAAAAATTCCATGTAAATGGTATTACCAACAAATCAGACAGCGGATCGTGAAATAATGATTGCATGGCGCAATCTCATCTAATAAACCGCATGACTTCCGACCTCCTTCTCTTTGGGATGCGCCGATAAACTGCTGTATTTGCTAAGTGCAAGGTTACATTTTCCACACAGCACAAGAGAGCAGAAGTCAAGTGCCAGTGGTAGTCCAATTACGCTTCTGGCCTTGTGCACCTCTATAGAGCCTTTGTCTTGAAACGTATTTCAATGGTAATGTCACCTAATGGAACGTGGGTTTCCGCTGACGCTTGTTTTGGCGTGTTTTGCTCGTTGCACTTCACGAGAAACGTTGTCCTTATAGTGCGTCGGCGCAAACATGTATCATACAAACACCCGCGCCTTGCCTGCGTCCGTCCTTACATCTCGGCACAGCAGTCGATCGTCTTCAGTGAATGCCGGCAATGGCTGGTAGGAAAATGTTCACGAACTATGAATAAATCACGGCCGAGAGAGACAGATAGGAAGAAAGTGCGACTCCTTCAATAGTGGCGGCTGTTTTGATTGCAACGTTTTGATTGCAGCTGTCAACGTTTTCATGCACGTTACTGGAGTTGGATGAGAACAAGGGACTGTCACCGCGTCAGCGAAAGAATGGTGCGAAACTGTCGAAACTGAGGAAGAAGGCGTCGGATTTTGTGTTTCTGAGAATTCTCGGAGAAGGATCGTACAGCACGGTGGGTAGCACTGTTTGAATGTGTCATCCTGTGTTCTTGGACGACGAAGCCATGGCGAGAGTCTGAAGCGATTCGATTGAATGTGATAGCCAGTGTTCAGGTCTATCTCGCTCGCGAGCTAAGAGGAGGACAGACACAGGCCATTAAGGTGTGTCTTCACGCGACTATAATTCTCTCTTTGACGACTTTGTTGTCTCCTGAATCAGCTGTTTCAGGTTGTACAAAAAGATTTCGTAATTCGACACCAGAAGCTCGATGCTACCGTGCGCGAGAAGCATGTGCTGGCATCGCTGAGTTACGAACGCGGCGGACATCCATTTGTTACTCAGCTCTACTGCACATTTCACGATCTACAGAGACTCTGTAAGTCCTTCAACACTACCCTGAGTCGGTTATCGATCGTGTGGTAAAGCGCGGACAATAATTTGCGGCACTAGTCCCTTTTTTCTTCCAAATTTTTGTATTGCTACTATTCTGGTACTTACAAACCTTTAGTTTCTTATCTGCACGCAGCGGTAGTGATGGAGGTGTCGTAGTACTCCACAGCCTCCGTTTCCTTTCCGTACCCAGTTGAATCGTTCCCTTTTGTCGCCATTTCGGCACTATGCTTTAAAATGCGTCGACTTGAAAGTCGCATAGTCTCTGACCTCTTTGGATACGTGACGAAGAAGGATGGGATTTCCAAGTGACTACGTGCTGTAGTGGAGCTTTACGAGGAAACGAAACGTCCACTGTTCGTCATCCTAAACCATTATGGTGTTTTTACTGTTTTTAGTCTTTTGCAGACCTAGAACAGTGTAGTCATCCTTTCTTTTATGGTATGCTCATTGTCTTTGATATGAGCTGCTGAAATGAATTTACGTTGTTCCCTCCTCTTTTCGCCTTTTATTGCTGTTAACAATTGCTAACTTATTTAATATAGACCTGCTCAACCTTGCCGGAAACTTGTGTTTTGATCGCGAAACGAGACGAAAGATGAGATTTCTAGATTTGAATGGGGATTAACTGACTTGACTGAGTTTGGAGTTCGTTGCAGTTGTGGTCGTTGTTTTAATGTAATAATGCTTTTTGATCAACCTCATAAGTAGCTTGGTTCTTTCAACTTTCTTGCACAGTGAGAACAATTGTGATTTATGTGCTTACGAAAGAGACGATGGAACGCCTAAAAAAATCCGTTCCTGCGCTTCTAGGAACACCTTTGTCTTTGCTGTTTCCCGTTTTGTTGTGATAAGTACTAATATTAACTACGTATTCTGTAAAGAAGTAGATGTCCTCGCCTGGTTTTCTGAATTCAACAGAGCTGCATGGAATGAGAAACAAGAGTTGTGGAATCGAACGAAGTGGTTTGGATTTGGAATAACACTGCAAAGGCTCAAGATTCCCAGTTATCAGTAGCTGGCCACAAAAACTATATTCGCCAGGAGCTGGTAGCGCTTTCGGCATGAGGCCGCGAATACGAAGAAAGTGATCATGGGACAGTTCCGTGATTCAGTTTAGGTTTTAATTTTTAGTTTTTTTTTTTGAAGTCTTTTTTTGCTGCGCATGGCGCTGTCTTAAGAGGCGGGATATTCTTCGTGCATCCCTGATCCGTTCGTGTCCTGCTCGGGCCAATACTAAGCCTTCCATCCTTTTAAGAAGTCATTGGGTTGGTGACAGGCTTATCTAGGATGAACAAGTGGATCACTCCGTAGGCCAAAACTCGCATTCCGACTGCCTACCAAATATCCCAAAGACAAAGGGGTGGACCAGCGCATACATTTTTCCTTTATTCTTCAGCTAATCAGTGACAGGTCGACCTTTAGAACTGTGGACAATTGAGCATCCGTTAGTTCCGCATCTCCTATTTGTGACCGCTCTTTGACTTGGTTTTGCTGTGCTTCCCTGCGTTCTGTCGTCCAACTCTGCGTTCAATTATTCACTCTTGTTTATCTGTTGATGAAATACGACAGCTCAGAGAACGTGCAAGCGTTAATGACGGGCTTCGCCATGGCTCGTGGGCAGCACAGGTTCTTCGGAAGGAACCAGTGGGAATCGGGGTTGGCACTGTCTGCCGGCGTCCACGAAGTTCCATGTCGCCATGCTTCTGCCGATCAGGGCAGAAGATGACAGTCGTCAAACCGGAGGAGTCCGGTGTGGTTGAGTGCTTCGAAGGGACAAACCGTTTGAATGACTTAGGGGCGAATAGGACGGGAAATCAATTCAGGGTACGTGGAGGTTCGCCGCCTCCAGCCATGCAATCTTTTGTGTCCAGTATGCATTCGATTCGATCGAAAATCTACAGCCATTGTTGCCTTGTTTCGTCAATGCTGCATGGCTTCTTAAGGGCAGACGGTTCGTGCGCAAACGAAAAACTCCAGGATGTGGTCCATCTACCTCACCTGCGTAAAAATTGCAATATCCTAGAGTCTCTTGCCTTGTCAGCGGAGGAGAGCACAGAGGCTAACCAAAAGTCTCTAATTTTCGCGAATTCGCCCGCTATCGTATTAGTGCCGTTGATTGTTAAAGTTAAGAAAGTAACTCTTTCCTTCCTTACTTTAGTCGAAGTAGTCGCAATTTCCTCTTTTAAGAATAGACGTGAGATTGCAATTGCCCGCTTTGGCTGCATAATAAAAAATATTTTTTGTAATTGATTTCTGAGATAATTTACTTCATTGCGAAGAGCTCTGTATTAAATAAGGAGTGAAAGGATAAAGGTTGATGTTGATCAATCCCTTTTGGAGTACGCCACGCATTCCGTTATGTTGTAAGGAAAGTTTCCCGCCACTCACTGGTGTCCCGCAAAGTTTTTGAAAAGTGTTCTGGAACCTCCTCTCAATAACGCGCATATAGGCTGACCTAAATTTACCACTATTGTCGTCATATTTCGTTACGACTATGGCAGAGGAAATCGTTCTCGACTGCAAGTTCGACTGCTTCAGCTTTAGGAGTTCAACAAGCAAAGCAGAACAAGAGTCACGGTGGATAGAATACGTGGAACGATGGGTTCTACCACTATCTCCTACGAAGCAGCGAAAGTATGGTTCCGGAAGTGCAAGAACGGAGACTTCTGCTTGGAGGACTAACCGCGGTCTGGAAGGCCAGTTGCAGTGAATCAGGAGCGTTTTGTGGAGCTGCTTCAGGAGGATCCCCGGCGTTGCACCCGTGAACTGGCAAAGGAAATCGAGTGCAGTCACATCACCATAGCTCAACACATGCCTGGCCTTCGGAAGACATGCAGATATGGTGCATGGATACCGCATGAACATAGCGGCCACCAGCTACGGGTGCGCCAGGATGCGTGCATAAACTTCTAGACTTTACGGCGGAATTTTTCTCAGCTCGAGAGCCTGGTCACTGGCAACCAAGAATGTGTAGTCCACGTTAACCACACGCGAAAACGTCAGTGGCTCAGGCGCGGCGAAGCAGGAATTCCAACGCGAAGACCGGAACTTCACCTAAGAAGGTAGTGCTCAGTGTCTGGTGGAATTGCGAAGAGGTCGTTCACTGGGAGCTGCTACCCGCAAGTACTACTGTCACTAGTGATGTCTCCTGCAGGCGAAACAATTTGACGACAGGGAGCAACTTGAAAAGTGCCTCGCTGAGTTTTTTTTTCTTTGTGAAAACTTCAGGAATTCTATAGAAGCGACAAATTACCTGACAAATGGCAATATGTTGTGGATAATAGTGGCGCGTATGCTCGTTAGTTGTTGTATGTGTGGAACTAGAGAAACAATTTTAAAAAAATGCACAAGAGGCGGGATAGCTTCCTTACAGCCTAATATTTATAGGGATGTCGAGGAGGCGATTTGAATGCGTATATTATTTATTTATTTAGTCTATTCCATGACTATCGGTGGTCAGCCAATGAAGAAGTCAGTAACAAGCTTGATTCCAAGTCACCTACCCCGGGGGGATGGAAGGCTTGGTTGGCCTGCGCAGGAAATCTGAACCACGGACCAGGTGCTGAGTGCATGCGACAGCCGGCACCTCACCTGACTGCGTTACACGCGCCCATTCGTGTTAAATATAGGAATTTAAAATACTAATACCAATCACACAGGTTCAGATAATGAAAACATTTCCGAACAAACTTTTTTTGTTACGCTGAATAATATTATTGGTTTTTGTGCAAGGTCACACGTGAGCAGGTACGTAGTAAATCGTATTAGATCTGCCATTAATGGGTGACTAAATGTTGAGTTATGTGCTTTCTGTTATGCCCATTGGCTACGTTTTTAAATGCATCTTGTCTTTGTTATCTAAATGAAATTAATATCACCTCACTCCTCAAAATCGTTTGTTATATTTTCTGGAAATCCAAGAATTATTTCTCTTGCTTCTGATGTTGCCATGTTTGAATAATATTGTTGGGAAAGAACATAGTTGCCGCACTGGTGAGTTGTTTTTAAACCTGAAGGTCTCGGAGCTCCTAAGTTTGCCTCGGCTACCGTTGTTGAAAGAAATATGTGTATTTTGTATGAAAAAAAGAGAAAGGTCATCGGTAATCCTTTTTCTCCGCCACGTATTTTACTGCTACGCGATACCTCGCAAACAAGTTAAATGCGTATTCAGCCTGTACAGTGACCTGCGGTGGCCAATCGATGAACAAGTCAGTGTTTTATAATTCCGAAACATATGTGGTACCAGCTCGCTGTCCTCGGAGCAATGGAAGGCTTGGTTGGTCTGAGCTGGGCCAAAGTTGTGGGTCGCGCAGAAGTAGCGCACCCGACAACTGAGGCCTCCTTCGGCTGCACTGCACGCGAACCTATTGTCATTACTGTTTCGAAATTCCAGCTCCAGGAGTTGGGAACTTCTGTTATGTGTTTTTACCCCTAATTTGCTAATTTCCTGCAGCATTGCTTTACAAGTCCTTGTAGAGGATGTAAGGATCAATGCCAATAGAACCTGGTTGTTTGGTAAAAGTTACGTATGGAATTCGTTATTCCATGCCTCACGTTATGTCTTCTAATTAGGTTTTTCCTTTGTGATGCTTTTGAAAGCGAAACATTTTTCGAATAACATACCTTCAACGAAACATCTGCGCTGATAAGGTTGGTCATTTTCATGAAAGCATATGCGAACTAGAGTGAGACTGAAGGGCAGGACGATTCTCATCAATAATCATAATTTATTCACCATCGGTAGCTGCGATATATTGCTGCGAAATTACAGATTTTGTTACGGACGTGGCACATCATGGCGAATTGTTGGTAGTGCTTAATCGGCTGGGATCGTTCGATGTACGCGTTGCGCAGTTCTATACGGCCGAAATCGTCACCGCACTGGAATTTATTCACAGGTCCGTACTTGCTGTAATCCACGATTTTGCTTTGGTATAGTACTCACAGTATTCAATCGCCCCGACGAGGGTCTTAGTGAGGGGGTTGATGCAGCTTTGAAGAAATATGAGCGCTCGAAAAAGGCCGGCGTACTTTCGTGCGCTTGCTCCTGCCAGCGCCTGCCGCTGAAAAGTGCATGGTGAGTGTCTGGATTGAGGAGACGCAAAGAAGGCTAGACTAATTTCTTGTGCTCACTCCGGACGCCAGCATTGGAAAGTCGGCTTCCCAGTACCTCCATATTACCTCAAGATCGATCAATTGGAATGAATCAATCGATAACTGTCAGCTTCTGGGACAAATCCGCAGTCAGTGGAGTTAGTTGTCAATAAGGAGTAGGTGACACAGTCGCTAAGAGACGTCGCTCCTGTGAACGAACCCATACAAGTTGGATGAGCACGTTGGCTATCTTCTGGTTCCCCCAGATGGTATTGATGAGTGCCGACACTTTTACCTTTACTTTTTCGGTTAAAGTGATGTACTGGAGGTGTTTCAATTTTGATGTCACACGTAGTCAAGCAATTACATGACGCCCCCTCCCTATCGCACTCGATGTGCGTGCGTTTCATTTGCCGCGGAAATTGGACGCATGGATACGTTTTTGTGCTGTTTATTTTCAGACTGGAATTGCTCTATTCAAAGGGGGTATTGCTATTGTATTTGCCGAGTTTCGTTCTTGCTGGTGGCGAAAACATTTCCGATGCTCATTCAATCTAAACGCCGAACGAAATGCTTGATGAAAAGAAACAAATTTTCCAACGGCCGTTTTCTGCCTCGTTGGGGGTTTCGCTCACAACTCCAGAAGCAGGATTCCTCTTCCGCAGTGGTTTCGCTCACAACCCCGGATCTTCCTTCTATACATCTTCCTATCCTCATTTGAAAAACTAAACTTACAAGGGAAGGATACTAGGTGACCATGGGACTTTGAGATGAGACGTATATCACTGGATGCGGCTTCGAACGCTGATTCCAAATGTATGTTCCGTTTCTGCTGTGCGCATCTGTGAACGGATTTATGGAACATTTTCGTAGCAGGCTCCTTTGCCCTCTAGGTTCACGCAGAACGGGCCAATCACAAGAGAGCGAGCTCAGGTGGGGTTGAAACTGCACTGCCGGCCAAGCAGTGGTGGCGCAGGGGTTAGAAGGGCGCCGTGGTGAGAAGGGGTGGTTTGTGGTTCGAGTCCCCAGTGGTGCAGGATTTGTGCATTTCCCAAAGAAGATCTGCCACGATCAACTAAAGCTGTCGTATGTTAAATTGCAACGGAAAAGGTCACCAGAAAGGGCTTTCTTCATAATGACAACTTCACACTGGCACGAAGATACAATTTATCATGATGAATAGTTGCTAAAAACATGGCGAGAAGACAAACAATGCATTCTAGCAGCTGTTAAACTGTTGGCAATGACCGCATCGGATAAAAAATACATCAGTGCAGCCGTTGTAAGAGCAGTGCTCTACGATGTCAGTAGGGAAACAATATTGAATTGGTGTGTCATACGTCCCTGGGTGAGTGTGCAGGTATCCTGCAGCGTACCATGAATACGTGAGAAAAGTTCTGAATCTTGAGGCAGAAAATTGAGTGTAAATGAGCGATACAATTCGAAGAATTGACTCGCGGGAGCGAAGTGAGAACTTTATACCGTGTGTCAACACATAAGAGGTGAAACGTTTGTACATACTTTTGAATGGCAAGAAGGAATGTACGTCTAATGGTTGTATTTGTGATGTTGTTTCTACAGGAATGTTCATCACTTTCACTACAGTAGGATCTACAAAAACTGATGAAATGGTTTCGTGATCCTTGAATGGCTTCCAGCTGTCGACCAAGAGCAACGTTTGGGTGCTGCTGATACCTTCTTCTCTTCTAATCCTCTTCTGGTTCCGCACTGATATCTTCTTCATCCTTCACCTCGATGCTCCCGCATTGCGCATCTCGCAAGATAGATGCGAAACTACTGGCCACTTTCTTCTCTTGCCCTCTAGGAACGCGTGAACTATCGGAAGGACCGAGCTCGTCCAAAAGGCACGCCAACACAAGAGCTGGTGAGAACCATAGTTTGGAAGATAAGTCGGCAGTATTGTCCTAACCGACCGCGTGTGTCGAAAAAGAATTCGCCCAAGGGGTTACTTAAGGCACTGATCACCCACTTGTAAGTATGGGTGGTGGGATCATGGTAATCGATTTTGCCCAAACGTCGCCATTTGACATAGCTAGCTTTGGTTGATCGTGGCAGAATTGTGGCAGATATTTTTAAGGAAGTGCAAAAGCCTGTATCACAAGGGACTCGAACCATAAACCACCCCGTCTCACCACGCCGGCTCTCTATCCCCTGCGCCACCACTGCTCTGTTGGCAGCACAGTTTTATCCTCACTTGAGTTCGCTCTCTTGTGACTGGCCCGCTCTGCGTGAACCTAGAGGGCAAAGGAGCCTGCTGCGAAAATGGTCCATAACTCCGTTCACAGATGCGCACAGCAGAAACGGGACATATATTTGGAATCAGCGTTCGAAGCCGCATCCAGTGGTATTCGTCTCATCTCAAGGTCCCATGGTCACGTAGTATCCTTCCCTTGTTAGTAGATTAGTAGCAGTAATTCTGATTTCACCATATCCATTTTCGTTTTCCATTTTCCATTTTCTCCATGTATCCACGGACAGACACACGCTGGCGGCTTGCCCTTTATTACATTTATATTTTTTGCAAGATAGGACAGAAGGATAGAAATGAATAGGGCCCACAACATGGCTGTGATACGGTCCCTAGGCTTGCTCACCTTTCATGGAATTCGTGCAATTCACTTTCAAAAAAGTCTAACATTCAAAAAATCGACGTAGAGTGTCTCCAGATAAGGTCACCAAATAAAACTTGTTAGTGAAGTTGTGGAACACGAAAATGATCGAATAAGAAGACAAACAACGATAACCACCTGCGCTGTAAGCAGAAGAACAAGTATGTAGTATGCCCTTGTCCTTTTCGATTTTCGAATATTGGAATATTCAGCTATTCAAAAAAGTCCAATATTCGAATTATTCGTTTATTCGAATATTCGAGGGTCGTTCGAAGTGCGCTGTGTGTACGCAATCTGACAAGGGAAGCCGATGAACTTCCTCCAAATATTCTCAACGAGACCTATATGATTTCGAAGGGCATGAGACAAGGATCACAGGACTATGTTTCGTTTTTGCTACGGGCCACTGGGTGGTCCGAAAATCGCAAAAAAAATGCTATCACCTCAGTGTGAGCTGATAAGGCAAAAGTGACGCCTGGAACGGCCCTGCTGTGCTCCGAATTGGCTTACAAAAGGTTTGGAGCTCAAATTGAAGTTAGATTATGGTAATACAAGTGCTCCCACTTGCGCTCTTCGCGCGACTTTGCAGCATCATTGACCTAAGGAAAGTAGTTTTTGTAAAACTAAAATTCGCTAACATCTAGGACCTTCTGCGTGCTTTATCGGCAACAAGCCGTTCGCCATTTCGGTACCTTCATCATAGACATTCTCTCCGGACCGTCCATTGGTTTGCTCTGCGCAGTACTTCTGTCCCTCAGGTTGCTCTTCCGCAACCGTTCTCATGCTCAACAGCTAGCGTTTCAAGTTGTCGTTGACATGTCTTCCGAAGCAAGGTTCCCCTCTCTCGTTTCTTCTTACTGGATCTAATTGCTGGTCCGCCTTCACTGGTCTTCCCTTCCCTCTTTAGTTCCCCCACCCTCCTGGTCCCAACTCCTGGCCCACTTTTTTGTTTCCATTTTTAACCCCTGCTGGTCTCTTCTTGCTGGTTTTCCCCTCCTGGCCCTTTCTCCAGGTTGTTCCTTTCCTTCCTGCTCGCTCTCCTGGTAAACCCTAGAGGTTCCATTACTGCCCTTCTCCACCACATCCTTAGTGGACCTCCCATGCTAACGGCAGACGTCGGTGACACATATTCAGAATCAGTACGCTTGTTGCGCGACGTAGAGGGCCAATGTTCTGGATCCGGAAGCTCAGAAGACCCGCCTTCCGAATTAAGAAGCTCAGAAGCGCGCGCTGTCGCCGCTATGTCGAACCTGATGAGGCTATGCATATGGCAGATTCTTTGTTCCCCGTATGAATTCCCTTACGACTCGCTTCTTGTTGGTTCCTAGTGGTCCCGTCTCCAGGTCCCTTCTTCCAGGTAGAACCCCTCCACCTCGGAATCCTCTTTAGTACTCTCCCCAATTAAGTAGCTCTCCCACGCTCACACACGACGACGGCGAGCGAACGCCCATTGCGTGTCATCGATGTCACATCTTCTAAATCTGTACTCTCTTACTGGTAATGGATCCCCTTACTGATCCTCTTAACTGCTCCCCCCCCCCTGATTGTTAACTCCCTACTGGTCCCTCCTTAATGCCTGAACCTTTCTTGGTGTCACCTCCTGGCCTGCTTCATTGATCCCCCTATCGCCCCCCCCCCCCCATCCCGATGCTTCCTCCAAGTCGCTACCTCTTGGTCGCTGTCAGTTCTCCACCTTCGAAGTCTCCCGTATACTCTTACCCCTTTAGTGGTCTTCTTATGTTAATGGCACGAAGTCGGCGGCACGGCTTCTGAATCTGGACGCTCAGGAGCGCGCGTAGGTGCTGTTGTGTCAAGCAGTAAAAGGATGCGCTTCCCATGCTGCAACAATTCCCACGTTCAATGGGAAATTCTTACCGCGCTGTGGATGATACAGCGTACCTCACTTACGATTATATTAGATCATTCGACCGCTCTCGCTTTGGATGATGCGGCGTACCTCACTTAGGTTAGATCATTCGACCGCCCTCGCTGTGGTTGACGCGGCGTACCTCACTTCGGTTAGATCACTCCACCGCTCTCGCTGTGGGTGATGCGGCGTACCTCACCTCGGTAAGATCACTCCAAGGACAAACTCTTTTAATATAGGTGGTGATATGATAATTTCCGACATTTCCTAGACGAAGCTGCAGGGTACATTCAGGGGATCCATTCGTATTGACGGTGGCCCCGACTGGATGGGCGAGCGATGCAGACTTAAGAGAGGGGGTCGAGTGTTGGAGTCCGGAGGGGGCTAGGGAACTGGGGGTTTGCTAAGTGGTTTGTTCCCGTTTTTACAAAAGAAGATAGCATTTTGGCTTCCTTAGGGTGCCGTATTCGCTTCCTGACCCTGCTTTCAACCTGTTGTCAGGTGTGGAAGAAGCAGGTTCTGTCGTTTGGAGTGATGTCGCGCGTCCATGAAACCACGTTTATCTCACTGAGGAAGCTCTCGCTAAGTCTGTCTCTATATAATCACTTTGGAATGTTCTCAATTATTGGCGTGTCTAGAAAGTATCTGCAGAAAACTTCGCAATGTTCCAGATTTTTTCTGGAATGTTCTGAAAATTTCAGCATAAGTGCTGTATAAAGACGCCATCCTACTGTATCTGAATAACATATCCAGCTCCGTCTTCCATGCTTATTTCACTGTACGATAGCCGAACTGTCTACCCATATTAGACACGTGCTCCTTTACGAGTTTGAATCTAGGCACTCCGCTGCAGAAGCCTATCGAAACTTGTGTCGGCTCTGAAGCTTCTTCTGTAGGGTCTGTGTACAGCCGGTTCGAACGCTTCCGATGCGGGAACAGGAGTCTCGAAGATGAGCCTCGCTCTGGTCGAGCGCCAACGATATCTTTGGATGAACTCAGGAAACTGGCGGAGCAGCACCCATATGAAGGTTGCGTTATTTTGCTGCTGCTCTTGGCTGTTCCCGATCCACCGTGGACAATGGACAGCGATCTCTTGGAATAGTTAAAAAGCTCAGTAAGTGGCTCCCACACAACTGACCGACGACAACCGGCGAAGACGTCTGGACATATGCACCCAGCTGCTCTCCCGAAGTCGCGCCTTCGACTGGCTGGACACCATCGTCACTGGAGATGAAAGATGGGTCCTTTACGTCAACCACGCTCGTAAACGTGCATGGTGCCAACGCGATGAAGTGAAGAAATCTTTCGTAAAAGGTGAAATTCATGCGAGGGAAGTCATGCTGAACGTCTGGTGGGGAGTTTATGGGATCTACCATTTCGAGCTGCTGCCTGACAGCACGATTGTCACTGCCGAGGTCTACGCTACCCAACTGCAGAGACTGGCCGACAGATGCGCAAGGAACAGCACAGGCTCAACAAAGTTCGCTTGCTGCACGATAACGCGCGCCCACGCATCGCGAAGACGACTTCTCAGAAAATTCTGGAACTCATGTGGGAAGTTCTGCCGCATCACCCGTACAGCCCAGATCTGCCCCCCCCCCCCTCCCCCTCCCGATCCCCAAGTGACTACCACCTTTTTCGATCACTTCAGCATCATCTGGAAGGGTTTTGAAGATCTAGACCATCTCGAAAATGACCTCCGAGTTTTTTCGCCTCCAAGTCGCCGGAGAATTCGAAGTCTTGTGGAACGTTGGCGAAGAGTAGTCGATGTTGATGGAAACTATTTGGTTGATTAATAAAATGTCAATAAAAATTGTGTTATTTTGAAAAAGTTGTCGTATTTCTGCAGACACCCTAATAGTTTGGGAAGTGGTTCTCACTGTCACCTCATTTGCGAACACGATCGACAAGTATTGACCTGACCCGTCATTAAGATATGCTCGTCATTCTTCGGATTTCTTCATAGACTGCTTTTATTCTTCTCCCAACTTTCACTAGTTCTGCTTCTAACTGTTACCAATCACAGCATATTTTATTCACCTCATGTTATTAGTCCTGCAGTATATTTCCTCTTGACCACTCCCCCATACGCTTACGGGTGAGGGGTCGGGGCATTGCAGACAGGAGCACTTGCACTCACTCCCTCAACTCTAGAGGTCGAAAAAAGTTTTCTCCAAAATTCCTCTCTAGGGTTATTTGGGATTAAGACCAATAATCTGGAAACCATTTTCGTTGAAACGATGGATGGCAGGTTACGGGGTATGTGTATGTAAAGGAGTGTACGCAGAAACCGCCACTGCTGCCTTTCATGACTCTAGAGGTAGGGGAGAGGTTGACAGAAAACATCGCCTAGGGGTGGGGGTTATTTGGGGTGCTGATGATGGATATGATATCCATTCTTAAAATTTCGGTCGATTGCGGTAGGTTACGGTAGATATGGGTGACTAAAGCTGTCCATGTTAGCAGAATCGCTTTCTTTTTCAATGTGGTCAGACTAATTTTCCAACATTCGACTTCGAGATGCAAAGTAGTGCAGGAAAAGTGAAAATTTAGAAAAAGGTGGCAGATTCGTGGTCAGCAGCTTAAATAATTCCCGAATGCGAAGTCAGGGCAAAATCGGTGGTCATGACCTCGTCACCCTTATTCATCGCTATCCAATAGTGCGATACTCTGTACTAATGTACTCTTCGTTTGTAAAATGGGAATAGGTCACCTAGCAAATCCCCTAACTTCCTCCCGTAGCAAAAACGAGACACAGTTCTGTGATCCTTGTCTCACGCCCTACAACATAGGTCTGGTTGAGAATCTTTCGGGGAATCCCCATTTCCCTTGTGAGTCGACAAGCGCGGACCTCTGCTGCGTCCCCGGTCTTTGCGGACGGCCGTCGAGCGCCCTACGGTCAGCCAAGTGAATAGCAAGTGAACTGGATTACGGCTTTACAATGACGTTGTTGCCTTCGGTATACCACGGGAGAATCTCCGTTTTGCATTTCTACCCGAAGTACAACAACGGAACGATTAAAGCAGGAAGGGGCTGCGGTAGGGAGGTAGTACTTTCAAGAGGCTAGAAAGTTCTTGCTTTCGCCGGTAAAGACGTTAAAGAAGAGAGGAAGAGCAATGGCTATGGAGTACAAGAGCCAGTCACACTCCGTTTCCTATGAAAGCGAGTCATCCCCATTTTCGCTGTAACACAGTCCAAGTCGTAGTGTCTTATCAGATTAGATACCAACCATGGACTTCGGGTCCGTTTGCTTATAAGTAAAGCGAAGCTCTTCAACGGAGCCAGAATACAGACTGAATGCAGGCTGCTGAGGCTGCTTTTTGAGATCGCCTTTGTGTCAGTTTTTCGCCCATGCTAGCCTTTCTTTTATCATCCGTAGGCTTCGGTGTAACCTAAGGAAAGAGTAGCCTATGGAGCAAGATCTATAGCAATCTAGCTCCTCCTATCCAGGGTGTTTCTCGCTTCTCTGTGCACCAATTCTTAGGGAAGCAAGGGTGCTTTATGCCATTACACCTTTGTCATCGTCCTTTGGTCAAGTGAAGGAAATGGATGGAGCAGCCTTTGCGGCACTTGAAAAACGGCATCTGAGCCTGGGCACCGACTTCCACACCTCGGCTAGGTCCTCGGCTCGCCCTCGCCTCGCTCGTCGCCCTCAGCCTTGTCAGTAGCGCTTATCACTAACTGGACTCGCCATTCTCCAGTCCATCAGCCCCGATTTAACATAAGAGTAGTGGAGTATGTCGCCCACGGAACAGGAGATCCATTGATTGAAATCAATCTACCACAGTTGATAATTAGCTATCCCCTTTCGCAAATAACCAATTTGTAGGAGAGGAATGACAATCTGAAGCCTTTATATATTCCGCTCTGTCGAACGCAGTTTACAGTGGGTAATAAAAAATAAGTAAATATCAATCATGGGGTGACCACAATAAATAAATGTATTCTTAAACATTCGAATATTCGACTATTCGAAATTCGAAATTTTGAGAATCGAACATTATTCAATCATTCGAAATTCGAAAAATTGAAAATCGAATACCATTCAATCATTCGAAATTTGAAATTTTTTCCCGAGGACAAAGGTATAGTATGTAGTAATCGGATTCCGCATTGTGCTGTCGTAGCAGGATAGAGAACTGAGAAACAGTAACAGACCAGGGCTCATTTCGTGCTTTTCTTTCTTCCAACCTGCTACGTCACCACGTGTTCGTGAATCCTCAGTGTTCATTTTATTCCGCAATGACCAACGTTTAGAGAATGACGATGCGATACTGAGAAGTGCACAGTGAGTACTGCAATTCTGCACTTCCTGTTGATTTTTTGTGACCCTTTCACGATTCTGTAGTCTTCGATTATATGCATTCCATACCGAACTATGTACTCATGTTATACGGACAAAATATAAGTTGACTCTACTTAGGAACCTGATCTGTCTTCAAGACAATCCAAAAATTTCAGCGATATTTCAAAAGTTTTCTGCTTTTCGCCACCAGGACGTTTTCAAAATGTTTTCTGAGCACGTAGGATCAATAGGAATGTCTGAATTTGGTGGGTTGGGCTCCTCCCATGCTGCTGATTATAACTAAATCTACTACAGGAGGTGGAAAGGCATCATGGTGGGATATGCCCATATTAATACGTTGAGCACAGAACCTGTACCAATAGATATGCATCGTGAGCTTTGCATTACGTGAGACTGTAGCTTGTTCCCTTTTTTATGCCTAGAAGAAACATTACTACTCATAACATCGTAGAAAGGAAGAATTAGATGTGAGCACGACAGTCGTCAATAACATGAAGGGCGATGTATGACTGACATCATCATCGAATTCCAGGCGTTTTCTTTACATCCTTGGGATCTACCCAGCTTCGGCTGCCTTCCCACGGATGTCAGATGACCATCTCTGACCATCTTCCTCTTGGCTTCCTGACTGCAGCGCTGATCGCACCTTCGTCTTGTTTTGCTGATCTATTTGACGGGCGTTGAGAACAGTGGGGCTGAATAGGTGTGCACGTAACCGGGTGTTTCTAGTTCTCTTCACTGCTGTATCGAAGCTGCCAGAGCTTCCAAGCTGCGTTTTTTCCCATCCATTTCCGAGGCGAAGTTGCGATGATATTCGCGCATCAAATGAATTCCAAGGAAGTAGAGCTGAGAGCTCAAGATCTCGGACTGGGCTTGCCTCGATTTTCAATAATTTTGCGTCCATTCATCAGTCATTTCCTATTTATCTTACGTTTGACCCGAGTTTAAGTATGTAAGTTTATTCAAAAAATATATATTTTAGGATTTATTTCTGCGTTTCAGCTCTTATTGTTGTTTTCAGTGTTTATTGCAGCCCCCTATATCTTTCAAGAACAGGTCCACGTATCCAAAATTTCATTTAGACATGGTGTTGTTCATCGCGATATTAAACCCGAGAATGTGCTCATAAGAAGGAATGGTCATATCATGTTGACGGATTTTGGTAGTGCGCAAGTGTATGATGAGAGTTTGTGTGGGTTTTTGCCACCTTTGAGAGGAATTTCTTGATTGAAACTAGTGGCCTTACTGCAAATGTTGATTTCAGTTATTGATTATCAGGAAGAGGATGATTCTCCCTCACAACTGCGGAAAATGCGACAGTGTAGGAAATTCATGGAACTGGCTGCTTCCACTAGCACCAGTTCATCAGTCGACTCCGATGAGCAGCTTGGCGGTAAGCGCTATTTGAAAGAAGTCCCTAAATTACTGATTTTGTGTTTTCCATAAGTGTTAATGTTGGATGAGCAGCATACTCAAAAGACGAATAAAATATTGCTTTCCAGGGTGCGGAAACATGATTAGTATTAGGTTGATCAAAAATCTTGATACGGTTTTCTTCAGAAGTCCAGAACATTGGAATCATTTCGATGATCTACCATTTGATAATAATAGAACATTCTCGAAGCTTCTCTGCAGAAGGCGTATAAGCGCGTATGCTCTTCCTTGGGCTTTGGTGGAATGTCAGTTTCACAGGAGCATTTTCTACGAATTGCGCCGCGGCACTGGACCGACGGCAGTAGTCCGCAACATCAATAGCGTATTGGGGGAAGACACCATTACCACCAACACCGTCAACCGCTGGCTCGTTCGGTTCGCAAAATGAGACACGGACTTCAAAGAAATACCTCAGTCGGGACGCTGTCAAGGGGGATCCGAAAGCTACCACACTGAGTCTTGCGATAAAACTGGGATGTACACAGTGGACAGCAGGGATGAGCAGATTAACCGTTATCCGGTTTCCGGGGGGTTTTGGTCTATCCGTTTTGTTGTTCGTTATCCGGCGATTTGGGGCCGGATAACGAACAACAAAACGGATGACTCCTAAGTTTGAGCGTGGTGATTGGGTGGACTACGTAGATGATTTTTCACGATTGGGAGCTGGTTACATTGTTTTAAAGATACCCAACTTCCATCCTTTCAGAGCCGCTAAACATGTGCCATACATCTATGAGACCTACTAGACATAGAATCGTTCATTCGTGTCAAGTCATGTGCAAACCAAGAAGGCATACAAACTGCTATTAGCGACCGTTAGAAGTGTAGGCCTAGCTCAACCTAGAAAGAATTTTACCACCGACCTTTGCGTCAGGTCATTTGTGGCTTCATGATTGCAGTGTGTTCATGCAGTGTGTTGATTGCATGTGGTAAAGATATCCTCTTAGCCATATGGTATCGTGAATTATCAAACACTGAAGTACGGCAATGAATACGAGCAAAAGAGATATACGTTCAATAGAGAGATTCAATAGAGATACATAGAGAGAGTGACTTCTCCATTAAAAATTTTAGCGATGCAACAAACTACTAAACAAACATATCGTAGTGGGTGCTGCAAGACATGCAAATTCGTTCTAGTTTGTGAGTTTCCCAGTTAAATTTCTCTATTACTTAGGGGACCACTCTATTTTAGGAACGCGGCAGATATTTCTGCCCTTCTGGATGTCAGTCCTTGAATGTGTTTGGCCTACACAATTGCTCGCAGTTACTATCCGATAGAAAGTTAGTGGTAATCTATCCATCCGAGATAATTCGACGTTCGACTTACATACCTTGGATCTTGGGATACTATCGAGCAGCAACTCAATGATGGTTCTTATCGTGGTGTAGAATCAAGATAGTTATGTGGACTTTATTCGGCTGGATGTCTCCCGCCTTCTTTATAGCATGGAACTGTCAAGAGACATCGCGAGAATTGCTCTTCCAAGGACCATTCTATATTTTAGCAGCTTTAATTGGAAAAAAGAAATGGGTGGCTGATAAAAATAACAATACAGGAAACCCTCTGGAAACAGGCGAAATGCGCATATGTTGCTGTTTGCTTGTCTTCCTTCTAATGGGCAGAAAATCCTATAGAGCGTCGTCAATGCGGCCATTGCACTACGTTTAAAAAACTCATTCAAATGTCTAGAAATGGCTTATAAATTAACAATGCTTCAACCCTTGATCTATCGTTGAAATTAGAGCAATTTAAAACGAGTTTTAATTTTTGTTGCTTGTTCGTTATCCGTTTTTCCTTTATCCGGCTATTTTCGGGCAAGTTTGGACAGTAGTGTACCAATTAAGGTTTCTACTGTTCCTCAAGAGCATGTAGTGTGTATTAGTCATTAATTAATTTTCAACTCTGGGATGTATTTGCTTCATGTAAGAATAGTATTTCCTTGCAAGTGGAGCTATAATTGCGATGTGGTCAATTTTTTGTAAGTATTTATCAGTGCCCTTTCGACTAGCGCGTAGTATGCTGCTAGTAGTGAACACGTCTACACCATTATCTCAACATTTCCACTTTTCGAGAACGGCTGAGAGCCTTAATGCCTTTTACGTTTTCCGAAACTCAACCGGAATGGTGAAGAGCAGAAGAAATGAACGGTTTTTCAGCATTCGAGCACACTCGGCGGGCTACCTTCGTGGGCACTGCTCAGTATGTGAGCCCAGAGATGTTGCGAGGCGATGAAGTTGGACCACCGTGAGTTCATTAAAATGATCAAGTAGTTTCCAGGTTTCTTCCTGTTTTCGTTCTTATTTACTGCAACGAGTTTCTCTTAGAAGGGAAGGATACCAAGTCGCAGTGACCTTTGAGGATAAATGTGTACTCTACGTAGGATGCGGTTTCGGGCGCTGATTCTGAATACGACTGCGAACGAAGTTGCGAGTCGGCCAATAACTCTCTGCCCACTAGGCAGCTAACACCGCTCCTCGGCGAGCAGTGGTGCAGTGAGTAAATAAGCGTAATGGTAGAAGGCAGGGAGGGAGTTTGCGGTTTGACTTGCCGGGTCCATTGACAGTTGCATTTAGATCTCGCAATTAACATTTAGTACCAGCCACTGCCATTCTTATCAGTCCTCCTCACTCTTCGGCAGCCACCCGCACCTTTTGAGAGTAACAGAGCCTTGTGCCTCCAGATTTCATGAAGTTAACTTTCCGAAATCGATTTGTCCAGCAAGCGCCATTCTTGTACTTAGTCGCGGTCGAAGGTGAATTTTCCTTTGCTCTCTCATGATGCATTCGGCTTCCTCAAGATTCACTGTCTACATGAAGCTGTTTCCGCTCAAGTAGTGCTCTTGAGCAGATAGTTATTCCCTCTTAAGATATAGAACGTTTCTTTGCAATAACAGCAAGCTGTGTAATAGGAAATGCATCTTCGTGTGTTAATAAAAGGCTGTTTTTGTAGGTGTGACTACTGGGCTCTTGGTGCTACAGTGTTTCAAATGATCTCAGGACAAGCTCCATTTCGAGCCATGAACGACTTTCACCTGATGAACAAGATCCAGAAGCTCGATTTTGCGTTCCCGGCAGGATTTCCGGAAATACCGAAGGATTTCGTCTCGAAACTTCTGGTGAATGTGTAGGCTTTTTTACAGTACATTTCTAGAAAATGTAGAAGCCACATTACCGACGTACATTCATTGACAGGAATGTTTTGCATGCCATCCGGCCGCGATGTTACAGTAAGATTCGGCGTCGAATTAAGTGCGCGCTGTGTAGCGGTGGAAACACGCGAACGACCACTACACTATGCTGATACAGCCGCTTCGGCTTTATCGCCTCGGTGTTGGAACATACGCGTACTGAGGCTTCACAAGATGATATGTTAGCTCTGAACGTAATCGCTCGGATCCTATGGACTATACATGCAAGGCTTGAGAAGATTAGGTTACAGCATTATCTAGAAACCGGACGTTCAGCGGCCTAACGTAACGGCTGCCAAACGTCTGGTTGGGGGCTTCGCCCGCAAACCCCGAGAATAGAAAAACCCCAATCTTCCTCATTTCTTCTGTAGGCATTCTTCTTACGTTTATTACATTAAAAAGCTGGTATTACTATAGATCAGTGGAGCGGGGTATGGTGGGCAAAATCTTCACTGCTCCTATGAACCCCATCCACACTCTATCGAGAAACAGATCATGAGAGTCTCAATCCGAAGTGCTTAGTCTGAAGAAACATAATTAAGATTAATCGGCATTGGAAAAGAGGTCGACATTGTTTACTGTCCAACGACATAATACTCCTCCGAATCCCATAGTCAATCTCTCTTCTCCCTCGCCCTTCCTTCTCCTCGGTGATACTTCATTACCTAGGTGCTGGCAAAGAAACGGAGTGAGAGTCATTACATATGACACTGAGTCCCGATTGACATGTCACCACGTTGCTACGCCTTCTATGACACTCCTGCACCCCGACACACGTGCCACGACTTCTGTGACTCGTCCTCTGAAATCCGCACACATTGAACGATATTGAGAGAAATACTGGTTCCCCTTATTCCCCCCTCCTCTATTGGTCCTCTGTTGATCTCCTCTTCACTGGGCGCTCTATACTGGCCCTGCTTACTCGGAACTCGGAATACCTACGCTCCCCTAATATGGTCCCTTTACTCGGAATCCCTACGCAAGTTGGACGTCTGTAGCACGTCTTTTACATACCAACGCACATTGGAAGATATCTGCCACACGTCTTCTGCATCCTGACGCACGTTGAACGACTTCTAGGGCACGTCTTCTTAATCCCGACACACGTTGCACAACATCTGCAGAGTACGTCTTCTGAATCCTGACGCACGTTGAACGACGTCTTCAGCACGTCTTCCGAATCCCTTCGTACGTTGAACGACGTCTTCAGCACGTCTTCTAAATCTCTACGCTCTGCACTTGATTTCCATTCATACCATGATGCGTTGTCCACTGAATATAACGTAAACTTGGGTGATCCCCCGCCAGGGATGTAGTTCGCCAGCAATCGCCCATGGTTAAGCCCAAAGAGAGCCCGGCTGGCATACGCCGCACTGTTGTAAGCATTTCTTGGCTTCAGTTCCCCTCCCTCCCCGTGACTGACAACGTGACCCACGGATTAAGCGAATTATACATTGTAAGATAACACATTAGTACATAATCCAGCATAATCGGTTTTGGACATAGCGATCAGAATCCACCATATGCCCTCACCCTTATAAGAAGTGTTGGGAAAGCCCGTAAAGCTTGCTAATCCTTAGCAGCCCCTGGAAAGCGACGATGACCATGGTAACACCTACGACGGTTTGCTCCGAACTGGGGTCGAGGGCTGTTTTTTAAAACTATTACATCTATGTCGGATCTGCAAGCCTTGGGATGGTAATTAGCAGATAGAGTAGACTTGTTGACCATTCTAAGCAGCGCTTTCAGAAGGTCTGCGTCGTCCGAAGGCAGCGGTCCGAAGAAATGTGTGAGGGTCTGATGTGGTATCGTAGGGACCTAACCTTTCATCACCATGTTTCGTTCAGGCAGTCAATATCGATCGGTATTTTGAATGCAATATCGAATTTCTCTCAGATGCAGGGCAACCGGTCAGAGACAGAAAATCCGCTATATACTGAGGAGGAATGCTTAAGTCTGTAGTGGTCGTCAACAGCGGAAATCAAGTTACCATCCCCCCCCCCCCCCCCCCTCCCTACCCTCCAGTTTTCGACTACACCCACCAGACTCCATTATGTATTTCTCCCCGTACGTACCCTCAAAATTAGTGGCCGCTGGTGCGGCACACTTACTTCGCTCGCTGGGTTACCAGGCTTTTTCTATCTGCCCCGGTCCTCCAATTTTTAGCAGTGGACCGGGACAGGTTAGCGAAGAAAGTTGGTGGGATCTACGTTCAGTTCGGCTACGTTTTCAGCCAAGTCTTGCCCCTGGGTCCTCAATTTTCAGCAGTGGTTTGACCAGTTTCAAACTGCCTTATACAGAGGAGGATAGTATTTATGTCCTAAGTCACCCTCTCCCAAATTCATCACACCTCGTGCCTTGAAGCACAACGACTGAACCGAAATGTCAGACATTCAGTTAGCCCTTGACGAGCTGCAATAGGTTGTGAACACAATTCTAAAGCACGAAGCACGAATGCCGCGGATATTCTTCTAAAAGGATCGTAGTGCACCTGTGGAGAGACATTAAAGTCTGTGGTGGCTAAGTATGGAGAAACGAAACAAACCGCCCATCTGGGACTTGCACTGAGCTCTGTTATGGATCGCCTTCATATCATGTTGCACACATCCTAGAATCCTACTATATATAAAGGAATGGTGTGTGTATGTGTTTCCGTCCGTCACAACTGGAAAAGGGGAAGGCCGTATTGGCGATATTCGACGATTGATGACGATCAACAGCGGCCCGAAACTTTAGCCCTGCGGTAGGCGAGGGCTGAACACGATTCTGAAGTTCGTTTTCGCAGTATCGATCGCCATCAATCGATATTGGTCAAATAATCGATTTTTGTGGGTATCGTTAATTTGTTCTATTTTCTTCTAACTTGCCCCAATCGACATAGTTAAGGGTTTCTTCCTGAAGAAGCCATGACATAGGTGACAGCTACAATTGATGATGAGAAGGGCGAAGCCGTTAAGAAGTCGTGACTGCTGGTTCCACCAATAAAATAGGTTTTCGTGTTATCTGTAGCTTCTTCTTGTAGAAACAAAGGTAGTGGTGAAGTGTGATGTCATAGCGCACGCTTGTATCCGTTCGGAAGAAGTTTAAGCCGTACCGGTTGAAGATCGCGGCTATTTGCAGCGGGGGTCCGTTGGTCTTTTGCTGTATGCGCCCTCCTAGCTTAGAGATCGCGCGTCGGTGTTGACGTTGCCACGTTCGATCGATGTCTTGTGCGCTCGCGATGGCAGTCCCGACGAGCAGATCGTGGCGCAGTTGGCAGCGCGTCGATTAACGCGAGAGAGGTCGGTGGCTCGGTAATCATCTTGTGGCAGTGATTGCATCTCAGCTGATTGCTTGGGATTTAGGGGGTTCTAACCTGTGCAATTTTTGTGCAATTTTTGCGCATTTTTCCAGCCATATGTATTTCGCCGCTCGAACAGCGCAGAATCCAGCCGCGGATTCTCCCTGAGCGAGGAATGCAGTTTCCACACGAGCAGCTTGGATGGCACCCACCCTGAAGTCCCTTCCCTAGCCTGTTCTGCGCTCGAAGAGCGCAGAACTCAGCCGCGGAATCCCCCTGAGCGAGGAATGCAGTTTCCACACGAGCGGCTTGGATGGTACCCGCCCTGGAGTCTCTTCCCTAGCCCGATTCTGCTCTAGCTCAGTTCGCCACCGTGGAACACAGCTGCGGACTCACGCGTAGCCAGCCCGTTGCTGGCAGTGCGCGCTCCAGCCACCATGGCGCGCTCCAATCAAACGGACCCCCGCTGCAAATAGCCGCGATCCCGGTTGAATACTAGCATACTGAGCAGCGGTCGGCCTCGTGTTTCCACCGTTACACCGGGAGCACTTAATCCGACGCTCAATGTAACACCGCATTCGGGTGACGCGCAAAACATACTTTTCATTCATTGAATCGTCGTCGTGATATATGCAGTTGTCCGTAGTTAATAGGTCATCTGCACTTTTGTTTTTAAATTGCCGCATTTCAAGTGCATCTGACCGTACTAACAAATTCCGTGGGATTTATTCAAAGGTGTTGACAGCAAATCTCGTTAGGGGGCAAAGTCGGGTGCAATTTAATTGAGGGTCTCTGGTTGTCTTCTACGCGTTGCATGCAATTTGGCATGGGCTATTTTTGCGTAGCTATCCTTCTTGATCCTTCTTGAACCTCTTGCTCTGAATTAAGGCAGGGTTTGCAAGTGTTCTTAAGCGGAGAATGGACGACATTCTAAACCTATTCGGACACCATGATAACGACGGAGCATCAATGCTAAGAAGTGTTTCCTATCATCGGCGTAAAGGTGGCTTGGGTACGGTGGAAATGTAGTGCAGTCTGAGAGATCGTGAGACACTCGCAACACTTGTTGCTGTTGCTAGACAAGTTCGAGAGCATCGTTAGTGGAGCCCTTGCTTGATTAATCACAGAATCAGTATCTAAATCGTTTGAAACAGTTCTGGTCTTATTTTTGTGTAATGTCGGCTGATTCTCCCTACTAGGGTGTCAGCTTGCGTATTTTGAACTATTTTTTTTTTTTGAAATTACAGGTGCTTGACCCAGCAGCTCGTCTAGGATCGGACGATTTGAACAACTTGAAAGCACACAGGTTTTTCGAAGGCGTCGACTGGGAACATATCACGGAGTCAACGCCTCCAGACATATTCCCATCTGTGTCAGCTGGCATAGGTTAGTGTTTGAATGTATAAAGACGACCATGCTCTGCTTGCCAACAGCAACTATCTAAATATATTTGAATATTATGGAGAAATGACAGTAAACTTCAATGGTTCGTTTCGCCACCTCTTTTCAGACGAAACATGTTTATTCAAAAGTCAAAGCAGGCACTTCATAACAAAGGCGAAATAATCGTTTGCTTTACGAAAATTTGTGTGAAAAACTCTTATGCAGCGTGTATTAATGAAAAATGTGAACACTTTTTGAATGAGCCTGCAATTTCCAGTCCTTTGGCCAAAACAGTGTCTTGGATACATTTTGAAATGCTGCGACACAGGTAGCACACAAGGACATTGTGTCGCACACTCGTACAGAACAGTGGAGTACTTGTCGATAGTGTAAATGAATTTTGCTTGAAGTTACACATGGGAGAATGTTAATGTATTTCTTCTGTTGTGGTCGCGTTTGTTGTTTCTAAATTTATGCGCGTGCTAATAGTGATTCCTCTACTGTTACTATATTGCGGTGTATAAAACGAGAGCGCAGTGCAATCCCCTTCCTTTAACACACTAGCAAATTCACTGATCTCCAGCACGTCACACAAACCTGCAAATATGCGTGGAGGTCAAATAATAGGAATTGTGTGTTTATTCAGGCAGTGTACTTATTATTTCTTAAATAACTCCAAACCCAATTTTTTTAATAAACAATTTCTTTACGAACGATAATATAACATTATTAGACAGCGTCTACTTAAACTTTAGGTACGTCTGACTTTACTTCCAAAATCCCATCTTTTTCCAAAGACGTCCGTTTTCAAATTAAAATGTATCGAGCTTGAAGCGAAAATGGTATAAATTTTTTTACACCTGCACAGTATGTATAGTTGTGCTCTCGCAAAACTTTCGAATATTCGAATGGTTTCGAGTTCCTACAATTTTCGAGTATTCGAATTCGAATATATTCGAAAAGTACGGTTTTTACGAATATTCGAATCCGAATATATTCGAGAAACGCGATTTTTCGAATTTTCAAATTCGAATTCATTAGAAAAACGGGATTTTTTGAACATTCGAGTTCGAGCACTCAATTTCAAATAAAAATCTTCTGAATACCTAATCTAATAGGTCATTCGAGCACAACTATGTGTACTGCCCTGACAGCGCTAAGTGACCTCTCCAATTAGAATAGATAATTGTTTCCTTGTTTGAAACAATCTTCTTTGTTTAGCTTTAAAAAACCTTCGAGCTTTCACTTGTTTCAACTAGAAGTGCACGACTTTTGTGGTCATTCCAAGCATGTGCTTTTTTAGAACATTTGTGTAGTTCAGAATCGTTTCAGAGGAAGCTGAGCAAAAGACTGCTAACTTGCCGGAGCCCGGGCTTGACGAAAGAGCTCTTAACCGGCTCATGAGCTTGTCGCTTATGGAAATGGGTCCCTCGTGAGTTTTATACTACTTCATTGTCTGGAGTGGCCTTATGCGCTCGTATACGTGTTGTGTTTCAGGAAGCAGTTCTCCCTTGATAGTGAGATTTTGAACACAGCGGTGGATATCCCAAGGTTTGAACAATGCCATGCTAACAACAAGTCATGTTATGTTATGAGCTAGTGTTCCGTTGAGTGTGTTTGAGTGTTTGAATTCTGCTGGGTTTCAGTGATATGGTGGAACTTCCGAAGGTCGATAAGAAAGCTTTGGTAGTGAGACAGCAGAAGTTGGAAAAGCAGAGGAAGGAGAATCCTTACCACCTGTATGTGTAACAACCCTTTAAATGACTAAACCAGCTGTTCATGTCATTTGAATCTTGACACTATCTCGCAATAGATTTTCTCTCAGGTGCTTAGATTTCATAACTTTGCAGATTCGTACAGGACAATTTAATTATTCGATCCGGCTTTATTGACAAGAAGAAGGGACTGTTCTCAAGAAGGCGAATGTTTTTGTTGACTGAGGTACGGAAAGCTTAGAAGTATGAGTTACCCTACATGCAAAGATTTCATAGGTTATTTCAGGGGCCGCACCTTTTCTACGTCGATCCGAATAGCATGGAACTGAAAGGCGAGGTCCCGTGGTCTCCCTGCATGAGGACCGAAGCGAAAAATTTCCGAACATTCTTCGTTCACACCGTAAGTCCCATTTTTTCGTTGGATTTGCATACTCGTAACGTACTTGTTCCAGCCCAAACGAATCTACTATCTTTTCGATCCGGATTCAAGGGCTGTTGAATGGTGCAAGGCGATCGACCAGGTAAACACTTTTCACGGGTTTGGTGAAGGTGCCCAAAACTAGCATTGTAGAAGGGTATTGCTACGGCCGTAACTTCTGGTTCAGGACAGGCTAATAAAATATAGATGACAGCGTTAGTCAATCTGTTTGCGAGATTCGCCACGCATTATTTGAAGGCGCATTCACCCTACAAAATGATTTGCAGCGACCAGCGAACATGTCAGTCTTTTGTGCTTCCCATGCGTTTGTGGCACGAATTCACTGACCTCGGAGGGATGAAAGGCTTAGTTGACTTCATCAGCTCCCGAACCAAGAATTTTCATTGTGGGTGCACGCGACAGGATGCCGCCTCCGACAGTGGTGTCACGAACAAGTAATGCACAAGATTGGAAAACAGTGAATGCGAAGTTGAGAAGAATACAATACGACTATCGAATGTCCATGAGCGGTTCACTTTACCACTTCCTTCGCCGATAAAACAGGTGATCCCCTTATAATCGGCAATGACATCCTTTTTGGTTGCAGTCAGTTCTAATGCCGTGTTTGTCGCGTAGTTAAATTCGTAGAAATGTGCTGACAGACCTGCTCATGCTTACGCAGCAGCCATCACTGCTGGTCACAGTATCGCCGATGTTGTGCGTGCCATGAATCGAGTATGGGATCAGTTTCCGCCCACGCTGCAGCGCCTTCCGCTACCGAAAGTGGAAATAGCACATGCCACATCCCGTGCTGATGGAGTGGTCTGTTCATTTGCACCCCCATTGAAATGTTGTTTTCTTTACCGGGTGTTTTCCTAAAAAATATTTCTTTCGATAAGAAATCATTCCAGTGCTTTTCCACCAGGATGTCGGCTCATACTTCACTTCTACAAGAATTGTGGTCTGAATCAAAGATTCTTTCACTTTTAGGTTAAAACCCGATATGCAGACAAAATCGCGGAGTCGTATGAAAGGGCAGTGAAGGATGGCACATTCGGCATGAACAAGTTCAAGAAGTCGAGCAACTACTTCGGCGATAAGCGAAAAAAGGATGCCGAGGATGCGAGCAAACGCGACAGCGATTCGGCCTCTACACCCCGTTAGATCGAAGAGTTGTGGAGCATCCCTAGGTTGGCCTTCGATTACGAGTTCCAGACTGTTTTCATCAAAAAGGGGCGTTCGAGGATTTCGAGCCACCGCAGATTCAACGAGATGCTCGCTTGTCCACGATTAATGCCTGGCCTCCTTGGAGTTTCCGAGTAGATCTTATTCCATTAGAATATGTCATATAGCTTTACGGGCAATTCTCTCGAATCGTAGTTGTTCGGTTATTAATCACTACAACACTTATGATTCCGTACTGTGTACTTCTGAGTCAACACTTCTCGTCTATAGTCCTGTTCGTGAGCGTGAAGTCGTTCACCAATTTCCCGTTTTAGAAGGTTGTAAAGATTTACAGTTTTATACTGTTTCTGTCGTGTTTGTCCGAAATGCGATTCCCTTCCGTTTACTACATAGCATAGCAACAGTTTTACGTTACATAATTCCAAAGATATCCGTGTTTATGAGCCCACTATTCTCATGTTATTTTCGAGCCCATGACTTCCGATTTGGTCAAGCGCTGCTGTACGGGATACGATTTTTATCATCATGTTATTTGAAGTGGACTTCTCTTGAAACCTGTCTGACATGCACAGCTATTTTACCGGTATATTTAAGAAATAATTTGCTGACACACGTACAGCTCTGAGAATAGTCGCTCTTATTTCCTAGACTGTGTATAGCCTTAATATATGACGACACATCGAAGTATTTTTTGTGCTTTACGAATGAATGAAGATTTCGATTAATTTCTTCTTGCGTTCAGATTGTGTGTATGCGTAGATTGAGTGAGCGAGATGAGGATCTTGGATAGGTTGAGTTGCTGCCTCCCTGTTGTTTGCCTTTGAAGCCACAAAGGTGACATGAGGAGAGTGGCTGACCACGATGGGCATGGAGCCGAAGACTGCGCCACATAACCAGTGCTAGAAATCTGAATCCCGGTATTGCTGACAGGTGGTGAGAGCAAGCTCCTGGCAGCCGTAATGAGCAAAGATAGTTGTGAACCATTCCCCCGAGAACATTTTCATTTTATTTGTCTGTTCAAGGCCTAGACAATGAGCCTTCGCGTTACAAAATAACAAAAATGAACAGAACAAAACAAAAATACGTAAACAACTCAGCTAGGTATCAGTCCTTGTGTTACGTTTTCACCACATTTCGTATAGCCCCACATTGAAATATTTATCAAGCCAGATACATTCTACAGGTACACGCATATTCGCCAGATCACTGTACCTCTCAAGCAGCAAGTTAAAATTCTGTAGGATCGTGTACGTTGAGAAGTCTAACCTCACTCGCGTGCTTGCTATCGAGATTCGAAGTGTGAGCCTTCCCCTTACGGATGTCATCTGCATCCGTTCAAAGTATTCGAGTGTGTTGTCGGAAACCTTATTGGCAAGGATCTTGTACATCATGAGAAGAGCTGCGGTTCTCCTTCTATTTTTCAATGACAAAAGACCGACGTTCAAAACAAATGACCATGTGGTATTAGCTTGTAGTTCATCGAATAACACCTCATCATAAGTTTCTTAATGAAGCTGTTTTGAACGCCTTCCAAAAGATCAACCTCCTTCCTCTTCGTTGGAATAAACCCTGCAGTACCAGATTCCACAAGTATAGACGTGTATAGACTTCAGGGAGATCGGACTTCAAAGCCCTGAAGAGGTGGATAGGAAGAGTGCATTTTTTAAAACCAAAACTGCAATCTTGAGAAAACCACAGATCAATGGTAGGATTGATACTAGATCTCGAGCTTCATTCACTCTGTTGAGCAGCTCATCATTAAGTCTGTATACCGGCGTCCGAGTTTGGTTTTTAGGTCAAATCATTTAAAAGACGAGCGTTTTTCCGTTGAATGTGGCAGTTCTCATTTTTCAGCTCAAGGACTTACGAAGTCGATCGCTGATATTGAAGGGACTTAGTGTCTTAAAGCCCGTCGATTATTCTGTAGATTTTAACATCGCCAGAAAACATATTGCATTTGATGCTCAAATTATTAATGAATCCCGTCAGTTCGTTGGTATACAACAAGAACAAGAGTGAGGAAAGCATCATCTTCATATTCAACTTCATCTTCACCTGATACGTTCTTCCGGGCAGGAATTGCCGATCCAACTCATTGTATTGGGAAGAATTCCCACAGCTCTCATTTTCGTAGGCGATTTCTCCAGACGGACTTTGTCAAAGACTTTGGAGAGGTCAAAGTACACCACAGGGGTGCACTTCTTCTCTTCGATGGCCAGCCATTGAGAGATGTGAGGAGCGCGGTGTCTACCCATTTGTCCTTGAGGAGGCCATACTGGTTACCACAGATGCTTCTGTGCTTTTCTAGACGTGTTTCTTGAGAATCTTCTCAAAAGTTTTTGCGAATATTGAAGCGATGCTAACTGGACTAATTTATCATTGAGGGATCCCTTTTTAAAAGTGGGTGCTACAAAAACGTGTTTCCACCTAAGGGTGACTTCTCTGATGAATTCAAATTAAACGTGTGTTCCAGAGATGGTAGTGGAGAATGTTGTTTATAAACTATAGTGGAGAATGTTGTTTATAAACTCAAACGAACCAAATCCGGATTTGGGTCACTTACTCAATACATCAGTAATCTCATCTTTTTGGAGCCACACTGTCTTGTGCATTTGAGGAAAATGGGTCAGATCCTCACCTATCTCACCCAACAATCACGCCTTTCCCAAATGTGATCCCTGCTCTATGCTGTAAGGAAAACGTCGCCCAACAGGTCAGCTTTATCAGTTCTCGGTGCAAGTATCGTACGTTTGTTGGTAAGGTTAACTACTTAGGAAGTATATTGCGCTAAATCATTTGCTTCAACAAGAACTAATAGCAGTTGTTTCTCAAACGGCGTTATCAATGCACTTCAAAACAGCAGCGAGTCATTGGAAGAGGACGTTGTTTAAAATGGTGCATTTTTGCACTGATGCTGACACCCAGTCGCGTGGTGGACGCTGGCGAAGTGGCGTCCTCCCCCCCCCCCCCATTGAAAATTGGCGTTGCAAGCGTCCGTTGTGGACGACATGCTCGGTGCGCGCCGACGCGTCCGTCCTGGCTGCGAGTGTGTTCAAGAGAGCGTGAGAATACTCATGTAAGCGGAACCGTTTCTTGGGAGACTACAGGCGAAGAAGTGTCTGGGGGATTCAGCCACTGGTCTTTCAGACAGGGACAGGAAATTTGATGTGGCTGTTGCGTAAAAATGACCCTCTGGTGGACATTAATAGGAATTTTTCAGTGTCTTCTTCTGCCAATGAGGTTTTGTAGGTGGAATCCTTACTACTGGCCTGACGTTTCGACTCTATCGTCGTCCTCAAAGGCCTAAAAGTGGCTAGAGGTGTTAAATTGGTGTTAGTAAGGCAACCAATTCAACCCGGCCAAGCGCTCCACTCGCGCTAGCATTTTTTTGAGCCACAATTAGGGCAGGGTCCCACCGCTGGTGTGCAGCGATTGCGCTACCACCCTAAGTCAGTCAGTAATGAGTAGCGAATGGAACACACTCGACAGTCATATTGTCACAATATCCAAGACAGTATGCCCCCCCCTCTTACTAGTCATTTTCATAGCTCAAAGAGCGGTGCAAAGGAGAGATTCTCCCGTTTTCTCCAGCATCTGGCCGCAACGAGTAGAAAGGCCGTGGTGGTTGCGCCGAAGGCTTTGAGCGTAGGCCCAGCTGGAGCCTCCGTCAGTGCAGATCTCGGTGGTAGTGGTAAATATTGGTATTGTATTATATTGGTGGTAAATATTTCAGTTCGGTCCTTGAGGACTGAAGTGGAGGAGGGTTCCACGTGAACAGTAGTTGAATGTGGATCAGTCGATCCTAAGATAGTGGCTTATGCCTTGTATCATCGAGAGGGAAAAGTCTCCTTTCTCTTGAGTATCAAAAGGGAGTAAGGTTAATATTAATAACGCAGACAGATACTGGATAGAAAAGAGGACTCACAAGAACAAGGATAAGGGTTTGATTCCTCTCGTTGACACTTTGTTTTCCATGTTTTAAAGACAGATAACTGGATTCACCTACAATATTAATGGATTTTAGTGAAAGGGATGAATTGGTTGCCTTAATGCTGTTCGCTTTGTCCATGGATGGATGTGATGGAGGAAGAAACGTGGCTAAAGATTTAAAAGTAGTTCCATAGGTTTTAAGGAATGTTGACACGCAAAACTGTGAGCTTCTATCATGACAAAATATGCATTGAGTTGACAACCTCTCGAAGAAAGAGTGGAATCGAAGATGCGAAGGACTGCTTCGAACCGGCAGACGTGCGATAGTTAATGAATAAAAACAATAAAGGACGGCATGACTCAATCTCTTTTGGGACTTTTGGTCACGCATTCCTCTTCTATGGAACGTCCTGGAAGCGGGTTGAATGCGTATTTTGCCTATACAGTGGATTCGAGTGGCCAGACGATGGTTATGTCAGTGTTTTATACATCCTTCTAAGAGAACCCTGCTACGGATTCACCATTCCCCGATGAATGGAATGCTTGGCATAGATGGTAAATCCAAAGCAGGGCCCTATCCACTGCACGCGACAGCCGGCGCCACCTCCGACTGCGCTCCCAACGACCGTCAATGTTGTGCACTTATAGTGAAGCCTACCTAAAGGCCAACACATTCACGTGATTTAAAACTTTTCTTTTCCCAAAAAATCTAATTCTCAAAAAAAAAATGGCGAAACCGATCGATTGAAGGTCAGCAAATCAATAGTGCCTACTTACTGTCAAGGTCGTCCATCGGTCAACATATTTCCGCAACAACCACCTTGGGATGTTACCAATGAGCTGTGATGAACTGTGGCGAATGAGATGCCGACTCCTTCTCCCGTCGTTTTACTACTTGTGACAGGCGGATGGACAAACAGTCAGAGGTGCATTCGGACGAATTAGCCTTTTTAGACATAGAAGTACCGCCAGAATAACCTTGTACCGTACTAACCAGTCCAAGATCATACATACTCATGAAGGCGATTCTCTCGATGATCCTTGAGGGAAGCTAAGAGGACTGAAGGAAGGAAATGATGATGAATCATCTGAGGAATCGCCGTCGTTCTAAATACGCAGTGAGTTTATTTTATCGTTTTTCCCCCAAGTCCCGAGGTTTTCGAATTCCTCGAGAGCGTTAGTGTGCTGATAGCGGCCACGTTATCTCCCCACTCTTGAAATCACACTTTGATCGATTTCAAAATACAGCCTGCCGACGAGCCTAGCTGGCGACTTTTCAACGCTTTCAGCTCCATGTTTACAATTCATTGTACTCCACAGCTTGCCATATCTGTTCATCTACTTCACTAAAATAAAACCGTGGGTGGAAACCAAATGAGTGTTCCTTTTCTTGCTACACTTGTTAAATAACCAGCTGCATAATTAGATTTGGCACCTCCATTTGATGGTCAAATGAAAACTCTAGCTGCTTATGTATCTGTTTAGTTAGTTTGTGTTGTGAGCTTCAAAGAATGAAGGCGTATTTTTGGCTGTGTAGAGGCCCAGTCTGTTATCGGTCTGCTGCGGTGCTTTCGTTTCTGCGAATCAATGCATTCTATTTGACAGCAATTATTGCATTCATGACGTCATTTTCAGTGGTTTTATTTAATTACTTCATTCTCGCTGTTATTGTTTGCCACCCATTAAAAACTACTCCATTTTCCAATTCAGTATCGGAATTGCAATCGAAAAGTATCTGTCATAAGGGGTGCAGCTGGTGTATAAGGTAATCCGTGTATGTCTCATGTTACACCACGAGAACGCGTTTTTGAACATTTTCCATGAGAGTGCTAAACACCAAAAAAGTTCCAATTCGGACACTTGCGCCTAGCCCTGAGTCATCAACACATTTTCTCGGTGTTTCTCCGAAAACTTTAGCACTGCTCGCTCTTGTGCGCTGTCCTAACTAACCTCATCTGTAGGTGATGTTAAATAAAACTCTCTGCAGCCATTTCACAAGTGTATCTGCACTTGGAAAAACAGAAGGTCGCCATAAAATAACGAACGGGTAATCTAATGAACTACAACTGATAATGTTGGCTCCAGATTAATTAAAACACCTCCCTGTGCGAGATTAGCTAAAATAGTCCATCGGGAAGGGGCGTTCTTGATACTTCGCCTCTACCCTTACCTATCGGACATGTCGCTGGAATTGCACTGGCACTTTCTTACTAACTTAATTTGTCGGAGCCTTATTCATGGCACACGATCAAATGAGCGCCGCAACATGTGCATGCATGGAAGCTTATGTGTGAAACGAAAAATCGGAAAATTGTATGAGGTCATTAAAAAACGGAAAATGAAGGTAGAAAATTGCTACCTGACCGGAATTTAGCTAAAAACGGCAGCAGGGGCCGCTTCTTTTCCTTTTATGATCGTCACCAACACTGAGGGCGTTTTTTGTTAAGAACCCCTCAAATTAGCACTATAAAGGAATGTTTCAGTGGCCGAATTCTTCAGCATAAAAGTCTAGCGAAGAGTTTTAGCAAAAAAAACTGCATTTTTAATCAAAGAGAGTAAATGTAATAGAGTGAATGAAGCCTACACAAGATCATGAAGTGGCGTACTATGGATCTTCTTGTTGAATGAAACGTGACACGAATACATCGCTGCCAGCTCAGTCTGCTTTATGCACTAGGTTGTAGCATCTTATTATGTTGAGTTCATGAAACGGAATGCTAATCATATCGCGCGTTCTGCCTTGCTGAGCAAAACGAGCACTTTTCACCTTTTTTCGTGTTGGCAAAAAGCACGTGCAAGAACAGTAGCATGAAGCACTATCAGAACGACCCTTTATGTTAATGCTGAAAATTTTCACCGTTCCCTACGCTTCTCTATTTTCTGATGACTTGGCTAAACGAGAAGCCAAAATTTTGAAGGGCAATTCCATAGTTTCAGAAAGCTCCAAGACCTTACAAATAAGTAGAAATTCTACAAAATAATTCACGGAAGTTGACCGCCCTGTTGCTGCTCCTTACGAGAACTTCTCCATTCCGTTCCACTTTGTTATTGCTACCTCTTCGCAATTTTTGTTGCTTTGGATAATTTGAATAAAAACTTAGTCGCTGTCGTAACAGTGATCAGAGGCGTACTAAACCGTGTTAACACGGGAAAGTATGTACGTATAAAGAGAGGTCACTTAAGAAGCAGCAGCGAAGCAATAACATACGCGATCAGGAAGTTTGTCGATGAGCTTTCTTAAGGAGAATTGGAATAAACTACTTCTCAAGCCATAATAGTCTTCTTATCTCAACTCGTTTACAAACTTCTGGGATAGACGAGCTCTGTTCTGTTAAGCTCGCTCAGCACATTCGCCTTCCTCATTTCGTTTCTCTAACCCGTCTCGATAGTGAGTGGTTTAAAAAGGTGGTGGTGGTCGACCTAACAAAATATCAGACTCGTGCGAAGTATTGGTTTAGCGCCAAATCAGGTTCATTACTCAGCGAAATGGCACGCGTTTGGCAGATTTTAACGTTTCAGACAATTTTGGCCAGGAACTTCTAGGCTTAGGTAATATTAGCGTCATGGTTCTCAGCAACTAGAAGTCTGCATGATTCATCCCTAAACTGCTTCGTACTATGAAGAGGGTGCAGTGATTAGCCGATAGAAGTTGAGGTGTCGTCACATCTAGATGGTCCTTGGTGAAGATTGATCTAAGAGAGAACTCTGATAGACAGGATGCGAAGTCGAACCGAGCGAACGCGGCAGTTCGGAAGCAATCACCTTTGCCAGCTGGGCTGTAGGCACTCTATATCTGAATTACTCCTAGCAGATAAGAATAGGAATCAATTAGTAAAACAAACCTTGGCAGGCATGGGTAGGACCCAAACTAAGAACTTTGATTTGATTCGCAGGCTGTCGCGTGCAGTTCGGATCAAAGTTCTTGGTTTGGATCTGGTCTCACACAGGCCTCCCAAAGATCGGGTGCGAGCAACGATACTCACTCGCAGCCACGCGTGCGGTCGCGGTGCGGCGCTGTAGCAAGGGGTTCCTCTAGATATTACACGGATGCGTACGAGTTGCACGATGCGTCCAGTGTGCTACTGCGCGAAGGCAAGTCCCGAACTACCGCTGAACTGTTTCGCCTAAGCAGTAGAAGGAAAGCAAGAGAATGCGACACGGTTATGGTGGAACGGGTATTGCCTTCTTAAGCTAAGAAGTGAGAGCTTGATGAGTGCTCAGGAGTGGTATGAGTCCTAAAATACATGTGAGACCTAAATAGGTGAAACATCGTTTTAGAGGGAAAAGAGGAGTCTCGTTTGTCCATAGAGGGTCCAGTTTTTCTGCGAAAGGTTTTTATAGGCTACCTATTCTACTACATTGTCTACTAATATTCGAGTACTTTTACCGTCATCAGATTTATGTTATTTGCATATTATACGAATGAGCTTTCATGGGCTTTTGGTGTTTCCAAAATTCCAAAATCCCTCACCGATTGTATTTAGTTTGCTGTTTGGACCTGCATGTTTAATCCTGCCAGTTTATCATCAGAAATCGCTGAATCGTGAAACAGTTGACAGGTTTAGAGCTACTGATTAATAGTTTTGTATGAATATGTCATGCACTTTAAAACTTTGAACCAGTTTGAAGAAGAGAGGGGTGCCAATAAGTTGTCATGAATTAGCAAAAGCTTTGAAGCTTTCACAAAAAGATTATTAGATTCAGTTTTTATAGACTCGCTATTTTCTTATGTACTCGGCCTCTGAATACACAATATGCCTTGCTGTTGTATGTGTATCCGCTGCAGGAAACACTCAAGACGTACTGTATCTACCCTTCAAATGAATAATCTAACCTAATAATTGAACATTTTACAATTTTTAACACACAACTTTGAACTTAAAAACAGAGATTTGTCACTCTAGAACCCTTTATTATTTTCCTATTATTAGATTTTGTCCTTGAATCTTCCTTTTCGTTTAACTTTCACCATCTTCCCCTCTTCACTTATATCACGTGGCTTAATGCCACTCGATTAATGAACACTATTATGGTCTCACATTATACCACTATATTTAGTCGTCCTGCCGTTTTCTACCCACGTTTTGACCATCAGTGTATCTACGCTCACAGTAGCGCTTCAGCTGGCTCAGGCTCGGAACGTCAGCGTAAAACTCGTCCTATAAGCAGGCGGAGCAGCGAGGACTCCGCCCGGCCGACGCACGCGCGCGTGACAGCACGCGTCAAAATGAGGACCCACCCGCCCGGGAACGGTGAATTGGCAGTGAGTATAACATTGCCTCCACGATAGCCCCGTAGAATGCGTGGCGCATCTCAAGCAGGAACTAAATAACGTCTTCCTTCATTCCATATCCTTTCCTTGTATTTGGAACCAGCGTCAGTTTGGAATTAAGTGTGCTACAATGAATATTAGGAATTGAGAATGCACACCATGTAATCGCAGTTTGTGAGAGAACTACAAAAAACTAGATCCTCTCTATTTACTACAGTAACCTAATGTTAATAGTAGTCTAATCAGACGGGGTTTCAGCAGTGAGATGGCAAAAGGGGCGAAAGGGGTTCAGTCCGCTGCATCATATCTATCTACTGCGCAATCCTATCACTTACACATGATATGAAAGAGTTAATCCGTCAGAGTTTCTGCCATCAGCCCGCCCTGAGCGCTGAATTCGTTAGAATTTTAGGTCCCTACTCTCGGTTGACAGTTTCGATTGTGAATTACATCAATATGTTGGCCGGTAGGCGAGAAGACCTCCCAGTTAGTAGCCAATACCGATCGATTACCTATTATATAAAAAAAATATCAGGTTGTTTGAGATGGACATTGACAGGTTTTGCTGGTTGGGGGAGAGGCCTCACAGTAGTATTCAATAGTGCTAGCAGGAGTTCGATCACCATTCCTCGACAATGTCGCTTTCTCTGGGAGAGCCCATCAGCTAGTGGATATGTAGGTACATAACCTTCTCACAGGAGTGATGATCGTAAGAAATACGCGGTTTGAAATGTTGCGTTTAGAGGTTTCGATCATGTGAAGCTTTGCGCAGTCACCGTTCTAGCAGTTTCAGAGCCTTATTCGGCAGCAGCATCATAGAAATGGCGGTTAAGCGTGGTGATGTCGACAGGTGCGGATATAGCAAATCTATTCTTGGGATTGCTATCAATCTGAAGATTTCCAGTATTCCATCTCTGAAGCCACTCGCTGGTGGCGGGAGTGAACGGATGAAATTGAAGATAGTCGACTTCGATGCCGAGATCTTGCGCATGAATTACGAGGTCATTTGAGTCTCATGTTAATCTTTCTGGTAATTTATTATGTTAGGTGGATGTTGTGTTCAATTGGTTGTCAGTACCAACGTGGTTATTATGGCTAACTGGCTCAGTATCCTCCGTTTTTCAGTCGTTAGCGTGCACTCATCGAATGGTTGGAGAACTGGAGAGAATGAACGAAGACGGAGTTATGACTTTGTCCGCTCTGGAGGTCCAAGACGGTGAGATTAACATTGGTTTCGCTTTACTACTACTATATCTGCCTGATCTCAAATCAGCTTATTCATGGGGAATAGAACCATTAGTTTCGATTGAAAAGCGCGCACTTACGAAAGTTTTGGGATCCGTTCTCATATTTCTCATGTCGAAACGAGTGGCATCTGCTGCCTAACTAGAAAACAAACTTGCAGAACAGCTGGACAAACTGGAGGCAAATCTTCACCAAATTAACGACGATATCTCCGCTGTGAGGGATGACATTAAAAAGATGGAACGATGCTGCTGTTTCCCGATGCTATGGTAACTTCACGGAATCTCTGTATTGGCGTTTTGCCAACTTGAGCAACAACTGATTCTATTTCAGCCTTCCTTTAAAACGCTTCCGCCGCAACTACAAGAATGAATGTAACGTGTGAGTTCTTTGGGAAATTGAGATTGAAGTAAAAGCTCAAATCGCTCAAATTTGGGTTTTCAACACTCGCAATGGTACGCTCTGTACAGCGCGAAAAGCTCTATCGAACGGTGTTAATCACGACCAATTTCAGAAAAAATCGGTTTACTGACAAATTCCCATCGAGGGCGTGGGCGCCCCAGGCCGAGCCTGCGCGGACGACGACGTCATCGAAAATCGATATTTTCGAAATTGAAAAATTTCCCCGTTCAAAATCACCTAGGGTGTTATTTGGGATGCCGAACACAATGCTGAAGTCCACTTGGCCGATTATGGCAGCAGACCACCCATACCGATAACTGACGGTGATTGGTGATCCGTCCACCCACAAAAGGCAAATAACCCACCGAAATCGGCTGAATTTTCAAAAACTGGTGTCGGATTCATAATCAGCGACTCAAACAACCCCTAGATGATTTTGGACGAGAAAATTTGGACAATTTCGAAAATATCGCTTTTCGATGACGTCATCGTCCGCGCAGGCTCGTCCTGAGCGCTCCGTCCTCGATGGGAAATTGTTAAAAAATCGATTTTTTTGGAAATGGTCGAGATTGACATTGTTCATAGTGACGTGGTTTCGTGGCGAAGCTAATGGTGTTATTACAAGTGTCGAAAACTCAAGTGCGGGCGAATAATGGCGCAACCAACTTCAAACGCTAAAACTCCGCTGCCCTAAAATGGCAGCTAGTGCTAGGGCGGTTTAGTCAGCTAGGGAGTTGTGAGCATGTAGTCGTAAAGAACCTCAAACGTTCTGCACGTCTGCGCATTTTAGGTCGTTACCTCTCTGCGTCTTCCCTCAGGATCGACTGAAATTGGAAAAAATCGTGTCACACAAGGCTAACCTGCGTTTTCGCACTGCTGTAACCTTGTACAGTCATAAGCTACATTGCTGTATTTCAGCGCACTACTAGAGCAATTAGCCAGTAATTCATTAGCTCCCTTCTAAGGGAACGCTCCAAAGCGGCTTTTTCGGCAATTGACCAGAGGACATGCGTGGTACTGTAAATATTACGAAGTCCTGCCCCGTTTCAGAAGCTACCATCTAGACTTTGCTATAAGGGTAGCTGCGCTACATAGCAATTCTGGTGGAGTTCTTACCAATTATATAAGTGGTAATGAGGATGAAGACAAAAATAGATGGTGGACGCAGCGGAAATTCTTGTAACAGAGATTTGGAGTTATGTTTTACTGGTTAATCTAGACCGCGGGAAGAAATCGTTGTGACCAAATCAAATCCGCAGGAAATGATTAAAGCGAAAACAATCCCAGAGAATCTAGAAAACGTGCTACAGTCCTGAATACTGTTATATGAACATACCCTACAAATAATTGCTTAGAAACATCATCGTATCGGAGCTAGTTATCAACAAATTTTGTAAGTGAGCTTCGCCAAAGAGTGGATAGCAAAAAATAGAAGAAAGGTGCACTATTGACAGCCCTGGCATAGTCTTCCTTAGGGTCTCATGGTGTTCAACCGAAGCGGTATCGGTGACGGCTCACTTGTGGTATAGTGTTCATTCCGCGGCCTCGTTATTTCAGGAAGTAGTGTTCATAGTCCGTCCATTGAATTTGGGTGACTACAAAAGACCTCTGAAAGGCGCCACTTGTTGTTTCTTCAAGGCAGCAGTCGTTCATTACCATCTTCACGTGGGAATGTTTTGAATTTTACTCCAATTCTACCGCCCCTTGATTTCCTCTCGAATTATTTTTTTTTGAGAATGGTAATCGTCTTCATTAAACTTATTCGAAAACCCACGGAAATCCTAAAAAATGGGAACGACCTCTGAGATGCATTAACTAATTGTATCTTTGCACCTCGATGTTGTTACTTTCACATACGGAACGTACATAGTTTCTTTCAGCTGGGCCTACATAATATTGTAGGGATACTGGATGGTTCTAGATCTCTTCCACCTTTAGGTGCCAACACTTTTCAACATTATGATGCTGGTAATTAGAAGATGGCCAAGTTCAAGAGAAACTTGGTATTGATTAAAAATAGGAAGCATCTACAACATGATACGCAACGCATGGAGTATGCGCTATGACCTTGGCACACCGCTTTTTGTTAAGCAAACATCGCTCGGTTATGAATCACCAAAAGTGTGCTTTTGTTTGAAGCTGCTATTTTCAGCAACTGCACACGATAAGATAAATTTGTGCACTTTTGACAACACCTCGCGTCCCTTAAGTCTGCTCATACACATCTTTGCTGCAACGGTTCCAGCAAAACACTAAGTGCTCCAATTTTATATTATTAATAATAATTTCCACTAAAAGCAGTGTTTGTTCCATTTTTATTGAAGCCGTAGACGCAGGTGTAAGAGTGGAGGTTCCGCCGAGATGTGATATCAGCAATTCATACCGACTTCTGACATTCCTTGAAAAATCATTGGATACATTGTCGGAAAACACGAAATTTAAAAAAACACTGAGTGTAGGCAATCGTTATAGCTCAGCATGTTTCTCATTACTAAAATTCTTAAAAATCTGCCATTTCATTTGACAAAATTCTAATTGAAGGTTCAAAAACGTTTTCATTTTCAGGCGTTCTGCTGCTTCCTCATCAATCATCGTTAAGCACAGGCCTGTTCAGAGCAGAGATGGAGCTTTTATAACCAAGTAAGTTCATGGTCGTACATAATGTCTTGAAAGGTAGAGATAAGCAAGTGAGCATTCTTTTCATACTCGTTGAACATAATGTGATGACTGCTTAATTGATGATGAATTATTCCATTTAAAGCAGCAACGGTTTACCTGGAGCTTTTGCTTTCAATAATAGAATTAGGGTATCCGCATTCTTTTCTCATAAAATAGGAAGCTTCTTATCTCAAAAAGAAATTCTCGGAAATGTTGCATCTTCAGTTGCCTACATAACCAACATCCGTTTATTAGGGGGGAGGGGGCCAAAAGTATCACCTGTATCACCTGTCGTCCCGTTGATCATCGACTTGCTCGAGTGGGCGCCAGCAGCGTCTCCATTCGTCCCTGTCGCGTGCCAGAGTGGTCCAATGGATCCTCCTCGCTCGAGGGACACGAAGAGCGTCATATCGGTCGTTCAGGGCTTTCACGAAGAAGTCCGACCAACGCGTTGGTGGGCGTCCTGGTGTTCTTTTGACATCCCGCGGAATCCAGTCTGTGACGGCTCTCGTCCAGCGGGTGTCTGCGAATCGCATTACGTGGCCGGCCCACCTAATTTTCGACGACTTGGCCCATGTGACAGCGTCTCTGATCTTCGAACGTCGGCGAAGCTCGGAACTCCGGAGGCCTTCTCTCACTTGCGTGAGTCGTGTCACTCCGAGCATCGTCCTCTCGATTCCACGCTGCGCGACGCTGATCGCGTGTTCATCCTGCTTTCGTATAGCCCAGGTCTCCGAGGCGTATGTTAGGGCAGGAAGAACAGTGGAGTCGAATAGGTGGGCACGGAGTCGGACGTTCTTCGTTTTCTTCACGACTTCTTCGACGCTCTTGAAAGCTCCCCAAGCCGCTCGTTTCCTCCTGCTCAGCTCTGGTGCTAGGTCGTTGGCCATGTTGACTTCGCGACCCAGATACACATAGCTGGAGCATTCGGAGATGTTCGGTCCGTTGAGCGAGAATGGGGCATCAGAAACCCATCCGTTCTTCATGAACATCGTCTTCGTAAGATTCAGCTGCAGTCCAACGCTTCCACATACACGATCGAAGTCGGCCAGCATTCGTTCCGCCTGACTGATGCTCGGTGTTATGAGCACGATGTCGTCAGCGAAGCGAAGATGGTGCAGTTGCCGGCCGTCGACCTTCACTCCCATGTCATCCCATTCTAGTTCGCGCATGACGTTTTCGAGGGTGGCGCTGAAGAGCTTCGGGGATATGGTATCCCCTTGTCGAACCCCTCTCTTCACGTCAATGACGACGTCGTTGTAGAATGGTGAGATCTTGGTCGTGAATCCACTGTACAGCTCTCGAAGGACTCTGATGTACTGAGTAGGAACGCCCTGGGTGAGCAGGGCTTCCATGACCGCTTCAGTCTCGACGGAGTCGAATGCCTTCTTCAGGTCAATGAACGTAAGGCACAGCGGCAGCTTGTACTCTCGCGACACTTCGATGAGCTTCGTAATGGTGTGTATGTGGTCGATCGTGCTGAATCCTCTCCGAAATCCTGCTTGTTCGCATGGCTGTCCTTCGTCCAGCGTTCGGCTGATCCTATTCAGGATGACTCGAGTGAACAGCTTGTAGACTACGGACAACAGGCAGATCGGGCGATAGTTGCCAATGTCGTGCACGTCTCCCTTCTTGTACAGCAAGACGGTCTTGCTGGTCTTCCACTCAGATGGAACCTTGCATTCGGACAGGTAGCGTGTGAAGAGCCGCGCCAAGGTGTTGATGAGCGCTGGCGGGAGGTTCTTCAGGTGTTCAGCTCTGATCCTGTCAGGACCGGGTGCTGTACGTTTCTTCACCGACGAGATGGCGTGTCGGATCTCGGAAGAAAGAACAGAGGGAACGACGTATCCATCCTGCGGAAGATGGCGTAGGGGCAGGTGGACGTGGCTATCGAAGAGATCGGAGTAGAAGTCGTGGATGACTTTCTCCATGGTCCTTCTGGAAGAGGTGACGGTTCCGTCAGGACGTCGGAGAGCGGTCATCTTGGTCTTGAAGTTGGCGAAGTTCCGGCGGCATTGCGGATGCTCAGCCCTGCCTCTGCTGCTTCAGCCAACACTTCCGCCCTTCTCTCCTTCAGATCTTCCTTTATCGCCGTTCTGCATAGCTTTGCAAGCTCGGACGTCAGTTGGTAGTTGCCTGACGCTCGTGCTGCTCCACGCTGGCGTATCAGCTCGAGAGTTTCCAGAGACAGGCGTCTCTTGGTGGTCTTTAAGCTCTCGGCTCCCTTAGCACTATCGTGGAGATGGTGCACGAAGCGTTCGTATTCCTCATCGACGTTGTCCATGACGGCGTCTCCCAAAAGGCCGCCAAGAGAGGTGTAGATGTCCCAGTTGATGGTCGTTCTGGGACTCCTCTTTTTGAACTTCGCGGCCTTCTCTCCTTGACGCGAAAAGCGAAACCTCGCGCGAAGGAGGCGGTGGTCCGATCCCGTGTAGAACTTGGGGACAACGGAGACATCGGTCAGGCAATACTTGCGATTGAAGATGATGTGGTCGATCTCGTTGTGGAACTGGCCACCGGGGGATTCCCAGGTCCATCGTAGGGAGGGAGGCTTCTGGAACTGCGAGTTTCCATGGATGGTCTTGGTCGACATGATAAACTCAGACAGCCTTTCACCTTGCTCGTTCCACTCCAAACCGTGGGTTCCGATGTGAAGTTCTTCCGGCGACCTTCGTGGCCCGATCTTGGCGTTGAAGTCGCCGACGATCACCTTGTAGAAGGTGTGATCTTCCTTATAGAACTTCTCCAGCTCCACGTAGAAGGCCTCGACGTCTTCGTCGTCGTAGTCGGATGTTGGGGCATACGCGACGAACACAGTCAAGGCTGGCACGGAGCCACATCGCCTCAGTCGCAGACGTCCGATTCGGCTTGTCAGAGACTCGTACGAATCGATGTTCATGGCCAAGTGCGTGTTGACGAGGACCAAAATGAAAAAAAATCTTTATCTCTTTATAACTCAATTACAACTCAACGATGCTGAGGAATGTATTTGCCATTAAGGGCAAGGATCTTGCTGCCATCGCTCAGCCAACTTCCTGATCCCATCCTTCCAGAACTGCTTGAGCCTGGTGTTGATCAACTGCTCGATATGGTTGTCAAGGACTGTTTGGTTCTTGTGTCCCTTCCGACTAGGAAGTCCTGTAGGCTCAAGTAGTAGTGGTAGTCGCATGGAGAGATGTCCAGTGAATACGGTGGGTGAGGCATGTGAACGTAGCTCCTCTGGCCAAGCTTATCCGTGCTTACTTGTTCCCGATGGGGTGCGGCGTTGTCGAAGAGGAGAACCTTCTTGAAGCGCTGCGAATGAGTAAGAGCGAGTCGCCGGCCCATCTCCTCTATTTCGTTCAACATGGCCTTGGAGTTCATCGCGGTGCTCTTGGGAAACAGCCTCCGATAAACCGATCCATGGGCACAGACCCAAAAGCTCCAAAGATGCTTCTCGCCGTGAACATCTCGCCGAACGAAGGTCGGTAACGATTCACCAGGCCTCACCCAGACTCGCTGCTTGGCAGGGTTAAGGTAGAAGACGTACTTCTCATCTTGCGTGAATATTGAGCCCAGGCTGCTCGGGGTGGGAATTGGGGGAGATTTGCGCGACACAGGTCGACTCGTCAGACTGGGGTTTCGGCATGAGACAGGCTGGGGTTTTTGGCATGCTTCTGGAAAGGGCGGAAGTGGTAACTTCTTAGATGGGCTTCAGTAAGTAGCATACAAACATACAAGTACGACAAGTACGAATTCAGACTCCAGCCACGAGATATATGGACACGGCATGGGGTGTCTCATTACTTTTGCCCCCCCCCCCCCCCTAATAGACTGTATGCACATGGGGTGAGCTTAAGGAAAAGAAATTTTGTGACCGTCAATTTAGTACTTATACAATTGTGATTTTAGAGTGGACCTTTTTCATTTCAAACTAAAAAGATGGTTTTCAAACTAACCTAAACAATTTTCAAACCAAGGTAAATTTATCTTAAATTCAGATGAACGCTTTTGAAGAAGTCAAAACAAACCTTTGTTTTAGGAAAAATTGTATTAAAAATGCTTATGTCTCAGGAAAAATGTCTAAACTTTTCGAATGAGTGTAAAATTCCTGTCCTATTGGTTGGGTCAATGTTTCTAGCTCACTTGTAAGGCATTTTCCTTTTTGTCACAAAGAAGATTGTGCCGTGGGCCGTGGACTTGTCTTGTGCATTGCGACCTTCATTGAATAGATAATGTAAATGCAAATGCTTTCCACCTGAAGTTGCACGGTGGGAAAGTGCGGCTTTTTCATTTCATCTGTTTCTTTTGTTTAAAATATTATACGCACGAAAACAACATTTTCACTGTCAATAAAATGAGCATCGTGATGTATCTGACGAGTTATGAGCGCGATCTCCCCTTATAGTGTAGCGGAAAGCTCTCAGCACACAGCACATCCCTTCAAAAAATGCTTTAGTTAATGTTGCTTTATCAATAATAATATAATAGAATTATAAGTGTTTATAATACAGCGGAGTTTTAATGTTTTATCGATTTTATGTGTGCTGGATAAGAGTCGCTCCTTCGTACAATACCGCTCACGTCGTACGGTCAAAACTGCGATTTGCGACGCCCAAATACCGTCGCAAACCATCGCGTGCTCATAACTCCTTTAGTCTTAGATTTTTTTTTGTTTGAAAAAACGATTAGACCGCTCGATTCGTCTCATTGAAATCTACACAAACATTTATAAAGCTTTACTAGAACACCCATGTTTTCGCGGTGGGTGGCCTAAAAAGTGACTGGAACAGTCTTTTGCGATTAGACCACCTTATTTCCCAGGACATGTGTGCTTTCGGAGTATCTTAGGCATGGCGTACATTGCCGTGCGCTATCATGTCAGGAGTATTCCGAGAGTGCGCCATGCACAATACATAAAGAATCGAACCTATCAATCGAGTGGGCAAACGCATGTCCACTGCGCTTCTATCTTCCCTTACTGGGAAATGCGAATTCTTCAAGACTATTTCGAACCGTTTAGAGCACTTTATCAGAAATTCCCAGCTACTCTACTCAGGATTAGCTACGATCTGTCCCGGCGAGACTTTGGAGTGCGCCGGAAACAACGCATACAGAACCGAACCTTTCAATCGAGGGGGACAGCTTGTAGAGTGAGCGTTTAGGGAGTTTTATCAGAAATTTACAGCCGCCCTCGTTAGAGATTGCTCCAATCTGTCCCGGCGAGACTCTGGAGTGCACCGTGAACAAGGCATATAGAATCGAACCCATCAATCGAGTGGGGCGACAGCTGGCAAATTGCACGCGCAGTGCTCTTGAGTGTCAAGTTCGAATCGTTTCAGCTACAACTCGCGGGTCTTGTAGGCAGTAAAATGGTCTAGTAATACACTAAAGTAGAATATAAAGTAGGAAGCGATAATGTTGCATAGGTGCGAAAATGCAGGTGAGGCTTGTGCGACGCATTTTCCTTTCGATTTCGGTAGACCGTTGCGCTAAAACGCGGCAAGCTAACGACCTAAATGCGTGTGCGAACAGAGCGCTTTAGGTGCTTTACGATGACGTGCTCAGAACTTCTCAGTTTTTTCCTAAACTGCCTTAGCCTCAGCTGCCATTTTAGGGCGGCGGAAGCTAGCGGTTAGAGTTTCCTGCGCTCTTCCTCGCCCAGATTTGAGTTTCCAACATCCGCAATGCTACTGTTCCATTCAGCATAAAAAGCTCTATCGAATCATATCAATCTCGACCAATTTCAGAAAGATCGACGATGTCGTCATCGAGAACCGATATTTTCGCAATTGGCAAAATTTTCTCGTCCAAAATCTTCTAGGGGTTATTTGGGGCACTGATTACGAATCCGACGACCGTTTTTGAAAACTCCGCCGATTAGGTTACTTCCTGTTTGACGGTGGTCGGGTCAGGATCACTGACCACCCTCAGTGATCGGTATGAGTAGTCTCCTGGCGTCATTATTTTCATTAGCGTCTGTCCCGCTTGGTGGCGCGGTCCGCTCTTCGCTCTTCGCTAGTTCTCCCGATCAAATGCTTGATCATGGTGCACACCAGCCACCTTTAAATCCAAGCTGCTCGTGTGGAACCTGCTTTCGTCGCTCAGGGGGAGTCCGCAGCTGGGTTCTGCAAAACCGCTACGGCTGAAAAAATGGGCTGAAAACGTCTGAAAATTGAGTAAAACTCCTGAGATCTCGTCCAGTCAGTTGAAATGCAAAAACTCCGGCGTGCAGAGGAACCGAACCCCGCTCTCCGTCATCACCGCGAGGCACTCTACCCACTGCACCATGAGCTGCTTGGCGAAGGTGTCATCACGGGCGTATAAGAGGCAGAAATCGCACGGCTTCTGCGCTCCATCACCAAAGTGGAGTGCAAGCGGCTGCGTCGCGTGCGTCACTGGGCATGTTGCCAACAGCCGCCCTTCGCCTAAATCTTTCGGCCCACCAGCCATCTTTAAGTCCAAGTGCAACGTATCTAGCCAACGTTGCTTCGGTCGTCCACTGAGCCGCTTTCCAGGGACCTCAAGGTTCAGGCCAATCTTACGGACGATGTCGTCGTTAGCGCGAAGGATATTGATCTCGTGATATTGCATCCATCATGACGACGAAGAGCAGTGGGGATAGCGCAGATACCTGATGCATCCCTACAGAGATGGGAAATTCCGTCGAGGTGCCCGCTGGCGCTCGCACTCGACTCCTTGGGCAAGAGTACAGAATGCGCACCCACTCAATAAGCTCTTCAGGAACACCATGTTCGCGTACCATATAACATCTCGCGGAACGCGGTCGAAGGCCTTCTCCAAGTCCAGGAAGGCAAAATGCACCGGTTTCTGTTTCTCGCGGTGCTTTTCTAGCAAAAGACGAACAGCGTGAATGGCATCAACAGTGCCACAGCCAGAGATGAAACCACACTGATTCGTGGAAAGCTGGACGATATCCCCGACATCGACAATTCGCTCAAAGATTTTCATGGTGTGCGAAAGAAGGCGAATTGGACGGTAACTAGCACAGTCCGCAGGACTGCCCTTCTTCTTCCAAATCGGGATGGTCGTGCTTTGCTGCCAGCTCTCGGGCACTTTCTTTTCAGCAACAACCTGATTGAAAAACTCTGTCAGCCAGTCAGCAGGACACCAGCCCTTCGACTTCCACAGGTCGGCTGGCAGGTCATCGGGAACAGTGGCTTTGGCTGACTTCATCTTCTCCAGGGCTGCTTCGGCTTCGCTCACTGTGATCTTCTGAACGGGACCGTATACAGAAGATGCAAAAGGAATAGCAGGATGGTCAAATTCAACATTCGAGATTTTCTCGAAGTAGTCGTACCATCGCTTCACAGCTCTCTTACGATCCATCAGAAGACGTCCGCTGTCGTCGTTAATGCCAAAGAACTTCTCGATGTCTTCAGCTTGGCGACAGCGAGCTTTCGCTAGTCGGTAAAGATAACGCTCACCATCGCGCGTTTCCAGTTTTCCGCTGACTTCAGCGTATTATGCGGCTTTACCAGCAGCCACTGCCTTCTTTGCCGCTTTCTTCGCTTCTCGATAATTCCGCCAATTATGGACTTCACCGATGAATACGTGATAGAGCCGTTTCTTTTCTCGAACTTTCTCTCTGACATCATCAGTCCACAGTCATGCCTGCTTGTTGACCCAGCGTCGTCCAGGCTTCGTTGTGCCGAGTTCGAGGCGTGCAGCCCGGGTTATCGCATCTGTGGCATCCTTCCAGGTTCCGTCGACAGTTATCACCGTCGGCAACCGTATGCGAGAAATAACTGCCGCTTCCTTCTCTTTCAGTCGCCACCATTTGATTCTAGTCGACCCGCATCGCTCGGCATGTTTACACCTCGAGGGTGTGATCTTCAGCGAGCAGATCAGTAGACGGTGTTGCGTGACAACTATCTCATACGGCACGGTCTTCGCGTCTGTGACAAGGCCTTGGTCGCGACGCTTAACAAGGACATAGTCAATCTGCGTTTTAGCGTTTCCGCTAGAAAACGGATGAGGTGGGAGTCACGCTTTCGAAATTTGGTGTTCACGATGGTGAGGTCATGTGAGTCTGCATACTCAAGTGTACGCTCACCATCAGCGTTGCGCGACCCATATCCAAAACCACCATGACAGCTGTAGCCGTCTTTCGTCGCGCCCACATGCCCATTAAGATCACTAGCGACTACCATGACATCTTTCGACGGCTCCTCTGCTGTCTTCTCATCAAGTAGGCTCAAAAACTCATCCTTGGCTTGCCGGAACAGCCTGTCTGCGGAGCATACACAGAAAAGAAATGGCATCGTCGCTCTTCCACGGCGACAACAATCTTCATCAAGCGGTCATCGAAACGTTCTACGCTTGCAATCGCGTCACGGAAACGTTCGAAGACGATCATACCGACACCACTGGTTGTCCTGGGACTGCCGCACAAAACGGCCAATCTTTCTTCGCTGCATGCTTCAGCCAACTCGCACGAGCGGCCCGTCAACGTACCCACATTGAACGTTGCTACACGGGTCTTGTCTACGTTACGGGACTTTGGGACTAGCTCAGTTGCCCCCCCCCCCCCCCCCCGATGCTGTTCTCGCATCAGGGACCCTCGCACATTTTTTCACACTCGCCGGGCTTTGCGAGTGCGCGTCGGCTCCCGCGGACGCCATAGCATTATCTCGAAAGCTCTTCAACGTCATCAACCATATGAGGTGACAAAATGTTCGTAGGCCGGCCTGTCGCTAGGGCCTGTCGCCTGCATTCGAATCCCCGTGTTTGGCTCGGCTCGCAGAAGCAAACAGTTTCCAGTGCCACCACGTAGAGGAACGGACATCGCCACCAGTAGTCTCCTCGCGTAATCGTCCAAATTGAGGGGGGTCGGTGATCCTGACATAACCACCGTCAAGCAGGAGGTAACCTATTGAAATCGGAGGAATTTTCAAGAACGGACGTCGGATTCGTAATACGCGCTCCAAGTAACTCCTAGATGATTTTGGACGAGAAAATTTGGCAAATTTCGAAAATACCGATTTTCTATGACGTCATCGTCCGCGCATGCGCGGACCCCGTCCACGATGGGAAATTGCCAAAAAATCGATCTTTCTGAAATTGGCCGAGATTGATATCATTCGATAGAGCTTTTGTGCTTAACAGAATGGTACCATTGACTATGTCGAAAACTCAAATGTGGGCGGGTAAGAGCGTAAGAAACTTCAACCGCTAGTTTCCGCCGGCTTAAAATGGCAGCTATGGCTAAGGCAGTTTAATCAGTAAAGCACGTTGTCGTAAAGAACCTTACGCGTTCTACTCACATGAGCATTTGTAAGCCGTTAGCTCTCGGCGTCTTACGTAGGATCGACTGAAATTGGAAAAAATCGTGTCACACAAGGCTAACCTGCATTTTCGCAGCGCTGTAACTTTGTGCAATTACAACCTACATCGTTGTGTTTCAGCGCTCTATTAGGATGATTTACTTCCTACAAAACCCACAAGCTGCAACCGGCAAGGTTCATACATAACAGAGTAATCGCGCTTAGAACACGCTCGCTGTGCAATTTAACGCAGCAACGGTCGAAATTCTCCTCGCTCTTACTCATCCAGAATACAGTTTTCCCTACTATAATAGCACCATTCGATTCAGCATGAAAAGCTCTATCGAATGGTGTTAAGGGGGCCCAATACGAAGATATCGATTTTCGATGACGTGATCGTCTGTCTGCCGCGGCCTCGAGCGGTCTCGTTATCGGTGCGAAACTATCGAAAAGTCACTATTTCCAAAATCGGTCGAAATTGAAGCCGTTCCATAGCGCTTTTCATGCTGAACGGAACGGCACCATTGCGGATGTTGGTAGCTCAAATCAGTGCGAGTAAGAGCGCAAGAAACTCTAACCTCTAAAATGGCAGCTGAGAAGTTGCATTTGAAGGCCGTTAGATCGCCGAGTCTTCGCGCAATGGTCTACCGAAATCGGGAAAAAATGCATCACGCAAGCCTCACCTGCATTTTCGCACCTCTGTAACATTGCCGCTTTCTAAGCTACACCAAGGGCGCGTGTAGCGCAGTCGGGGGAGGCGCCGACTGTCACGCGCACCCGATACCGGGTTTCTGGTTCGGATTTCCCGCCTAGGCAAACCAAGCCTTCCATCCCTCCGGGTCGGTGAATTGGTACCAGGCTTGCATGGAAAGGATAAAGCGCTGACATGGTCATCGGCTGGCCACCACAAGTCATTATATGGCGGAATACGCATTCAAATCGCCTTCATAACATCCCGTAGAAGTAGAATGCATGGCGCATCCCAAAAGGGATTGAATAACGCCGTCCTTTATCCTTATCCTTAAGCTACACCATTCTACTTTAGTGTACTGCTAGACTATTTTACTGCCTACAAGAATCGCGAGCTGCAGCCTAAACGATTCGAACTTTACAGGGTTATTGCGCTCAGAACACGCCGGCGCGCGCACTTTGCGAGCGGTCACCCCACTAGATTGATAGGTTCGATTCTATATGCATTGTTCACGGCGCACTCTAGAGTCTTGCCGGGACAGATTTGAGCAATTCTTGACGAGTGCGGCTGTAAATTTCTGATAAAACTTAAAAACAACCTAATCGCTCACTCTACAAGCTGTCCACCCTCGATTGAAAAGTTCGATTCTGTATGCGTTGTTCCCGGCGCACTTCAAAGGCTAGCTGGACAGACTTAGAGCAATTCCTGAGTAGGACATGCAAAAAGTTTCTGATACCCCCCCCCCCCCCCCCCCCAAACGCCCACTCTACCAACTGTTCAACCCACTCGATTGAAAGGTTCGATTTTATATACATTGTTCACGGCGTACTTCAAAGTCTCGCTGGAATAGATTGGAGCTAATCCTGAGTGAGGTGGCTGGAAATTTATGATAACATTCTCCAAACGGTTCGAAATAGTTTTGAAGACTTCGCATTTCCCAGTAAGAAGCGCAGTGGACATGCGTTCGCCCACTCGATTGATGGGTTCGATTCTGTATGCGTTGTGTACGGCGCACTCTTAGAGCATTCCAGGCATGACAGAGTGCTGGCAACATGCTTGAGATACTAAAAAACCTAAAATTGAAGGAGTTATGAGCATGCGACGGTATTTTGGCGTCGCAAATCGCGGTTTTGACCGTGCGACGTGAGCGATACTGCAGCTTTATTGAGGTTGTCCTGGAAAGTAGGAAAGAAAGAATTGAAACGCCCTCATCCTTCGTGTTTATATACCACTTGGATGATATAAGAGTCTATATCAGAACAGTTGTTTTGGTTTATTCTGCATCCTTGATACTCCCACGGCAAGAGGATGACAAAGGCTCAATTTCAACTGTACAACAAACAAACGGGAGAACAACAAGCTCATTATAATCAACACGCAATATGATTACTGTTAGATCGTCTTAGTCTTCTTGATGGTATGCATTGCGGGACCCCAACGATTGATCTTGATGACGTGGCTGCTTAGCCTTTGAACGTGTAATCATGCGGTGATTGTTTTCATTCTTCTTTCCACGATTTTGATTCTTAAGCTGGAATGCGGATGCAGAATTGATTTCCAAGTTGAACACCAAATTGATTGGTCGTGTCATGGCTTTTCGAGAAGCAAGTCGTATTTGAACTGAACGTTGATAGTTATCCGAAGATCCACAAATTTGCCCCATCTTCCATGTTCCTCTTTCCTGGTTATCCTCTTGGATCACTACAACGTCGCCAAACGTGATGAGTAATTCAAGTGAATTCTTGGGTGTGAATGGGACACTTGTTGAGATTCTCGCAGACTTCTGAGACATTCCTTCGACTACCTTTTCCAGAAAGAATCCAGAAGTTGAAGGCTCTGCCTCCATTCTTTGATCAGGCTGTCCCTTGTGCTATATGCACGTTTTCATCCAACATCATCGTTGAGAAAACGTGGTGCTGATAATCATGAGAATGGTCGAATAAAATTGATATGACGGAGCGGAATGAAGTCGAGCTGTTCGCCTACATAGGTCAAGGGTTGTGGGTTGCACATAGTCTCCGACTCCTTTGTTAAAGCACGTAGGTCGTCTATATGTAGTGTCAGGTTACTCACAGCGTGTTTCACTGACGACTTGAAAATTCCTATCATCCTTTTGTAGAATCCGCCCTGCAACGTGCTGAAAGTGGGATAAACTTGAAATGGATCCTTTGTTGGGCAGAATAGTCTGGAACATCGTTACATATGATCAGCTTCGGACATTCACTGCTAGCTATGAAACGACGAAGGCTTTGAAGAAACGTTTGGATGAAAGGCTTTGAAGGATATCTGCAGTGGTCGCGCTGCAATTCCAGCAAGTCCAGAGTAGTATCCAGCATTTCTGAATGTCGTCTATATCATATCTGTATTCAAGTGGTCCCATGATGTCTATGCCGGTATTTTCAAAGGGGTACTTGGGCCTGTTGACAAGGACGGTTGGATGGGTCGAGAAGTCTGGGAGCATGAATGGTCTTACTTTCAGCCTCTTACAAAAGAAGCATAACTTGTTGATGATACGCTTCACCGTAGTCCTTCCATTGGGAATCTATACAAACTTACGGAGCTCAATTAAAGTCTGTTTTGTTCTGCAGTGATGGTTTTTCTGGTGAACATGTTGTACGAAGAGAGCAGTGATGGAGTTCTCACGAAGTAGAAAAATAGGGTTTAGGTTTCTCCCGGCAATGCTGAATTGGCAATCTTTGCACAAACACTATACAGATTAGATTGTTGACATTTGAACATTCCGAGCTGATTGCACTGATCGGGACCGGCTGGATTCTTGAGTTGGGTGATACGAAAAAGGATTACTTCAGCACTTGTTCGTGGCTGGATCTCCGTAGTACCAAAGGTAGTGAAAGCCTTTGCGGATCGGCGGGAGATGAATAGTAGAACATATTCCACTGTTTTAACGATTCGGTTCCAGGAGCTGAATCTTTTCACTTGTGTGACCGCAGGAAACTGAGGTCGCTGCTCAGGAGTAGTAGAAGTTACTAACTGGATTTCTCGGTTTATCTCGCTTCTATCCTGTGGCCACTCATTTTCTTCTCGAAGGAGGAATTCTGGTGCGTCCCACCACATCTTATGCTTCTTAAGCTGTTTGAATGTGCATCCTCGGCTAGCTATATCGGCTGGGTTCAATGTTCCAGGAACTTGCTGCATAGTGGTCTCAGGAACTAATTTTTTGATACTGCGGACACGGTTTCGTATGAAAACAGGAAGATTCTTTTCAAATTTAATCCACGAGAGGGCTGCTTTACTATCCGTCTATACAAAGTGTCGATTGAGCTGGATTCCTAGTTCTCCTCGGAGATAATGTAGAAGTTTGGCACCGATGACTACCGCAGCCAGTTCAAGTATTGGAATAGTCGTCGTTAGTTTCGCGGGGTCAAATCGAGATTACGTGACAAGAAGCGATGTTCGAGTTTGTTGCCTGCCATTCATTTCCACCAAATAGGAGACCCCAGCGCAAGCTCCCTGATAGGCATCGGTGAATGTGTGAATGTCGTATTTCTTATCAGTGATATCCTCCTTAGAGAGGAATAGGCGAGGGAACTTGGTCGACGAAGTTGTCTACGACTTGGCTATTTTTATCCATTCTTCATGGAAATGTTCGACTTCATCCCAGGCAATTTATTTTTTTTGCATAACTTTTGAATGAACGTTTTTCCTACCAAGGCGACTGGCGTAACCCATCCGAATTTGTGCCAGTTCCTAGTGTTCCAGCATAATCCAGGGATCTTTGAACGTTCTTCCACCTCGCCTTCTTCTTGTTTCTTGATGAATTGGTTGAGTTCTTAGTTGTTATTCATGTAGTCCCTGAGATTCGTACCTGTCTTTTTGAACAGTTCTTTTGATTCCTTGTAGAAACGTTATCCTTATTCAGGCGAACTTACTCCGTAGAAGACATTATCTACATAGGTGTTCTGAAGGATTTTCTGAGATTGCGGCGTGTTGGTGTTGGAAAGGTGATACTGAACAGTTCCGGCTAATAAAAAGGGCGAACTTATCAGTCTGAATGGAACTCTTCGTCGAAATCTGTAGATGACAAAGTTTGCCTCGATCCACTCCCTTTTTCGGATCTCGAAGCCAGAAAATAGTGTGAAATCGCGTCTTTCATCGTGTAGTTCAACCATTAGAAAGCCTTTTCAATATCTGCAGAGATGAAAATGGGCATGGTTCGGATACGAAGAAGTATACTAAGTAGGTCGGGAAGAAGGTTAGGTTCTTTATGAAGTAGATCATTAAGGCTGGAAGCAGGGATGTGCGGAATTTCCGTTCCATGTTTCGCCAGTTTTTGGACCGAAAGGTGGAAACGGAAATGGGCACTGTTAAACACTAGTTTTCTGTTGAACACAATCAGCTTGTCAAGTAAAAAGAGTACTCCTTCATATAATTGTAAGATAATTACTGTTTGACATCTACAGTATTAGTATGCTTGAAATTTGGTTAGACTACCGGAAGAAAGTACTCAGAAATGGCAACGTCTGAGTGCAGAGCAAAATTAATGTGTCAGTAAATCGCTACGTATGCATTGTATCCTAAGAAAATGCACTCAACATTTGAATGATCATAACATTCTTGATCCATTAGTTACAAGTAGCTACAAAAACTTTCTAAGAATATAGCACAGCATAGCTTTCTAGGCAGCGCAGTATCATGAAGCAAAGGGTTAGGTGAAGGTTGTGCCATGCGCTTGTCTGCTCCAGGATCACATCAGTGCTCCTGATCGAAGGTGTAAATTTCAATTGTTAATTTCATTAGGTGTGGTACTCATTCATATGCAGTTAAGCAATTCATTTTTAATGAAGCACCAGGACTATCTACCAAGAGCTGTTATTTTGATTGTCTAGGGTGACTTACAGAATTCTGAAACAAATCTATTCCTTCGAGAAGGAAACTGTCCAGCTGTGTCACCTTCATATCAGGGAGCCTCTAGGCTGGCACGGACTGAATATTCCTACGAAAGTGTAGACTTACCATGACTAATCACTCATCCAGTTCTCATTTTAGATCCAACAATCTATTCCCAAAATCCAAAATGAGAATAGTGTCAGAGCAATCCACACAATAGATCCCGATGGCTTGCTCGGTGGCTGGAACTGATAGGAGGTCTTTGTTAACGAATGTATGCATATTTATATCCTGGTGGTTGATAGCTGACATGAAGTTGAAGTTACTCCGCGAGTTCATTTGTAATGTACGTTTGCGATGCGCCGGCATCAAGAAGAGCAGTTTTCGAATTTTCTTGGTACGATCGGTAGGATTGAAAAGTTTTACCTCAGCACACATAGGGAACGGTTTTTCTGGTCGGGAAAATTCATCACTGGTGTCGAAAAAAGTAGGCGCTCCACAGGTTATATTTGCTTCGTTTTAGGAATCGGCGGAGTGGTTTTGAGGGTTTGGTTGAAGCATTTCCGTACTTCTATTGCGCTGGTTCCTTCGGTGCGGGGAGTTTCGTGGGTAATATGAGAATTTCTTGGGATTTGGAGTGGTGGGTTGCTTGTGTAGTCTCGCTGCTTGAGGCACAGCTATGCGTGATGGCGTTTGGAGCAGACGCAGCCCGTCTTCTTTGAAGAACATTGCCAAATTGCGTGGGTATGGGATAGACAGTTGTAGCACAGGCGGGTGTTCTTGTCGACCTCTATTCTGGAGTCGGGTGTTGGATAAATGGGACACGAAGATGATGTGTGTCCATCTTGACTGCAGAAGTGGCAGGTGGTCAATCTTGTTGGGCGATTGTTCTGTGCGGGGCGTTCTCGGGATAAGCATTTGAGCTCGAGGATGAGTGGAAAATTTGCCGTCATCATAGCTTTCTTTGCGGAGTTCCATTTCATGAAGCGTTGTCCCCTTTCTCACTATTTCAGTCACCAGTTGAGCGAGACCAGATGGGGTGAGGTTTAATCAGTTCCCTGTTTTGTCATAGATCTGACTTCGAATGCGGCGTGGTAATTTGATCAGCAGGCTGGCTTCTAAACCGTACTCCTTGCTGTCGTCTTCATACGAGCTAAATTACCGAATCAGAGAAAACATCTTTTTATATAGTGGAAGGAGCTACTTTCCGGCTTGATCGCATAACGGTAAATTAGCGAGTTTCGGGTAAAGAAGATGACGTGTTGTGACGTTGTCGTCAAAATGTCTCTTAAGAATATCCGCTGCGATTTAATGGTTTTCTGAAGTAATTGCGAGACCTCGAATTGTATTGAATGTAGAGCGTGTCCTCTGATTGCCGATTTCAGAAGCGAGAATCTTGAAAGCGTTGACGATGGGAGAGACACCATCGAAACATGGCAGGTCGACTTTACTCAGAAGAGGGGCGTACAAAATTTCGAAGTTTTCTGATTTCGAAGTGTTGCCGGGGGAGGTTGGAGAGGTGTCGGCGTCATCGTACTCTACAGTTGAATGTCGAAGCTGGAGGGGTTTGGTATGGTAGCTGGAGCTTTCCTTACTGGCATGGATCCTGTAATGAAATGCTAACACATGAATGGATGCTTGTCTTGATGTGGAGCAGACGATTGCCGGTTCTTCTGTAGTGTCCGTGGTCGCCAATTTTGTGCTGGATAAGAGTCGCTTCTTCGTAGCTTTATTAAAGTTGTCCGGGGGAAGAAAGAAAATAAGACGCCCTCATCCTTCGTGTTTATATACCGCTTGGATGATGTAAGAGTGTATATCAGAGCAGTTGTTTTGGTTTATTCATCATCCATCATATTAGCACATTCAAACAGTACAACTTTGTTATAGATACTATGGAATGACGACTGTTATAAATATTTTTTGGCAAAAGAAACGAAAAACAATTATTTTCGCTTTCTTGTAAAGAGTTCGGTTAGAATATAGGCGCATCAACTCTTGATTTGAAAATATAGGTTTTAAGTGTCCGGTTTAAAATCAAAAGTGTCCAGTTACAAACAAAAGGTCTGCAGTTGATTTGAAAATCGAAGCAGCTCAAAATTAAACTTGGTATATATTTTGAGAAACTCCATTTACAACGTCGATGTTGATAGCTTTCCCATTGGCTTTACCATACCTTGGAAGACTTTCTTAAGACCATGCTGTTGTTTGCCATTACTTTATTAAGGTGATACAGTCTCTCGTTTTGTTTTTCATTGAATGATGCTATGTGGAACGAATTGTGGAGAGTTGCATTTGATTTCGTTGTTCTGTCGTTGAGAGGGCGTATCAGCTAACATGGCATCTCCAAAGCACAGCCTGCTTAATTATTTCTCGGATATTGGACGACTTTTTAAGGCTAACAGAAGACAGCATTGAGGACGAGATTGAGGATAACCTTCGGCAAGTCAACGAGACGCTTGACTCCATTAAGCACTTAGCTGTCGACATAAATGTGCAGTTGAGCATTCAGGAGCCGAAAATCGATCGAATACAAAGCCTGGTATTACCTTCTGCTCAAATTATGGCACTGTTTCATAACTGCGATCCTATAACCTATTTCGCCAGATCGAAACCAGCGATTTGGCCATGGACGGGGCAAATGAAAGCGTGAAGCGATTATTGTCGGACTAACTGGAGAGAAGAGGCCAGCACTCCATTATCACACTGTTTATAACGTCAGCATACTACATGTTCTAGGCTTTCGTTGCTTTTGTTTATTTCCAGGACGTTGATCTTCAGGCCTTCCTTTGTTTTGTCACTGTTGTTTCAAGTCTTTTAATCGAACCGAGGATCACAGACACGATCGCAAAGCTTTTCCATTGTGTCTCTCAGCTACAGGACTACGGTTCAAGTGATTTTTATCACTTGCTGCTCTTTCTTCATGAGCACTTCAAGTACCTATCTCTGCCTTTTGCCGTCTTAGAATTGCTATTATACTCTAACGATGCTGGTTGAAATTATTCTGCAGGGCTGATATTGCCCTTGTTCTCTCCTTCTATAAATGTAATTGTAGTTGTAATCTTGTGGGTATTTTGATACGTGTGCTCGATGTTTTATTATACGGCGCTGTTGCTAAATAAATCTAATGTCAAGATCTAATGTCAATCCATTTCGCAAAAGAATACTTCGAAAAGCTATCTGCAACGTCTTAGGAGAACGCGTAGAAATAGCGGTGAGCTCCGAAGAAGGCTAAAATAGTAAAGTAAATAACACTCGATCTTGTTCAAGCACATATTTCTAAAATATTCACGAAGAGTAATGAAGACTCTATTTCTACTTCTATTTTTTCGTAGTCTACCTACATCTGACGAGATCTTGGAGCGATCTGGGAATCTCAATTTTATTCGCTTCAGATTATCCTTTTTTCGGACAACTTTTGCACCGATTTTGCGAGATCAACACCGTGTTTAGTCTCAACAGTGCAATTGGCTTCACGAAGCCATCTTGAAAAGTAGTTGTTCATGATCTGCACGGGGTACGTGGTTACACTCACCCAACACTCTGACACTCGTTAAAGACTTCACTGAGAACTTAAAAGGCTGGTGCAGAAATAATGACGAATCTAAGCCAATATGTTCAAAGGAAAACCTCTGCTTCACGGTTATCTCACCAGCCAAATAGGTGTTGGAATATGTAGTTCCTTAGCGAAATTACGCCTAGTGAGATCGACGAGAAAGTAACGAGCATGAAACTCCATTATTTTTGAATCAATGGATTGGCGAAAGTCGATTTCGTCACATGTGCCGCATTTACGTTACCTCTATTCTGGAGTCTTCAGGATGGATCTCAGAAGGTGAAACCTAGTCGAGGGGCTGCCCGTAGAGCATAGTTGGTCTGTCAGAGTTTCTGAACCAAGTTCTTTTAGATCGAAACATCTTCGATCAACCTAATAAGTAGGTTTAGAAACTTTAACCGAACTCAGTCCTGTTAAGATTATTTTGCACAGGATCAACAGGCATACATTGGCAATGGTGTATATTGCGGTATATATTGTAACCTAGGGGCGGATTCATCAATGACTTGCAGCGATTTAACAGAGAAAATTACAGCCGAAATCCCTGATAGCGAGGCTTATCAGGCCATATGGTGAGCAATGAGCCGCGTTATCTGAGTTTTCCGCTGTGAATTCTCTGTTAAAGTTATGTAAGTCGTTGACGAATCCGACCCCTCCGCGGTATATATTGCGGTACACATTTTTCTGCAATGGTGTTTATTTTCCTCAATAGCTCGGAATGCTGGGAAGGATAGCCTGTTCAAACAAGGTCCAATGTGCTCGAAAGTGAAGTCTGTAGAAGTTCGTAGACCCACTTCGTTCACAATGATCTTCCTGTTGCTGTGGATTATATGTAACCTTTTGAGTCCTTTATTATCACGCTGAGAAAAGATCCACTGCAATTGGGCCAGAAGAATTGGCTGTTATTCGTTGCACAAAATCATTGATGAACATCCCTTCTTTCTCTCTACATCCTCAAACAAGTCCACGTACAAGCACACGAAAGCACATTTTTGCGTTATATCCATTGTAGGTTTTCATGGGACTGTTATTCTTAATAATGTTATTTTTTCCCACCCATCTGCCTTATAACAAATTTCTTCAAGAACCTCAACCTCTCTACAAAATGCTAGGTAGCAAAACTGCACTGTGCTTCTGCTGAATGCAATCTATCAATCTGGGCCAGATTCATGAAAGATTCCAGCGGTACATTTCACCGTCACCGGCCGGTAAGCTGCTAATGAATCCGACCACTGGTGTTTGCACTTTGTATACCAGTGGTCAAGGTTCTTAGGCAATGCTTTACCACTGCAGCCTACTCCGTGCGAGTAAGGTTTGCCGTTTAACGTTGGAAGCAGTAACAGCAGAGTCCAGCTTTCTAACACCTCTATACACACATTCATCAGCCGCTCAGTATTGACCGGTGTTTTCGGGTCTTCCCGACAGTTGACCGTTTCAGCGGGAGTTGACATGGTTTTATAATACGTGCGGCTGAATGATCTTATTAAAGACGGAGAAAATCGGATTGGTGCTCAGAAACGGCCGAAACAAAAGGACCTTTAAGAGTGTGGAATTGAACTGGTCTTCAGTCTTCGAGAACTGAGATCCAAACGGCAAACCTCATTGTCGTCGACATGACGTCATCAGTCGCGCGATACGTAGCAAACACGAAAACACACCACAAATGGCGCCTATTTTCGCGTCATTTTTTATGTAAAGCAGCAAAATACTTGAATTTCTCTCTTGTTTCAACGTTTTAAGTAGTAGTTTGCACTTTCCGCCATCAGGACGATATTTCCATTCAGAAATTTTCGCTATTCCTGACGAACACTTATTTTTCACTGAGAAATTGCCCACTCTGACTTCTGTAACTTCGTCTTCAGGTAGGAGTGGGCTCTCTTGGTTGGGGAAGCCTTGTTTTTACTGAGAGATTGTCCATTCGTGCGGCCTTGTTTTAAAAAAAAACTCGTTCTATGACGAAATCTTTGGCAGATATCGCATGCCGGTAACGAGCATGACCTGGCTGTGATCCGGAAAGAACTGTCGCTTCAAATGATACTGCTCTCCTGATAAACAAGTACGTCGTGTGGAAGCAGAGTTACTTCGCAAACTGTATCGCAGGATGGACAACTAATCGCAGAAAAACGAAGACAATCACCATTCACAGCTCTTTTCTTGTTCCTTAGCCTAGAATGTGTTTGATACGATTTTCATATACTGCGTGGCCGTTATGGTTAACCCGCGGTGAGAGGATACCAACGATGTCGTTGATGGATCTGCCCCTGGCTTCGCTTTGCTTCCTTAAATTTAGTGACCATATCACAACTATGTATAATTGTGTTGCCCGAGAAGGAGTCGACATAGCTGATCGCGGAACGTTTTTCCTCACTCAGGGCATTTTCCCCATTTTCTCGTTTCTGATGGCTCCTGAACACCTGGCGACATCCACATCCTCTCAATTCTCGAAGCTTCAGCATAAATAAAATAAGGAGTGAAAACTCCGTATCACCGGTTGTCCATCCACCTGCGAAATCCCATCAAAAGCGACCTCTGAAAACGGCAATTTCTGACCAGAAAGAACGTTTTTGAAATCAAAGTGGAGAACTCCTCAGTAAAAACGAAGTTTCCGAAGTCAGAATGAGAAATTCCCGAATGAGAACGAAGTTTCCGATATCAAAATATGAAATTTATAGGAGAAAACGGAGCCTCGGAAGTCAAAATGGGCAATTCTTCAATAAAAACGAAGCCTCCGCTAGGAATGTCGAAAATTTCTGAGTGGAGATATCATCCTTAGGGCGTAAAGTGCCAACTACCCCACAAAACGTTGAGATGAAAGAGAAATTAACGTATTTTTATTGCTTTACTTCAAAAATGTCGCGAAAATAGGCGTCATTTGTGGTGTGTCTTCGTGTTTGCCACAGATCGCGCGACTGATGACGTCATGTCGACGACAATGAGGTTTGCCGTTTAGAACTCAGTTCTTCGAGACGCCTGAGGGGAATGGAGATTGCACTGCGAGAGCTGAGAGGGTAGCGAAACATCGAAAGATACTGAGGTGCTGAGCAGCAATGCCTGTGTCGACGCTATACATGGTGAACCATAAGTCCTGCAACGAAAACTTAGTCGTATAAAAAGATAGGACCGCACCAAATCTGATACAATTCGAAACACTATTTGCTCATGGTTTGTAGATTATAGTGGAGCAATACTAATCATAAGGGGCCACTGCATTCCTTTGTAAGGGCCTTCAGATCGTGTGAGTAGCTTTGCAGCCCGCGTCGCAGTACATCTTACGGAATTTTATTCCTCATTTGTTCCAGAGAGGGTATTGCACAATAATTGTCCTATGCTATGTAGAGCAGATCTTTTTCCTTTAAGGGGGCAAATAAACGGAGATCAAAAATCTAAAGATGCAGGAATTTCACAGGTAGTCATTTGCAGATACCATCTTTGGCAGCTGGAGGAGTAACCGCTACCACGTTCTTTCCTTTTGTCAGCTAGAATAATCGCTTTACCGGAATGTACATTTTGCCATTGACATGTTGACGACCAGAGCAATTTTCGCGCGCCTGTCGTGTAGGATCAAGTCCCTCACGACACGACATTCCGTAACCTAAACGTCACCCTAAGGGTTATTTGGGGTGCTGAACACGAACCGATGTTCGATTCACCGAATACAACCGAAGACCACCCATATCAACAACTAAGGTGGTCAGGTCAAAATCACCGACGGCTCAAACTTTGCCTAATGTGGCTGCTTAGGGTGTTGATTATAAACAAGAAGTCTGCCTTCAGTTCGCTTATCATTGACGTGTCTCCGACACGCCTAACGGCATGTCTCGCATTTGCGCGCTTCGCGCGACTGTGCAACATCACTAACCTACGAACATTTAGCATCTGCTGCGTACTTCACTAGCTAAGAACTGTACACTTCTGTGCGTTTATCTTACCAGGATACTATCTCAATGGTAGGTCGGAACGGCCCAAGTGCTGTATATGGGCAGGACCGCATCTCCCTGGGAAGTAACAAGCTGCAGGTATCTCGACCCCAATACAACTCTGCGCAGAGTTAGGGGCGACGGAAGCCGCGTGTTGGCGCCATGTTGATTCACGTGCTCCACAGCTAACGGGCTGCGCGGGATGAGGGCTCGTATCGCGACCCAGCGAAGTGCACAGGTGGCGTAGTGGGGAAGATCTCGGGCTCGTGAACGAGGGGTCGGGGGTTTGGATCCCGCGGATTGCGTTTGATTTGCATTTTTTGCAAAATCTATGTTTATCATATAGGTAATCCGCCTAGGGGTATTATGGTGTGTTATAGAGCATGTTTACATATAACATACCATTCATACCTTTAACAAGGATGGTGCAGGCAGGGTCACCGATTTCGCTGAAACTTTGTCTAGGGGAGTTATTTGGGGTGCTGATCACGAATCTGATATCCTTTCTTCACGATACGGCTGGATAATATAGATACAGGAAGGCACAGGATTACATTCTTAAAGTTTCTGCCGGTGATGGCAGGTAGAGACGGAATCGTGAAAAACGGATGTCAGATTCGTGATCAGCACCCCAAATAACCCCCCTAGACAAAGTTTCAGCGAAAACTTTTTTGACCGAAGTCTTGTCGGTGGAGTCGGAACTTTTAACTAGTGCCACAAAATATCTATCGTTACATAACTATAGCTTCACACAAAATAGGCTTAACACATTGACGACATCGCACGTTTAGCAGTGGTGCGCGCGTGAGACAGTTGCTCTTTAATCTAGCTGCCGCGTACGAATCATTTATACTGTGTATTGTATCCGACATTGTCCTGCAGAATCGCACTTTTTGCCGCCTCACTTCGAAGAAAAATCGAGTTGGAAATTTCCCATCAAAAATGATTTGCGTCGTCCCACGCGACTGCGCTCTTACGCAGCATAAATGCTTCGTATTGTCGTCAATGTGTTAAAATAAGTGACACACAGAAGTGAGCATGTTAGCTAATCTGTAGTTTGAAGCATATGTTATATGTAAACATGCTCTATAACACACTATAATACCCCTAGGTGGATTACCTATATGATAAACATGGATTTTGCAATAGTGCAAAACGAACGCAGTCTACGGGATCCAAACCACCACCCCTCGTTCACGAGCCCGAGCTCTTCCCTACTAGGCCACCTGTGCATTGCGCTGAGCCGCGATTCGAGCCCTCATTCCCAACTGTGGAGCACGTGAACCGACAGGGCGTCAACACGCGACTTCCTTCGCCCCTAACTCTGCGCAGAATTGTATTGGGGTCGAGATACCTGCAGTTTGTTACTTCCCAGGGAGAGGCGGTTCTGCCCATGTACAACACTTGGGCCGTTCCGACCTACCGTTGAGATAGTATCCTGGTTAGACATCCTCTGCGGACCGTCCAGTAAGGCCATTGGCTTGTGCTGATGTTGTGCATGAGAACGGTTGCGGAGGAGCCACATGAGGGCAGTACTTCTGCCCTCAGGTGGCTCCCCGCAACCGTTCTCATGCTCAACAACTTGTGTTTCCGGATATCGTTGACACGCCTTCCAAATCCAGACGCCAGGTTACCCTCACCCGTTTCTTCCTACTGGATCTAATTGCTGGTCCGCCTTCACTGGTCTCTTCTTGCTGGGTTTCCCGTCCTGGTCTCTCTTCCAGGTTGTTCCTTTCCTTTCTGGTAGCTCTCCTGGTCTACCATGGAGGTCCCCCTTACTTTCCTTCCGAACATCATTGTAAAAATCAGGAATTTTGATGTGAGTGTACTTTAATTATTACTATTAATTATTATTGTTATTTTGAGGATGAGACGACTGATCACCCTCATTCACTTGTACCTACCTCTGAGCGCCGTATATGGTGAAACGGGCATCCGAATCGTGCTCAGCATCCCAAATAACCCCCCCCCCCCCCTCTCCCACCTAAGCGAAGTTTGAGCCAAATCGGTGATTCTGACACGACCACTCTAGTTGTCGATATGGGTGGTCTCCGGCCGTATTCCGTGAAACGGCTTCGTGTTCAGCATCCCTAAAAACCCCACTAGGAGAAGTTTGAGCCAAATCGGTAGTTCCAAAATAATTTTATTAGAGGTGCGTCCCAATTTGGGACACATTGCCGTCAACGTGTTAAACAGCTCAAGTGAGTCCAGAAAATGTGGTATTTCATTTTTGTAACCATCGAAACAAGATTTTTGATGATGTTCACTCTTTTTGCACAAAAACCTAGGGTGTGAGGGAAAACATTTTGGAAAATCGTGTAAAACGAACAACTGCCATACGTAGCTGTTGTTAGCACTTCGTCAGGTTTCTCAGAGGTAGTATAGCGTTCTATTATTTTGACTTTTCTGTGATAGCTGAGCGTTGAGAAATTTTTCATGAAATGAAGCGATGGTTAAATGCCCAGGATGAGCGACGGGCTCCAACTGCGCTAACAATTTTTTCTTTCTACTCTCTTCACCTCATAGCTGAGTGCTCGCTTCACATATAGTGCTCAACCTCAGGACAGATTAAGATTTTCAGTAGTATTACGTGAGAACGCACTACTTTCCAACAAGAGTAGCTACAGCCATGATACTTGCAAGAGGTATAGCACTAAATATATTCTTCATAACAGTTGGTATATGATTCTCCTCGATTGGAGAAAAACTCCTATAATATGCTCGCCTATTTTTGTTGCAGAACTTATATTTCGCCCTGTACAGTCTGAGGATGAGGCCGATGCTGAAATTAGCGGCAGTGTACGAGCCACGCCGTCGCTGTATACGTCAACGTTCAAGAAAGCATCGTAGAATTACAGAACTTGGTCATCCACAAAGACAAGTTCTTATGCATCTTGGGAGTGAAAAAAACATTACGCAAGGCCAGCGAAAGCTTCGTTCTTAGCGTGGTAAAACAGCAGTTCGTGAGACACACCGTTAGTAGTGTGGTAGCATTTGTTTATTAAAAAAAGCTAATGAATTAGCTATCAATGTTTGCAATGCTTTTGTGCATCGAGGTTGTTAAGTGGAACTAATACAAAAAAGCATTCGCTACTGGTCCAACCGACACCGAGTGGTAGCCGAATCGCTACACTCAGATGGTGGAACATCGTGCCTCTGAAGACGACGAGACTGTGGGAACGTCAGTCTAATAAATAGTTCCACCTAACAACCTCAAGGCACGAAGCATTATAAACATTGATAACAGCAATGCCGAGGTTTGAAGACGAGAGTACATGGAGGTTATTGAATTAGCTAATCTTCTTAATTAAAATAAAAGCAGTATGCCCCGAAACATGAATATTGCATGTGTGAAGTTCTGGAAATCTTCACACTGTAGGGATTAAAGTGGCAAGATCCGTCATTTGAACCAGTCTATTGTCTGAACTAAATCCCTGCACTGCAACTCAGAAGTGATTATAACTTGCACAGTCACTGACCTTCATTACCGCGTTAGCCCCAGTTTATACTTGCGCCGCTGGGCGGCGCGGCGCGATGGTTGGGATAGATATCGACCGAGCGGCGCGAAAAATCGATATCTATGGATAACGTGGTGCCGCGCCGCGTGGCGGCGCAAGTATAAACTAGGGCTTAAGCGCCTTTTATACTGGCGCCGCCGCGCGGCGCGGCGTGATGATTGACATAGCTATCGATTTTTCGCGCCGCATCGCTTTCATACCCCGCCGCCTCAATACACCACATTTGACGGAATTTCGGGTTACGGTATTCGGCGAATCGCGCCGCTGAAGGGAAGGGCGCGGCGCGGCGCGATAGGCCGCGGCAGACTCGGTGTGGAGTGGTAGATTTCACGCCGTGATCGTTTTGTTATGCCCCTTTTTCTTTGTTCCCCAACCAAAAAAGGTGTATCAAAATGATGGCACTATTGTATTTTCAAGACTTCAGATGTCGAGAAGGGGTGGAAAGACAATATTTCAACCAAACCTCGCCCAGGGGGAGTTATTTAGGGTACTGATCTCGAATCCGACATCCGCTTTCAAAATTTCGGCCGATTGCAGTACGTTAGAGTGACTGAGGCTGTCGAAGTCATAATCACAAATTTCGCGCAAACTTCGCCTAAAAGGGGGGGGGGTATTTGGGGTGCTGATCACGAATGTAACATCCATTTTTCGTATTACGCTGGAGTTTGGGCGAAATCGGTGACCATGACCTTATCACCCGTACCTACCGCAACCCAGAAGCGGAATGGAGATCTGTAGACATTCCCGAAGTTTCACTTGCTACGCTAAAAATATGTTTAGAGCACAATGACCACGGAATGGCCATTGATAGAGCTTTCAATTCTCCTGATTCTCGACGATGAGAACCTTTCAGCAATTTTACTTTTGGAGCCGCACACGTTACAGAATAAAGGGTCGTCTAGTGTCATTTGCATTGCAGGGGACTTGACTCTATACCACACTCACCAACTTCAACAGCAGGTTGACAGACGTCTTCGATCAGCCTTAAGAGAGGATTCCTCGCTCCCCACATGAAACCCACCAAGATACATTTCGCTGATCAGCCTGACGAATGCTTTCCGTTCAGGTTCTCCAATGACTCACGGACTGTCTCCTTCGCCATACTTGGCGAACGGTCTGTAGTAAGCAGAACCTCGTGGCCGCGCGTCGCTGACCTTTCTGACTACAATCGCGCAGTGGCGCGTCAAATTCGGAGCGCGGCGCGGCCAGTCGCGCCGCGTCCCGAATTGACGCGCCGCCCTGCGGCGGGAGTATAAAAGGCGCCTTACACCTACAAAATACCTTCACCGCTACCTTAGTCAGTATGTTCTTTGTTTCATGCAAACTGAACGTAACTACTCCATCGACGCTCCACGCTGAGCCTCCCGCTGTTGTATCCAAAGATATTCACAGCTGCAATCAAACTGGTATTTCAGTACATGTACACGATGTTTTATTGTATGGCGCTGATGGTAATTTACAAGTACATGTCGATCCGTTTCGCAAAAAAAGTTCTGTGCTTCGAAAGACCACTGCAGCGTCTTAGGAGAATGAGTACGAATAGCGATGAGCTCCGTAGCGGGCTAAAATACTGAATTGAATAAAATGCAAAGCCAGTTGAGTCATAACAGACACCTATACGAAAAAGCATGACCTAGATGATACAGCCTTGTCAGATTCAGAGTTTTTAAGTAATTTGAAGCAAACTAAGGACTAAGATCATGCAGTTCACGCAATGCACTCGGACAATTTCCGCCTTAGTTATTTGAGTTGACCAAGCGCGTTTGAAAACAATGGCCGTTCGAGCGTTAACCTAGTTTTTCCCCGGAATTACCTTCCCATTTAGCAACGGAATCGTTTGTTGTAAAAAAAATTGAAAATTCCACTGTTAGTTGTTCAGGTAAAATCGCGGTAGATGCCATCAGAGAGGCCGTAGTCTTCTTTGTGTTGCGTTACAGCATACACTACAAAACGCTGTCATAGTGGTCATTCGTCGGTTTCACGCCAAAGAATCTTAACTTCCCTGTAAACTTGCTTGAAAGATTTCTTCTGTTCTTATTTTATAAAAGTAAGTCAATCTGCCTCGATCCAAAAACCAATTAAGATAATTAAACAATTTTGACATCAATATATCCGATGATGTTTCTTTTGGCTTCTCATGACTTCTACTACGCCAACGGTCGAATTTGGAAATAGCTTAATGGCGTCTAGTAAGGCGCTGCAGAAAAATGCCCTCAAAGACTTTTACATCATAACGAACCAGCTGGAAGGTAGACATCGGCCCAGTCCTTTCCGTACCGTCCATATGCGGATGGTGTGATCCACTTGTCGTCCAGAGTCTTGAAGTCGATGTGGCCATTGCGATACATATCGATGGCACGCTTGATGTTCGATCTGAGGACAATCATGTCAAATTCTCGCGATGAGTAGTTAGTCAATCCCCTATACCATGCGTAAATATAAAAAATATGAAGTTAAAAATAAATATACTACACTATACGTAAATAGATATTTGCTGCTGAGTGGAACTAAATAAAATCGATCGACAATGCGCGCTAAATCGCAGTCTTTCAGCCTGTCAACTGCGCTAGACCCTACCCTTTTTCGCTAGCTATATCTGACAGGGAATATGCTAAAATGCGATTCTCCTAATCTACTCGAAGCATGAACTATACAAGTGGTTATTTAGCGTTGAGATTTCTGAAAAGTAAGCGTATGTAGTAAGCCTAGAGAGACATGTCACGCCGCTTCGTCGCGCTGCGACTCGTCGCCGACAATCCCGGGAGCCCCGGCCCAACTAGCTAGGCGACGCCATCGGCGACAGCGTCGGCGACGTGTCGCCGAAGTATAACATATGCCTGTGACATTTTGTGGCAGCCATTTAAAAACGTCTTCTGATAACATCTCGATTTACTGGAACGCGCAGTGATTTATTTCCAGCAGGCATATCTGAAGGCATTGCTGGTTTCGAACCCGTTATTAAAGTCCAAATCTAATTCGCGAGCATGAGGTTGTTTGTCCTCCCTGACTGCATCAAATGTGACTTCATCTTCTGTTTCACTTCACCTATTTTACAGCTTCGAAATACCTCACCTATCCATCTGCCACGGCCGCCAGCTATTCCAGAGAGGTCGATCGTAGTTGGGGTCGCGATGACGACGCCAGTATGTTGGGTTCAGCCAATCGGTGTACCACTTGTAGCGGCTCCTTGAAAAGGAAGCTGCAGCGATAATCGTGAATTTCGGCATAGAAGTTGTTGGTACAAACGTTTGAAAATTATCACACCCAAGCAGAGTGCTTAGTACCCTTCTAAATAACGCTTCTAGAATGCGTGCTTGTTTCAGCGCCTTCGCAATCTGATTCTAGCGAATGTGAAGACTTACTCCAACCAGTACCGTTAGTAAAGATTTACTCAGTTTTACAGATTCACAATAGAAGTTGGTTTTCTTGAATCCGCGATAATTATGGGAGATTTGCTATAACCCACAAAACTTCATCTTCAGCGCCCTCCAAACTTTTCCCGGAAAACTGCTTTGAAACCCATCCCTTATCTCTATGTCTTCTCTTCCATTTTGCCCATCTCTTATAGCCTGTTTTATGAGGATAAGATGCCAACAAATTACGGCTGTTCTAACACGGTTCGTCCACCTACCATCGTTAGTGGTTGGCACGCACCCTTTCACTTCCACGTACCTGTTGCAAGGAACCGAAAACTAAAAGCCCTGGCTCAGTGGGCGTCTCTTTGTCTCTTTTGGCGACAGTTAAAAGGTTACTTTCTTGTACTTCTTCCTTTAACCTCACATATTTTTTTGAAGAATATTCGAAGATGACGTACCAGAAATCTGGGTATTGGAATCCAAGGCTGTTAGGAATAGGATCCACATAGAGGGCGCGACGAGCTGCGTAGCGGTAGGTAGGCCAGTAGAATGGCTGATAGAAGGTGTAACGGTCTACCTCGTGATCCTCGAGCTGAAAAAGAGAGAATCCCGCAAAGGGAATTGGTTATCATCGTTTTCGTGTTTCCCTAATTAATAATCCCTCCTGCGCTTATTTTGCAGTAGAGTTCAGTAGCAGGCAAACAATAGGCAGAACAGGTGCCATCTGGTTTATCTGGGGTGGGCGGTAACATGACGAACAATTGTTCGTCGGTAACGCGAGCGATGCTATCTTTCCGAGAAAACAACCGATCCCGAGACTATTCCTGGGATGCCCAGCACATGAAGAGTTCCGTGTGCACCTATCGCTTCGCGTTTCGTTCGCGGAAATCAGGAAAAAGCGTAATGTCGAACTCGTGGGAACTGGCTGTATGATGTCGCGCCATACGGCGCTACACATTTTTAACCGTGAGAAGAAAATGTTAGTTAGTTTTCAACCTGCTTGCTTTATACGTGAAACAGCTCAAACTATGGGGATTATTCTTCCACAGAGCGAACCACAAAGAAATAATAGTGAGTTCTGTCATTCTAGAATTCAAACTGACAGTTCACCTCAAATAAGGTGCAAGGCTCAGATTTACCGCTGCATACAACCTACAGATTTGAGAAAAATAAAATTGAAACGTGTAAATAAGGGATACATGATAAAATCGGAGATAGCAGATGGAGGCCATCGCCCTTCTTTCCTAGATTCCTCACTAAGCAATGTTGGCCCTCACAGTTGGCCTTCTTCCATCTTGCATCCGAGGAAGTTTTGATGCTGCACTTGAAACTAACTCCAGCGTTGGTGATGGGTTGTTGTAATTATTTACATTGAAACCTCAGACTTCAGCATTGCGCTCTATATTTGATGTGCGCTCTAGCCAAGCTTCGTCGAAACTAAAGGGTTGTAGTTAATATAGAATCGCAACAAGAGAAGTCAGTTTGGAGTAGTCAGCCAAACGGAGTGAAGATGGACATCGCATCATGAATGGGTCTGAAAGATCGCTAATGCGTAAAGAATCTAGAGGGCCTTTGGTCGATCTTTGGAGGTATTGAAACATGCCGTGTCGAAAGCTTGAAAAGCGTTCTTACACGCAAAAGCACAAACTGTTTTAATAAGATGTCCTAGAGCGCAGCTTACACAAAATTCCGAAATTTTGAACCGTAGCATATGTTTTTTTTTACCGTACTCGTTTAGCGGTGCTGATAGATATTATTAATGTGCCTTTTTTGAAACTCTTCCAGACGTTTGTATTCCAGAATTTGTAGATGAGGAATTCTAGACTACGCTTCTGCTTTAGGTTTTTCTGAGGACTACACGGAATTGGCTCCGTAAGGATAAGACCTGATGGTGGATTTAGAACCAAGAACGTAAGAGGAAAAGTGAACATTTAGGTTTGCAGCAAATGGAAGCTCGTATTAGTCCAACATTAGAATCACTTGCGGGAATGTAAACTAGCTCCTACGACGCACACATTTGCAGGGAAGGACTCATTCCTCCTCAACTTTTGCAGCTAAGCTGATGAATCCGCACTTGATTTTTAGTCTTTGAAAATTAAAATAATTAAAGTATGAAAATTAAAGTAATATAAGATTTCACCGATTGAGATCGGAAACCGCAGAAACTGCCAAACCCACAATCAAAATAGAGAACAAGTAAATCTGTTCCCATCGTCAAGAAACTTCTTCGCTGCAGAATAGCTAAATACGTCGCAGAATAGCCGCCAAATTCCATTGGATGCTAATTTAAAGAAGCGTAGAGAGAGCCTTCCTTCTTGGCTCATATCCTTCGTGTAGAATTTATACACGACATCGAATACTTGATATGTTTAGGCACCTTGTTTTCTAGGGGCCTCGCAGTTCTCCGAGCACTCCTGGATTTCCTGAATGGTTGGGTGCTCAAAAATCACTGACGAGAAGCACTTTGTTGAGACGAAGGCAGCGCGTAGTGTTACACTTCAGACGGCCTTTTCTTTAGAACAGGCGGTGAAAAAGCATCTATCGATAGGATTACACCTCGAGCTGCTGTATGGACGTTGATAGCTGGAGATCAACAGGATTATGCCCGGCTGTGAGGAGGCGGGAGCTGGATTCCTAGCCGCTAGACTTCGCTTGCGTAGGAGCATCTTAGAGGGCTTTCAAATCTTCTCACATATCGACAATGCCTGTCCGCACTCGGGGTGTTTTCTTTGAACTGTGTTCAATGACTGAAAAGAGGTTCAAAGATTTGTCTTACGGTGTCGTAGTTCTTCCTGTATTTGTACAGTGTCGAGGTTCGGTATCGATCACCGCCGACGTGGAAGGTGGACAGGTTAGGAACCGACGCTACTCTGAAAGAAGAAATGAATATCTGAACTGATACAAGTCGCATCTTATCCAAAATAGGCGATGGGCGTAAAATCGATCTCATTTTGAGAGCTGCTGCAAACAGTGATCAAATACTGGCTTTCTGCTGCAGCAAGGGTGCCGGAAACAAACTTTCAGAAACAGTTTTTGATGGCAAAAATACCCTTTCTTATTTTATTTTTATTTGTGTCATAGCAATTCCATGCAGAAGAAGGGCCTTCTAAGAGCCTCTTGAAATAGGAAGCCTATAGAACAGCTTCGGTTTATGTTTGATCAAAAACGTATATCGAGCAAACAAGTAGTCGTGGAAGATACCACTGAAATGTTTTTGAGAATTTACAGACTTATGCATAGAAAACACGAAACAATAGAAAGTCGAGGACTTCCCTCACGACAATGACACGAAGAGATTAAGAAGAACGAAAATCGTGATAAGCTGCGAAATTCACTGAATCTTCTCAACAAAATACTCTGTAACAAAAGTTTCATGTCATTGTGACTGTGGCAAGGCTAATCTACATAACATCCGTATAATGTATAATTTCAAAATAAAAACTCCTACCTGGTTAAGGTGGCGACTCTTCCGAATCGCTCGACAGAGCGTGATCTCGGAAGACAGTGGTGTGTACGGGCTCTATACGCTGGTCCAGACATAATGGTACAGACCACCCAAGGAACGAATCCCGAGGTGATGGGAGCGAGCGCGAGGGCGGTTCCTGGGTAGCAGCCCCATCACTTCCCACGCAAAGCTCCCACAAAACACGAGCATCATTCGTTGCCCGTATCACACAAAACAGCCAGCGGCCAACGCATGGCAGTGCTCATGTGTTAGGCTTTTTCAAGGCTACGAGTACTTTCCGGAATCTCAGTAAGCTGTGAAGGATCTTATTCTGGGTATTTCTCTGCACGGGGGAAAGTCACCAATTTTCATTCACGGTGAAGCGTGTAGCAGTCGCGCCTAGGCTGCCCGCGCAAGCAACGTACGCCCCATTCTACCTATCCTCTGGTGTGAATGAGCTGTAGTTCGGAACATGTATAGAACTGCGGGACGTGTTTGCAAGTTGAAGTTGTGAGGCTCTATGATTAGCTTCTACAATTGCTGCAGAAAATATTTACTGAACACCGCTTCCACGCCATGGAAGACCTGCTGAGATTGAAACCTACTGCGTCGAAACAAGCTTCCCCTACTCTTCTCCCTTATTCCTGATGGGCACTGCAGCGGTTCAAAGTTGTATTGTTGTGCATAGTTGCAGGATAATGTTTCTCTAATCAACCATCCTAACGACAGCATCAAAGGCAGCATGCACGGAGCAGACTTTAAGTTAAGTAGCAGATTGTTGTGTTCATACGCTAAAATAGGTAGTCCATACGCTAAAATAGGTGACTGCACTAAGACTGGAGTGATTTATTATAGAGGGTAATGTGTGTATTGGGGATACTAGCAGACCGGTAGGAGAACAGGTTAAGGAACACCTCGTGGTTAAGCGACTAACGCGACTCGGCAAGCATAAAGTCATATTTCACAACGAAACAACTTTTCCATGGAGGGCAAAACATAGGCATTCGATGTCGAGATTTTTTTTGCGCAATTCGCTCAATGTGCTGTGGATTTCTGTTAGAACTCTCCAAGCATGAATAGCAGAAATGAAAAGAAATTTCTTGCATACTATGAGCGCAGATTAAGCTCTAATAAACGACTATACCAGTACCTGCGACATAAAATCGGACTCTTCAATACCAACTTTGGTGAATGAAGATGGTGTGAGATTTTACACTGATCAGGATAAAGCTACTGCATTAGCCGAGTATTTTTCCAGTGTCTTTTCTTGTGAAGGCAACTCCGAACATGTCCAGCTTGTTGACTGTCACTCTAATAAACACAGGTGCTGTGACATTTATTTTCACCCGGAAGATATCTGTTCCATACTTAAGCAACTGAAACCATTCTTTCCGAGCCATACGACGGAATTCCTCAGATCGTTTACAGAAAATGTTACCTTTCCCTATCGAAGCCTCTTACACATCTGCTTAACCTCTCTATGATGATGGGGAGGTTCCGCAAATGTGGAAGGAAGCAATCGTGACGGCAATTCCAAAAATTTCCGGTGCTAATTCCATTCGCAGTTTTCGACCAATTAGCCTTACTCCAACTCCTGTGAAAGTGATGGAAAAAATAATTAGCCGTAAACTGTTGTCATGGCTCTGCATTTTCCACACGATTGCACCTGAACAGCTTGGATTTACTCCAGGTGCCTCAACCTTAACGAATCTATCAGACACGCTTTATGACTTTCGTCAAGCCGTTGACACTGGTAAGCTTGTTGATGTAATTTACTTAGATTTTTCTAAGGCTTTTGACAAAGTGTGCCATAACATGCCTATTGCTATGTTAGAATCTTTAGGAGTTGGTGGTATCGCCTGTGTCACCTGTCGTCCCGTTGATCATCGACTTGCTCGAGCGGGCGCCAGCAGCGTCTCCATTTGTCCCTGTCTCGTGCCAGAGTGCTCCAATGGATCTTCCTCGCTCGAGGGACGCGAAAAGCGTCATAGCGCTCGTTCAGGGCTTTCACGAAGAAGTCAGACCAACGCGTTGGTGGGCGTCCTGGTGTTTTCTTGACATCTCGCGGAATCCAGTCGATGACGGCTCTCGTCCAGCGGGTGTCTGCGAAGCGCATTACGTGGCAGGCCCACCTAATTTTCGACAACTTACCCCACACGACAGTGTCTCTGATCTTCGAACGTCGGCGAAGCTCGGAACTTCGGAGGCCTCTCACTTGAGTGAGTCGTGTCACTCCGAGCACCGTCCTCTCGATTCCATGCTGCGCGACGCTGATCGCGTGTTCATCCTGCTTTCGTATAGCTCAGGTCTCTGAGGCGTATGTTAGCAGGAAGAACAGTGGAGTCGAATAGGTGGGCACGGAGTCGGACGTTCTTCGTCTTCTTCGCGACTTCTTCGACGCTCTTGAAAGCTCCCCAAGCCGCTCGTTTCCTCCTGCTCAGCTCTGGCGCTAGGTCGTTGGCCATATTGAATTCGCTACCCAGATAGACGTAGCCGGAGCATTCGGAGATGTTCTTCCCGTTGAGCGAGAATGGGGCAACAGAAAATCGTCCCTTCCTCATGAACATCGTCTTCGTAAGATTCAGCTGCAGTCCAAATTTCCCACACACACGATCGAAGTCGGCCAGAATTCGCTCTGCCTAAATGATGCTCGGTGTTATGAGCACGATGTCAGCGAAGCGAAGATGGTGCAGTTGCCGGCGGTCGACCTACACTCCCATTGTCCATGTCCTCCCATTCTAGTTCGCGCATGACGTTTTCGGGGGTGGCGCTGAAGAGCTTCGGGGATATGGTACCCTAGTTTATACTTGCGCCGCTGGACGGTGCGGCACGATGGTCGAGATAGATATCGACCGGGCGGCGCGAAAAATCGATATCTATGGCGCTCATGGTGCCGCGCCGCATGGCGGCGCAAGTATAAACTAGGGCGAAGAGCTTCGGGGATATGGTATCCCCATGCCGAACTCCTCTCTTTACTTCGATGACGGCGTTGTTGTAGAATGGTGAGATCTTGGTCGTGAATCCACTGTACAGCTCTCGAAAGACTCTGATGTACTGAGTAGGAACACCCTGAGTGAGCAGAGCGTCGATGACCGCTTCAGTTTCGACGGAGTAGAAGGCCTTCTGCAGGTCGATGAACGTAAGGCACAGCGGCAGTGTGTTGAGTTAGTTAAACCGTCTGTCGCTTGAGAATTTCACTTGGACTGCTCGCCGTAATGGTAATTCGACCACGCCACGCGGTTTGTCGTCACAAGTCGAACGCAACAGACGTTTACTACCTCAAACTTGGGTAATTAAACCAACATAATGATAGATCAACAAGGTACAAACGTTAGACATGATAAGTGAAAAGAGAAGGTTAACTTGAGTAGAATAAACTTGAGAAAATTCTAAAAAATAAAGAAATGGGCTTCTGACGCCCAGGCCTGTACTTGAAGAGCTGGTCCCGCCTCCTTCGCCGCTGCTTATATGTGTGTTAGAGAATGAGTGGTATTTGCCGGCGCCGGCGAAGAGATCAGCTCTCCCGATAACTGTGAGAAACATTTCCATTGATCGATTGGATAAATTCTTATACAATAAAGCCTACTACAACAATAATGAAAGTCGCTTTAGCGACAGTCCCCACTCAGCGATGTGAGGGGCCTTCGCTCTTAAGAGCCTCTAGTTCTTCTTTCTTCCTGTCGATTCTGGCACGAAGCTCCCTCTTCATATCGGGCATGGGACAAACTGCTCGGTGGTGGGCTCCCTCCGGCACTTCATCCTTGAAGATCGTTTTCTTCACTTGCTCACAATACCAGCATTTGCTTGGCTGGCATCCACCGCAGAACTTGAGGTATTTCGAGCATCTGCCAGCCTCCTCGATCACTTTCTGTCGAAGGTTTCCGCTGACTATTACCGGGCATGAATCGGAATAGTGTCGACCTGCTTGTCCACAGAAGACACATATGATATTGGGATTGACATCTATTGGAGCGAATCCAATATGTCGAAACGGGAAACTTGCCAGCGCGGTCTCCATCTCGTCGATCTCTTTTTGAAGAGCGCTGATCTCCCTGTCCCTTCTGCTCTGCTGTGGGACGACTACAATCGACTTGACCTTTTGTGGAGGCGGCTCTGAATCATTGGCCTTCACTTTGCTCTTTGTCCGATCCTTGTCAGCCACCTGCAGACTTTCCGGAGGCTTGGATTTCTTTTCGTTCGGATTTTCCTCAAGTGATCGTCTCTGGAGCTTGGAGGAGCACTCTTCAATGCTTGAGCTCATTGCCTCCCTGAAGGCCCTTTCGAATTCAGTCGACAGTTCACTTGATCCTCTTCTTGATTCTGCCTGGTCAACCTTGTTCTCTCGAGCAAGGCGCAGGAAGTACTGCTCGTCTGACTCTTCCGTCACTTGAGGTGACTGTTGGACGACCGTCACCTTTCTTTTAGAGCCGTCAGCTTGAATTTTCAGCTCCTCCTGAGCCTGAGAACCTTGACCAGCAGTTTGCTGTGCGTTTGTGCGTTCAAGAGCAGCTAGCCTATCCATGATGTTTTGGATGAAGTACTTGTCCGGATTGTCATCCTCCTTAGGCTTTGGCTGGATCTTAGTCAACTGTTCCTGCATCACTTGAACGCTTCTCTTGAGGATCTCTGCTGCGTCTATTTCACTCTTCCGTGCTTTCAACTCTCGCTCGGCATGTGTTAGGTACTCTTGGACTTCCTTGATCGTGGTTTCCAGTCTGGTCACGTCCCGGTGTACCACAGACATTATTCCTTTCCTCGTAACATCGTCCCTTTGACTTGTACTCTCGCGACACTTCGATGAGCTTCGTAATGGTGTGTATGTGGTCGATCGTGCCGAATCCTCTCCGAAATCCTGCTTGTTCGCATGGCTGTCCTTCGTCCAGCGTTCTGCTAATCCTATTCACGATCACACGAGTGAACAGCTTGTAAACTGCGGACAGCAGGTAGATCGGGCGATAATTGCCAATGTCGTGCACGTCTCCCTTCTTGTACAGCAAGGCGATCTTGTAGGTCTTCCAATGGGATGGAACCTTGCACTCCGACAGGTAGCGCATGAAGAGCTGCGCCGGAGTGAGATGAGCGTTGGCGGGAGGTTCTTTCAGGTGTTCGGATCTGATCCTGTCGGGACCGGGTGCTGTACGTTTCTTCACCGACGAGATGGCGTGTCGGATCTCGGAAGATCGGAGTAGAAGTCGTGGATGACCTTCTCCATGGTCCTTCTGGAAGAGGTGACGGTTCCGTCAGGACGTCGGAGAGCGGTCATCTTGGTCTTGAAGTTGGCGAAGTTCCGGCGGGCACTGCGGATGCTCAAACCTGCCTCTGCAGCTTCATCCAACACTTCCGCCCTTCTCTCCTTAAGATCCTCGTTTATCGCCGCTCTGCATAGCTTCGCAAGCTCGGACGTCAGCTGGTAGTTGCCTGGCGCTTGTGCTGCTCCACGCTGGCGTATCAGCTCAAGAGTTTCCGGAGACAGGCGTCTCTTGGTGGTCTTCAAGCTCTCGGCTCCCTTAGCACTATTGCGGAGATGGTGCACGAAGCGATCGTATTCCTCGTCGATGTTGCCCATAACGGTATCTTCCCAAAGGCTGGCAAGAGAATTGTAAAGGTCCCAGTTGGTGGTCGTTCTGGGACTCCTCTTCTTGAACTTCACGGCCTTCTCTCCTTGACGCGAAAAGCGGAACCTTGCGCGAAGGAGGCGATGGTCCGATCCCGTGTAGAACTTGGGGACAACAGAAACGTCGGTCAGGCAATACTTGCGGTTGAAGATGATGTGGCCGATCTCGTTGTGGAATTGGCCTCCGGGGGATTCCCAGGTCCATCTTAGAGAGGGAGGCTTCTGGAACTGTGAGTTTCCATGGATGGTCTTGGTCGACATGATAAACTCAGACAACCTTTCACCTTCCTCGCTCCACTCCAAACCGTGGATTCCGATGTGAAGTTCTTCCGGCGGCCTTCGCGGTCCGATCTTGGCGTTGAAGTCGCCGACGATCACCTTGTATTATAGCACTTCTCCAGCTCCATGTAGAAGGCTTCGACCTCTTCGTCGGATGTTGCGGCATACGCGACGAATACAGCTGGCACGGATCCACATCGCCTCAGTCGCAGACGTCCGATTCGGGTTTTCAGAGACTCATACGAATCGATATTCATGGCCAAGTGTGTGTTGACGAGGACACCAACGCCGCCTACTCCCCTGCTGTCGCATGTTCCGAGGAACAGTTCTTCTCCGGAGTCGTAGGCGGCGTGTAGGGGGTGGTGTCTTCTCGGTCAGTCCGATGACGTCGTACTTGATCTTCCTGGCTTGCATCATCAGGTCCTCGACCTGTAAAGGCTAGGACGTCACCCGGAAGTGACGCGCAGAACCCTCGCCCGAGTTCTGCGGCCAGTATGCGAGGGCTACCGAGGGCGGAACGACCTCGGCCAAAGAAGATAGTTCGACTGGGGACTCTGAATGTGGGAACACTGACCGGAAGATCCAGAGGAGTGGCCGACTTGATGAAGAGCAGAAGGATAGAAATCCTGTGTCTGCAGTAAACGCGATGGAAAGAGGCGAAGGCCAAGGAGATTGGAGAAGGGGCCAAGTTGTTCTTCAACGGAGAGGACACCAAGAGGAACGGAGTCGGGATAGCTGTCGCAGAGTCCCTCAAGGATTGGTAGCTGCTGTCCAAAGGATAAGCGACCGCATCATGTCGCTGCGGCTGGATACGAAGGAGGGTTACAGGACTGTCATGTCCGTCTACGCCCCACAGACCGGATGCCCCGAGCACGAGAAGGATGATTTCTATTTCACGCTCGAGGAGGCCATAAGGTCCGTACCAGATTACCTGTCCATAGCAGGGAACATGAACGGTCACGTAGGGAGGGGCAGAAGAGGAGTAGAAAGGGTTCATGGAGGTAAAGGATTGGCTTGGTGAACCCAGATGGAGAAAGAATTCTCGATCTGGCTATCGCCCACGACCTGGTGGTCTCTATCACCTTCTTCGCAAAGAGGGAGAGCCAGAAGGTGACCTATGCTAGCAGAGGAAGACGGACGGAAGTCTACCACATCCTAGTGCGAAGACCTGCCTTGAAAACTGTCCGGGATGTGAAGGTCCTTCGGGCAGAAGATGTAGCACTATAGCACAATCCATTGGTAGCTGATCTGGCTATGCCTCTACCCAGCAAACCCAAGATGGAGGAAGCAGAGGAGATAAGGCTGCATGGTTCTGGAATGAAGAAGTGAAGGCTGCGGTGAGGAAAAAGATGCGGTGAGAAAAAAGAAGGAGGCCTATAAGCAGTGGCAGAAGACAAGCGCACCCGAGCATCTTACAGTCTATAGGAAGCAGAAGAGCCTGGCAAAAGCAGCTGTAGCAAAAGCGAAGAGCACGGAGATGGATGCCCTATATGGGAAGCTGGACGGGCCACAGGGAGAGAAGTTCGCAATCCGGCTAGCTAAAGCACGGCATAGAGCTTGCGTCGACATTCGAGTGGTCAAGACAGTGAGGGGTGCTGACGGCAGGGTACTACGGAAGCCAGTCGAGGTCAGAAAAAGATGGGAGGAGTACTTGAAAGGGCTCCTGAATGAAGAATTTCCTCGTCGGGAAGTCCAAGAAGAACAACCAACGGAAGGACCCCTACCGTCCTGGACGCAGGAAGAGGTTCGCAACACCATAGGAAAGATGAAGCTCGGGAAGGCAGCTGGACCTGCTGGGGTGCCAGTAGAGGCTTGGAAGGTGCTTGGGGACTGTGGAGTCAATTGGCTGACACAGTTCTTCAACAGAGTCACGATAGAGGGTAAGATGCCGGATGATTGGAGGAACAGCATCACAGTCCCCATCTTCAAGCAGAAGGGGGTGCTCCAACTACCGAGGGATCAAACTGATCTCACACACGATGAAGATCTACGAACGTCTGGTCGACTCGAGGCTGAGGGAATGGTGACAATCTGCCAGGAGCAGTGGGGCTTCATGCGTGAGAGGTCCACCACAGACGCCATCTTTATCGCTCGCCAGGTAATGGAGAAATATCGGGAGAAACGAAAGCCCTGCTACATGTCATTCCTGGACTTGGAGAAAGCCTACGACAGGCTACTCGAAACCGTGCTCTGGAAATCGCTTCGAGGTAGGTGTGTCCCGGAACGTCTAATCACAGTCGTAAAGGACATGCACGAAGGCTCGAAAGCGGCGGTACGAACCCCACACGGAATGACAAAGAAGATGGACATTACAGTGGGGGTACATCAAGGGTCGGCTCTGAGTCCGTTCCTCTTCGTGCTGACGCTTGACTGCATAGTGAAACACCTGGAGGAAGGCCCTCTCAGGACCATCCTCTACGCGGACGATATCGCTCTAGTAGCCGACAGCCGGGAGGAGCTGGAGGAGAAGGTACAGCTGTGGCAAGTAGCCCTCGTGGACAACGGCCTACGGCTGAACGTAAAGAAGACCAAGTTTATCAGCTCTGTGCAGTGCACTAGACTGATCCTAGACTGCCAAGGGGAGGCGATCGAGAAGGCGGAAGAATTCCGCTACCTCGGAAGTGACCTATCTGAGGAAGGAAGTGTGGAGCAGGCGGTCAGGGAAAGGAAAAATGCAGCATGGCTTAAATGGAGAGAGTCCACAGGAATCCTCTGCGACCGTAGGTGCTCCAGGACACTCAAAGGCAAGCTATATAGAACAATAGTGAGGCCTGCTCTCCTATATGGCAGTGAGTGCTGGGCCCTAGGCAAAGCGCAGGAGCGGCAGCTGCACGCGGCAGAAATGAGGATGCTCAGGTGGGCTTGTAGATGGACCCGTCGGGACAGAGTACGAAATGAGGATGTTAGGGCAGTGTTGAAGACAGCCCCGATCCAACTGAAGATGAGGGAGCAGCGCCTGAGGTGGTACGGGCATATCCTTAGAAGACCAGAGGATCACCCCATCAGGTTGGCCCTAAATTTCGGAGCACCCGGAAAGCGTCCAAGAGGAGCCCCAAGGAAGAGGTGGAAGGACGTCATCAAGAGAGATTTCGCCGAAATCGGCGCCACGCCAGACGATGCCCTTGATAGGATGAGGCGGCGACGGATCATAAGAACATCGGACCCTGCGACTACGCGGGACTAAACGCTCAGAAGAAGAAGAAGAAGAAGAAGAAGATAGAAAACGTTGTCAAAAAAGCATATTCCGTCATGTCCTCTATTCTTCGAAGCATAAAGTGTTCAGACGAGGCCATACTATGGTTGTGCCCGAATGAATATTCGAGCATTCGAATTCAAATAATTCTATTCGAATTCGAATATTCGTATTCGAACGTTCGAAAAAACGCGATTTTCAAATGTATTCGAATTCGAGTGTTCGAAAAATCGCGATTTTCGAATGTATTCGAATTCGAATGCTTGAAAAATTGCGATTTTCGAATGTATTCGAATTCGAATGCTCGAAAAAACGCGATTTTCGATCAATCGAGTCTGAAATGCAAGGTTTCAGGTGGGGCATGGCGCAATCTTATTTTCCTAAACTTTTATATGAGCCCTCAACTTCTTCACTACTCTTACCGTGAGCAACGTTATCACTTTCAAACAGTGTGTACATTTTTTGAGACATCATGTTTTTGCTTTGATGAAAGGATCTTCCCACCCAAAAGCACCCGAATGAATATTCGAACATTCGAATTCGAATACTCGAATTCGAATGCTCAAAAAAACGCTATTTTCGAATGTATTCAAATTCGAATGCTCGAAAAAACGCGATTTTCGAATGTATTCGAATTCGAATGCTCGAAAAAACGCGATTTTCGAATGTATTCGAACTCGAATGCTCGAAAATCGTCGCTATTGGAATATATTCGGTTATTCGAAATTTTTGGGAGAGCACAACTATAGGCCATACTATTACGGCTGTACAAGTCGCACGTACGACCTCATCTGGAATACTGTTCACCGGTTTGGAGCCCACACTTAAGAAAAGAAATTGATAAAATTGAGAGAGTTCAACATGTTTTTACACTTCTACTGTGGTACCGTATAACTCCTCTTGGTAATAGAGAAAACATGTCCAACTATCTTGAAAAGTTGAGCAAGTTCGGTTTAAAGACATTGGAAGAGGGGCGTGTAGTTTTAGATTTCACTTTTTCTTTTCGGGTTCTTCAGACAGAAGTGAAAATACTTCCAAGTAAATATTAGATCTTTATGTCATGTAGTGCGAGAAGAGGTGGGTTCAACATCTTTCATTCAAAGATCCACAATAAAAGGTACATTATAATGTTCAATAACATTATTGTCAGGTGTGCCAGGTGGCTTCAGCGACTTCCGGCATCTCTATTTGAGGCTACCAGCGGGAACATCTTCAAGAGTCAACTTCAAAAACTTGATCTTAGCAGTCTGTTAGCTAACTAGCCCTTTAAGTCCTGAGTTTTTCACACCTTTTTCAGACTGTGCACAATGAAAGGTTTCGACCAGGCTTGCCCTAGTGCGTGTCTCATCAGTTGCGAAGCTATCAGGTGCAGAAAACTCATGAAGTCCTTCCTATTCTATGCCCCTTCTCCGCTTATGGCTTCTATTTTGTGGTTGCCTTATTTCTTATTCAAGATACATCTCATCTGAGTGATGCGTTGCTCAAGAATTAAAGGCTTGTTTTCTTTCGTCTTTTTTCTCTTCTTAACATTCTTTACTGAGTCACTATGCCTGCTTTCTTTTTTGCTTTTCCCCTGATGATAGCGGCTGTCAGGAGCTTAAGTACGGAAAGCCCGAGGAATCCCTGATACTTTTATCCTCTAATCGCATACTTATATTGTTTTCATATGCCCAATTTGGATAAGTCTCTATATTCAGACAACCGCAGTTCCTATGGAAGCAGCATCGTATGGAAGCTATAAGGCTATGGAGGGGGACCGGAATTATGACCGGACTCCTGGGTGCTTCCATCTTTTATGCTGCTCGAAAGTGATTCTCTCATAGAATTGGAATCACGCCACAGCTATACGGGTTGCCTATCAGACCTCTGCACCGTTCTAATGCAATCAAATTATTTCCATAAAATTTGAATAGTTTCAATTTACCTATTACTTTTATTATATTTTTCTTGATCATTCATTGTTTCAGGCTACCTGTATTTGAGCTTATGATGGCTGTATAGTATAAAAAATACTAGTTTGCAATGCATAGGGATATTAGGCTTTTCTGTGCTATCCATGTATGTTAACTGAAATTGTTCAAGCTTGCCTTGTTGTTTTACTCTGTTTGTGAGCGCACTTAAGGTGCAGTAATAAATAAATAATTGTGTGCCTGTCCGTCACAAATGATCTGCTCGCGTTTGCACCGTTCTGCTAGCTCAACAGCCAAGACTGGCATGGAGGTCCTTGTGCGTCTCAGTTACTACTCGTCTACTAACCCGGAGTGGTGGCCTATTGCTGCGCTCTGTGTGGGAAAGCCGTGCGAGTTCATTTTGTTCCTGTCGGAGTTTTGCGCTGTGGCTGGCTTTTACGTCAAAGATGGCAGCGCGGAGGAAGCGCTTGGACGGGAAGCGTACGAGCGTACGAGCGTAAAAAGCTCGAGTTATCTTTCTGTCTCTGAAGACGACGAAGCGGTCGAAACGCCAGACCTGAAGTAAGTATTTACACCTACCAACCTCCTTTGCACAGAAGAAATAACGAGATACTCTCAACACCTTCTCAAACACCGTCGCGTTATGCATTAGTCAGCTGCTTAGATGATCACTTGTGATACTCAATACAGAAAATAAACCTTCTTGCACGAGTCTCCCAAGGAAATATAAGCGGAGTAGTTTCATTATGAATTAGCAACGAGGCGGATGCAATCTAGTAACTCTGGCGTCAAAAAGTGCATCGTATCAAGGAACCAGCCCTAGTCGGGAGGATATGATAAAGGAAAAAGACACCGTGTGTCGTCTCCCCACTAGATTTGATCCCAAGGTGTGTGGTCCGCAAGGACAAACACATTGTGATCTGTGCGTTGGTGTGCGGCTACATTGAACTCACATGACCAAAACAAAAGTAGTCCTCTTGTTCGAGTGACTCAGCAGGGTGGCCGTACAAACAGCGGCTTGCTAGTAGGTGAGTTCTCCTACTTGTTACCGTAGTTCTAACGTCGTACTTCGTCCATAATTTGCTCTGCCTGCTACGGCTTCGCTCTCTTTTATAACCGCTTTTGAGAAAAAGTTGGTGGAGCTCCTCTAAATTTGAATCGTAGGGAGTTGGACGGGTACCTTATGGGACGAGTAGTTTGAAGGATAAGTCACGTGACGTTGCTATGTGGTGAGACCTGCTTCGATGATTGGAAGGACCATCATTATTTACTTTGAGCTCTAAAGCTACTCAGCACAAGAGAAGTAATTAACGGGATTGCTGGACATACAGTTCCCTTGTTCTTCCTTATAGACTGGAATTATAAAATCTATTGTGCAACAGCTAACATAGTTGTACAATGCATTATACAACAAATGGCACATGCGCTGTTACACTTTGAGGATGTTGAAGAAGTACCAAAGTGTTGTAGGCCGTATTTTCCACTAACCTTGCTTTGAGTAAAACTTTAAACTTGAAAGTGGTGAGTGTAAGCAGTAATAGACGTTCTATTAGGTTGTAACGAATTAAATGGCACTGGCTCGCGCCATTTTTTGGCGCGTCTTTACGCGTTTGATCAAGAACAAACCGTAACACGTGGCATATCATTTAGGAGCGCAAACTTTGCGCTACCGGTGAGTACCAAATTTTCTATGTAAAAGTGGGAAAACTTTAGAGTTTCATTGACTTTTTTGCAGATGGACAAAAGGGTAATCCGAGGCATTTACTTGTATGAATTCAAGTTGGGCACTACAGCTAAGGAGGCGGACGAGAAGATCAACGCCGCATTCGGTGAAGGATGTTCCACAATTCGGACGGCGTATCGTTGGTATCAGAAGTTCCGGAATGGAGATGAGAGCTTGGAAGAACATGAAGGTCGTGGGAGGCATAGTGATGTTGATGAGGACAAGCTGAGAGATGTGGTAGAGGAGGATCCACACAAAGGTACCAGGGAGATAGCGAAGGTTCTTGGCGTCAGTCACAACACAGCTGCCCGGCATCTGAAGGAAATTGGAAAGACCAAAAAGCTGGAAAGATGGGTGCCTCACGAGTCTCTGAGGAGCAAAGAAACCATGATATGAGATCTCGTCCGCACTGCTTCCTGTGTGGATCCTCCTTCTTCTAAAGAAACCGACGATATGAGATCTCGTCCGCACTGCTTCTACGGAACGAAACGGACCCATTCCTATCCATCGTAACCTGTGACGAGAAATGGATAATGTACGACAACAGGCGACGATCGGCACAGTGGGTGGAGAGCGATGAGAGCCCCAAGGTTTTTGCGAAGCCGGAATTGCACCAAAAGAAAGTAATGGTGACAGTATGGTGGTGTTCGCTGGGAATTATTCACCACAGCTTCCTCCCTCCCGGTGAATCCATCACGGCAGAGAAGTACTGCATTGAAATTGAAGAAATGATGAAAAAGTTGAAGGATATCCGGCCGGCCTTGGTAAACCGAAGGCGAGTTCTCCTTCTGCACGACTATGCTCGCCCCCATGTAGCACGAATGACGTTGCAGAAATTGAATGAGCTGAGCATTGAAATTCTACCACATCCTCCGTTTTCTCCCGACCTCTCCCCAACAGACTACCATTTCTTCAAGCATCTTGGCGACTTCTTGGTAGGGAAAATATTCAAATACCAACAGGATGCCGAAAGTGCCTTCGAAGATTTCGTCAATTCCAGAACTTCTGATTTTTACGCTACTGGGATAAAAAAGCTTGTGTCACGTTGACAGAGATGTGTAGAATCAGAAGGTTTTTATTTCGATTAATAAACTTCCCTACAAGCCGAGATATTAACTGTTTAAATTTACAGTGGTTCAGTGCCATTTATTTCGTTACAACCTAATATTTTTTGGCCTGGATCAGGACAGCGAAGTCCCCAACAAGTGGGAAGGTTGCCGTGGTATTGGAGGGACTGTTTCCGGGGCCCCGCGGTTAGCGCTCCTGAAGAAAATAACTGACCGGTATACATTGGATCCGAATGAATCATTTTCGGATATCCGATTCGGTTAACCCGATCCGAATCATCCAAAAATCCGGCGTCCGCGAAATTGTCGTTATCCGAATCATCCAAAAATCCGGGGTTTGCAAAATCACCGTTATCATCCGATTCGGATAACCCGATCCGAATCATCCAATAATCCGATGTCCGCAGAATTGTCGTTATCCGAATCATCCAAAAATTCGGTGTCCGCAGAATTGTCGTTATCCGAATCATCCAAAAATCCGGTGTTCCCGAAATCGTCGTTATCCGAATCATCCAAGAATCCGGGATTCGCAAAATCGCCGTTATACGAATCATCCAATTATCCGAAAATTTTCGATCGGATCCAATGTATACTGACCGGAGGCATAGTGCATACTCTCCCGTGCCAGTAACTACTTGTATAACCCCACCGGCACAGCCATGTGCAAAAGTGGAGGTAGACGAACGGTGCCGAAAGAAGAAAGGATGGAAACCTACCTAAAGGCAAGGAAAGTACAAACCACAACCCCGGGTGAAGAAAAACCTGTAGATTTGGTAGTTGCTGCCAAAAAAGTTAGCAATGAACCACCAAGAAGGGCAACTTATTCATGGTGTTGATAACGAGCTTAACGGTAAGCATAAACAACTAGAAAGTATAGAGTAACTTATGTTCCCTGCTACGGGGAGTATTTATTCACTAGATGTTTACCCACATCAGTTGAAGCCAACTATCTACATACCTGACTGTCTCAAAGTCTAAAGTTAGGTGGTAGTTGAAAATTCTATCCGTGCGGATAGCGACTGACCACTGGTTTGGTTCGACCGTATGGCCTGTGTGCAGAGCTGCCTGCAACCGAGTTGCAAGTGATATTGGGAAAAATATCTGGTTCTACACCGTATCTCAGACTGGAATCTACACACATTCCGGGTTACCCTCGGAACATGTATATGCATATCCAGAAATGCAATAAGTGGATGGAGAACTATTATGGGTGTGTCTGTTCATCTCTGTGCGGTTCGCAATTGTTTACTTTCTTAGTGCGAAAATGCGGATGACCTACAGTATCGTCTTTTCACGAGACAACACTATTTGAGTAAACCGAAAGGTTACGTGGCACGAAAAGGCGTTTTCTGCTACGGCGACTTTCTGTGTATTGCTAAATATGACTGAATTATATTTTTTAACGCGATTAACGTTTTGATGACTCAGATAATTTTTGAGGACCAAAACGAGTACGTGATAGAAAGATGGTAGTGTATCAACAGATGGCTAACTTCCGCTACCTCTGTTTAAGATAGAAGCGTCGTGATATGGAGACTCCCAGAACATTTTCGGCTAGGTATACGTAGTCTTTTTTATATATGTGGTCGGCTGTTCTTGAGCTGTGCTTCCAGTTCGTTTGCAACTACTCTATTTTTAGTTGCTCATGCTGCTATGAGTGCAGGGTCCATTATGAAAAAAGATCTCTGAAGCTCATGGAGAAAATGAGGCTTCTGCAGCTTAGCGTTGCAACAAAGGCATCTATAAGCGACATGAAGGGTCTCAAGAAAAGTCCGACAAAAAAGTAGCAAAGACCTTTACTAGGTCAAGTGCTGTAAAGGCTTCTTGGAGCAGTCACTAAGAAAGATATTAAAATCAATTTTGTAAAAAAAAAGTCAGTTTTAATAACCTTAATGGGAAGAGCTAAATTTTATGATCGAGCAACTGCTTGCTGTCGAAGCAGAAGGTGGCCACTCTCCTCCTCACGCTTCGTGCAACGACATGAAAAAGTTGCATCAGAGCTCGAAAGAGCAGTTTATATCAAGATATGATTCTGCCGACTGCCAACAAAGTGGAATTATTAGGATAAGTAAGCATGTCTCGTTGGCATCTATAATTTCTTACTGTTTTCAGTGTGTAATGAAGTTCTACGCAGTGGTAACTGAGGAGGCTACAGAAGTACATGAAACGCGGTGTGTTAATGTCTTAACTCGAGAGTTCGTTGATATAAAGCCAACAGGAAAGAGGAAAATAAATGAGAACTGATGTTGCAATCCTTAAATTCTTCTCAAAGGAGAGCTAAAACTCACTGTTTGTGTGATTTGTATAATTTTGATTACTTGATGGTGTGGAGATCCTCATAAGATACAAAAGGTAGTTTCCTCTTTGCTACAGGTGTCACGAAGAAACATATTCTAAAGTGCTTGTCGTCAGCTCTAATAAGTTAGATCAATTGTATATGAACAGATATAACATGCATGGCGCACTGCAGAAAAGTGCTATGCAGTGTGAGCTTGCAAGCCATAGTTGCTGAAGGCGTACACAGTCCGCAACAAAAAGAACAAGGACGGCACTCTCAGCTCATTCAGTGCTGTGAGAGCGGCGGTCTCGACGAACCCTCCTTTTATAAATCCAAACTGATTACAGTAGATAACATTCTTCTCTTCCAGATGCTTTAGAATACGTTTGCCGACGACTTTTTCAAATGTTCTTACAGATACGGACGTTATGCTAACTGGTCTGCAGTTTCTTGGATTACTAAGGGGTTTCTTAGGAATCGGGGTGACGAAAGCGTGTTTCCATCTCGTCGACTTCTGCTCTCGTGTAGCTCCCGTTGAAAATATGTTCCAAAGAACATCCTATGTAGCCAATTATGTTTTTGATGAAAGTAAGTGATATATGATCCGGCGACTCTGACTAGTTATTTGGCCACTCCGCGATGATCGTAGATACTTCTTCTCTGTGAAACCACAACGAAGGACTCATCGCAGGACACTCTGTTCGCGCATCATCGCCAACCGCCAACAGATCTTTGAACTGGTCGTCAACTTTCGTAAATACACTTTGAAATTCCCTAGCAAGCGAATTGGCTATTTCGCAAGGAGAAGCGAAGTACGACCATCACTACTGGCGAAAGTTGGCACGCATTTAGGAGCACTTCTTCTACCGCCATTACGAGAGTTAAGTTTTTGAGTTAGAGTTTTGTAGAACTTCGTCCTGTCTCCTTGCTCTAGAATTTTTTCTCAGTGTATAAATTGTACCGCGAAAAAGCTTTGTCTACTTCTGTATTGAAAGCTACATAATCTGACCATGCGTTTGAGTCCATTGATTTAGAAGCCTTATTCCACAGCAAGGAACGGTGGCGGTTCATTCGTTCTAGATAGTTAGGAATTTTCAGATTACCTGGCCTAATCTCACGCATGGGTACATACAGGTCAATCACATGATGTAAAACCGCAAGAAAAGCTACGTGCTGTTCGCTGTTTCCAGAGCAGTTAGGGCCCCTACCCAGTCGACATCTGCCAAGTGCTGCTTGACCTTGCCAGATGGAAACACGCTTTTATCACCCCGATTCCTAAGAAACCTCTTAGTAATCCAAGAAACTGCAGATCAGTTTATCAGTTGGGCGCATGTAGCGCAGTCGGAAGAGGCGCTGGCTGTCGCGTGCACCCGATACCAGGTTCCTGGTTCGGATTTCCCGCCCAGGCCAACCAAGCCTTCCATCCCTCCAGGGTCGGTGAATTGGATCCAGACTTGTCTGGGAAGGTCTGGGAAAGCGCTGACTTGTTCATCGGCTGCCCTCCGCAATCATTGTATGGCCAAATACGCATTCAGATCGCCTCCACGACATCCCGTAGAAGTAGAATGCACTGGCGCAACCCAAAAGGGATTGAGTAACGCCGTCCTTTATCCTTTTTACCTCGGCGACGCTGTTGTCGGCGACAGTGTTGAGCGGGTGCCACGCTGTGCGTAGCAGCCCCTGCAACATTGTCGCCGACGTCGCCGAGGTATAACATAGGCCTAAGCGCAGCACATGCACCGGTTGTTGGATTCGGCTTCCTGGCTGAGATTTCGATTACCATGTAATTTAGAAAGTGATTACCAGCAATTTCGACCTCCGATGGTCGCTCGGAACAACGGAAAATGTACGATCCACTTACCGCTACAGGATATCCGAGGAAGCACAGTGTATAATTTCTTCTCATTTATTCCATTTCACTCGAGGGTGGTGCACCCCAAAACGAAAAGAGCTGCAGCTTATGTAAACCACTCCTGCGAGTCAGGTGCTTAAAACTGGGAACAAGACAAGAAAATAACGAACGAAAAAGCCTAAGGCGATTTGCCGCTACGGCACAATATCCACTGTAATCAACGTGAGAAGTCTAACAGTAGAATAGAACAGGCCAACAAAATAAAACAGCTGTTAAACCAGTTAGAAGCTAATCTCGGAGCAACTTCACTCGTAAATCCGAAAACGTTACGGGAGGAGGGATGATCGAAAAAAAACGAATGGATAGAACTCTAACATGATGGAAAAAAGAACCGGAGAGCAGGAAAAGAAACTGCGATGATGACGACGACAAGGAAGAAAAAGCGACACATAATGACTGATAAGACAGAATTTGCGCAAAGATCAACGGACGGTGGATGCTGTAGACGAAAATGCTCGCAAAGCTGTATAATGAATGAACGACGAGAACAGTTCTGATAGCAGCTATGACAATTGGCGGTAATGATCGCCGCAGCAGATCAGCCAGTATTAGAGGAAAGAATGGGGTTGGAAAGCGGTCGACGTTACGGACAACCGAGGACAGGTACGTAGAGTGAGGATCATACAACAGGAGTTACAGCTTTCTTCAACGCAAAAACAAAACAGGACAAAATACAAATCACATCTCGCCCTCATCGGCCAAAACTTCTTCAATCGGTCTGCCTTCCTCCTTCGCGCGAAGGTAAGTCTGGTAGTGGGGAGATTCCTGAAAACGAATCATGCGACCGGAAATTCACTTTTTCACGCTATTGATCGACTTCTTCTGTATGAGGGTACTGTTCGGGAAAGCTGAAACACAGTGGAAATAGGATCGTTGTATGTGCTCAAATCGTACCAGGTCAGAATCCCTCGTTATCTTGTAGGAAGCTCCAGGTATGGGTGGAAAATAGATCCTCTACGATTGTTTAGAAAGAAAAACGCGCCAACTTTTCTGTCATCTGACTCGCAACAAGTTGCCAGTAAAAATGCCAACAAAACTGCGTGGTAGAGAGAGTCAACGATTATAAATTGACGTGAGTGTCATGAGCGCCGGAACAGTTTCTCATATTTGGAGTCAATCAATATTATTGACGTTTGTCTGGCATCGATCATTTGCTACGCAATTGCCTAAAGAGTACAAATGCATCCTGACTCCACCCCGAAGATCGGGGCTCCTAATTCATTTGATCGAAGGACTGGCAAGAGATATATCGTTGGCCACAATTTGAAATTTGGACGATCTTACTACGCCTTCCGATATTACCGAAATTTAGACGAATACGTCAAGCCACAGTGTAATTACATGCCAGTGAACAATAAGGTATTGAAATCAATTAGATGGAAGAATACCTTGAAAATTCTCATCTTCCTTTGAATGGACCGAGCGTTCTCCTTGTATACATTTCTTGGATCAGCCACCATAGCCTAAAATGGATGTTCTGCAGAACTTCAGCATACCTTATGAATGTAAAGGCCATCAGTGGAGTGAAAGCCGTGTCTAATTTTTCTTCATTCACAAGTTATCGCTTACAGCGTAGTCTTCCCCATGTGAGTCCAACAACCCTGAACAGAAGATGATGTCCTTCGGAAGCAGCTTGTAGAGTCGTTCACGATTTGAGGGTGTCTAAAAGAATAAAGATGACGAAACGAAAACGCAGGCTGTACTTAAGCGACTGTTCGACGTTAATTGACCCTTTAAAAAGATCGCTCTTAGTAATTAATGCTTGTTAGGAGGATTCTGGAACTCTCTCTATTCAACATAAGCCAATGGCGCGTTTTATATCGGACTCGCATTTCCTTGGTTGCCCTTCTAAACATAACTCATCAGCAACAGTGTAATAGTTGCATAGATCTTATAAGCTTATGAAGCAAAAAATTGCCCAGTTGATGGACGCTCATAGTGAAAACTTGTGTATGATGTTTGAAAATGCCTGCACAACGGCTTAGCGGCCGCCAAACGTCTGGCTGGATCCTAGAATAAATAACACCTAGACTGTTCTTTTTCTTCCTTAGACCTTCTTACTTTCATGACAGTAAAAAAGCGGTTTTAGTATATAGCATAAGGATATTTTAGTACAGCGGAATCTAGTAGGACAGAGTCTTCAAAACTGCTCCTATGAAATCTGTCTAACCTCCATCCCATATACACGATTTTTACTCCAAAGTACCCGTTCTCTATGTGGCGAAAAGCATACCGTGAGAATACTTATCCGAAGTGCTTAATCTGCAGAAACCTAGATGAAATCAATCGCTATTGGTCGATCGATAGATCACTTGATGTCCAACGGCAAAAATGCTAATCGGGTTTCTGTAGTTCTCCCTACAAACGGAGACAAGGAGTGAGAGTCAAGCACATGCATGCTCGTTGCACGAAGCCTTTAAAAGGTCTTCTGAAAATCGAACGCATACTTCGCAAAGTCTGGTCTGTGCTACGTTTTCTGAATCCAGGCACACGTTGGACGATACTGAGAGAGCATACTGGTCCCCACCTTGCTGCCCGTTTAATGGTCCATGTAGCATAATATCTGTTACACACATGGTGAGTCCCGACACACGTGTCAAGACGTTGCCATGACGTCTATGGCATGTCTTCTGCAGCCAGAAAAACATGACACGACGTATGTGACACGTCTTCGGAATCCTGACACATGTTGGACGGAAGAAGACGCTGGTCCTCCTTACTATCCACTTAGAGGTCACCCCTTTACTGCCTCCCCTTAGCATTCCCCATTTACCAGTTTCCCTTCACTGGTCCTTCTTCCTGGTCCCCCTTCCTCTTCTGAATCCCGACACACGTTGGACGACGTCTTCGACACGTCTTCTGAAAAGCGGCGCTTGATCCTCCATGACGCGTTGGCCGCTCAGCATATCGGAAGTTTGAGTGATCCACCGCCAATTTCGCTGTTCTTTACCATCCCCATCAAGGTCGGTGCTATCGAAAAGTACAACAATTACGGGGCCAGCGTGGTTCAAAAATACATTCGAATGTAGACTGTCATTATTCAGCCCTCCGTACGAAATCTGGAGCATTGATTTTTCACTGAAATCTAACGGGTGACGGAGAAAAGATCATTGTGAGTCATTCTGAAGCCAGCTGCTAATATTCGGATCGCGGTTTGCCTACCAGTAAACGAACAAAATCCTCTTTTACATGCTATTAAGCTGTTCGTATTTAGAGACCCTCATTTGGGCGCAAGGCGCGTGTAGCGCAGCCGGAGGAGGCGCGACTGTCGCGTGCACCCGATACCGGATTCCTGGTTCAGATTTCCCGCCCAGGCCAACCAAGCCTTCCATCCCTCCAGGGTCGGTGAATTGGTACCAGACTTGTCTGGGAAGGATAGAGCGCTGACTTGTTCATCGGCTGGCCACCGTAAGTCATTGTATGGCCAAATACGCATTCATGTCGCCTCCACGACATCCCTTAGAAGTAGAATGCGCTGGCGCATCCCAGAAGGGATTGAGTAACGCCGTCCTTTATCCTTTATCCTTATCCATTTGGGCGTATCGTCGTTATGTCTGCTCAAATCACTAACACACAATCGAAAGGTCGAGAAGTATGAAATGTGTGTAAAATATAGAAGCAGTTAAATTTGAAACACGTGATCTGTAAGGGTTTAAATCTTTATGCACAAGTAACGCATCTCGCCCCTTTAACGTTCGCCGTGCAAAAATTAAATTTAGATGATCCAATGTGACGTCTCTTTCGTCACCCATGACATAAGGCAATCTAGAATTTTAGAACCTCAAGAATACAATGCATCAAAAATGTGTTTCAAAGCGCTAGAGACTTTTTAGGTGACCTTGGTATACAAGTGTTCCTAAGCATTTAACGAAGCATAGAAAAAGTTCCAGAATACTCAACGAGCTCTTTGGCTGAGACTGAGTCCACCGCTAGCATTGTACTACTACTGCTATTACTACCACTACTACAACAGAACACAACTAGAGAGCACTCGCAAATACGTACACAACCGGCAGCCCGAGTTGCTGCCGTCATCTATCATGAGCTATCATACATAGTGAAACCCGCTCAAAGTAAGCCGTTCCGTATACCAATTAGTCTTTCCTAGAAAGCCACAACGAAAGAAAAAAGCTCGCAGCAAATCCTACTCATGGACGGAGTGGTGCACAAATGCCCACTGACCAGAGCGCGAGCCAAGTGGTTTGCCTAAGTGAATGCGGAGTCACGAAAAGGTCGGCAACATTTCGGGCAGCTGTTTGTTCCATAAAAGCGAGTTAGACAATATAAGAGAATGCCCGAAGAAGAAAAAAATGCACGGGGTGCAGGAATTGTCGTTCACAAACCGTAGGCCTTGAGAAGTGTAGTTCAAGAGGGAGTGGGGTGATGTGAATCTTATGCTCGATTGTCTCCGTCTTCCTCTCGGCTAGCTGAGCGAGTTGGTGGTCGATCGTCACCTTCTGCACACAAAAAAGCACGACTAACTATAGTAACTATTAAACTGAAGCACAACACATCAACATGATCACAATGTAAATCTAAGGAAAAATATGGTATGAACAACAGGGTGATGAAAGGAAAACGAATCGAAAACCGTGAAGTTCCCCGTTCTTCATAGAAGTCACCAAGGCTCGTGACATGACTGGTTGCGAGCAATAGAAAATAAGCACCACTCAGGGCGGGTTTGGCAGCCAATATCCGCTATTTGTTCTACCATGGCGTTACAACACTAGTAGCGTGCGCGGTGAAGCCAGCTGCATTGGCAGGCTGCACGAATTGCGTATTGTACCTAGAGGCATGCCAAAGTTGCCAACGGACCAACGGACAGACTAACTTAGGCCTATGTTACACTTCGGCGACGCGTCGGCGACGCCGTGTTGCGCGGCTGCTACGCACTGCGTAGCAACCCTTGTAACACTGCCGCCGACGTCGGCGACAACACCGTCGCCGAAGTATAACAAAGACCTTAGTCAGGTAGCAGGCTCCCATGTTCCCCAAAAACCGTTAAGACCTAAGGTTGGGGGGGGGGGGGGGAGGGGAGGGGAGAGAAGGGCAGACATTAGGTCAAAGCGACGTTATGTCATAGTCGCGTTCAACAGCAATGAGTACGCGTAATTAGAAGTAAGTTGTTCTGGGGTCTCTTCCCCCACGTTCTCGAACGATGCCGTGCCGCCATGCGCAGTTCATGGCGTATTGGACCAATGTCCTCGGGTCACGACGTACAGCACTTTTGAAAAAAAGGGAGAATACACAGCTCCCACATCTGCGAAAGGAGGAAATCAGGGTACATTCGTATACGCTATTACGAAAAAGCTCTTAATCCATGATTTGAACATGGTTTCAGAAAACGCAGTAATAACCACGGACTAATTTACAATGATTCCTGACCTTGACGCGAAGCTAGCTACGCTTACAAGAAAACCCCTGGCCTAGAACCCACATCCAATCGATGGTCGCTGATTCCTCTTACAATTATATGCACCCTGCCCGCAACCCACCATGTCAAGAAAACAACGGTATACGGCTAAATACTACGGACTAACTCACTAAAAGCAAAAACGACCATGCAATTTTGAAGACAACGGCACGGAAATCCGGCTACAGTTAATGAGCTTACCACGCTTGGATCAATCTCAACAATCTCGTGCTTGGTCTTGTTCAGAGAACGTGAGACGAGTTTCTCGACGTTCTGTGCGAACTGCGTAGGGGAAGTGGGCTGTGGTGTTTCTGAAACAGAACCGATAGCAGTTTGGAGCTGAGTAGAAGTGGTGCTGCGTACCTTTCACACCGTTCACATGTGTAGCCGTGCTTGTCACTTCATGAACCTGGATTGGTGGTGACGACTTACTAGCGCCGTCCTTCTCGTTCGATTCCTTAATAGAACGATTCGTGTTAAGGACTTCGTATAGGCGAACAATAGACAAGGCCTTATTAGGTCCCGAAAAATGACGATGCTGTAATAAAGTGCATAACAGGGACACGTCATCATTACTATATGTAGTGTTGCATAGCAATGATGCATTAGTCACTGCAAGTCGAACTCACGTAAGACTAAATTTCTTACTGACTAAAAGCTGAGATCTCATCGAGACTCAAGCCCTATGCAGCAGATTGGATGCGGTAGGCGGTGTGGTGAAGAGGGTACCAGAAGGCATGACCAGAAGGACAGTAAGATCTAATTGCAGACGAGTGCTGCTTTGTATCGAAACTGGGCAAACGAATCAATCAAAGTTACCGTCAATACTGTCACAGTGGGCACTTCGGTAGCAGGCGAAGCGTGTTTACCTTTCTTCTGCTTGCTTTTCTTGAGCGAGGGCTCTTCCTGAAATGAATCGTTGCAAACTAATGACGACGTGTCAGCTCTTGATCACTTAAAACACTCGGCGATATTTTCAACCCGTGTCTCAGATTTACTGGTGCATGGAGATGTTCTCCACAAGATGTTACACTAGAAAGCGCCAAGTTTTCAACTACACAGAGAGAATACTTTCGAAATTACGGTTATTGTCGCAAATTAACGAGTACGCGCGCGGATCGCGGTGGCGCACCACTGCAGTGCGAAAGTCACCGATATCGATCCTCCGCGCTGTCTAATCGATACAGGTGATCCTCATACGACAACGCTGCGACAGAGAAATAGGTGCGTATTACGCGGCTGATAAAGTATTAGGATTCAGTAACAGCGTCGGCCATCAAATTTTTTTCCATCCCTTACACGAAAATTTTTAGCTTAAAGCGGTCCACGAGTCCGTTATGGGCAGCATTAAGGCAGTTATCCTACGAGTGCAACCGAGCGCTGATATAGGAGGTAAGATAGAAGTACGTGGTTACCACTTCGTTGTGTTTTTTCTCCTGTGATTGTTCATTGTGTTCGTAGGAGTCGTTGTGGTGGACTTCTGCGACAGTTTCCTGAATTTGTAAAACACTGGATGCAGCAGCCATAGAGTGCATTATATTGGGCTGGAAACTAGCTAATAAGTCTCTACCGTTTTTATACATTTTTTCTGAACATTTCAATTCGCGGAAAGCTTTTTTTACATGAACTTATATACCATTCGAAAGAAAATGATTCCTTCTATAAGAAAGCATGCTTCGCTTTTTCATTTTGAACATTGTCAATTTTTAGGTCAATAACGAGGAAGGTAAAAAACCGTTTCCGTCGCCGACAGCTCCTTCTCTCTGCTTAAGTTTGAGATTTTTTGGGATACACATCATTCGGAAGAGGACGGTTAGCGCTACAAGAGCAACTGTTGGCTGCTTTCGCACATTTTTATTTTCGCTAATTTTCATGGCATTAAACTGGACAGTCCAGAAAGCAGATACATTACTTCTTCCAACAGCCCTACTCCTTGGTTAATTTCTCAAACCTGAACCTGATTACCTGAAAATAGGCAGAATTCAGGACGACGAAAGAACAAAACACATTCCTATAGGACGAAACATTCTCTTCCAAATAACAGACGACACTGAGTGAAAAGGTAAAGATAGAAGTGGCAGAAATGATAATAACATTTTCCCTTTTTTAAAATTTGTTCTTAAACTTGATTTTGTTCCTAAATTATGTTCCTGAATCCTAAACAAAAACACTAATCACTTACAAAAAGCATGAGCAAATAAAAGCAACTGCTTGATAGAGGAAAACATTCTCTTTCGGAAGCCATATAACACTGTCCAAAAAAGTTTACCCAGTCAGGAGCTCCTGCTAAAAAAAATCATGTCTTCTGTTTAAAAGGTGAAAATTAACGAAAATCAAAGTGATTGAAAAAACCAACATATATTCCCATAAAATCAATGTGTTTGGAATGGTATGTAACATTTTGCAAAAAAAACTTCAAAGGCAAGCTGTGAGGAGTTGCCGGCAAGGGCCATTTTTTGACCTTCCATTTTATCGACCTAAAAGTGTTCAAAAATCGAAACGAAAAAGCGAAGCACTTCTTGACGGAGCGAATCATTACCTTTCGATTGGTATAAAAGCTTATGTAAAAACTTTCGGCGACAGGAAATGCTCAGAATAAAATGTTAAAAAATGGCGGGACTTAGCTTCCAACCTAACAGTTAATGGCAGTAGTTTTGTGCCGTTTGGAGGCAACTCCAAGCGGCACAAAATTACTATTTTTTATCAGAAAACGTGAAGAGAACGGTGAAGAATTGCGAAAAAGTGATACGGAGCAGCCAAAATATGAAAGGCGGCCTTGAAACAGAAAAATACGAAACGGTGTTAGAAAAACTGATTCAAATAAGTAGTGTTTGCTCGCTTTCTGAAATGATTCTGCAAACCTCTACGAAGCGCTCTTTCGAAATACAAATTATTAAGAGTTATATTTTCCTGTGAATTTCGAAAATGCCGCTTAAGTTTAATTGCAATGCGATTCAACGAAAAAGGTCTTTGATAAACTCCAATAAAGAAATTTAACGAAAATGCTGGTAAATTCGTTAGATCGGTGAATCAGTAGCCGTTAAATGCTCAACACTGCTCCGTACTTCTATTAGCACACTGCGCTCCGATGCCCACCTGTCGACGACGTCTGTGGCTGCTACGCACTGTATAGCACCCGCTCAACACTGTCGCCGGCGACGCCGATAACAGCGTCGCCGAAGTATAACATAGGCCTTACAACAGAAAGATCCATGGGTCTCTCAAAGAAATGTCAGCCTCAGCATGAAAAAAAACAAGACAATGAAGGCCAAAGCTACGTTTGGTAGTTGCCTGGCAGCTAGATACGTTTATCAACACGTTACATATGGGTTCATGGTCCACCGCTCGGTCAAAGTGGTTTAGTGGACTGACGTAAGAACTACGTTTCAAGGTGGATGTACCTGCGTCGACAAAGAAGAATGATTCGAGGATTCGTGCTTCTTTCCCTTGCCTCCCTTTTTCTTTTCACCGTCTACTTGCTGAAAATAGGATATCATTTTTCCATGGAAAGGTGCACATTTGATTCGAAGTAAACCCCCACTTCTTATGAAAACCTACCGCAAAACCTCCGTTTGGTGCGTCGCCCAATGTAGCGGACTCGATGACATGAGCTGATTGTCCAAACATTGCATGACCGTTTGCCACGTCGACAGCCTCACTCTCACTCTTCTTGTTCTTCTTGTTCCTTCTTCCATGAGCCTGACAAATCACAACTTATAAGAAAGAATGACAACCGAGGCCTGTAGGAACCACCTCCTTGTTCATCACATGAGAGCAGTTCGACGAGGAGGGTAATTCTGAGCAAATACGGTTCCACGTCGGTTGATTACATGCACTAATTATTCCCAATTTCCAGCATTTTCCAAAATTTCCAGCCATTGAAACATTTTCGAAAGCAATGCTTTGTGTCAAAAATGAGGGAAATGCAGAGCATGGAGTAAACGTGAATTGTACGAACCAGAATAAATTATTTCCGGCTGGATATGGGGCTCGGCAAAACTTCTGGACTACTGAGGTAGTCTAATGGGTGCAAGGCTGGTTTGGTATTTCGTAAATAGAACAACCGAAAAGGTAGTTATAGTGAAGTACGATCAACCATTACTTTATACTTGTAGTGTTTCCTAATAACCTTGAACAAAATAAGAGAGGGATACCTACCTCGTGAGGCTGTCCTCGATCCTTCTCATCGTCAGCGTCATTCGAGAGCACCAATTCCTGCTCACCGTTGTGGAAACCAGAATCGCTCTCGCTCGTCTTCTTCGCCTTGCCGCCCTTCTTCTTCGATTGCTAAATGGATTCAGAAAATTTCAACAGCATTAACAGAGTTTCCTTTAAGTTGAGCCAATCTCACTTTTTCATTCTCGCTCTGCGCCACCACAGGAGCAGCTTCAAAGGTGGCAGAATAACTGACCTCGGCCTCCTTCTCAACGCTCGACTCCTTGTCCTTCTTTTTCTTCTTCTTGTCTGTCTTAAATAGGAATTTTTAGAAGGAAGCTGATTTTCAAAAAAGCTGGTGGAAGCGAACGACCGTCAGCTTGGATCCCTCCAAAACCCGACTGCATTTTGCTTTCTTGCTTTCACTCTGAAGTCATGTTTTGAACTGAGAAACACTGCCGAATTTTTTTCAGAACAAATGCTTAGACGACATCTACCACTATTTCATTGAGCTTGCCGTAGCTAAGGGCTAGGTATTATAGATAAACCCACATGTGTCCCAAAGATGTACTTTTACTGCTGTTAAATCAGAAATGTACACAAACGATCATGTCGTTGAACTTAAGGTACGATGTGTACCCTAAAACTACTCACAGCGAAAATTTCATGGCAATAGCAGAAATTTGAAAGAACGTTGCAGTGTTCAGTATCGTAGCTCTGCAGCTGAGATGGTGACAACACGCAACAACATACTGGGCAATCTTCCCACTTTGCCACAGTATAGCCAGCTTGTGCTTGCAACAAATAATAATTTCTGATAAGAGGTAAAAGTATGTAGTGAATTCGCCCATTTTTATCCAATGCAACTTATTCGCCAGGTTTCCGTCAGCAGCATGAACGCGGTAGGTATCACTAAGGACGCTCCATAAGCCCTGGTTTATAGTTTCGCCGCTGCGCGGCGCGACACCATGATCGGAATAGATATCGATCAGGCGGCGCGAAGGATCGATATCGATATCTATGGCGATCGTGGTGTCGCGTCGCGTGGCGGCATAAGTATAAACTAGGGCTAAGACATATGTCGGATAGGGGCGCCGTTTGTCTGAGGAAATGAAGCATTTTATCTGGAACCCTCGTTTCTAGAGCACATTTTTCTTGATAATCCTGTCAAGGCTCAAAATTTTAGCTTACGTTGGGAAGGTTTCAAAGCTAGTGGAAAGAACTGCAGCAACTCAATAGGTCATTCTCTACTTTTCCTCGTATTTGAGTACTACACCTTAGGTCCAACCGCCGTCTTGGAACAATGGCTGTGATACCGTTGAGACGCACACGCATGTCCCTCTACGCTCCAGCCGCCGCTAGTACAGGAAGCTCCCAAAGCGCCCGCATTTCAGACACACACACAAACACACACACACACAAACACACACACACACACACACACCGCATCTAGTGAGGATGGAAGCGTAGTAATAATTTGCGTGTCATCCTTGTGCAGGGGCCATGCTAATCTACTCTGTATTGTCCCAATTTTCGTAAATATTCAGGAATGAACAGTAATAATAATAATAATAATAATAATAATAATAATAATAATAATATAATATAATATAATATAATATAATATAATATACAGGGTGCGCCATAAATATGGTCACTTTTTTCGCGTGTAATTTTTTGTATTTCTTTGTCAACGTTTTGGTGTTTTCATTGTTTTTTTAGATTCTACGTGTCATCCTAAACATATATAGTGTTTTTTGCATCTCCACACTGCTCCTTTCAGAAATGGTAAAGTCTTGTTCTCAAAGAGGCGCAATCTTGGATCTGAGAAGGGCAGGACTCTCTGCTCCCAACATCGCTCGTCTGCTGAACCTGCACAAGAAGACTGTCTATCGCTCTGTGGAACGCAACTCTCTCGTTGATCGTCCCCGACCTGGCCGTCCGGTATCCGTGGCTACGAGCAGTCTTCGAAAAATCGTAAAAGAACGAATCAAGCTGAATCCAGGACGCAGCATGAGAAAAATGGCATCCGAGCTCAACGTATCGGCGACGACAATGAGGCGAGTTGTTAAGAATGAGCTTGGACTTTACCCCTACAAGTTCCGTCAACTGCACGGACTAACGAATGCACAGAAGGAAGGAAGAAGAAAAAAAATGTAGAAGCCTCCTCGAGCGGCATGACCACTGGACGACGCTCTTCACCGATGAGAAACTTTTCTCAGTTGAGCAGTCTTTTAACCGCCAAAACTCGCGGTTATTGGCCGAAAGTGGTGAAGATGCAGACGCGAAGGGAAGAGTCGTTCAAAGAAATTCTCATGCAGCTTCCCTGATGGTTTGGGCCGGTGTTTGCGCCACAGGACGAACACCGACCTTGGTTTTTGTTGAACGAGGAGCCAAGATCAACACCGATGTCTACCTGAACGACATATTGAAGAAGGAGATGCTTCCCTGGGCTCAAGAACACTTTGGAAGTACAACATGGACCTTTCAACAGTACGGCGCACCCGCTCATAAATCCAAGAAGACTCAGGAGTGGTGCGCGAGGAATCTGCCCGACTTCATCCCTGCATCTGAATGGCCGGCAAACTCGCCAGATTTGAATGTTATGGACTACTGCGTTTGGTCTGTTCTGGAGGAGAAAGCCTGCACTAAAAGGCACACAACGATTCAAGGACTGAAATCCTCACTGGAAAAAGCATGGGAGGAAATTCCGCAAGCAACCCTGCGTGCCGCCATCGAGTCCTACCCTAAGCGTCTGCAGGCTGTGATTCGTGCCAAAGGAGGTCATATTGAGTGATATCCATTATGTTTGTTAAATAGAATGTTAATAAATTGTTTACGAAGTTTCGCTGTTTTCTGATAAATTCCGCGTGAGTAACTCGCTTTTTACTGAGTGACCATATTTATGGCGCACCCTGTAATAATAATGTTAGTAATAATAATGAAGTAACATAGTAACAATGTTTTTTACCTGATGGTCGTCAACTTTGGGAGCAGGATCTGTCAGTGAAGTTTGCTCCTAAAAACACCGTTTAGAGCAGCGTGTAAAATAGCGGTGAACAAAGAAGGAAGGTCAATTCAGTGCGAAGTAGCGAACAACTGGTAGCACAGGAAGTGTGTTAAACGTACAACTGGTACGGTGACGAGATTCTCGCTCTCGCTGGACTTCTCTCTCTTGGCCTTTTCCTTCTTAGCAGCCTGAAACAATGGGGTATGAGTCACCTAATGGAAAGCAAGGAAATATCTGTAACCATTACAAGTTCAGCTTCCTCGGCTGCCTTCTTAGCCTCTGCAGCTGCCTTCTTGGCTTCCTCAGCAGCTTTCTTCTTTGCTTCTTCTTCCTCTCTCTTGGCCTCCTCGGCAGCCTTCTTCTTGGCTTCCTCGGCAGCCTTCTTCTTAGCCTCCTCTTCAATCTTCTTGGCCTCCTCTGCAGCCTGCTTCTTGGCCTCTTCGGCCGCCTTCTTTGCTTCCTCTGCAGCCTTCTTCTTGGCCTCCTCGACAGCTTTCTTGGCCTCATCAGCAGCCTTTTTCTTAGCTTCATCAGCAGCTTTCTTAGCTTCCTCAGCAGCCCTCTTCTTTGCTTCTTCGGCGGCCTTCTTCTTGGCGCCTTCGGCTGCTTTCTTTCTGGCTTCTTCATCAGCGTTCTTGTCTGCAACCAATCGTTCAGCCGCCTCCTTCTGCGTCTTCTCTTCCTTTCTCTTCTGCGCCTCCTGCCACTTCTGGTGATCGAACTCTTCTTGGCGTCTCTTCTCTTCTTCCCTCTTCAGCCTGCGTTCTTCTCTCTGAAACAGATTCGACTTCACTGCCATTTCAGTAGTTCGGTTTTCTATTCATCAAATGGCTCCTCTGAAGCGTAAAGTAAAACTTTTAAACCTAACTTCGAACGCAACCGTTTTAGTCTAACAGAAATTCTCAATGCCCGCATTGTATGAATTGAAGGCGTATAGGTATAGTATGGTACTTACCTCAACCTCCTTTTTTATCTGCTCTAGTCTGCGAATCTCATCGTCGGATTGTTTCGAAAGCAACTTCTTCTCTCTCTTCTTCTCGGCACGGTGAGCGCGTTCTTCGTCGCTTACCTAAAAATAATGTTCGCAGGAAATGCGAAAAAAACCGAAAACCTGAAAATCTGTGCAAGGAAGAATGGGAAACACTGCACATACATATATGTATACTACCAAGAGTATTTTTAAAAGCGTTTATCACAGACAATGTGTTGCGAAAACCACTTGTCAAACAAACCTCCTTCAGTGGTGGTGCAGCAACAATGTTCAGTGCCTTTCTTTTTGCCTCAACCTCTGGACTGTAAATTAGCGAGTGCGTCCTGAAATAAGGAAGATCATAACCTTTCATATATCTATCACAGAACAAGTAAAACCAACGGTAATTTAGAGACTACTACCGATCCTCCAATTTCATGCCCTACCGTAGTTAGCCTTTCCGTTGTACTTGGTTTACACAGTGCACCCACAGCGCGTTCAAACATGTAAGCATTGCTGACGCATTTCCATCACTGGTGGTAAGCAAGCAAATGGTGACAAATGGCCCCTATACTGTCCTCAACGGTTCACTGTTAAGCGTGCTGAAGCACTTGCACTTGCAGTCCACGAAATTCTGCAAATTTCACCTTGATACCATTTCGTCGTCGTGTCTACCTAGTCCGCACTCCTAGAGTTTAGAGTGGGTGAACGAAGGTCGTATTTCATTCCCAAAGTGCGACCTTCTCATGCGAGCGACATACGACCTTCCCGACGTTACTTTTTCAAAATCGACCCTTTACCTTGATGCCATCGCTTCTTCTAATCATTCTTTCACCGATTGGAATTACCTAGAGTTACCAAAAAATGAGACATTTTCGAGACTCTTTGAAGGCTCAAAATACAGGTGTCGTGGACACATAGAACAATGCTTGTGTACAGCATCTGCAAATCGACAAGCAAAATGTACCCAGGAGTACTTCCACTACGGTCATTCGAACCTTAGGCTGCACTGGTGGGCACCACTGCAGCCGTACTTTTCCCTAAACCGTTGTAATGAGCACATCAGCTCTAAGTGTGCGCATTAGAGTGCAATATCCATGAAACTGTATATCCCACAGATTTTGTGTTGTTGAAGGAAAAGTGCTCGAGTGCTACGCCTTCTCCATGGAGAAGGCGTAGCACTCGAGCCAAACGAATTAAAAGGTGTTCCAAGTCAGATGTTATGGATGTGACACACTACATATCACTAAGGCACATTGGGATTTGAGCACATTGCACAGGGTGTTATATAAGAAATTAGCCAGCACATGAGAAAATATTTTTCCTGTGATGACACCGACATCCATACTCAAGGTGGAGTATTTGAACCGCAACCGCAGGCGGCTGGATTCTTCGTTATTTGCAATGGTGACAGGTGACGCTTGACACTTCAGCAAACCGTCAATGTCATATTCCGATAAACGTGATCGCTGAAAGACTCCCTCTGTTTCATACTCCAGTTGGGGGTGGGGCTAAAACTTCTAATGGTAGGACACAAAAAGGAAGACAGATTTGTTTTACGAGTTTATAGCCTGAATTACCATGACGAGTGCAGCCCATAAAGATAACCTCATAAGATACGGACCCACAGGACTAGGGAACTGGCAGAGTTCTTTAGAATATAGCAAACGTTTACCTCCTCGCGAAGGTGCTTTCTACGCTACTAATCGCAAGGACAATGCAGCACAAAAACAGGCTGTAGGTAGACGAAGGCTGACCAGTAGCAAGAACTGCTAAACTATGTACGCAGAAACAAGCCACACGACTTTTTTCCGATGATAGGATGGTTTCCTGTTTTTTACTGGTTTTAACTATTCTCTGCCTCAAAACGAAAACAATAACTCAGACATGTTTACTTACACGCAATTATTTATGCGTGAAATTCACGCGAAACATAAGCAATTCGTAAAAAATACTAAAAGAAATGGCAACAAAAAGGCTAATTCAAAAGGAGAACCTGATGGGCAAGAAAGAACTGTTTTCCCGAAAGGATGACGTGGCGAACAAGAAGTTAAATCGATAGAAGACAGAATTGAAGGATTGCTACAGCCATAGGAAGGTAGCAATTAAGCGTCTGCGTAAATACTTGTTATAATTTCTTCACAAATTGGCCGTTTTGATTGATTAGTGTTTTTTTTAAGGTTCGGCATTTAAAAACACACTTTTGCCTGCGAAAAATGCAACGTATCCTGAAAATGCAGGTACTATTTGAAAGGTTCTAACATTGCTGCACAAAATCGCATGTCACGTGTCTTTCACATGACTGTCAAGTTCTAAACATTAAAAGAAGCACAGCAAAGATTAGCCTCGTCGAGTAGTAACAAGATTGTGACAAGCATTCAGCCCATGCCCAATCAATCGAGTCTGGTGGGTTTTAGGTTTTAGGCGAGGGCATGACGCAATCCTGACTGTTTGCACGTCACAGTAATCCCGTTACACTATGCTTTCGTATTGGCTTCAAACATCTTCAAAAGCTTCATTAGCAGCAATGTTATAACCTTCCAAACAGTACTTAAATTTTTAGGATACCCTGCATTTCTCGCAAGCCGTAGTGTGTTTTAGCGCGTTTTTAAGTTCTAAACCTTAAAACAAGCACGAGTTAATCGATACAGCCACTTTGTAGAGAAATTATAAAAGGCATTCAAGCGAAACAATCAATCGAGTATAAAATGCAAACTTTCAGACGAGTGCATGGCATATTCCATACCGCTCATGTGTTAAAAAATTCTATTTTCTTGAGCTTTCATACGAGTTCTTAACTTCTTTAGTATCTCTACTGTGAGCAAAGTTGTCGCCTTTCAAACAGTGTATACATTTTTTTGAAACACCCTGTATATGCAGTGCCGGTCAAAAAGGCATGCGTTTTCGATTTTTCGAACGCAACTCCCTCTGAAAAAAAATATAGTACGGCAGGTTGAAATGATTTCCTTGTCTATAGCATGAATGACTGGAAGTCAGCTCTTCTCTGTGAGACCCCTAACAAGGGGAGTCTCCAAACTTGCGATAAGCTTCTGCCATTCAATTTTTACAAAGTGTGGGGGTACTCCAAAACCATAGCTAATTTTTTCAAAATGCTTTTCTGCAGTCGAAAAAGGCGTGTGAAAACGTGAGCGCGAAGTTCATCACGCCCTGCTGTCACGCCGTCTAATGTGGTGGGTTGGCGCAGTGGATAGCTATGACGACTCTCGCGCGCACAAAGAAGATTTTATAGTTCGGTCCCCGGTGTCGACAAGGTTTTTGCACGATCACAGGTGTCAATTTGTACAATATTAATTCTTTTATTAAGAAAACATAGCCCTTTTGTGCTTTCATTTGAGTTACCTTTCAATGGATCGTATTTGCACTGCATCATATCAGAAACGATACCGTAAGCGCACCCGAACACATAATTCATGGGATAGGTGATGAAATTGGTTTGATACCCGTAAACACTTAACATTAAAATGTCTTTTCATCCGAATTTGCAGCACAAATGAGGTCATAAAAGGGCGGTATTCACTTACTAAAAACATTAATCGTGTACAAATTGACTCCTGTGATCACACAAGCACATAATCATAACGATCCGATGAGTGCAAAAACTTTCGCAACACCGGGGACCGAACCATAAGACCCATTCGGTGCACACGAGAGGCGACATCGCTACCAACTGCGACGACCGACCACATTCGGTGGAGTGGCAGAAGGGCGTAATGAACTTCGCGCTCACGTTATCACTCGCCTTTTTTCGACCACAGAAGTGCATTCCGAAAAAATGAACTTCTGTTTTGGACTCTCCACACGAGCCCTACGCCCTGTAAAAATTGCATCGCAAAAGCTCAGAGACTCTCCTTGTAAGATCGTTTTCTTACTGGAAGGAAGGATTGTTTGGTTAGCCAAAGGCCAGCATACTAACCATGAGCTTCCCGCCTTATATTTGTTTATTAGTCGACATCCTAAACACTTCAATCTCAACGCCAATTGACTGCAAGAGAATGGACGCGGGGTCACCATGGAAGTTAAATAATTTTTTATTTTCTACTTTTCAAATTATTCGTTTCGGTACTAATCTTCAGAAGAACGTTTCTGAAGTAGCACCTCCTGGTGGCAATAACAATGTGATAAAGGTCAAACTAATTATGGAGGCGAGATGCATATACAAACGGATAACTTACCACTGCTTGCGCCTCATACGTGCATTCTTCGCCAATTTTCCCCGGTTTCTCCGAGTATTCGTTGCGTGATGATTCGTGTGGGTTCGTTTCACGGACAGTGGGGATCGCATTGCTCCACGTGATTACTGATGTGCCTCAGTGGAATTATCAACTGAAAAACAGCAACAATCAGACGGCACTTACACAGACATCGACTTTCGCAACGAGTTTTACGGACGCAAACATTATTGGACAATTATCCTTTGCAATCGCTTTTATTAAGACCTAAAGAAGAGAGCTGCTGAGCTAACAGCTACCATCTGCGCCCCGAATCATGGTTGCTTTTCATTTCATTTCGATATACCTGTCTTCAAGAAGAACAAGTCACGTAAGTTTGGTTTCCTAATCCTGATCGTCACGTTGTCATAGAACACCCTTTCTAAGCAGTCGATCTGCCAGTTAGGCCATCAACTAGGACAGGATGTTTGAGATGAAATGCAATAGAGAAATTCAAGGACAGAAAGAAGGCTCACCCGTTTTCGTTCTAATACAACTCTTTGCATATCTTGTTGCAGACCCCTGTTGTTGGTTCTCAAAAAATATCTTAAACAGCGTAGCATCGGAGGAGCGAAGGAAGCGGTAAAGGCAGGGTCACAGATTAAAAACTTACATCCGTTATACCCCGTACGCCACAATGTTATGGGTTGCGCAGTCGGCTTCAACGAAACGCCTTTTGGGGAAGTACAGCGCTGAACGACGACTACATATTTAAGCGGTCCATGGAAGCATGTGATTATGTGAAGGCGTAGTTGAAGGGTCGCGTTCATCCGATTCGAGGCTCTTGGTTCTGATTTTTTTCTTTCTCTTTTTTTCTATTTTTCCCCAGCCAACTAAGCCTTTCTTCTGTTAGGGTGAGCGTACGTTTATGTATAGACCAAACGCACATCCAAACTGCCTCCACGATATCCCATAAAAGTAGAATGCGACGTATCCTACAACGCGATTAACTGACGCTGACCTTTGTCCTTTATCCTTCACGGGAGAGCATTCTGCGATCCATTTTCGAAAATGAAGCTTACAAAGCCGTTCACTAAGTTCTTAACCGATTAGCGATGATGGCTGGTGCTGCTGCTCAACACCTTGTTCGAACATTCTGCTTCTATGGCAAACAGCTGGAGCTATACCGCAATCAACAGTGCTGAGCGGTGGAAAAGCTACCAGTTTCATTTCTGTAAAGTATCATATGCTTATCCCTTCCGAGCTGTACAGGTCACCGCGAATTGGTTCCCAAATACTCGATCCGATTTGACAGCTCTAAACCGAACCATTCAAATCAAATAGTGTGGTGACATAGAGCCATAATTATGAGCGAAAAATGTGTCTCAGTATCCTGCAGATCAGAGAGATACAAGCCACATTCAAACCTTGGTCGGTAGTTACATTCTTATGCTTAGTGTTCTTCTCATACTACTCACAGCTGTCCCTTTGCTGAGTTCCTTATTCCGGGTTAATGCGAAACGAATCTTCAAAGGCTGCGTGTGCATATTCCCACCCCGCGCGTCCAGAAGCACGAATGTTCAAGCTGAGTCATTTTCATTCCGTGACGCAAAATCGAAGGAGGTGGTTCGATTTCTGACTCATTTTCGTACAAAATGTAAGCTAAACATTCGTCGTCGGAAATGCTAAACACTGTTACAAAATGAATGCAACTTTGATTCCATACCATCGCCAGTGACGATGCCTAACTAGGGACGCAGTGGAGGTCTGATTTCGACTTTGACGGGATCAAGGAAAAGGTCCGTGGTGACATACGCGAGTACATTGTTGCCCAAATTAGCTGTGAATATAAGAAATGTTGTCCAAGGTTATGAAGAACGAAATGTGTCAACCAATCTCTTTGAAATCAGTAGGCATCTAGCTGTAGAAAGACAGCCCCCGACAGAAGAAGCCATGGTATGTGTTGCTAGCCTTACAAACAGTAATTTGAACATCGATAGGTATCTGTACAAGGTGTGCCGTCTACTGATACAGCTAACCATTTCTAGAGAAGCACCGTTTTGAGCACTATACATATGGAAGCCTTTAGTGTGGTGCTGCTGCTAAAACTTCTAAACGTCCACAAAATAGACGTGTAGGAAACAGAAGATAGTCAGCATGTCTTGAACTTAGTCTCGTATAGGGAACAGAAGAAAGTCAGCATGTCCCCATTTTAAACAGTTTTCAAAGCGGGTCATTTCACACGAAATTTTCAAAATTTCAAAGTCAAAATTTCTTGAGAAAAGCATAATTCACTCTGGTGCAAGAGATTTTGGACAAAATGAGTTTCTCCAAAGTATGTGGATACAATGTCAATTGAACTTCGCCCTTCAAATTTTTTCTGGGAAACTCTCGGATAATAAAAAGAATAAGTGTAATGCAGTGACTCTCACGAAGCAGATGAGGAAAAAGATGTTGCTGAGATAAATTTGTATTGCACTTGTGTCGTGGGTCAGTTCTCTGTTAACCGTGTCAAACGGAAGAGTGCAAATACGTTTTTTACGAATGAGTGAATTTTTGCGTTATGGATTCGTCGCATGGTAGCGAATTCGTAAATCCTTAGGGATCTTGTGCAAGCTGGGAAGCAATCCGAAAAAATTCTTATTAGCAACGCATTGAACGCACTTTGCCGTAAAGTAGAGCTACTTCCATAGACCATAAGTCGGACGTTGCCTACTACTGAATGGAACAGGCAAATGTTTACCGCTGTGGTATATTGTATACAAAGTTAGGTGCATGGCTGCAGCAGGAAAGTGATAGATTTCAGTTTAAACCGCAGAAATAAACCACAATCCAACCACCTACGTTTCGTTTTCAGGCTTTCAGAAGTGGAAACACTTTGTACAGTGGTACAGACCTTGTATCAAATTGAAGTGGGTCGTTGATAACTTCTAATAGAAGGTTTGATTTCAAAAATGCATCGTATCTCAGTATATTTGTGGTCCTCCATTCTGCCCGCTGATTCACCATGTATGTATCTTATATCCTTTTGTGCCCAGAATACATCCGCAATTCAAAGTGATATACAAGCCATAGTATGAAAGTAATTATTTAAGGAGACATGAATTTATCTCTGCCGGCGATACCGTACGCTGCCCCAGTGATTCGCGCAATCAAAAATTAGAGAGCTCACCTCTGTTGGGATCTCTCTAAAGGGTAGACCTCACCCGCATCCGAAAAGCACTGAAGGCTTCGTCTACCACAGTGCGTAACTGAACCATTACGATTCAACTCATTTTCTTTAATGCTCAACTGACTAACCAGGAAACTATCTCAACGGTAGGTCGGAACGGCCCAAGTGTTGTATATGGGCAGAATCGCCTCTCTCTAGGAAACAACAAAACGCAAATATCTCCACCCCAATACAACTCTGCGTAGAGTTAGGGACGACAGAAGTTGGGCCGTTGGCGGTGTTAGCCATATGCCTGCACGCGGAGGGCCAGCTCAAGTTGGCTGGAAACGGCGATTATGGAGATTACGCCGTCCCTCTACGCACTGCGCCACCATCGCTCGCTCGTCATCGCTGTTTCCAGCCAACTTGAGCCCGCCCTCCGCCTCCAGGCAAAGGGCTAATGCCGCCAACGGCACAACTTCCGTCGTCCCTAACTCTGTGCGGAGTTGTATTGGGGTCGAGACATTTGCGTTTTGTTGTTTCCCAGAGGGAGAGAGAGAGAGAGTCGATTCTGCCCATATACAACACTTAGGCCGTTCCGACCTACCGTTGAGATAGTTTCCTGGTAAGGTTGTAAGTTGTTACAACAACATTTTGATGGGGTCAAAACTCTATCGCCAGGCGAGAATCTTAAAGAAAATGAATTGAATCATTTCTATCAAGGGCCTCAGCTTAACTGGTTCCATGCTGATAGCAGCGGCTGGGTCATCCTGATAGATTGATAAGTGATGATCGGTCCCATGAGGAGTGGACGTTGCGTTCGGGTGAACAGTGAAGGTGGTGTAATGGCGTACAGCATTCCCGCCGGGTCAGCAAGAGGTGCGGGTCCGAGTCCCTCCTGGCGCTAGAGTTTGATTGGATCAGAACTTTGGAGCGCACAAGCAACTCTGCCAATAAACTCACACGGGATGTGCAACATTTCCCTAGAGAATCCACATTTCAGGATTCGTTCCGACAACCGTTCATGATTCACAACTTCCAACGGCTTCAAAGCAGCTTCGATTTTCGACTCATGGAAATTCTGTTATTTATGTACATACCTACGGTTCTAGCCTTCGATCGGGGCAAACACACTTCGTGGCAGTTATGAAGAGACGTTCCCAAACCACTAAGGAAAGAAAAGGAAAAACAGACGTTCCTCATATCAAGACGAAAACGATGAGGCAATACTCTGCACTACTCCACTGCAGACCAGATATAGGAGTTATTCCATCATCAATTTCTGTATGTAAAATCTTCCGTTTTGGTAAACAGATGCTATGAAATCGGATGCAACGTTAAAGAAGAATGCCCTCGTATCGGTAACATTACGAAAATGAAATGCGTTTGAAAACGCGCAATGTTTACGTCGAAAGTGCAATCAGTCTGGAGATGCAGAAGTGAGCTGGATGTTCTCTTGAAATTGAAGGCCCTATCGTACGGAAAGGCAAAACGGTATTTGAGAATTACAAACAACGGGGAAGCAGATCAACTATAATGGATCGAGCGAGATCGTGGTGCTGATACCATCCGTAAATGCTCAACAAGGGGATGATCCTGCTCTTCTCCGTGGTAGTTGTGGGGCACAAATTCAGAAATTCCTATGCCGCTTAGAGCACGAAGCCGGATTCGCCACACTGCTTTTTACCGTGGATTTGACGACCATCCCGTGGAGTGCCATTCACGTAGTATTAAACATTTCTCAGAATAATGCGAAACGATGCCTTCGATTCGAATGCTTATAAGTCTCATCTAATCATCGTTGTTAACTCACTGACGTGCCAACGAATAAAAATGTGCGAGATGAATTTCGATCCTTCAATGCACTAGATGGAGCGATCGCAGGTATCACCACCTATATATAAAAGAGTTTGTCCGTCGAGTGATCTAACCTAAGTGAGGTACGCCGCATCATCCACAGCGAGAGCGGTCGAGTGATCTAACCTAAGTGGGGTACGCCACATCATCCACAGCGAGAGCGGTCGAGTGATCTAACCGAGGTGAGGTACGCCGCAGCGTTTCTGAGCATCCAGGTTCAAAATCCGTGTCGCCGATTTCGTGCTATTGGCATAGGAGGACCACTAAAGGGGTAGGAGTAGAAAGGGACTTCGACAGCGACCAGGAAGGAGCGACCTGGAGGAGGCATTGGGGTTCGATAGGGGAAACAATGAAGCAGGCCAGGAGGTGGTACTAAGTAGGGTTTAGGCAATAAGGAAGAACCATTAGGGAGTTACGAATAAGAGGACAGTAAGGAGGACCAGCAAAGGTATTCATTACGAGGGGACCAGTAAGGGAGACCGGATTAGAAGATGTGACACCGATGTCGCGCAATTGGCGTTCGCTCGCCGTCGTCATGCCATGAGCGTGCGAGGGTCACTTAGTTGGGGTAGAGTAATAAGGAGGACCACAAGGGGTGGGGGAGAGATCGACAGGAAGAAGGGACCTGGAAGAGGGACCAGGGCAGGTAACCAGCAAGAAGGGAGCCGTAAGGAAATTCATACGGGAACAGGGAATCTGCCATCTGTGCAGCCTCTTCAAGCTCAACACACCGGCAATTGCGCGCGCTTCTGAGCTTCTGGATTCGGAAGACCGATCTTTTGAGTTCCTGGTTTCAGAAGGCAGGTTCTCTGCGTCCCGATAGAAGCATCTAGATAATGAAAATTTGTATCCGGCGTTGTGCGGCGAGCGTAGAATTCAGAATTCAACATGGGATGCTGATGCAGCAGAGGAAGGGCAGCCTCCTCCTGCTTCACACAGCGGCAACTGCACGCCTTTCTGAGCGTCTGGGTTCACAAGACAGCTCCTCTACTCCTTGCTAGAAGCATCTGGATTAAGAAGATGTATCACCGGTATCATGCGACGAGCAACTGGTTTTAGAAGTGGGACTCTTCTGCAGTAGAGGAAGAGCAGCCTCTTCCTGCTTGACACAGCGGCAACTGCTCGCGTTTGTTAACTTCTGGATTCAGAATAACTGTTCGCTACTACAGTGTGCGTTTTTGAGCGTTCCGATCTAAAACCCGTGTCGCCGACTTCGTGCCGTGAACATGTGAGGACCACTGAAGGGGTAAGAGTAGTAAGGTGACCTCGAGGGTGGGGGCCAGGAGAGCGATCAGCAATGAAGGAGGGATCAGGATGGGACACAATAGTCAAAAGGAGGGACACATATAACAATGAAGCAGACCAAGAGGTGGCACCAAGAAGGGTGGAGACAATAAGGAGGGACCATTAGGGAGTTACAAATAAGTGGGAGCAGTAAGGAGGACCAGCTTGAGGATCCATTACGAGTGGACCAGTAAGGGAGACAAAGCGTGCGGGTTTAGGAGATGTGACAGGTGTGGCGCTATGGGCGTCCGCTCACCGCCGTCGTGTCATAAGCGTGGGAGTGCAACTTTATGAGATAGAGAAGGAAGAGGGACCACGACGGGGGGGGGGGGGGTTGGGAGTGAAGACCCGGAGAGCGACCAGGAAGGAGGGACCGGAGGCGGAACCAGGGGTCGAATTCATCAACGACTTACATAAAATTAACAGAGAATTCACTGTGGAAAAATTAGATAACGCGGCTTACCGCTCACCATATCGCTTGACAAGACGCGCTATCAGGGGTTTCGGCTGTAATTTTCTCTGTTAAATTGCTGTAAGTCGTTAACGAATCCTGCTCCAGGACGGGAATCAGCAAGAAGGAAACTGCAAGGGGAATTAATACAGAGAACAAGAAATATACTATCTGCGCAGCTCTTCCTGATTGATACAGCGGCAAATGCGCATTTCTGAGCTCCTGGATTTAGTGGAAGTGTCCCCATGTCGTGTAAGAAGAGTATAGGATTATAAGGCGGGTCCTCTGGTCACGTAGCAAGGGTTTGAATTCATGGAAATGGCTGCAGAGGAGTAACCTGAGGGTCAGAAGTACTGAGCAGCACAAACCAATGGACGTTACTGGAAGGTCCGGTGAGAATTCCTATGACCAGGATAGTGAACGGGTTCACGCCGATAATGATAACCTCGATGTTAGCGAATTCTATGTTTTACAGATATTGCTTTTCGTAGGTCAGTGCAAGGCCGCGCGAAGCGCGCGAGTGCGAGACACGTCGTTAGGCGTGTCGGAGCACTTGTTTAAAATACAAGAAGTTGCTTTCTTTATTGACTAGACACCTCCCCAGTACAGACATTGGACACGTTCACATCAATTATAACCAGAATAGAAAGAATCTTCGCAATACCACGGTTGGAATCTGCACCCGTTTTTAAGCTAACCCTTTTACGACAATGTCGGACAAAGCTGGCTGACGCTTTGCGACATTGTACAGCTACGAGTGATGCTAGACGGAAACGCGACACTTGTTCTAAGACCGCGTTGGATTCGATTCGCCTAACTTTTGCAATTCGTTTCTAATGACCCGAAGACGCTATAAAGAATGTTTTCAAAGATGAACTCCAACAGTTCTGGAATGGAATCATTTGCGTTCGACCACTTGAGCTTCTGCAACCACCGGCTAATAAAAATACAGAAACGTGTCTGTAGCCAGTCAGTCCTTTGGGTTCTTCAGTCGAAGTGCTAGTTGATCATTTTGTGCAAACCACGGGCATGCGAGTGACCATTTCTGCACGATGTCGGCGAAAGAAGCTGTTCCACGTCACCCGCTGTCCAACTAGGTTAGACAGAGACCGTGGAGGAGCAAAAACGGCGACTCTCAAACTAAGAATGAACGTCATCTTCCAAAAACTGAAGGGTCCAGTTCTGCTTTGCGTCGCGTCCATTCAGATGCGACCAGTGGAACCTCTCTGCAGCCGTCTCAAACACGTCGACGCCACCTCGGTTTTTTGAGCTCAGTGACCAGCTCCTCGAATTAAGCGATTCGTTTCTTTGGACTGACGGTTGGAGACCCAATTAATGTTGGCTGTTTTGTGGCAAAAAGCTACACACGAGTACAAGAGCATTATTACGAGATTGCCGTCAGCGCTTTCCATTCAATCAAGGTGGTTAAAAATAAAGCGACGAAGATATGCGGAGGGATAAGGGACGGCGTTAATCAATCCCTTAGTGTGATGTGCCACTGATCCCGTATATTATGAAGGTAGTTTTATATCTGTACTTGACCTATAAAACCCTGACATTCGGAGGGCATCCAATAGGCAAGTTGGTGTTTTATCCTTCATCTCTCCCAGACAAGGCTGGTTGATACGTCGACCCCGCAGGGATGAAAGGCTTCGCGGGTCTGGGCAGGACCCGAACCAATAATATCGGCTAGGGCGCATGCAACAGTCGGTGTCTCCTCAAATAATTGGGCAGGAGATACGCAGGAGCAGTCCTAACCTTGGTATGCTTAAATTTGCGACGTTTTGCGTGAAAACTGCTAGGATCTCAAAAACACGAAACGAGAGAGCGAAGAGTGAGCGGGTATGGAGCAGTGCTATAGCGTAGCTGCTTTTTCATTATTGCTGCAAGTCGATGCTTTATCCATCATCCTTCTCAGACAAGTCTGGTTGCATCTTTCCCAGACAAGTCTCTTAGATGGATGGTTTTAGTAAAAGATGGAACACATTCCAAGAGACAACATCGCAGTGGGTTCACTTGGTATTACGTCGAACCGAAAGCTTCCGCCGTTTTCCTCCTCTAATTTTAAATGATTGTATGTTTTAGAAAACCAACCGCATCGGACGTTCATTCAATCAACACATGAACATAGATTACAGATACGTTAAGTGAGCTTCCTTCCTTTCCTTTCGCAACGAGGTGGTCTGGCAGGAAATTTCTTCATCTCTCAAACATCGCGCTAAATTACGAAAGAAGTCGCATCGGTTTTTACTTACTTTGATCTATTTTATTTGCTTGTAAATACAAGAGTCTCGTTCAGAGAGGATGCGAAAACACAAAAGAATACATTGAAAATGTACTACGTGAGAAGAGCGCAACACGTGCACATAAGAATCAATTACGTTATCTGCCCATGTACATACATAGTGGAGCATCAGCTAAATATTCATACGTTAACTATGCTCAAACTGCAATAGACTTCTACCATTTTAAGGTTTTGCGTCTCTCGTTCAATGTGTCGCATGTCAACCTTACTGCTGAGTTTTTAAAGAATTCCTTCGTGAGATAGCATCTGAGTTTTGATTCAACCATGTTTCAGCATAGTTGGAGTTCAAGCAATACAGCCCTCGCGGAAATTGGGCCTCTCTGCTTTCTTGGAAAGTGGATTGAACTCTCCAAATTTTTGGAGGCTTCTCCTGATTTTATCTAAAGCTTTGGAAAGTGCGCGTTTCTTCTACGTAGTAGAACCGAAATATTTCATCTGGTGGAGAAACACTTAAGCTAGGAGAGGAGGAATGAAACCACTAAAACGTTCGGTCCGAACTAATAACGACGGCACCTTGCTAGTAAATGAGTCAGAGTCCTTTCCTTCCGTTACGTCCTCTCGATACCGAATGGAAAATCCTATCGTCGACAGCTATGTAGAACGTCGTCCATTCAGTTACGAGTCGGAATTTATCACTACACGACCGCTATTCCGCTTCGGAAAAAAGCATCCGCCGTGAGATTAGCCTGTTCGAAAGGCGCACTGCTGATGAGAACAAGACAAACGTCTGCTCTCAGAAGCACCATTCAGAACAGGTCTGCAGGTGCAGTAAAAACCTCACTAAATTATAGCGACGACCAGCTCATAAAATGAACAAACCACTTCTGTCTGACAGCGGAGAAGCTGTTCAACCGGATATTCTTGCAAAACAGGTACAGCATCAGTGGCACAGCATGCCTAAAGAGTGAGTTCCCCTCTTTAAGTCTTACCTCTTCCACAAATGGTAGACCAAAGAAGTCCAATGTGTTGTTCTACAGATATGCTATGTACAGTGATTGATTCAGTTTAAAGGATCTCCGGCTAGCTCTGCTGAAGTCATTAAAAGGAAACAGAGCGGACCATACTGGCAATCAGTACAGAACTGGAAGTGGGATCTTACGATGGCTGCACATACCCGTCGTTGTACTTGGAGTAGAAATACAAAACGGAGTTTTTGCCGTAGTATACCGGAGGCAAGAACATCTGACTGACTGACACTGACTTTGAGAACATGGTTTCGAAATGAGCGTGGTTCCTGCATGGAGTTGCGAAACAGACGAGAACACCATAGAGGCAAGAGGATGCAAAGACATTAAAGTACAGAACCTAACGACGACAAGGCGGAGAAGTGCTGCTATTAACGAGTATATGTTACAATGAAGCAAACTTACTCAAAACGTCCATTTAGGAAGCACGGAACGTGATAACAAACAAGCTTGTCGCTTCAGTCCAGAGTTTGAAACCAAAAATGTTTAATAATTTGTACAACACTGGTCTGTATGATCTTAAACATCCTTACTACTATATGGACGACTTCGTTCGTAGCTAGAACTCCTTATTACTTACAGCTTGCGTACATATGTATGTCAAGCAGCTGCTTCGTAGAAGTTTAACATAATGACCTGCTGCTAGCTGGTAAGTTTATGCTTCCTGTTAACTGACTCAAACCTGAACTAACTTGGCAGATTCAAGTTCGAAATTCCGGCTGCGTAATCGCGAATACAATGCGAGCAACAAGTGAAACTAAGGTCTTACAAAAAGGGTGCTTTGATCACCTGAGTCGAATCTAACCAGAAGTATTTCAACTGTTCATGTGATAGTGATGAATTGACGAACTATGAAATGAGGGCGTTGAACAATCTGTGAAACACAAAGGTGCAGCATCTCCAGACGGTCTCAACAGGACGATTCCTTTAAGCATCTCGAGCAGAGTGACTGATCTCCAAAAGTGTACGGTGCTGAAAATACACGTGAGCAGGTCGGGAGTAGGGGACCCGTTCACGAGCATCCCCTCTGAGAGCTATGTAGTGAGGCTTGCGATTAGTTTCCAGAGCTACTAAATTATTGAGACTACTAAGACCTAATCGTGGAGACTAAATGTAGTGGAATCTTACTGCAAATGCTATGTGACCTTGTCGTCGGCGTAGAACTGAACCCAGAGTATGTGAATTTATTCATTTATTTACTGAATGTTTGGCTCCAAGCAAACTTCTTCCACTCAGCCTGTCCCAAATATGCACGCGAAGCCCACCGAAGAATGTGAAAATGTGCGAGAAACGCTACGATGTACAACTGCACAAGGGTCCTATTCTCGGTGGCGCAGTGCGAATATACTAACTCGACAAGATAGGATTGTTCTACCGACTGAACCACTCCATGGACGACATGCTGCACTGACTTATAATAACGCGCAATTTCCTTACTAAGAGAAACGAAGTTCAAGTGGACATACTAGCTTGCAACAAACAGTCAATAATTCGGACAAAAACACATTCCTGAATGAATCCTTCAGACAGGTATCACGTTCTCCCTCCCTATTTGGTATCATGGATGCGTTAGAAACAGTAAGATTTCTGCCAATGCAAGCATGTGGAAAGCTTCTAATTGTAAGTAAATTCGAAATGAAATCGATGAGGAAGTAGAGGTTTTTCAAAGAAAAATAAGTGAATCAATTGGTAATAAATTATGATAGTACCGGCGTCGGTTGCGGGCTCCGGTCGGTCGTGAGCGAAGCCAGCTAGCCTAGCGTGGACGGGCAGGCCACGTTAGGCTACCTGGCCTCGCCGGCGTCGGGTTTGGTGAGCCACGTGGGGTAGATAACCCATGCCAATGTCGAGCCGCGCTAGATTTGCCACAACCCAGCGTCGCTCTGGTATGGTAATCATGGTCAACCGCATGTCTGCAATTTGACTGCTTTGCCGTGCGTGAGGTTTGCACAGCTGGCTCTTTTTATACCGAAGGATACTGTCGCGAATAAGGTGCCTCGTATTCCACGCTATTCAGCTTCTCCTCAACAATCACGCTGCTCAGCTTCATCAGCTTCATCCTATTTAACTGGCTATAGTGTTTGAAAGGTGCAGAGAAAGTGTAAGATGCATTCAAACGCTTCAGTCGCTATCTTTGAAAGCACTCGACAGGATTTAATCCTCTCAATGACTTTTCGGGACTACCTTGCGAGATGTTCTAATGGTCGCAAACTCATTAACTCAAGCTTGAACAATTAAAAACAAAAACAGCGGCTTAATGAAGACGTGAGAGCACTTCACGTAAACGCTATCAAACCAGACAGCTAAAAGAAAGGCTGTAAACAATGCCCTTATTTTGCCAGTTAGCTAAAAACGCAATATATACATTGCAGGAGACTGCATCAGGGCACAGAAAACCACAATCTTCCATCACGAGCAGCTAGTATAAAAGTAACTGTCGATTTAACAAAAAATACGACAGAATAACTATTACCTATTCTTACTGGCATCCAACATAACGATCCAGAGGCTCACAAACGACTGAGGAATATCTCGAAGAATAGAAGGTATGCATTAGAGAGAACTGAATTATTCATGAATTCCAAGCCATATTTGCAAGCGCTCAGAACCCATAACACGCAATTGAATGAAGCTAGTGAACAATGAATGGACTCTCGCGTTTCCTTCAGTCTGAGCTCTTAGAATGACGGACGGATCTGACGCAGCGTTGCAGCCTGGACTGCCCTTCCAGAGGAAACCACCGCTACCACACTGGTCATGGTTTAGAGTTCCTCCTCAGAATTCAGTCGTTTCACGACGCTCTTGTATGCCCCACTTGTAATACGCAAGCTCGTTTCACGTCAACCAAATTTTACAGGCGACCAGGATAGCTCATGTAACCAGCTACATTGTTTCCACACATATTAGTTCAATCGGTCCGTGGAGCGGTATGGAAAATTATCAGCTCACACTTCGTATCCAGAATTGACTACAAGTGCTACCTTTGCAAACTGTTCAATTTTTGGACTGTGACTGTTTACTGTTTCGCTAGGGGGTAAATATCACTACACTATGCATTCCAGGGCGCGTGTGCCGCAGTCGGAGGAGGCGCGACTGTCGTGTGCACCCGATACCAGGTTCCTGGTTCGGATTTCCCGCCCAGGCCAACCAAGCCTTCCATCCCTCCGGGGTCGGTGAATTGGTACCAGACTTGTCTGGGAAGGATGAAGCACTGACTTGTACATCGGCTGGCCACCGCAAGTCATTGTATGGTCAAATACGCATTCAAATCGCCTCCACGATATCCCGTAGAAGTAGAATGCGCTGGCGCATCCCAGAAGGGATTGAGTAACGCCGTCCTTTATCCTTTATCCTTTATGCATTCCAATTCTCATCATATACAGGGTATCTCAAAAAATGCAAAGTTTTAAAGTTTTAAAACTTAAAAACACACTACTGCTTGCGAAAAATGCGGAGTATCCTAAAAAGTGCATGCACTGTCTGAAGGATTGTAGCATTGCTGCTAGTGCAGCTTTTCTAGACGTTTGAGAGTCGAATGAAAGCATAGGGATAAGATATTTCTGTGGCGTGCAAATAGTCATGATTGCGTCATGCCCCCGCCTGAAACCTTGCATTTCAGACTCGACTGATTGTGCATGGGCTGAATGCTTGTTACAATCCTATTACTATTGGCCACATTAACCTGTGCTGTGTTCCACTTAACGTTTTGCCCAGTAGCTGCAACTGTGCCGATTAACCTCTCTATTCAGCTTGAATGTTGCTTGGCCAGTCCACAGGATAAATTTGTACCACCGTCAAGTTTTAGGCGTTAAAAACGCAGCAGAGGTTAATGTGGACAAGTAGTAACAAGAATGTAACAAGCATTCAGCCCATACACAATTAATCGAGTCTGAAATGCAAGGTTTCAGGCGTGACCATGGAGCAATCTTGACTATTTGCACGCCACAGTAATCTCTTTACATTGTACTTTCATATGAATCTCAAACGTCTTCAAAAGCTTCACTAGCAGCAATGCTAGAAGCTTTCCAATAGTAGCCGCATTTTAAGGATACCCCGCCTTTTTCGCAAGCCGTATTGTCTTTTTAAGTTTTGAACCTTAAAAGAAGCTCAAACCAATCGAAAAGGCCACACAATGGAGAAATTATAACAAGTACAAGTATTCAAGCGAAACACAATCAGTTGAGTGTGTAAAGCAAAATTTCGGACGAGTGCATGGCGCATTTCATACCGCTCATAAGTCAGAAAATGTTTACTTTCTTAAGGTTTCGTATGAGTCCTTAAGTTCTTCAGAGGTTAATGTGGCCAAGTAGTAAAAATTCCGTAGGAAGAAACCAGCTGGAAACCACTTTCTAGTCGTGAACAAGTGGATATCCAAGTGTGATCGAAAATCTTGAAAACTTAGAGGAATAAAATATAACGTCCAAATTTCACAGCATTGTGTGAACAAATTTAATAACGTGCTACTTTGATTTGCAGCTCGAAGATTTCTCCTCTAATCTGGCTATCTTGTCTCGTAGATTCTATTCTAAAATAATCCAGAAATAGGTTATGAAATGCCGAAAATGTGACATTTGGAGTGGCATAGAAGTTTCGTGACAGTTCTAAGCACTTGGACCTTCTACAAATTCTTCGCAATAAAGTTATGTGAGGGCATTATTCGCTTTTCACAATACATATGCATATCTATTCATGCGGAAAAAAACCGTCACCTCTTCTTCAAAAACATAAACATAAACATAGGAATGAAAAAAAGAGAGAATCCAAAGGTTGCCGTTGACACGAACATTTGTCGAGGCAGGAGGAGTACAGCTTCAACGAATTTCTTTATTTTCTTATGGAAGAAGGAGAGTCACCAGGCTACTTTTTGATACCTCAAGCCCTGGACTATTTATGTATAGGAAGATCCTTCAAGTTTTGCTTCTATCTATGTAATCCTCTGGACGAGCGCTTATTCTTAGGCAGACATACCGATACTTCAAGGTTATTTCTAGCTCCAGGTGTGTCATCTCACTACACCGTGGCTGATTTTCTTATTGTCAGTCAGACCATTCCATCCTTACGCAGCACGTAAACTGCGACTTAATTTTGTCCCCGTGTTCACATCATTTAGACAGTAAACCTTTCTGACACAAAGCTATGTTTTTTCTGCACTTATGAAAAGTGGGTTAAACTCTTCAACTTTGGGAGATGTCTTATTTATTTTGTCGCAAAATAAATAAAACATCTCCCAAAGTTGAAGAATTTAACCCACGGTTCGGGAGGGGGGGAGGAGAGGTCACCATGTAATGCAGCCTCCTCAACGTTGTGTTGCACGAAATGAAAATTTTTACACAGCACTAGTGTATTCACCTCCAGTGGTGGACAGTGCTAGCCAACTTCTGACTTAATTCATAATTCGCGTGCCTTCTTACCCAGGCGATTAACAACTTAATACAAGGTGACTCCCCCCCCCCCCCCACCGAGCAGCTTAGCGCCTTCATTTTATACCTAGCAAAAACGAAATGTTTTTCCCTGCGTAACAGTGCCAAAAACTATCAAATCATGAAGTATAAGCTTAGACGAACGTGCGAACATCCATCTAAGCATTCGATGCGACCTAAGGCCCCGTTTATACTTCAACGCCGAGCGATGCGACGCCATGTATAGTGGCCATATTGATCGATCGCGTCGCCCGATCAATGTAACCACAATACGTGGCGTCGCGTCGCTCGGCGTTGAAGTATAAACGGGCCCTAATTCTAAAACTACCACATACTTTATCACACCATTCCATTATCTGAACAGGCAAAAAAAATCTGTAGCATGTCCAGCAACGCAATGCTCTTTGCTTGAGATACAGATGCAGTCCTGGTTCGGGGGCGCATTCTTATGCCGACGACCTTTTATCTCATTTTTCTTATTGGTTTTACTATTCAAGCGCAATCCTTGTGCTGGTAAGGGATAGCGCTAGGAAATCGAGTATGCTGTCCTATCTTAAGTTGCATATCGGAGGCCAAGCTGATTTATAGACTCCAACTAAACTGCGGCAAAGCCTCATGGACAGAGCTGGACTGTGGTGACAATAAAAATGATGGGGCTGCTCTCTCAGCGATAATATTGATAAAATTGTGGATGCCTCCTGCTACATGCATACACAGCGACGCAACGATATGAAGCGCTTCGAAACGCATAACATGGCTGGCGACGGCTGGATAGCAGAAAGGACACCAGGAATACATGGCGTCTATTTTTCAAAACATTCCTCTGCAGGCCGTGGCGGCAGCGCCAACGACCGGAGCGGCGACGTCGACAACGCGACGCCGCCGGCGGTCGTGGCCTTCTGTTCTCGGCCACCTGCAAACACAGCCACAGCCACAGCAACAACGAGCCGAAGCATTCGAAAACATCCGCTCCCTCTCTGCAGTGACGACCTTGCTGAGCTCCAGCCCATGTGATCATCTGACCTATTCTGATGTAGAATGATAACCAAGGCAAAGTGGTCGTACTCCGGTACTCAACCCCTTTTTGGGATTCATTCAACTTTGCGGGATATTTTGGAGGGGAACTGAATGCGTATTTGGCCTATACGCACATTCAGTAGTCAGATGAACGAATAAGTGCTTTATCACTCCCAGACAAGTCTGGTACCATTTCAAGGACCCCGGAGAGGTGGAAGGCTTGGTTGGCCTGGTTGGCCTGGGCGGGAACTGCGAACCAAGAATCTGCTATCGGGTGCACGCGACAGCCGGCACCTCTTCCGACTGCGCTTCACGCGCCAGAAGAATTCATTTGCTTTGCAAGTACCGTGAAATGCTATGACCTGAACTGATTTCGAAGGATCGACATGAAGCTGCCTTAGCTGAAGGTCCCCGGTAGCGGCTCTTTACACTTCGAAGGTACTAAGACCGTAGCTCGTTGCGAGGCGTTTCCCGTAAAAGGACGACGTGATGTGATCTTAGGTTTGCGCTTCATAAGAGCTGCATCTTCTATTATCCGCTACACTTTCAGGTAGCTTAAACGCATTCCAGAACAGAACAGCAGCTTCATTTAGGAAAATCTGGTGCTATTAACGTACACAAAGAATTGGAGAGAAGCTGCCAACGATCTAGTTGTACTACGACGTTTAAGGTTTGCACTTTAGCCGAAGAGGTGAAGCCTGCTCTTGCAAAGCTGCATGCTTCATCCAATCACTTTCTATGTGCTCATTATAATGCCGGAAGATTATTACCAGCACCGATCCCACCAAGTGAAGTGAATCCGTCCCGTAAAAAAAAACGCTTCTCATCAGGTCCATGTGAAACAGTCGTCAGAGAGCACCGACACCGCGTACACCTCTAATCGACTTAGGCTCGGTCTGCGAACAGAGAGGACTGTTCACCTTGTCTGAGTCGCTTTCGCTGTTCAAAAAAGGTAAAAGACCAAGTTCGGACCACACACGCACCACACATGCTTCAGCGGCAGCACATGAGACCAGAATACATGACCGAATGGAGCAGAAGTAACCTTGTCACTCCTTGCACTTTTCTGCCTCAAAAGCATCATGCAATGCAATTAATAAACGTAGGGTTTAAATGCTGTTCCCAAAAATGGGTTTAACGTCTACTAGTACTGGAAACCTGAGTTTGCCTTTCGTTGCTCGCGTTAGAAATCTGTCACGATGCATACCAATCCAATGAGGTAATATGTTCCACATATTCTGGAGCCTACTCGCCATAATGTTTCCCTAAACACCAGCTAACCTCACTCGTATGTATCCTATGCACAACGGTGGCAGAACTACGATGAGCCCGAAACGCTATTCTGCCGTGCAGCAACAAGTAATGGTCGAGGGTCTCTACGCGTCCTAGTATCTCACTCTCACTGCGCGTGAGGCTTCTGCCTGGAAGTCTGCACGGCGAAAAGGAAACCGTACCGATCTCCCTCAGGAGAAGTCAGTGCAAACCCAAGCAGTCAGGAACCGGCAGCGGGCTACGGATGGACCCAACGGCAGTGGACAGACGAGAGCGCGACGGTTCAGTGAGGGAAGCCAGTTGTGAAAACGGCGAGAGAGGCTGGGCGAGAGTGAGAAGGCGAGGGGTGGCCGGCCGCCTCGAATCGATGCCAGAGCACGGAGGCTGGCTGAAGGCTGAAGACACATGCTCACCTACGGACGGGGATGAGTGAATGCCTGCTGTGCGTATGCGTGTGTGTGTCTCGGCGAGAGTTTAAAATCTCAGGAATCAACTGCGAAGCGGCGGCGGACCTCCGAGTCCGAGGCGATCAGCGCAGGTCGGACTGCCTAGTAGTCGACCCATCGGGCGTCTGAGCACGAGAGCACGAGGAGGCGCACGTGCCGTTGCTAGCAGGCTGAGTGACACCAGATGGCGAGAAAATCAAATACCATGCATGCGGTCGGACTGAGAGGTGCAACATGGGCAAAACAGCAACACGTTCGTCGATACATGCGGCTACACATCACGCATCCATTTTCAGTGCCACGTGTTGAAATGAAGGTGAACAAATGCACCCTGGCACACCGACTGTGCACGGATGTTAATATCGTCGACGAGGTTGTGGCATCATTATTACTAGCCCCGAAGATCAAGCCAAGTCAGGTAAAAACCCTAGAGAATGCCCCTCACACTAACTGCAAGAACTTCAAGTGGGTAGGATACTTTTTATGGGTAAAAGGCTGCACATTTAAAGGACAGGTAAGAAGGATCGATCTTGATTCAACTTCCTCTAGATGCGTCCTGCATTTTGAAACCGTGGACCAGCATCTGCGCAGTCCGCTACTGTGTGAGCGCGTTCCTGGCCTGTAAGCAACTTCAGCTGGCCAGCTGAAGAGCGATGCAGTGAGCTACTCTCCCCGTGAAAATCTGGCACCAACTTACAGAGCTCGGAGGCGTTTGAAGCAATGATCCGGACGACTAAGAAGTCCAAGTACTGCAGAAGTTCGCCTTTTATTCGTGGCAGAACAGATAGCTTCAAAACGCTCAAAGCAGGAGAGAGTTGGTCAGAAGTCAGGCGAGAAAGATCAACCATGAGAAACACTGCCGCTGCAGGTTGCCTGAAGCGGTGCCACACTAGGCTCCTGCTTTACTCCGAGGAGGGTAAATACTTGTTCAAATTTTTAGTTCACTTTAATCGTTGAGCTTCCTAGTATCAAATGAAACGTCTATGATCACAAATTTAAAAAAAAAAACCCCGGATCGGAAAAGGAGTCAAAGTCGAACGACCACATCCAGTGCGTCAAGACTGAGGAATTTAGAAGGAAAGGTCTCCTTCATTTCTGAAAAAGTCTCGCAGGTACTCCTGCGATACTTCCCCTCTAATTAGACCAAGAATTGCTGTACTAGGGATTAATAGAATTAGCAAGGGTAGAGTTTGGATCCGATCAAAATCAGAGTTTCAGGCAGGGATCTTTCACTGTGCCCGTTGATTTCTTGGACAAGATGTTCAACAACCGTCCGTATTTTGATGGAGAAAGCTCTTATTAACTTTCAGCTCAGTGTATTTGTTGGTTTGACTGCATGTGCCATGCAGCAGTTGCTGTTGGTGTGGGAGTCGATGCATGTCCGAATGTTTTCAAGGCTGACGATCAAGGTTCAAGGAGGGTCCAACCGAGTCCAACTACTTCTTTGCAGTGCGATAGTTTTCGTCTTCAAACCAGAAACTACGTTGATCAGCATGACTAAGCATATCTCGCAGCCAGGGGCTAATTGCAGTTGGTCGAGAGCAAATGGGTGGGAGGATTGCAATCTCCATCCTCCTCTTCAAAACTAAACGGTTTTTAAGCACGAGGAATAACTCTATTTAACCAGCTCTGACGCGATGTAACAGCTATGATGTCATACTGTAGAAAAGGTGGATAGCTAAAGTGAACATTTACAATGTTCAAGAATGAAGAGCTGATTCTTTTTTTGTTGTTGAGAAAGAGTAGCCTTTGTCGACAGTGCATAAAGTTGTAATAATCTCAATAATTCTTCCTTTTTCGTGTTAAATATTTCTCGTTTGCAGTATTTTTGAACGTGCTCCAGAGCTCGCACACTGAAGTGGCGCCAACGAATATTTATTTATTTATTAGACAAAGACAGTAGTCTTTTTTAAAAAAGAGTGAAGAAACGAAAAGTATACTGAACACATATTGAACTCACTGACATAGTACAACAACTGAATACAGTATCAACTAGTTACACATACTTCTACGATGCTTAAGCTGTAATAGACTTCTTTCAGTCTGCACATACAACCTTGAATACGTAAAACTGCGCTCTTTTTGTACATAATACACTTGTAAGGGTCGCGAATACCGGGTTTCGAGGAGACGCTGGCTCTCGCGCGCCCCATGAAACGTATCTCTGGTTCAGTAAAGCATGAATCGAGGTTTAAGCTTAGAGTCATGAATTGGCCAATTAAGACTATCACCTCCCCAGGCTTATAGAATTGGTGCCGGAGTAACTGCATTGAAATGTATGAAGCACTGATTTGTCTAACGGCTGGTCAACGAAAATCGTTGTATATAGAGATCCTATACACATTCAAGTTGCCTCTATGGAATCTAGGAGAAATGCTTGGCGCATCTTAAAAGGTGATTGAATAAGGCCATCTTTCCCTACAAGCTACATATTGATATGGTGAATCCCTAGCTGCAATAAACCTGACTAATATGAACACAGTATGGAGCTAGATTGTTGTATTTGAAGTCCTTGGCGCTTCTCAAACTGGGTTTGACAGCACCGCCCCTCAATGTTTGTCCTCTATATTTCGTTATAGCGAACAGCGCTAGATGTAGCGTAATCGTTGGGGATGCAGCGCACCAACCAAATGGTTCGGGTTCGTGCTTAATCCGGTGCAATCCTATGGGATTACAGCCAAGCTGATACACCATATTAGAGATATTTGGACAACGAAGAAGGAGGCTTCCGGATCCTGCGTATTTTTGACATTCTTTAAAAAATGTGCAAGTTCAACTTCGTGAAATGCTAGGCAACGTTTTTCATCGCTCGCTGACAAGTACTTTGGAAAATTAACTTCGTTACTTCATGATTTCAGCGCGGCCACGATTAACAGTTTAAAAATTGAAGAAATTCGTTCGAATTTACCAGCTGCACTGACCCATGAACGATCAATAGGTAGGTGTCACAGCAAAGGTTCACTAGGAGTTGGCGGTAGAAAAAGTCGTGGTAAATCTATGATGGCATAATCATGTATGATTTTTAGGTTGACATATATTGTCTTCGCATAGTAGAAAGCCGAAGGCTCATCTTCGAAATCTTGGGTTTCATGCGAAACGCTTATGGAAAATAGTTTACAACGCTGAAGTTTCGTGAAGCAAGATACGCGTATACCTTGTCACAATTCTACATTATGTGCCTGGACTATTCAGCAGTAAAACTGATAGAGGCACTATATCGAGCACTGAAGCAGATGGAATAGCTTAACTTCAGCGCATTTGATTGTAGCGCGACTATCTCAGAGGAGATGGTATGCCTTTAGCCCACAGGATGCCACTCCTAAACTCAAGGATACTTCGTAAGAGCGCTGCAAAAGTTCATAGCACCTCCAACTCCGATAACGCGATAGGTGCAAGCGCGAGGAGGATGCTGACTAGTGGCCAAGGGCAGGAGACCCACGCTGTTTCAGGTCGGGACGGGAGCGAGTGGATCGGTCGGGCGAGACGGGACGGGGACGGCGCCCGCTGCTATTTCGCGCCTGTTTCAAAATCGAGGTCGTCCCCGTCCTGTGGCGCGCGACTGGCGACGGCGACAAACAGTGAATTTATGTTCTTTGTATGTTGGCGTCTAGGCAGCGGCAAGTTGGCGACGTTGGCGCCGCCACGGTCAGTGCGCGAGAGACGGGCGAGAGGGGGAAGACGCCGCGTCGTCGTGGGAGGTCCCGAGACCGAGACCCGGGGAGGACAGCTGCACATTGCCGACGAGGTCTCTTACAACACTGCTTGACAGCACATAGCACGACACTGAATCCCAGCAGCAAGCAGCACAGCGATCCTCACAATACCTCCTCTAACTGCATTTAGTTTTAAAGACTACAAGGCTGCGTCCAGCTCCGAGTTACATGCGTGCAAATTTTTGCATGCTGCTTCGTGGGACGAATGCAACAGAGATATCGTGGAATGAAAAATTAAAGTAAATGCAAAATAGCCAAAATTTGCAGACCAAAAAAGAGATCAATGACATCAGACATCAGGCAGGTGAGCTATGTAGAGCTATGCTCAAGATTTAAATGAGCAATAACCAAAAAAGCCTAATCAAGAATTAATAGTAGCTGGAAGATTATCAGTGTTAGCAGTAGATGCAGCACAGAAGCATTTGGATGATTGAAGAAGGCAGTATTCTCTAGATTGCACAACTGTTGTAATCATTCTTTACCGATGTGTTTGATTTGTTAATCCAGTATAAACAACCAAAACGATTTTAGATTTTACTGAATAGGAAACTATACTAATTCTTATGACCTGGAGTACGTAGTCGCTCCTAAGTCTTCGTAAAATACAAGTCAGAACTAAACGACGGCACAAAGTTTTGGAAATGGAGTGCATAATAGATGGAAGTTAAATGTAAAGACAAATAAATAAATCCTAAATAAATAAATAAATAAATAAGGATGCAATTACATATCAGTGCACAACTAAGATCCAAGACGGCCATTTCCTTCTGTCAGCATTCTTATATCTTCTATTGACCCACATGTGCTCTGTAATGCTTCGTGTCACGTATAAAATTATAGACTCCAGACTGTTCGCCACAACAAAAAATGGAACGAAGTAATGCTTCCAGGTGTAAATCCGGCAAGAAGTCTACTCGCCTGTGGTAATAACAAGTATTTACTTGTGGGTAGGAGAGAGCGTGTTGAGTTACAACCCTTACGAATAGGAGACAAGGCGATTTCTATAGTGAAAATCTGATTTTGAGCAAGGTTTTGGACTGCACATCTGTCAACCAAATGTTCACGTGCTTGCTATTATTGTTCGAGGAACGTTACTAGCCACAGTTCATCAAATGATTAAGGCCAGAAACCTTGTCAACATGTCCGTACCGCGAAATTTTAGGATGTATTAATTCTGCTAAGGGCTTCGACAGTTGAAGGCTACCCAACAACTTCGAGTACCACGTCAAAGATAACTTTCTTCGGGTGGAGTTCCTCCAGTTGATATTCCACAGATAACTCAACCAGAGGTAAACTGTGAGTGTTGTGCACAATCGGAGTCAGATTATCAGTAGCAGAGGTCATAGCGCAAAACGAAAGCACTATGCTTCGTGCACTGCACAGAAGGAAGAGCCGATATGAAGGGTCAGGGAAGTGCAGGACAGTTAGGCAGCCTGGGTAAAGCAGATCTGGTTCAGTAGAGACGACGACGAGAGATCCGCGGACACGAGCAACCGTAGCACTTGCGCATACACGCGTGCGTGAAACATTGGCCGAAATTGCCCTCGTTGAAGACTGGAATATTAAAGCATCGAATGGCGTCATTCCGTGAGAGAGCACACTGGCTAGCACCACAAAGGTGGATGGGGTACCCCTTGTTGGAGAAGTTACGGTTACAGTGACAGTACCAAAGTTGAAATTGTGAAAGTGACTTGCTTATTGCAGTGTTTTGAAGACCACTTTTGTAGTTAACATCTCCTTGAAGCTCCACATTGTGCAATTAATGTAGACGTCTGGAGTTACGAGTTCAGTTCAAGAGCTGCGGAATTAACGTTATCAGGGAACGACAAAATCGCCTTATCTCTTTGAACTGGTCTCACGATTAGCGACTCTTTGTATCACAAGTTCAAATCCACATAGAATGATCGCTTTATATTAGACAAAAAGTAGAAAAAGCAGACATTTTGGAATATTTTTACCTAATGCAGATGGACACTTTTTCACCGTGCAGCTTTTTTCCTAGATCTTCTTGGGAAACTGAAAGGGAAGCCAACTTAAGTCAACCACTCTGGCTGCGTGGTTCGGAATCGTCTACCAGTAAGTAACAGTACATCTTGTATTAACTCATTACATGGTGCAAGAAATGGGCGGCTCGTCTTAGCGTAGAGAAGTCGGTGAAGTGAAAAGCCTCTATGACGGCAGGGTAAATGCTGTTAAGACGAGTCGCCCATTTCCTGCACCACCTAATGAGTATATGCAAGATGTACTGTTATTTGATGGCCACACCTCCGAACCAGGCAGTCAGAGCGTTTGACGTGAATGGCTTCCCTTTCAGTTACCCGGAAAAGTCTAGGAAAAACGCTGCACGGAAGTTAGAGCATCTCTTACGCTCATACCAACATTGCTCTAGCTGAAGCGAGAAAATTTACTGAACCCAGATCTCTCGTCAAACATAGTTTCCCTTTTGAGCTCTTCAGTGCAATCCACATTCTTTTTCAAAGTTTTCATAGCTATGTAAATAGTTAAACACGTTTCTTGAGTTCAACTAAACAAGTGGGTGAGCGGCTATTATAAACAGCGACCGTCATCTCATTCGTTCAGCTAGGAATGAATGTGCCACTTTCTCTTGAAGCTGAACACTCTTCAAATCAAACCGAATAGTTTTCGAAATCAACTATTTACTTCCCATTTTGACGTTTGACGTGGGCAATCCTCAAGCTAAGCTAGACATGCTCTAAGAAACCAGAGATAAATTTCTGAATTGAAGAGATAGGGGACGAAGGAGGGCGTTACTCAGTTTCTTTTGTGATGCGCCACCCATTCTATAAACATCTAGGGGATGTCAAGGGGCGGGCGACTTGAATTCGTATTTGGCCCATACAGTGAGCTGCGGTGGGCAGCTGATCAACAAGTCAGTGCTTTATCTTTCCAGACAGGTCTGGTACGAATTCGTCGACTGCGCAGGTTGGCTTCGGATCCATGCACCTTGTATCTGGTGCATGAAATGGATTCGATTCTATCATATTATAACTAACTATTTAAATGCATATGTAAGAAATTCTATGCAGCTCAGGTCGGAACGCTGACAGCAATAGTTGTTCGCTCCTGAACAAAGCATTCGAAATAAAGTATCCATGTAATGGTTCAAAACGTAGTCCATTTTGCGAAGGCTTCTTCTATTTGGTGAGTCTTAGTGAAGAAGGAGTCTACAGAGGGTTTCGCTCAGCGATAATGGAGGATGTGTGGGAACGGCAACGGGGCATTTCTACGGGTTCCTGCTGGCAGTCAACAAAAAGTGCGACCTCTGGAGAACTCATAATACTAAGCGTGTGATGAATGCAAATCCTACTCACGCGAGTGGAATTTCATAGAACAGGGACGTTCTGCTGCAAACGATACACTTCTCGATAACTAAAAGGCCGTCTTCACCGAGAGATTGGCAATAAAGCGAAACTGTGGCTCGCAGAGAGACGTGACGTGGTAATGAGATTTAACATCACAGAGCGCCAAAAAAGAAACGTGAGAGTTTGCAAATGAAAAACAGGTCCGGACGACCTTGATGTGTTGGTGGGCAGGTGCGCGCATCGTAAGAATAAGCAAAGACACAACAACGGTAAACTTTCTGTCTGGGCGGCGATCGAAATGACTGGTGCCACATCGTTCGAATCGGGCGAGATCCGATGAGTAAGCACGGCCGCCAACAGAATGTGTAGAGCGTTGTTCATCGTCGTCGTCGTATCTACGCACTGAGCATTCAACCGCGATGCTCCCACAGCTTTTTTGCAGTCGTTGTGCCATGGTTACGATTGGGAACACGCAGGTGGTGTACTGAGACCTTGTCTTGCGTCAGAGTTCTTTTATCCGTAAGGATGTTCGAAGAAACGCGGATGTAAGTAATAGTAGCTTGCGTGGAGATGAAATTAGCAGCGAGGTGTGTCTCTGAGATGAACAGGAGGCAGTAGCAAAACTCATGCAAATGTGGGAGCAGAAGTCAATGAAATAGAAACCGCGGTGCATTCTGCTTTCTTTAACGAATGTTGTGAGCGGATTTGTGTTGAAACCAAACCATCAACTCAAATAGAAACATTTTTACTCGTCTCTGCTTTAACTGTTACTCAATTTTTATCACTATCTATTAGAAGTAATATCAGGTATAACGCCCACACCGAATAAATTTAAGCTTTGAACCCCGCTCTGCCCAACCCAGTCTTCCATTCCCTCCTAATTTTCGAGTGATCGCCAGATTTATCTGAGTGTGATAAAACTGACTTTTCACAGGGCCAGCAGCAGCTCCATGGCGTACGCCAGTTGTATACACTATGTATGTGCTTTCGCTATATCCGTTGAATGCATATAACGCAGCGACGAACGCCAAGCGTTTCCTCTTTTTTCTTCATTGTGCATGAACAACGACTGCAGATATAAAGGATATGGGACCAGGTTAGTCAATCCTTCTGTGAGATGCGTTTCCTTGCTGGACAAGTTTGGTACCAATTCACCGGCCTGAACCAGCCACCGCGATTCGGGGTGCACATGACAGCCGGCGCCTCCTTCGACTTCGCTACCACCCACCCACCATTGTTGGGACGTTCCTCCATTAAGAAAACTTTTCCCAGAAATATCTGGCCTTTCTGGCCCTATCTTTCAAGGAAAAGTTTTCTTAATGGAGGAACGTCCCACATGCCACGCTACGAATATCTTCAAGTAGTAGATGACTGCAAATTGTCGTACAGCTGCAAATTTGCATGAAAAATGCTTTCCACATTTGGCATGTCTCTCTGGATGGCTTGCATTGGTCATTTGTGAAGTTTGCCCTGATGAGTACGGAACTCTTGTGTTGCTGAAAAGTTGCCATACTCGCAGACGACCACGCAGGTGCTATGCTTGCTAAAAAATTGAACGTGATGATCAAAGCGTGTGTTTGAACAAAGCTGGGAAACCCATAACAAATGACAAGGCTATATGTAGAACCGGCTATGTGTGTGCATTGCATCGGTGATTGCTTCTCACACAATGCGTTGCTCTTACTGGATGCTCATGCTCTTCACGCTGTGGCTATGGCTTTGGGAGGGGTTCTCAATTAGGGTGGCTTTCCGCGATAGGCACTTTCACTCATTTCGAACCACGGTTACCGTGAAGTGCTTAGGAATCGTGGAAATCGGCTGTCATCAACACCACTTAGAAGCGGCTGTTATAGCCGCTGTTTCTAAACATGGCCTATTTATGCAGTCTACATAGAGGACGAGGGAAGCATTGCTATATTCTGTATGAATACAGTATGCGAAAATCGATTGTTGACAAAAAACGAGCAGAGGAAGAGGTATGCTGGCGCGGCGACCACAGACAATGTCGGTGGCAGACAGCGAAGCAGCGAGACGATGCGAAGCGTGGGGGTGGTGAGTGCCGACGACGTCCAGATGAGCGACAGATCAATGACCGAGGGCACTTCCTCCGTGCATGACGCGTCAAAATGGAACGTTGAAGAAAGGAATTCTTGACGGCTACTCTTCGAAAAGTAGAGGCGTCGGACGAGGCGCCGGCTGTCACGTGCGCCCGATTGTAGGCTCCTGGGTTGGATTTTACATATATACCAACCAGGAGTGTGCGTTTAACGATTAACGATTTACCGGATTTACCGGCGTTTTTGGAAAAGTTTTTAACGGCATTTAACGACGACAGTACTGACAGACAGACGACAATTGCATTAACGACATTTTACAACATTTCTGAAATTTTACTTCTTCATGTAAATGCATTTTGGACGAATTTTTTGGACGAGCTTTCGCGGATTCGTTGCGATACAGGGGAAGCCTTCTACTTACTTAGAGATAGGCAGTCGATATCGTCTTCATGTTTTGAAAATGGCTGACATTTTTCTTGCTCCCATACCAATCTATTTGCGTGCGTCCCACTTTTCTCTGCCGAAGTTTCGCGTTTTTGACTTCCTAGGCCGTTCCTCGCGTTAGAGTGCTACACATTAGTTCTTCATCCTTACCAATCAGTCAGTTTTCTCACAGTTTTGCGGTAGTTGTTACATAGGTGGGGATGAAGAGGCATAGAAAACGTGAAGAAGACGTAATGAAATACAAATAGACTGTTAGAGCGTAGCTGCTGGCACTGTCACTGTTCTGTAAAAAGATTTGTCAAGACAAATGAAAAACGATCAATCTTGCTACGGTGCATAGCACTTTGGGCCTTCGCAGAAACTGGACGGCTTTCCGCAAGCTAAACGAATTACGTATACTAAGAAGTTTGTTACTCTAGAAGTCTTGTTGTTACTGTTTGGTTTTAGAATCGTGACGATTTTTCTCGTTTAGCAATTTCATTGATGATAGATGGACTAATGTTATTTGTTGTAAAGACGAAGACATAGTCATACGTATAATTGCTATGGAGTCGAAAAAACGAATAAAGAAAAATATCTCGCTTTTTACACACTAAAATACAGCCAAACGGACTGCAGTTGAGGGAAATTTCATTTAACGATTTAACCGAATTTATCGATTCTAACGCAAAATTTTTCGTTAAAAAATGTCGTTAAAAATTTACCGAAAAAATTTAACGCACACCCCTGATGCCAACCAAGACTTCTATTTCTCCCGGGTTGGTGAACTGGCTTGTCTGTAAAAAAATAAAACACTGACAATCGGCTGGCCAGCGCAAGTCATTGAATGGGCCGAATACGCATTGAATTGCCTATCGCAGAAGTGGACGCAGCCTTTTATCCTTGACCCATTACTTCAGAAAACGCGAGCAAGCGCAAGTGCAAGAACTCATGGCGAGGTTTATGCAAGAGAATAACCCAAAGAACAAAGAGGTGCTTCTGTATGTAGTTAGCTGCGCAGTGTGTGGAACAGGTAGAGCTGTTACCATTTTATTTTAGGAATAATGGGTTCCTTTGAAAAATTAGCGGCAGCGCTCTTGTGGTTCGAGTTCAGCTCGAGCTCTGCTAGCCAAACTTTAAAAAATGGTGGACTATCAAGAGCACACAGCTCTGGGACTCTCGAAGGGCAGCTCCGCTAAAAAAAAAGCAGGTAGGAAGCAGACAGCGCTGAGGAAGGCACGAGAAAATTCACTGACGAACTCTGTTTACCGCAGGAACAACTTAAGAGAGAACATTTCCTTTCTTTGATGTCCCTCTGAGCTCAACAGCTCAACTACACTGAAGATCACAGCATTCGTTTAAAGAAGCCAGTAATATCGCAAAAGCTGGTTGTTTAGTGTCCGACCGACCACAAGGATGAATAATAGTCCGCGCACGCCTTCATTTGATGGAAGGCGAGCGTGGGCCATTGCGGATAAACATCTTGGTGACTTCCGAGAGATCATTGGGAACTTCAACTTTTCCCTTTACCGCATTGGGCATTGGGTAAGCAAAATGTTCAAAAATGCTTCCACTGGCAAAGGGAAGAAGCGCAGAGCCGGTGCGTTTTACACAGATGTTCTTCCTCAGCGTTTCCTTTCAAGTCGATTTCGCTCTTACTGATGTTGTACGAGTAAGTTGCGGTTACAAAAAACAAGTGGCAGCTTATGAATAGATTCGCTGGAATGCATTTTCACTTGGTGGCTGTGCGCAAACTGGCAAAGTTATTCTAGCATTATTCAGGCCGCCTTCGAGATACGTCACTGGCTTCCATGTGATGCATCGAAAACACCTTGAATGTGCCTCTCGGTGACGTGCCGAATGAATCACCTTGTCTGCACTGGAGTAATTGCATATGCCTTACCAAAACTGCAGGGCCAATAATATTACGTAATATATTAGAAACACCTAAGGTGATAGAGAGGAGCAGGCTATCACCAGCCATTCGGTTATGCCATTGTTTATGATCGCACAGGAGTTGGGAACATGGTAGTGCAGACTGAGAAGACGCTGTCTCGCACGCTTTAGTTCGGATTTCTTGGCAGAGCACCCAAGTCTTCCATCCCTCCAAGGTTGGTGGATTGGAGCAGACTTGCTTGGAAAGTGTAAAACACCGACTTCTTCATCGGCTGGCCGCTGCAAGTCATTGCAGAGGCCAAATGCGCGATCAAATGCCTACACAACATCCCGTAGAATGTGTAGCCGTCAAAAGGCATTGACGACCGCCGTCGTTTATACTACATCTATCGGCGCCAGCAGCTTAAATTGACCTGCGTACCTATAAATTTGGGAGTGTAGAGGGCAAAGGCAAATTTGGTCGATTCCTCAGGACTAGTCCAGGCACTCTTCATACATTGCGATTTTATGAGGACCCTTGTATGGACAATAATGTAGCATATCCTAAAGCCTTCGTTGGGGGTTGTTCAAAAGGAAAGTTACCGTTTTCTCGATCATTGAAGTGTAGGAGTCTGATACCAATTTTATGGCTCTGAATGATTAGTAGAGTTTAGCTCTTTTGTTGTTTATTGCTGAATGGAGCACAGTAGCAAATTAAGAAGCCGGATGCAGCCGACCTCATTCGAAGGTAAAAACTTGGTCATTACTGAATTGAGTTTTTAATACGTTCAAATCCATTTAAAGTGTGTTTCGATATTGAATAGCAAATACATTCTGGTTTATTTGTTTCTTTACTCACCGAGGAAGAGTCTCATGTATTTATATGCCTGGACGGCAAAAATGAATATCACTGCGAAAATTCCCACCTTACAGATATTTCAAAAAGCATGTTCTGTTTTTGTAAAATTATTGAGCCTGCAGAATTAGGGTCCAGAAAGTTTACTATGGGATCGTACAGGGCAACTCCTTCCAAACATTGAATATTCGAAAAAAGCAAAAATACTGCAGTCATGGAATCGAACACCTGACCCCACACCTACAAAACAACGGTTTTATTTTTTTTCTGCATAATCGTTGTCTGGAATGTTTATCTTGTGCGTCTGCGTGACTCCACAGAAAATTGTTCGGGACCTAACTTGGTAGTATTAAGCACTTTGCAAAATCGAAACACGCCCTCCAGCTATATGAAGCTGGAGGATTCTCCTAGTGGCATTCATTTTGACCGCTCGAGGATAAGCCTGGCAGTATTTCTCATCCCGCTTATTTCACGATAAATAAATAAATAAAAAACTACGCTCACTAGAATATCGAAGGAAAACGCAGAAGAGTAGGATAACCACTTAGATCGCCGAGTAGAACGGGAAGAGTGCATTGCTTTAACTGTCAAGAGCATAGAAAGATACATAAGATGATGAAAGCATAAAAGTTGTGCAGAGCAGAAGATGAATGGATGGTCACATCGCTCATTTCGCCACCATACACACGCCAGTGGGTTCAACTGCTTACAGAATCCGTCGAGCTCAAAATATTGACAGTAGCCAAGACTCACCACCTGAATACAGCCTGACGTGTGAATTCTTAGCACAATTTTTGCATGCTCTATTGCCCTACCTGGATAGCACTGTTCTCATAATAAAGAAAGCCATCTTTCCATTCGCACAGCGAGTGGTTTCATTAGTTACTCTGTCATTTAATAAACGGAACTCATGCCGCGGAATAGAGCCTTTATTGGGCATGAAGCTTTTTTCTTATTCTATAGCCTCCATGATTACGCTAAGGAGAGAAGGGAGGGGTTGTCAGCGGGGATAGGTATCAATAATGCAACGCGTCTTAACAGAATCACCTCTCACTTCGTTTCCATGGTATATATTGTGAATATTATTTTACATTTTTTTCAGAAAATAAAGTGTATTAGTGGCACAGGTGAGTACAACGCCTCTTGCAAGAGCATCACATCCGCTGAAGATGTGCATCATTTTTACGTCAATTTGGACGCTATCCGAATCAAATTGGACACTTTTCTAGGCAAACATGGTGTTTTTGAAAGCTTAATGAACTTCCCCTAAATATGAATGATCGTATTCCACATTAAAATAGAGACTCTCCGAGAAGGCTCCAATAATTTTTCTGTGAAAGAAAATTTAGAATAACTATACGTGAAATTTTTAATTAAATTAAATTTTAATTTTTAATTAAATTCACCTGCTCTAGAAAGTGAACGCATTGTCTAAAATTTTATAAAGCTTCTATATTTAACTGAAAATAATGAAATAAATTTTGTTTCAAGGTGCAGGAGTGCAGGAGACATTCGGAGCATTAAAGAAGAAGAAAACGCGCCATGCGCTGGACTGTATGGTCCCGATTTTTATTTGATTGATTGCAAAAATCCTGCTTGCGTTGTGTATAAGGCAGGACACATATAAGGCAGGACAACGAGAACAGTTTTAAAACACACACCTCCTCAAATTGCTGTCAATCATATAAACTTCGCGACGGTGTAGTCGAGTACATGGCACGATCTTTTCTTTTAACAAGCCTAAAAATTTTAGCTTTACTGCACTCCAAATTAAGTTTTAAACCACAATTTTTCTCTAAAAAATAAAACTTTATGAAATTTCAAGCAGTGCGTTCACTTATTGGGGCAGCTCAATTTTTTAAAGCAATCCTGAATGTTCCTTGAAGAAAACGGTATTCTAAATTTTTTTAGAAGGTTTCTAGTGTAATGTAGAGGAAGCCCGTTTTGATCCGGAAAATGTTTAGTTTGAATTTAAAACGTCATGCTTGCTTGCTTAGAGGAGTATCTACGTATCCATTTTGACGTGAATGTGGTATAAATAGCGAGTAAGGCTGCAAGTGAAGAACTGCTTCTTCCTAGTGTTGTCTTTCACACTTAACTAAATGCGATTTTCGATTTGACTGCAAGAGTCTAGAAAGAACTAAGCAAAGGAAACATAAACGGTTTTAGAAGATTTTGGTCAGCATTCAAGTGCCTAATCTCGTCAAGACGTAGGATGCGCGGGGCATGGAATGCCGAATGCCATTTTTGCTTCCGTGCCTCAAGCAAACAAACAAGATCCACAGAAGACAGACTGTGGTCAAAATTTTCAATATTTTGGCTGCAAGCTCGATAACGTAGACTCCACAGAATAGGATGGTGGCGAATCGATGGGCATGGGCGGTTTCGAGGGGTGGGGCTCACTTCCATTCGGGAAGCGAGCACGCTGGTCACGGCTACAATTCTGTCGGTGGCATCGATCACCGGAACACGGAGCTGCAGAGCCGTGCCGTCGTCGACGACGGCGTTGTAACCGGCCGAAGGGACACATCTGCAGAGGCGCCGCAGCGAATGAGCAGCGACGGCGAGGCGCCAGCGGCTACGGCAGTCGCAGCCGTCGAAACGGCGTCGGCTTCTCCACTCCATTAAACACCGATCATCATTGTCTTCTGATAACGCTACACGCTGCGGCGACCGACAGAGAAGGCCGGGTCGAGAGAGAAGGCGCGAGAAAAGCGATTCAAATGGGCCGCCGACGTAGATAAATCGAGTAGATTAATGAAGGGAATCCGACGTAACGACAGCTCTTTTGATGGTGTTTCCATCGATTCTGGTGATACGAGCGACGAGTCGCGCCCGACGGGTTTTATTGTACACCGAAATTGAATTTCACTTCAACACGGCGGGAGGGGAGTGCACGTCAACTCCACCAGCTACCCACTTTGGACACATGTTCTGGGCAAAAATGATGGAAGAGTGTACGACGGTCAGCTCGTTCTGTGCCTATAAGAGGTTGATATGAATTTAAATGTTTCTTCGACCCGAAATTAATGAGCAGGGCAGAACCAGCATAACCACCGCTCATTTCGCGAGATTCTCGCGTCTCTCCATTACTACTATTACTACAGCTCATCGATTCTTGATCAGCAGTTTATCTTCTAAAGGGATCAAGATGAAGTAAACAGTGAAACAGTAAAATCAAAAATATACTAAGGAAAAAACGGGTGTTTGTCTTGCATACTCTTTCTAGCAGCAAGAAGGCCTGAGCGGGTTTCCACTTGCGTTATTTTGCACCTAAAGTCAGCAAGTGAAGCCTAGGCACGATTCGCCTGTGTTCGATTCTATTGGGAAACAATTACATCTTCCCACGGTCAATGTTGGAGTTTACGTTTGAGCCACAGAAACGTGTCCGAACCACAGACATATCGTGTCGTATGACACACAGGATGACAACCTTCGGATATTAGGTTGTCCCATAAGCCCCCGCCGTTTTTTTCAACGATTCATTGCGGATTACCCTGGCGGTCTCTTCCACCGGGCTATATAGCTTTCGAAAGAGAATGATTTGCTCTATTAGAATTTGCATTGCATTTTTTCATCCTAAATTTTGTCAACTTTTAGGTCTTTTAGGAAAAAGTGAAGAAATGGCCATCTGCGCAGCTGCTTCTCTCACTTAGGTTTGGAATTTTTGCGTAGCTTTTTATAGCATTTGGAAGACAGTGTGTGTACTACAAGAATACGTATTGGTCCTTTTTGCTCACTTGCCCTTTATTGATTTTTAGGTCATCAAATTGAGCAAGGCACCGTCTTCCGAACGACATATCACTCCAAGCAAAAAACTCCAACCAAGAGCAGGAGTTTCGGCAAAAATTCGGACGTCCCAATTTGATGGGCTAACAATTAATAAAGGACAAATGGGCAAACAAGACCAACACGTATTCTTGTAGCACAGAACATTGTCTTCCAAATGCTATAGAAAACTGCGCAAAAAAATCCAAACCTACGCGAGAGAAGCAACTGCACAAGTGGCTACTTTTTCACTTTTTCACTTTTCACTTTAACGACCTAACAATTGACAAAATGCAGGATGAGAAAAGAAAAGCAACACAAATTCTAATAGAGCAAATCATTCTCTTTCGAAGGTTGTATAGCGATATGCAACAGCCGGCGTTATCCGCAATGAATCGTTGAAAAAACGGCGGGGACTTATGGGACAACCTATTAAAGTGACACCCCATGTGTCAAAAATGCAAAAACGACGCTTCACAATTTCATTGAACAAAGCGTTGCAGAGAATCGACATCTCTAAAACTAACAGTCAGCCCTAAGCGCTTCGGGTGAGTAATAAAAGGGGATAGGAAATGACGTTAGTTAATCCCTTTTGGAATGTGCTATGATTATACTTCTAAGAGCTGAGGTGGAAACAATTTGAATGCGTGCCTGGCCTATACAGCGACTAACGGTGACCACCAGGTAGACAAGTCAGTGCTCTCCCAGAGAAGCCTGGCACAAACTCACCGACCCCGAAGTGATGGAACGCTTGGACGGGACGGTCGAAAAACGCGAATCACGAACCTGGGGTCGGATGCACGCGAAAACAGGCGCCTTCTCCGACTGCGCTTTAATGCGCCTCAGGGTGAGGTCTACATATAAGTTCAAGTTGCTTCTGCGTATAGCACATAAGTAGAAAGTCTTTATGTATCCTAAAAGGAGATTTTTAACCTATCTTCATCCTTTTCCCTCATACATGTATTGAAGGGAGTTCTCTACTCCAGGAAACACGTCTGCACTCTGTCTAGGATGTATGGTGCTGTCGAGACATGCAAAATTCTCTCGGTAGGCGCTCTCTCTCTAGCGCTTGATGTGCAATATAGATTGATCTATAAGAGCCTTCATCGATGGGAAGCCGGTTGCTATGCGTTTGCATTAATTAATTTACTGGTTAAATTCCCAAACTGTTCAGAAAGAACATAAGCAAAAGGCCACCAGAGAATGAAACAGCGGAACAGGTGATGAGTCAGATTATGGCTTCATCAGAGTGCACTGTATATTCTTTATCTAAAACAGATAATAGAGCAGAGAGCGGTTGTGAGATAAAATCAAGAACGTTCTGAGGTGAAATAGAAGTACGTAGCAGAGAGCAGCAGCTATGCTAGAAGCTTCTGAAGACTATCATTACGGCATGAAGTATCGAATTACCAGAGCGATTGTGGAGTGATGCTATACGAGTAGTTTAATGGAACTGAATGCGCGTCGCACTAAAAGACCCATCCTCTAGCGAAGAGTAACAGCTCCATTGCAAGGAAAAACGCTTCCGGTTACACTTCACTGCTGTGCCACCATATTAGATGAAAATAGACCTTGGAAGAATGCAAGATTCGTCTCCTTTGGCTACGTGGAAGCTTCCGCGCAATTGCAATTATTACGCAAAAGTCCGATTTTTTAAGGACCACAAGTAGTGATTGTTCAGCGCACAAGCGTTATGTATCGTTCCATTTCAATGGATACACACCGAGTTCTGTAATAAAAATTCGTGTTCCTTGAACTTCTGCTCTGTTGAATGGGTTGCGCTGTGCATTTCAATTCTGCGGGATAAGGTGAAATAAGGGATCGTTCTAATGACAGAAGGATAGTCATGTGACTTCATTTCTAAAAATATACTGCCCATTTTTTATCAAAAATGAGACTGGTACCATATATGGGACCAGGATGAATGCAAAGGTTTGCCAGCCTAAGCGCGTACTGAATCTTCAATCAATACAATGTTGCCGCCAAACCAGTCTTATCCTGTGGTTTGTGCTACACGCGAAAAAGCATTCTCATGATTCAAAAGTGCTATGAACATTACTAATTGCAGAATCTACATTATTCCCTTCGGAAAAGCAGTTTTTAACGCATAACATCAAGTAATTTGTGGAGCGTAAAGTGTTAGATACCGCAATCCATAGACGTTGTTGAGGAAGAGGATGGAAACACTCTTGACAGAGAGCAGTTGTGTTTATTTGTATTGTAACAATCCTTGTTTTCTAAGCAATTTATTTTCAGGACCACAGTGTACAGCGAAACGTTTCTTATATCAACAACATAAGACTCAAAAATGAGAGTGAACAGCTTGATGTGCTTGGTAGTGCTCCTAGCTGCTACAAGGTTAAATTTAGTCGTTTACATGTAATTTCAGAAAAAACACTGACAAGAAGCGTTGGTGGAGGGCCGCCACAGAGCGTCTGGATCTTCTTTTTTTTAGGGCAGTTCTTTGAAAAGAAGACATAGGTCAGAGTGCTTTTAAGTCCAGGACTCACGCTGATGTGTTATCATAGTTTGAAAAGTAGTCTTAGGTGATGGAAGCTGATTTTCTAACCGACTTCTGCTATAAACTAATTGGAAGAGAGCGCAGTTAACTATTGTATAAGTCGATCTTGTAGCTTCCACATAACAATCCGATAAACATAGCATAGCATAGATGGCAAAGGGTTCTTAAAACTAATTGCAAATTTGCTTAAGTAAATTAACTTGTCTAGAATAACTTTCTCTGTCTATAATTTTAGAAAAATTTCAGTAATAGATGAAACTGCAGATCTGTGAGGTGGATTATGGTCATGCGAATCAAAAGGTGTCCATTTCAATTTCTTTGACATCTCGACAACACCAGGTGTCGCTGCAGAGAAGTGTGCCGCAGAAGCAATTAAGGATTGCAAGTTTCGGGCGCTTTTTGCGTGTGTGGAATGAAATCACTGCGGTGTGACCTGGATGAGGATGGTGTCCACCAAGAAGCTTCTGCAGCACTCAAGACGGTTGCGCTGCTGTTGCCGTTAGTCGCCAGCGGTTTACAATGCAATTAGCGTGTTTAATTTCTTATCGCAGAGCAGCCGCTCAACAACTGTTTACAGCATTTTTCCACTTTGGAAAAAACTAACATTGTTACAATACAATAGATTCAATTAACGCGCTTGCTTCAATATAAAGTGTCGCTTAGAATCGAAAGAATTCAATCTCATCGATTTCGAATCAGTATTCGTGCCATAAATACATATTTCAGGAAAACTGATGACAAACGTTGGAGGGGGTTAAAACACATTGACATATCAAGAGCATTCTTTACGGGAGTCAGCGAAAACTGCTGAGAATCGCACCAGCACAATTTGATCCGTCTTTACAAGAAGGAAATAGTCACTCCTTTCGGTAGCAGAAAGTATTACAGTTTCTCTCGACGTCTATCCTACTCCACGATTCGCGCACACATCACTATTTTGAGGAAATCGTGCGCTACATGTTTCTATCACTTCAGCTCTCGCAAAGGTAGGTGACAAAACTTAGCTTGATGTGGGCATCAAAAGTCGACTGAAACGTTGTTGCTATTGTGAAAAGGTAGTGCTGTTGATTTAGGTAATCATGAAATTCTTCCTAGCTACATAAGTGTTTTATCAAGAAACATAGAATTATTTTTTCGGCCGTCTTGGTTTTTGTATTCAGATAGACGACGATACGATTGGAGACGAGCAAGAATCGCAACCCACGCATATAAATCAACCAACAGAGCAGAGAAGGCAAGGAGATCATCGCCAGAGTCACGTCCAACTTCGCCCGATCCCGAATACTAGAGGATTACCACCATCCCGTCCGAACCCCGTGCTATTCACGATCTCTATTTTCGCCTGAAGTAATGTCCAGAACCTTGTAGACAAAGCTATGCTGTATCGGAGCTGTGGAGGCAGAAGGGTGCAGGGTCGATTTGGGACTCGTCCAAGGTAGATTCACGCGCCAGGGTAAGAGACGTCCGGAGGTGACGGGCGGGCTTTTGTTATATCAACTGCTTGGAAGCCCATTGTTCATGCGAGACGACAGATCAACTGTGTTGTATATAGAACTGAGTCGTTGGGCGCTCAAGAGAAACATGGTACTACTTATGAGATTTTAGTTCTAAAAGGCCTAATTTAAAGGAATCAAAATGTTAAGACCATGATGTAACAATTGTGTGCACTGCTTTCTAGAGCCAATATTGTGATTTAAACGTAATTCTGGTTCCATCCCGCCTCTGGACCGGTAGAATTATCTTGCCGAATAAGACGTCGAAAGCTCGTGATGGGACAAAAAGATCGACTGATGGTTCGGTTCTGGTCTAATACGGCTAAGCCAGAGCAAATTGCCACAGTGACCGTGAGATAGTACGAGACCTATGCGAGAAAGATGGAGATTTTCAGGATCTATCCTAGTCGGTTGGGAGCACATAACTGAAAATTACGCAACCAATTGACTTGGGGTTTAGGGAACAGAACAGGTCCCAAAAAACAAACAAACAAACGAGCTAACAAACAAACAACAAACGAATACTCGACTTTGTAAAGACGTCCCAGCGGGCAAGGCGTATTCAAACACAGATGACCGCCGCAAACATGTAAGAGCCGGGATGTCGAGAGGCGCCTAGCTTTACAACCGTGGTGAATTTTTTCGTGAAATTTGTCACCTTGGGCCCTATTTTGCCTTCTAGAACCCGCTCCGTGAATACCAAGGCAATTTGTTTAATAATTTTTAGTTATGTGGCCCCTTCCCCCGACTGGGATAGATCCGATTTTCTTCCTCCGCATGTCATTCTTTCATACAAGGAGACACTCAAAGTGTCTCTCTTATGTCATTTAACGACTGGATAGGTGTTAGAGTCTAAAGGGTTTGATTGATATTGCCGCTATTCTTTTTGCTTTTAAATATAACTGCAGTCAAAAAGGTAATTTTATCCAAACTGATGCTAACATTCATTGCTTTCTGAGGCAGTTTTTGTTCCCCGTAGCGGCGCTACCAATGAAGTAGCTTAACTCACGAAGATGCGGGCGGTGGACCTGCCTTGAAGCAATAACAGCACCATATAAGTAGACAACCTAGGGCTGTGAACCAGGGATGGGCGGAATTTCTGTTTTCTGTTTTCTTATTTTCTGGCCATTTGGGGCAATTTTTTTCTGTTTTCTGTTTTCTGGGAAAATGGTCAAAAATTGGCCAGAAAACAGAAAATAGAATTGCGAACAAAATTTTATCACAGAAACAAAATGAAAATAATCCAAAGAAGTGTCATAGAACAGTGAGCTTCATTCCAAAATAGTGTTTCTAGAGTATCTTAAATGGCAAGATGTGGCGTTTTTGGATGTGCTCATGTAGTAATTGCGCCATGTACTCATGAACCGCTTAGTTTGCTTGATTGATTGTGTAAGTGCTGCTGGCAAGAAGTTCCTTCATAGGACATTTTTCGATTTTCATGATTTGGCTTCGTATTCTTTTCGATATTAACAGTAGTTTGAACCATCTACGATCACTAAAAATTTTATATTAAAACTACAAAACTAGTATTCTGAGGGGTGTTAGATTATGCATTAACTAACCACTTGTCCTAGAGTTACTGTGGGTAGGGTTATACTCCACCTCCGGTTTAAATATTGAATATTGTTGGCCAGTCATCCCCAATAACGACTTCTGCAGAGCATTTGTCGAATCTTCTTTTCTAACTCTGAAGATTGCTCAGCTTTTGGTGTCACAAATTAGTAAGAGACAGAAAAGTTTTAGTTACCTTCGATTTCGCTGCTGTAGTGAAACACACGAAATTTCTCGTTTATCACGTATGTCACCTGTCGTCCCATTGATCATCGACTTGCTCGAGCGGGCGCCAGCAGCGTCTCCATTCGTCCCTGTCGCGTGCCAGAGTGGTCCAATGGATCCTCCTCGCTCGAGGGACACGAAGAGCGTCATATCGGTCGTTCAGGGCTTTCACGAAGAAGTCCGACCAACGCGTTGGTGGGCGTCCCGGTGTTCTCTTGACATCCCGCGGAATCCAGTCTGTGACAGCTCTCGTCCAGCGGGTGTCTGCGAATCGCATTACGTGGCCGGCCCACCTAATTTTCGACGACTTGGCCCATGCGACAGCGTCTCTGATCTTCGAACGTCGGCGAAGCTCGGAAGTCTCGAAGCCTTCTCTCACTTGCATGAGTCGTGTCTCTCCGAGCATTGTCCTCTCGATTCCACGCTGCGCGACACTGATCGTTTGTTCATCCGGCTTTCGTAGAGCCCAGGTATCTGATGCGTATGTTAGGGCAGGAAGAACAGTGAAGTCGAAAAGGTAGGTACGGAGCTGGATGTTCTTCGTCTTCTCCGCGACTCTTTCGACACTCTTGACAGCTCCTCAAACCGCTTGTTTCCTCCTGCCCAGCTTCGGCGCTAGTTAGTTGGTCATGATGACTTCGCGACCCGGATACACGTATCTGGAGCATTCGGAGATGTTCGTTCCGTTGAGCGAGGATGAGGCATCAGAAACTCGTCCGTTCCTCATGAACATCGTCTTCGTAAGATTCATCTGCAGTCCAACGTTCCCACATACACGGTCGAAGCCAGCAAGCATCTACTCCGCCTGGCTAGCGCTCGGTGTTAGATGGTGTGTAGCTGCCGTCCGTCGACTTTCACTCCCATGTCTTCCCATTCTATTTCGCGAATGACGCTTTCGAGGGTGGCGCTGAAGAGAACTGGGGCTATAGTACACTCTCATCGAACCTCTCTGTTCACGTTGGCAACACGTTGTCGTAGAATGGCGAGACCTTGGCCGTGAATCCACTGTACAGCTTTCGAAGGACTCTAATGTACAGAGTAGGAACGCCCTGAGTGAGCAGGGCTTCGAGGACCGCTTCAGTTTCGACGGAGTCGAATGCCTTCTTCAGGTCGATGAACGTAAGACACAGCGGTAGCTTATACTCTCGCGACACTTCGATGAGCTTCGTGATGGTGTGTATGTGGTCGATCGTTCTGAATCCTCTCCGAAATCCTGCTTGTTCCCGTGGCTGTCCTTCGTCCAGCGTTCTGCCGATCCTATTCAGGATGACTCGAGTGAACAGCTTATAGACTACGTACATCAGGCAGATTGGGCGATTGTTGCTAATGTCGTGCAGTCCACTGTACAGCAAGTCGGTTCTGCTGGTCTTCCACTGAGATGTAATATGAAATGTAGATATGAGGAGAAATAATATCCCTAATAATAATAATGTGATGGAGAGAGTATACGCTCGGTCTTCATTATATGGTGTCTACGCATTCAAGAAAGCACCTCACCCAGGATCTGTTGTGCTGACAGCTCCTTCAGTCGCAATCTCGTGAAATATCAAGCCAATACACAACATTTTTAGTCGGCTAAGTAGTACATAACTAGGTGCTGTTAAGAGCATTGGTAAGTTGGCCTGAAAACTTTCAGCTGCGCGGAAACTAGGACACTTACAAGGAAAGGTATGAACAAGACGAATTGGAAAATAGATTCTGGCGCGGCCAGTATTACTCAAAGAACCTCTGCACAGCTTTAGAGTATGTTGCGAGAGTGTGTCTACAAACTCAAGCAATTGAGCTGAAACATGCAAACAGTGATCACTGAGCCTTCATCGTTTTCGGTGCTCTAAAAGGCCAGTTTTTTACTAGTGGGACCACTATCTAATTGAGGCGTTGGCGGTGAAACGGAGCTGATGAGTAATTTTGTATACTTCAAGTGTCGAGATTCCTAGGATCTATCAGTCAAGATTTACAACTTGCTGATTGCAATACACTGGAGTGTACTAGATATTTTTATAAACGCTTGCAAATTAAAACGCTGGTCTACGACCACATTTCTAGTCGTACAAAAGTATTTGCTACTGGAAATATGGATCTTTGGGTAAAATAATTAGGTCGTGTGATAATTTCGAAATTTTCTGTTTTCTGTTTTCTGATTTTCTGGCGTTTTTGGCTTTTCTGTTTTCTGATTTCTGTTTTCTGACGAAAGCGATTTTCTGTTTTCTGGGAAAATTTTCAAAATTTCCGCCCATCCCTGCTGTGAACGTCATATGGCGCTCTCAGTTTGGGTCTGGTGTAACAGAGGTGGTAGGAATTCTTTTGCAGCAGGTTCGCTCCGAAATTCCTTACCACCACCGAGATTCTACGTACACCACAAGTGCGGAAAAAGGATGAACCATTGAAAAACATGATGGATATCGAGCGATAGCCGGCGTGAGTTCGAAGTGGTGTAGATGGAGGATCCTTGACGCACTAAACCGCCGGCAATTGCTACTCGACGGCAAATTAATGGGCGAGAAACTCGAAGCGCTCTCGCCTTTCCGACACCGCTGCGACACGTCGGACAACCGCCAGCGTTCAGGGATTGCCCTCCGCAATGGAACAGCAATGATGCAAACCGTTCCAAGGACGATAATCGGCAGAGCCGTGCTGAAACAGCGATGACATAGTGCTCAGCTGCTGCCACTTCCCCTCTGATTCACAGCTACGCCTCCAGGAATCGATGAAAAGCGCGATTTTGACGTAGTTACAGAGCAGGCACTTCGGTGGAGCTCAACGGAGGCCGATGATGGAGGCTATGCATGATGACGTAGAAAATGGTGCCTTTTTAGCAAGGGTAATTGAAAATGCAGAAAATGCAGCCACAGCTCAAACGAGGACTGAGAGCGTTATTTTTGTGAGAGCTATTTTCGGCTGCAGGGCATTGACCAGCCATTGCACAGCACTCGTCGTCAAGGGTTGCAGCAGCGCATACGTGCAGTGTGGTTCCGCTAAAAAGATGTATTCTTTTTGAGCACGAGATTCAATTGAAAAATAAGGAATTAAGAAACTCATGCACAAGTAGGTGCTCATTCTCCTTCTCAGATCCTGTTCTGGGTCAAACCCTATTGGTCCTAGTTAAAGACACTCTTAAGGCATAATTTCTGATTTATTTATTTAGTTATTGGACATGAACATAGAACATGTACGATGGAGTAATGTATTAGATAAGTAATATCCCTGATAACTCCATAATAATCTAAATCGTTTTTTCATGCATGATTATTGCTACTCATGATACATAAGATGACATACAACAAGCCTTTTGATAATTCAAAATAGGCTTAGTATGAAAGCGGGAGCATACAAAGTACCAAAAGCAAAGGAAAGGTCCCTCTGTTGAGTGTTGGCGCTGAAGAAGTAGCCAATGCCCACTCTCAGGGCTGGGTTGTAGGGGCCAAATCAAACTCCCCAAAATCGTTTTATCCACCGATCGGATTAAGCAAACCGTTAAAATGCTGACAATTTCTAGTACAGCATTACCTAAAGTCTTTTCCATTCTATGACATACATATGAAGTATGTATAATCAGAAGTGCTTCCTTTATCAGGAGAGGGCGATGTGAGTGGATGGAGAATAGTGGCGCAGAAATGCTGAACACCAACCGAAAAAAACATGGAAGGTGGCTACTGAAAAGCTTCGGACACCCTTTTGAGAGTTCGTAGGATTGGAAGCAGCCGCTTCAGGACTGGCACAGTTTATCCACGATATGGAGGGCCAGACCAACCAAGCCCTCCATCCCTTCGAGGGTCGGCGAAATGGCACCGGACATTTCTAGGAAGGACAGGGCGCTGACGTGCTCAGGGCACCGCAAGTCAATGAATAGGACAAATACACATTCAAGTCGCAACCGCGACATCCCGTAGAAGTATAGAATGAGTGCCGCACCCAAAAGGGATTGAGCAGCGCCGTACTTTATACTTCATCCTATTATCCGTTATATCCATATAAGGGAGATTTTCACTATCAGTCAAGTAACCGTCTCGAAGTCATGACACATTCAGCAATTATCGTTGACGTCACTAGATTATAGGGTTTTTACCTTCCCGTTCTTTAAACCACATAGAGGCGTGCATTCGAAAATGAGCTTAGATCACTAAATAATTTGATAGCTGAAGGTGAAGTACCAGATACCGGTGGAGAAGTTTCGTTGTCTTCTAGCTCAATATGTTCAGCAGTATGGGAAGAGTTAAGTCTAAGTCCAGCGATAAGTCCTTTGAAGGAGCGGCCATGATGCGAGGTAGAAAACAACCAAGCGGATTGTATTCTATTCTGTGTTTCTGGTAGACCTGTTTTCCGGTTTGTCTCGTTATTTCGCTGATATCCAGCATTGTTTTTATTCAAAGACTGTGATTTATCCCAATGAAATCGAGAGTTGGCTATTCTATATTCCTTAACTAAAAGACAAAAAGCAAATAATAGCGTACATATCTTGCATGCAGTAAGCTGTATCTACTATATTTTGTGAGCGAACACAATTTACTCCAGTCGCTGTCTTCTAGCCTCGCTTATCAAGTTTCACTTTGCACTTTGAGGACATCACTGGGCTTTGCAACGTTCGTTTGCCGTTGAAGATTTTGAAGCAAGTGTTCCTAGGACAGTGTCAACAGGGCGCATACAGCGAGGTATTCTTTAGCATCCGAAGTTCACAGACTGAATTCGGAGAGCGCTCTAAGATGAAAGGAGTTCGGAGCTGTTCTCTCTCCCTCAAATCTGCGGCACATTCAATTTCCAATTAGCACAGCCTAGGCATATGGAAGTCATGTGTACATAGATAGTTCAATCGGTTATGGACAGTATTGGAGATTTGCAACGAAAATGATAATTTTTTAGTTCTTCTCCTCTGTTTGTGTTCCATTTGGTTCATTCGCATTTAATTGTGACACTAACATCTCTTTTACATGGATCTGTGCAGCATTATTGTGTGGTAGTTTTAGCTGCTTATCTTTCCATGGACTCAATGTATGTATGTATGTGCATGCAATAAATGTTAAATGTTAAATAGGTCATCGCACGAGTCATTTTCTTCTTTTTTGCATCACCATGCTATTCGGCTGTCCTTGAAATAGTAAGCAACCCCTATGCAATTTAGCATTTGACTCTCAATGAGCAACCACTTAGAATTTTTGAATTATTTGCCAGAAGTAGTCAAAACTGATCGACGACAGAAATTTCCCAGATTATGTTAACGAACTTCAGCCATATATCCGGGCAATTATTTTGGAGCATACTGAAGGAGTTTCTCAACATGGTGTCCAACCTACTTCTTAGGAATGGTACGAATGTTAAAATTTATTTTTAATTGAAGATTAGGGAAAGACAGTCACTTTGGACATCAAAACATCACAGACTGAAATACATATGAACAGGGGTGGAGAATTCGAAATACCTTGAACCTTCCCGCGCAGGCAGCACTGCTGCTAAAGGTGTCGATGGTCTGCTGGCACAGAGTAGCAGCCTTACCAAATGCTCGGAGATGACAACTCAGTAGATAGAAGCTTCATTGAAGCTTAATTGTATTTGCTGAAGGGGTAAATAGATCAGAGGCTAAGATGTACCCGACTTCGGACACTTCGCCAAAAGAATGTAAACAGTCCCAACTATAGTCTACATACGTACTACGGACCCTGTTACCTTTTTCATCATAATTTCGTTGAAAGAAGGAACGTTCTGAGGTAAGCATGGTGATACGCGTCTCCTCTTTTTGTATTACCGTCGTCAAAAGAAACGAGGATACTAGGGAGAAAAAGAATCAGCTTGCATTAACAGATTGATACTATTTGCTCCTGCTTTTGGTTTTCTTTAAGCGATGATTAAACGTGTGAACTTCTCGGAGTATTATCCAGTATTGATCCTGTTTCCTGATGAAATTGGTCTTACAACAGCTGCCAAATTTGGAGAGATCTTACACTGCCAACATGCTCAGCATGAGAGCACGAGAGAGAAATCTGGAGAAGTGTCTCACAGGAAATTATTGCCAGCAGTAGTGCAATATTGCTGCCCTTAAAGGCATTTAGCAATGAAATATAAAATTGTATTAAAAACCAAAAACAATATTTCATTCAAAATCTGCGAATACAATGAGATAAGTTGCTCATACAAAAAAGACACTTACCGAGGTGGATGAGATGCTGGTGCAGACACGGCGAAGTTGTCGCTGGCGCTGTAGTTCAGAGAGATCGGCGGCTGGTAGCGTGCACGGAATATGACGCTGATAAACACACTCAAACTCGATGTTTGACTAGTGATTAGGAAAACGGCTTGTCTGCCACGCGCTGCGACGAGTCACGTTCAAGTGGAATGCCGGAGCAACCGCGAACAAAAGAAACAGCGGATGACAAGGCGAAGAGCTGCGCGTACTCTCCAGACAGCAAGAAAGGTGAGGCCCGACGAAGGCGAGCAATTTACTGGCATGAGCAATCATGTCATGAGCAGACATGTAGAGGTGGTTATCTCGCGAGTAGGCTAAGGGAGGAGCTTGGGGACTGCTGTAAAGTGAAGGAAAAGAGGTCGCGGTCGAAGACGTCAGTGAAGCAGCGTTTCTAAATGCAACCACGGAAATCTGAATGTCTTGAATCTCGTCGAACATTTCCCTGAATGACTGGAAAGGAGAACGAGTATAGATAAATTGTTGACATTTTCCTAAGTAGCTAGTCAATACTCTGAACTACTCATTTTAGCAGATGTGAAAGTGAAGGTCTGCAGTAATTCCTTCCCCACGGATTCTTAACACATTCACACAAGAATCGCACTGCTTCAAATTTCTTATTGGTGAGAGATATCGTAAACTCTTCTAAGATATTAGATACAAAGTGAATGTTAAAGTGGATATCAATCATCCTGTGAATGAATCCACTGCTACATCACATGTGAAAACGCTTCCAGATTTGCGATTGAGTGCAATGCTGCAAGGAGCAGAGAGTGACAGACAGACAGAAGATTTACAACCTTGAGATTATGAGGAAATCATAAAAATTGCTAGAATAAAAACACGCTGCGTGACACAATTTAGCCCCCCCCCCTTCTGAAACCTGCAGAAGTCATATATTGTAAAAAGACGAAATCACAGTTCCATTAGGATAATCTCCCAGGAGGCATTCATCTGATGTTGTGTTGTTTTTCACTCGTTTCTTTTTCTTCCCTTTTTAATAAATTCCCTTTTTGCCTTGCGAATGATGCGCGAAAACAAAATGACAAATCCTTGGCAACTCTTCTATACCTGAAACTCTTTATATCAAGTATTTGGAAGCGGTTTCTATAAGAGGGAAGGCTCCCTATGCAATTTTGGTTAGGGAACCCCCTGTAGAATACGATTTTGATAGATACTTTCCAAACTTTTTCCAAGAACACTACTTCTTAATGCAAGGACTCCAAAATGTCGAAAAATACTCTAACTGAGCCAGGAGGTATGTGTTATACAGTCTAACCAAAAACTTCACATCATTGCATTGAACGTGCCTGTGAAGGGTAAAAGGTGATGACAGTGCTCTCCTTACAACATGCTTGTAGAACTTCAAAGAAGCATCGATAACAACACCCAAGTCTCTCACATTATCCTCTTATCTTATTGTAACCTCATTAAAGCTGTAGTAGGGGGCTGGATAGAAAAAATCCTAAATGAAGGTGTACTTTTTCTTCTTCGAATTAACATGATCTCACACTTACTAGACCACTCCATCATACTGCGCATAGAGGGTAGAATCGGTTCACGCATTAAATATTGGTTTGAAGAATCTAAACGCCATAAATTTGACGTGAAAGGTGTCCAATTTCACGTGAAAATGGTATATATGTACTCATTACGAGATCTCCCTGCAGCCTCTGCAGCCTAAAGCAAATTGGCTCTCATCCTTTTTTCAAAAATTGGATCTTAATTTGGATTTCGATGTTTCTTTCTTTTCCTTCGCCTGTTATTTTTTTACCGCATGACGGTAGTAAGTACGGTCATGTTAATAGTAAAATTTCTCAGTTGCTTTTTATCTATAATATAATGCGCAGCCTTTTTGTAACAGTTCTCGCTTTTTCGAGTGTCTCTGCTTCGCGGCTATCAATTCACGTGGATCATTTTCGCCGCATTGGTGTTTCACTGGCGATCATTTTCTAGACTGGATAAGGTGGGCCGCGTCACGTAAAGCAGTAACACTGGGGCCGCTCTTCTCCAATTGTAAAAGCGGCGAAAATGATCCACGTGAATTGAAAGCTGCGAAGCAGAGACACTCGACAAAGCGAGAACTGTTACAAAAGGGTGCGCATTCTTCTTCTTCTTCTTCTTCTTCTTCTTCTTCTTCTTCTTCTTCTTCTTCTTCTTCTTCTTCTCCTCCTCCTCCTGAGCGTCTAGTCCCGCGCAGTCGCAGGGTCCGCTGTTCTTGTGATTTGTCGCCACCTCATCCTATCAAGGGCGTCATCTGCCGTGGCGCCGACTTCGGCGAGATCTCTCTTGATGACGTCCTTCCATCTTTTCCTTGGGGCTCCTCTCGGACGCTTTCCAGGTGCCTCGAAATCTAGGGCCAACCTTGTGGGGTGATCCTCTGGTCTTCTGAGGACGTGTCCATACCATCTCAGGCGCTGCTCTCTCATCTTCAGCTGGATCGGGGCTGTCTTCATCACTCCCCTAACATCCTCGTTTCGCACCCTGTCCCGACGGGTCCATCCACATGCCCACCTCAGCATCCTCATCTCCGCCGCGTGCAGTTGCCGCTCCTGCGCCTTACCCAGGGCCCAGCACTCACTGCCATAGGGCAGGTCTCACAACTGTTCTATAGAGCTTGCCTTTGAGCGTCCTGGAGCATCTACGGTCGCAGAGGATTCCTGTGGACTCCCTCCATTTAAGCCATGCTGCATTTTTCCTTCCTCTGACCTCCTGCTCCACACTTCCTTCCTCAGATAGGTCACTTCCGAGGTAGCGGAATTCTTCCACCTTCTCGATCGCCTCCCCTTGGCAGTCTAGGATCGATCCAGCGCACTGCTCAAAGCTGATGAACTTCGCCTTCTTTAGTTCAGCCGTAGGCCGTCGTCTGCGAGGGCTCTCTGTTACAGCTGCACCTTCTCCTCCAGCCCCTCCTGGTTGTCGGCTACTAGGGCGATGTCGTCCGCGTAGAGGATCGTTCTGAGAGGGCCTTCCTCAAGGTGGTTCACTATAGCGTCAAGTGTCAGCAGGAAGAGGAACGGGCTCAGAGCTGACCTTTGGTGTACCCCCACTGTGATGTCCACGTTCCTTGTCACCCCGTGTGGAGCTCGTATCGCCGCTTTCGAGCCCTCGTACATGTCCCTTATGACCGTGATCAGACGTTCCGGGGCACCCCTCCCTCGAAGGGCATTCCAGATTACGGCCCGAGCTAGCCTGTCGTAGACCGTCTCCAGGTCCAGGAATGCCAGGTAGCAGGGTTTTTCTCCCGATATTTCTCCATCACCTGACTGGCGATGAAGATGGCGTCTGTGGTGGACCTCTCAGGCATGAAGCCCCACTGCACCTGGGAGATGGGTACCATCTCCCTCAGCCTTGAGTCGACCAGTCGTTCGTAGATCTTCATCGTGTGTGAGATCAGTTTGTTGGAGCACTCGGAAGCGTCTCCCTTCTGCTTGAAGATGGGGACTATGGTGCTGTTCCTCCAGTCATCCGGCATCTTACCTTCTTTCGTGATTCTGTTGAGGAACTACGTCAGCCAGTTGATTCCGAGGACCCCGAGCACCTTCCAAGCCTCCACCGGCACACCGTCAGGCCCTGCTGCCTTTCCAAGTTTCATCTTCCCTATGGCCTTGCGAACCTCTTCTTGCGTCCAGGGTGGGATGGGTCCTTCCGTTGGTTGTTCTCCTTCGGCCTCCCGACGAGGCAACTCCTCGTTCAGGAGTTTCTTGAAGTACTCCTCCCATCCCTCTCTGACCTCTACCGGCTTCCGTAACACCCTACCGTCAGCACTTTTCACAGTCTTCACTACTCGAATGTCGAGGCTAGCTCTATGACGCGCCTTGGCCAAGCGGATGGCGAACTTCTCTCCCTCTGGCCCGTCTAGTTTCTCGTACAGGGCATCCATTTCCGCGTTCTTTGCCTTCGCTACAGCTGTTTTTGCCAGCCTCTTCAGCTTCCTGAAGGCTGTGAGATGCTCGGGTGCCCTCGTCTTCTCCCACAGCTTGTAGGCCTCCTTCTTCCTCTTCACCGCAGCCTGCACCTCTTCGTTCCAGAACCATGCCGATTTATCCCCTCTGGTTCCTCCCTTTTTTCTCCCAGGGTTTCCTTGGCACATCTCAGGATTGTTTGGGCTACCCTCCTCCAGGTCTCATTCACGGGACCAGCTGGATCTGGAAGGCCTGCTTCGAGCACTGCGCTTCGTAGCTCGTTCCGCTCTGGACCCCGCAGCCTCCACCATTGGATCCTGAGTTCCGTCCTCACTTTGGGTTTGCTTGGTAGAGGTATGCTAAGGTCGGCTACCAAGGGTCTATGCTGTGATGCCACGTCTTCTCCCGGAATGACCTTCACATCCCGGACTGTTTTCAGGGCAGCCCTTCGAACCAGGATGTGGTCGACTTCCGTCCTTCTTCCTCCGCTAGCATAGGTCACCTTCTGGCTCTCCCTCTTCACCAGGCCGACCCCTTTACCTCCATGAACCCTTTCCACTCCTCTTCTGCCACTCCCCACATGCCCGTTCATGTCCCCTGCTATGGAGAGGTAGTCGCCTTCTGGTACGGACCTTATGGCTTCCTCGAGCGAGAGGTAGAAGTCATCCTTGTCGTGCTCGGAGCATCCGGTCTGCGGAGCGTAGACAGACATGATGGTCCAGTAACCCTCCTTCGTGTCCAGCCGCGGTGACATGATGCGGTCGTTTATTCTTTGGACAGCCGCTACTGAATCCTTGAGGGACTCCGCGACAGCTATCCCCACCCCGTTCCTCTTGGTGTCCTCTCCGTTGGAGTACAGCTTGACCCCTTCTCCGATCTCCCTGGCTTTCGCCCCTTTCCATCGCGTTTCCTGCAGACACAGGACTTGTATCCTTCAGCGCTTCATCAGGTCAGCCACTTCCCTAGATCTTCCGGTCAGCGTTCCCACATTCACAGTCCCCAGTCGAACTAGCTTCTTTAGCCGAGGTCGTTCGGCCCTCGGTAGCCTTCGCATACTGACCGCAGAACTCGGGCGTGGGTTCTGCGCGTCACTTCCGGGTGACTTCCTAGCCTTTACACTGATTCTATTGCGACTTGTGATCATGGTTTTGTGACGAGGTTTCTCCATCAGCCGTCCTGTCAACCTGGGCCTGACGCTGGAACCGTTGCCATTTTTGCAATTTTTGCAGGGCATGGCGTGCCAGAGCCGGGAGTCGAACCTGTGACCGTTTGTGCATGAAACTGCACTACTAACCACTATGCTAACTCGGCTCAAAAGGGTGCGCATTATTTTATAGATAAAAAGCAACTGAGAAATGTTACTATTCACATAATCGTACAATAAATTCGGACAGCAGAATAGCTTACTTGTTCGAAATCCCGCTGTTTTCGTTTTCTTTATTCCTACTACGTTCCTCATTTTGCATGGTAGAGCATAGCTTGAAGATAAACACCACTTTTAACAATGGCCTAATTTTTTGAGTACCTGAACAGTTTCCGCCATTAACAACAACTAGTTTAGGAATTGCTTCGCACAGGTCCTCTTAATGAAGTAACATAAAATATCCAGCGCTAATGCTTGCTGATCTTCCTCCACATTGATAGTTTGAGAACACAATTGTCCCACCGCAGGTGACAACTACAAAAGTGTTGTTTCTAATATTTAATTTCAAGGAGTTAGCGATAACGTATCGTTCTTGGTGGATTGTTGTCACCGCCCTAAATAAGTACACAGTAACTTTTCATTTATCACCTTTTCAAACATTCGTGAATATTTTTGCACTAGAGGGTGACAGTGGGCTTCTTTTCACATGTATGCAAAATCATTCCGAAATTGAACTATACTCTGTGCATAAAGTTTCTATATATTCATAGCATTTTTTTGGAATACGCCGCCATTTTCATGACCAATTTCAGCATTCCCGCCGTTCCAATTTCATTTGACGCTCCATTGTAAAGTTGACAGCTCACCACTAAGCTTTTAATGTCAAAGTGACGAGCGTCGTGCTTCGCCATCTTTAATCACGAGCACGATCGGTTTACAACGGCTGATTCTTTGGCATTTACAGACACACAAGTTAAGAGCATACCATAATATGTATTTGACTAAGGGTTTGATACAGCAACGCAGTAGAGAAAGTTCCTAATTAAACAGTAGCAGAAAACACTCTCTTGAATCACTAATAATGGTAAGTTCTTCTGAAGGACGTGTTTTGCGAAGTTCGTAGGACTGGTCTTGTTTTATTGTCGTCCCATATACCGTCGCAGTCGCACACACAAATTAAGAGCATACCAAAATATTTGACAGTAGCAAACCTCTCTTGAACTCCTAAAACCTTTCGTTGAATTCATCACTTTTTTGCTAAAAAAACCCAGTACGGAATTTTAAGCTTGTGGTGCTATTCAAACTTTTGGGACATTTGATTGCGTCTTAGTCACAGATCTGCCTATGTAGCTTTCTAAAATTAGTGACATTAAACAAGAGAGAACATTTGTTTCATCTGACAGTATCCTAGGTAATCCGATATGATCTCTGTACTTAAAGAACTCGGACTAACAATTAGGAGTTCCTGCCTCTTAACTGCGACTTCGGTAAGGATTCCATAGCTCTTTTGGTAGCCTTCGTTCTTTGAGACGTCATAGACAACACCGTCAGGATTAGATCAACTGAATACGCGAAAACTGAGTTTCACAAAAAAGTATCGGTTTAGACCTGCTCAAGAAATGGACAAAGTGTCTCGGAAACTCACTAGAAGTTATCTAGAAGTGAAAATGTCAGGAAGAGAAAAAGGAGGAAGTACAGAGATACCAAAGGAAACAAGTTGATGGAATAAAAGACAGCTCTGACAGTGCAGCAGCCGCTCACAGGCCAGGATGTGTGCTGAGAGCTTGGAAATTGCGTAGAATCCAGTGCAGCACCGAGCGCTGAAGGGGACTAGTTATGAATGAGTAATTAATTCCTACAAAGTTTTGAGTTTTTTTAACCGTTCTAGGTCAGTCTTCGAATCAATTAAGACGGCTTATTGCCGAACTTTAGGGCACAACACATTTTTTCACTCTCCCGGACTACATCTTGATCTGAAACTGTACTTTTGTAAAGTTGCGATGTTAATTGCTAATAGAAACTGAAGTAGTTTTTAACACTTACAATTTTTTTACAGTGCAGAGAGCTTTTTTGGAAGCACTCTTCAAACTAATCATAGTGTCAGCCGAAGGCTTCTTTTGTCACGAAAATAATTTTTCTACTTGAAAAGGGCCTATATTCGAGGTGAAGACAAAAAATAAAATTATATAGTGAAAATCGTAAAACCTGTAATGTAAAATAAATGGCTAGCATTATAATATTATATCCGCAATGCCGGCGTAACTGAAACGTTGCCTTTAACAGAGGGGTGAAACTTCAATGTAATCAGCCTACCAGAAAAATGAGGCATCCATGTCGTCGCTACATTTGCATTTTGAAGTTTAGAGAAATTGCATTTTGGATTTTTTAAATTAGCATTTTGTAATTCAAGAAAGTGCAGTGAAACTTCTAATGAAGGAGCTGAGTGAACTCAGCTCTTTCATTTTTTACCCCACCACTTCAGTCCCCGTTTTTGAATGTGGCCTCAATGACAATAAATTTGTGCACCTTCGATTAGCCCTGCATTTGGCAGCAACAGCTTTGAAGAAAATTGTAATGGGTTCCTATTGAAATCTGAATTGTACTAGTAGAAGTCTGTCAAGTATTTATTTCCTATCTCTTTCCAAGAAGTCCAAATGTGATGTTCTAGACTGGTACGTGGTGCAAACGTGGTGCATATCACTCAGACGTCACAAACATTTCATTTTTCCGCGCTATTTCGCTTCTTATTCTCAGCATTTTTTGAGCCACAAGGTATAGAACGTTTAAAATATTTTTTGTATGAAATAGTGTTGTATTTCTAACAACATTTCAACAACCCACTAGAAATTTTCAAAACAATCACGTTAAAAATCGTTAAAAATTTTACGCCCTATCTAGGTTGCAGCCAGTAGGACACCGATGAGATTTTCTTGAACGAAGAGCAGCTATAGAAGCTAAACCCGAGTCTTTCATCCATATCTATTCACACATATGTCACAAGCACCATTGTATCGTAACAAAAGTTAAGAGTTTTCATAAACTATTGAAAGAAAGCGATCAATGCTGTAGAACTCCCTAATGGCGCCGGCATCCTCAAGCTGGAACCATAAAAAACGAAAGAAGAAGCTGTAAGATTTCATGTTTTGGAATGCTTTGCAGAAAGAAACCATTTGTGTTCAGATTTCATTCCTGTTCTGACAATTTTATTGAATAATTTCTTTAATAATGCTTGCGACCTGGAATTGAAGGCGGCGTTTCGAAAGGCCGAAATGTATATTACATTTGGAATATTTCTGCTGACTAAGAACTCTGAGACCCACCTTTGCAGACGAAACACATTTGATTGCCGAAATTTGTTTGTGATGAATAGTGCGTTGTTGTGGTTGGACGGCCCTCTGCAACAATATTCGGGCTTCGCAATCCGTATAAAAGCAAGCACTAAGAGGTATGCACCAGTCATCCATTCAATTAGCCTTTCTTATATTCTCCTTAGCGATCTAGCTTGACCATCCAGCACAGGAATCAACTCACTTTTCAGCAATGATTCTTCTGGCTCTCGCACTGCTTGAAGTCGTGGCCGCGAAGCCTTATGGTTTGGCGCCTGCCCAAAGTCCGCCGGTTCCGCCTCAGGCACCGCCCGTCCAGACCTATCCTGTCTACCTTCCACCTGAGTATAACAAGTATGCCAGCTCAAGTTCTTCCAATAAATGCGAGTTAATACGTTATTATTAAGCGATCCAAACGCAAACGTTCGCCCGGGACGTAGCCACGGAGCATTCCTGGATGTGTTTGATGGACCACACATGTTCTACGGCGACTTTCCGCCATTCATGCGTATGTTTTAAGCAACAGCAGCGTTTTATCGAATTTTCTCTCGAAGTTGTGTAAGAAGATCTCGTTCAGCTTTCCCTCCGCCATCGTATCCTCCGCAACAGTATCCTCCACAGCCGTATCCTCCACAGTCGTATCCCCCACAGCCGTATCCTCCACAGCCATATCCTCCACAGCCGTATCCCGCGCCTTATCCTCCACAGCAGTCTCCCGCCTACCTTCCAAACAATTATCCCTCTTATGGTCCGCCACTTCCGCTTTCCTATCCTCCGGTCCTCTCCAATCCTTTCTACGAAGGACGTCGCCGCAGAGGCCACCACCACGACAGCCATGAGAGGGATCGGGACGATAGAAGACACGACGATCGCTGGGACAACGACCACGACGACCGCAAGGATCATTGGGAACCGTGGAGTCAGTCTTGAATGAATACGATCACAATAAAATTGCAAGAGCAACTGTAATTTTTAAAACAATCGCATCATTCGTTAGTTGAAGACCATTTTTGAGAGAGCCCTTTCTACTTAGTTTTGATCCTGTAATAGAGACCAAATGGTCTGAATATCCTGGAGAGCGGCTAATTTGGCAAGGCGTTGTGAAAAACGTGAGCCACAGCAATTCAATAAGTCAAAATTCAAAGAAACACATCACGGACAACACCTGTGACATCTGTCGTGCCCTTTTTCATCGAGTTTCTCGATTGCGGACGCCATTGTGTTGATGGCGCCAGCAGCGTCTCCAATCGTCCCTGTTGCGTGCCATAGTGCTCCAATGGAGTCTCATCGCTCAAGGGACACGAAGAGCGTCATATCTTTCATTCAGAGCTCTAGCAATAGGGCACAGTCACCGACAACAAGAACTTCTTTATGCGGACAAACAGGGGAAGCCTATTGCTTTTCATCTTAGGTGCCTAGAATCACTCATTTAATCAAAAATCCACCAAGGAAATATCACCTCTTGTTATCGTCGCCAAACGAAATGCGAAAAAGACATGTGTGAGAGGCATCACGAATGTGTTATTCTACTCCACTTTTCAATACTAACTGTATTGCAACGCTGAAGCCGACGATGACTATGAGCAAATCTGCTCACCTGACGGAATTTGAACACACACAACAATCACTTTTTTGTTGTTGTTAAAAATAGCCGTACCATCGGCACAATTTTTGACGTTTCCTACAGGAGCTCTACACCGCTCATCCGCAACTACCGTCAGACTCGGCAATCCCAACTCAACGTTAAAGAGGCTGAGAAAATGTCAATTATTGCTCTTCATTTAACATAGTTCTTTGAACTTCAATTTGCTGACGTGTATGACGCGCTTACAAGGCTGACGTAGAATGTTGTTTTCGTCTAGCTGAGATGATTGCCACCTCATCAAACGTACTAGTATATCGGGTTTGCATGATCTTCAGCTTTTGGAAATTGGATACAAGGTAAATCTTGGGATTTTGCACTGACCAGCAGTCCGATGGTACAATGAGAGTTCTATGAGGTCGATAAAATCGTCCGAAGCGGAGCTTTTGATGTGCCTACAGTGAAGGTGACGGTTCGTGAAACGGGGTACGTGAAATGAAGTCGCTGTCTGCGACAGAAGCCGACCTTGCAAACGCGTCCGGTTGGGCGTGTAATTGCTTCGCCACTACGTTATATAAAGTGAATGCAAAAATGCATTTTTCTTGACGATGTAATTGTACTGCGTGAAGTTAGTAATCGAGTGAATTCACCTATTGTCCGAAGGACGGCGATAAAGGGTAAAGAAGGGGGTGGGAGCGAAGGTAGAGTTCGTTGTGTTGTGAGATACAGCATTTAATTTTTTCTGCATTCCACTCCCACAATGTCTAGAAACTCTTCCCAAAATGCGGATTTTACGCTTGCAATGACTTTTGGATAGTGGATATTTCAGTGGTGCAATGCTCCCAGACAGGCCTTGCGAAAATTCAGGACCTCGAAGAGCTATGTATGTAGAAGCTAGATCGACTGAACTGGGATGAGAAGAACCGTACCTGAAATGATTGGGTATGCCCGTACGGAATGACTTCTATTAGTTTTATTAAACGCGCCTATTTTTTGCACATATTCCAACAAGCAAACCATACCTGGCTTTTCAGCTGGCATCCGTAAAATTTCACTCCTCTCTCTCTCTTATTTTAGTCCAGATTCCATTTTCTTCGGTGACATGTGTTCTTAATCGCCTTCTCCGATAACTCGCTTTATTACGGAGTGCAGAAAAAGTGTAATGGTGAAAGGTACAAGGATAAAGAACGGCGATACTCAATTCCTTCTGGGATGCGCCACGCATTCTACAATACTTCTAAGGGATGCCGTGTAGGCTATCTGAATGCGTATTTTGCCTATAGAATGACTTGCATGGCCGGCCGATGAACAACTCAGTTTTTAATACTTTATAGGCAAGTCCTGTATCAATTAACCAATCCCGGAGGGATGGAACGCTTGGTTGGCATGAGCTAACCAAGAACGGGTATCAGGGGCCAGCATTTCCTCCAACTGCGGTCCACGTTTCCAAGAGGTATAAAAAACAAATATGCAGTATAGGAGTAGTATGAATAGTATAAATATTTAGTATAGTATAAACACATTTTATAGATAGTGCACAAAAGCATAAAAAGGTATATAGTAAAAATATACTTCTGGTCCTACGAACCACGATTCCTGATTTTATAATAATTAATTAAAGCAGAGATGTGCCCCACAAAAAGTTGGAGTCTCTGTGTCGAGGCAAAGGTAAGCAGCCGTCAGTCAGTGCTGCATTTTATTTGTGTAAAGTTACGTGCTGTTTTTAGCTCTACGTGGTTTCCCTTGCTGCTAAGATGTTCCTTCTTATAAATGTTGTTGGCATCTGTACGTCCACCTGAATACTCCGCTAATTCAAATGCAGCCCACCTTTACTCAACATCGTTGCTTTAAACAATGCTACAGCCCAACGTAGATCAGCTTCAGGGACAAGGACGATCTCTGGGGAAAATGGATCGTCGCGAATGTTCTCGTCAATCTGTGCGCATACGTGTTTGGAGCCGGATGTGATGTGTTAACACGATCTTCTCGGCAATCACGGTCAATATCACAGGAAGCTGACTGCTGGTATCCAATTGTACCAACAAGTAATTGCCTTAAAAAATTATTCGTTTTCAGATGAGCAGTTAGCGGAAAACACCATGAATTATAGAGGTGTAATTTCTTGCGCTTTATGTAAAAGCGCAAGAAAATATAAATGTTACGACATATGAAGGGTAGGGATTACTCCGCGTGCTGGTCTGCTTCTTGCATTTTCACATTGTGTTTCGCTTGAATACACGTAATAGTTTCTCAGTAAAGTGACTGTTTCGATTGAATTTTGCTTATTTAAAAGTAAAAGCTTAAAAACAATAAACAAATGAACATAGTACAGTTTGAGGCGAATGAAGGAAATCCTAAAAGTTACTGTTTGAAAGGTTCTAACATTGCTGCTAGCGGAGCTTTTGAGAGGGTCATATGAAGGCACAGCGTAACGAGACTTCTGTGAAGTGCAAGTTGTCAAAATTGCACCAGGCACCCGTATGAAACCATACATTTCAGCCTGGTTGGTCAAGGGTTGAATGCTTGTTACAATCTTGTTATTAGTTGACCACATTAACATCTGCTGCGCTTCTTTTAACGTTTAAAAATTGACAGTGCTACAATTTATGCGAACTTTTAACATCTCTAAAACCTTGACTAGGAGCAATGGAGCAACATTTTATGTAGCGCTCATTTCTTAGCGTTGCATTTTTTTTATTTCAAAGATGAAGAAGGCAAGTTGTGGTTTCTAAAGCTTACAGGTTTCGGTGTGTGCTCTCCCAGCGTATCGAAAAATTTACATGATTAGTAGTGTAAATGCAAGTTACTGATACTTTTCTAAACAAAGGATTACATGGCTTTTGCTCCTGATCAGCCCGCAAGACTTTCTGAGTGGCCCACGATTTTGGATGCGCAACAATGCCTACAAAGCCCGGGACTAGAAATTGCGCATTCAAGTAAGACGTAAGAAAAAAAGTAAGAAAAATTGGGTAACCACGTCATTTCCCGATTAGGAACGGAGTCTCTTAAAAGTAGCAACCTTAAGGCTCGAGCACACTTCGCTGCCTTTGCTGCGGCAGCAATGATAAAGGATATCATCGAGCTGCTGCCTCTGATATCCTTTATCATTGCTGCCGCAGCAAAGGCAGCGAAGTGTGCTGGAGCCTTTAAGGTTCTCATTCTTACAGCTGAATGCTATATATTATGCTACAGTCGGTCACTCATCCACGTACCCACTTTCATTCGAGATCCTGCAACCAAAATCCAATCGGAAAATCAAGCACAGAAATGGTGGTGAATCAACGAATAGCGAACGTATTAACGCCCTCACACCTTGGATGTGTTGCATTCTAAGATGTTCTTTGGTTCAAGTTCATTCTAAAAAAAACCTTTATTAATTGGTTGACTTCAAAGTGGTAGATCTGCTTCGGAGTTTGGGGATTATTACTGGTACATCAACATTGCAGCTCAACACAAAAATTCAAAAACGCTAAGCGCAGACGTGCTGCAATTCTTTGATAAGAGCTTTGTTGGGTAGATGTTCGCTTTCTCGTCCTTCGAGATAAGTTGTGACATTTCGCTGAAGGTTATGATAAATATAGAACAAAGGACGAATACTCAAATCGCTACTCAATCCCTTTTGGAATTCGCCACGCATCCAACTCCCATGTGATGTCAAGGTGACTGGACTGGGTATTTGGTATATACTGCTCCGCTTACTATCGAAGAATCTTGTGGCGGATTCTATCCAGAGAAATCTACTGCTTAAGCCACTTTGTCAGGTATATCCTGTGTCTCCTGTCATTTTGTGATTCTTATCTGTTCTCTCGAAGACTCTCTTCCAACACTTGTTAGTGATGATGGACGAAGGTTTCTTACTGATAAAGAAAAGGCCACCGCTCTGGCTGACTACTTTTCCAGCGTGTTTTCGAGAAAATCCTCAAGTGAAAACCCCGTCGTGATGGATGATGTTAATATCATCAAAAACACATTTAGCGAGATTTGTTTTGAACCGCATCAGATCTCAGTTATACTCAAGAGTCTAAAGATGTCTGTCTCCCTGCCCTATGACGGCATTCCTCAGACAGTTTATAGAAAATGCTATTCCTCTTTATCGAAGCCTCTTGCACATCTGTTTAACATCTCGATATTGCTTGAAGAGGTTCCTCAGATGTGGAAGGAGGCGATTTTGACTGCAATTCCCAAAGTGTCAGGTAATAATTCCGTCTCCAACTTCCGGCCCATTAGCTTGACTCCAACTCCAGTGAAGGTCATGGAAAAGATTATACATGAAAAATTATTGTCGTGGCTCTCCGAATTTCATGCTGTTGCTCCGGAACAGCACGGTTTTCTGCCTGGAGCCTCAACGTGTACAAATTTACCTGACTCGCTTTTCGATTTCACCCAGGCCATCAATGTCGGTAAATCTGTGGATGTAATATATATCGACTTATCAAAGGCATTTGATAAGGTTTGCCATCGGAAGCTATTAGCAAAACTAGAACGCCTTCGTGTTCAAGGGGCTCTTCTGAACTGGCTAAGGTGTTACCTTGAAAACAGGGGCTTGACAGTAAGGGTTCGACAGAGCTTCTCACTGAGGTATCCCTGCGTTAGCGGGGTTCCTCAGGGAAATGCTCTGTCTCCACTTCTATTTTTGATTTACACTATAGACCTGCCCCATATACTCCGTACATCCATTGCCATCAAAGCTCAAGCATATGCCGACGATATTAAGATTTACGATGCATATGATTCAGCTACTTGTTGGGAGGATCAGGCAGCTCTCCAGAACTCCATTGAGAAACTCTACATTTGAGCTTCTAAATGGGGAATTCCTTTGAATCTAAAAAAGTATGCCGTAATGCACATAGGAGGTGGCGACACGCCTCAGTATATTGTCAATGGTATCGAGTTGGCATCATGTGACTCAGCTAAAGATCTTGGAATCATCTTTGAATCAAACCTGAAATTTTCAAAACAATTAGATCATGCCGTTAAGAAAGCCTACATTACTCTATTCTCCATCCTCCGGTTTATTAAATGTTCAGATGAGGCCATACTGTTACGCCTTTACAGGTCGCACGTATTGCCTCACCTTGAATATTGTTCACCTATATGGAGCCCACACCTCAAAAAGATATCTGCAAGATCGAGCGCGTTCAACACGTATTCACATGCCTTCTTTGGCACCGCGTAACTCCTCCCGGTAGCAGGCAGAACATTCCGGACTTCTCTCAAAGGTTAGCATTGTTCGGATTAAAATCTTTGCAGGAGAGGCGGATAATTTTAGACCTATCGTTCGCCTTCCGTATTCTGCGGAAAGAGGTAAAATGGACGTCTAGTAAATACTGGATTTTTAGATCAACTAGTGAACGCAACGGTGGGTTCAATACTGATTATGCAAAGATCTACAACAGGAAGTACAATGTTATGTTTACCAACTTTTTTATCAGATGTGGCAGGTGGTTCGGTTCGCTTCCAACGGATGTTTTCGAAGCCACTAGTGGTCACTCTTTTAAGAGAAAACTGAATAAGCTCAACCTTCCCAGATTACTTATCATCACCTAGCCTACCGGTCTTTTATTCTGACTTTTCAGATGCTGTGACTCAAAAGAATGAGTTCGTCGAGTTCCGTCTTTCACTGACTCACAATCGATATTGGTCCCTCATTGCGTGGTTACAATGACAGTATTGAAATTAAATTCCTTTTACACCCGCAGCCTTGCGCATGTTCGCTCCTAACAACACCATTAATTCAGGGTTTTGTTTCGTTGTGTTTTTGTTATTAATAGTTTTTATCATATTTTCTTTCTTCAAGTCTTGTTGGCTGGCATTTGTTGATTGTTCTTTCGTTTCTTACTGGTTCCTGTTCCTGTGGAGTTAAGTTACCCCTTTATGGCATCTTCTGTGCACTAGAAGGGAAAACACTTTTTCTAAATTAAGCGAAAAGTTGTCTGCAATCTTGCACCCTTTCCGCTAGTTCTATCCATCTTGTCGGTTCCACGTGGGAGGTTGGCATACCCGTGTGCCGAAGCTCCGACAAGATCCTTTACAGGCACCATGGCCAACTGGTGCGGATATTGCTAGAACAGGGTCACTTGAAGTATGGCTGACAGAGTTTGAGTAAATCCATAGTGTCACTGGTTCAATGTAGTAGGAGTGCCTAAAAGAGGTGTTTCTATTCCTCGGAACAGTAACCTCATTTCGCTGTTTCTGATTGACTGTGCTTTTGTTTTGAGTGCACTCTTTGTAGAGTGTATTAAATAAATAAATAAATAAATAAATAAATAAATAAATAAATAAATAAATAACTGATTGCTGTTTCGTCACGATCTTGATCAACCATGCCGTCGTCGAAGTCCTCTCATCCGCAGAAGACGAACAGAACTGCAATGTCTGATGATGATCAGGATCCTGTGCATGGAGCAGACATGGCGCTCGCGCTTGAACAACTTCAAGCAGATAAGAAGACTCCTGCCTCTGTTAAAATTCTCTTCAACCACATGCTTTCTGTTCAGCAGCAGCTCAATCTGGTGTTAGCCAAAAAATCTAGCTGCAGACCTTACGTGATACTATTGTTACTAACAATATGTCTGCGTCGACGGAAAAGAAAGACTCCGTTCTGTAGTCATATCTGGCATCACCGAGTCTAATGATTCTAGATCAACAGAACGGGCTATTCATGATTTTGACTCTGTAGGAAAAGTTCTTGATCATCTGAATGTAGAATGTGTTCCGCAACTAACCTATCGACTTGGAAAGCCTCAAGAAGGCCGTCCACGTCTTTTAAAGGTTGAACTTCTTAACACATTCTGCAATCTTTGATGGTTAGGAGATGTTTCTGGTTGCGCTCTTTATCCTGTAAAGGCGCTTATATACGGCTCTCCTTAACTAAAGAGGAGAGGGCGCCATCGGGAATCCAGGTTAGCTCGAAGAGCATTTCTGGGTGTGACCAGCACTAATAACCAGCCTGTTTTCTTTCTTGCAACATTCGGTCTATTCAGAAAATCATACTACCACTGAAGTTTACCTTTAGAAAATTAAACTCAGACATAATTGTCATCAAGGAAACTTAGCTTCATGATTCCATAGATTCAGCTGTAATTCTCTGTGATTCAAATGGACAGTTTTGCCGCGCAAGATGCGACAGAACTCTCAAAAGAGGTGGCGGTGTATTCATTCGTATTAGGTCTGGCATCCACTCCGAGACAATATGGTGCGAATCAGTAACTGATGACCTTGAAATATTATGCTGTGATTTGAGTGTAGCTGATATAACCCTAAGACTTGTTGCTGGTTATAGGGCTCCTTCTGCATCTCTAAGCAGCACAGTCAAACATGCCAATGTATTAAGTGATCTCTGCTCCTGTGAAACCCAATGCCTTCTTCCTGGCGATTTCAATTTTCCAGATATTGACTGGTACAATAATTATACATCTTCTGCTTCTATGGGATCAAAATGCTTTGTTGGTATGTGCCAATCTTGCAATCTTTATCAGAACATTGTGACACCCACCCGGTATGACCATCTGCTGGACGTTATTCTCAGTAACAGTTTGCGATTTGTCAAAGACATCAATATTGGTCCACCAATTGGTCCCAGCGATCACTCTAACATTTCATTTAGAACGGAATTTTCTCTGAGTAAACCAAAGTACCGAATTCGAAAAGCGTTTCATAAAGCAAACTACGACATTATCTATCAGTATTTGCTCGCAATAGATTGGAGAGCACTCTTTGAGGAACGCGCTACAGTGATTGACAAATACGAGCTCTTTTTATCAATCCTCCATACATGCATTGATCAGCTAGTACCTGTTGAAAAGCTACTAGCACACTTTAGCAAACTTCCTCCCAACCTAATCAGGCTTTTTGAGCAAAAACAAAAACATGGTCGACATATCAACATTGTCCAAGCTCTGACAATCTACACCGTTTTCAAACAATCAATAATAGATTCGACCGACTTTTAAACAAATATCACAAATATGTTGAGAAGAAAACTCTCCACGCTCCCAACAAATCACCGCTTTATAAACTGTTAAATTCTGTACTGAAACATTCAGAACGAGTCCATACACTGAAGGACTAAGCGAGCGTCGTAGCATTAACTGACTTAACAAAGGCTTCTATGCTAGCTAAATGTTTTCAAAAGATTTTTGCCGAACGTCCTGTCGACATCGACTCCTCTGCTGTTCTGAATAATAATTCCAGAATGGAAAGTTCAGTCTGGTTCTACAAGGAGGAAATTTATAATAAACTTTGTAAGTTACCACCTAGTTATGCTTCTACTCCGGACGAAGTATCAGGAAAATTGGCATCGCAATCGCTTACCCTCTTGAGCACATTTCTAGTGCCAGTTATATGACTGGTGAAGTACCATCCCGTTGGAAACATGCGTTTGTTACACCTATTCCAAAAAAGCTTCCCCACCATCCTGTATTAAACTTTCGTCCAATTATCATCACATCAATTTTTGCTAGGGTCTTCGAGAGAATACTCAAAGCAGCCCTCGTATTTTATCTCGAGTCTAATAACCTTATTTCTAATGATCAACATGGATTTCGATCAGGTAAATCTACTGATGTTACCTACACTTAATGATTGGACAAAAGCAATTAGAAGAAAAAATTAATGTGGATGTAATTTATTTTGATTCTATGAAGGCTTTCAATATGGTCCCTTTGGAGAAACTATTTATCAAACTTACGGGTATAGGTGTCCATCGTAGGATTACTTTATGGATAAAAAACTTTTATGTCTGGTAGACCTTTTCAAGTTAGGGTAAATGACGCGTTTTCTGAATGCCTTCCTATTACAAGCGGTGTTTCTCAGGGTGGTGTTTTGTCCCACATCCTCTTTTCCATATATACCTCTGAAATTCCATCCTTGGGTTATCAGCTTAGTGTTTCACGTAAAATGTTCGCTGACGATAGAAATTTTTTAAGGAATATTGCTGCACGAGGAGACCATCTTTCTCTTCAATCAGCAATAAATGTAACTGCGGATTAGTCATCAAATTGGGAGCTTCCATTGTCTCCGCAAAAATCACAAGTACTTCATCTAGGACAGCAGGTAAGTAGATATCCTCACTACCTTGACGAGAATCAAATTAGTAGTACAACGTCCCAGCGTGATTTGGGCTTTATGTTAGACACTCAACTTTCGTTAAAGGAGCATATTGAAGTAATATCGAAAAAAGCTGAACGAATTGTGCACGGCCTCTTCAACTTTGTGAACAAATTCAATGCAACACCTATTAACTGCTTATAAGTCGTATGTTAGACCTATTCTAGAATATGGCGCCACAATTTTCAGTCCGAAATATAAGCGGGAAATTGCGAGGCTGGAATCTGTGCAGAACAGCTTCACAAGAAAGCTCTGGATACGAGAACAAAGGTATGATTACAACACCATCCCTTTACCGGCTTCACGAAACAGATCCTTCAATCTACATTCCCTTGAACGTCGTAGGAGAAGATATGATTTAATTACGATATATAAGATGATAAACGGTCTTTCTCGTTCTCCCCTTCAGGAGTTCTATACCCTTTCTTCATCGAACACAAGGGATGGCCAGTGGAAGATCCAGTTTCCCAGAGCAAAAGCAGTATACGGTTTCAATTTTTCACTTGCCTTGCTGGCTCTGAATTTTTGGAATTATATAAAAAACACATCAAACCCAATTCCTTAAGGCAATATAAAAAACTTTTTGACCAATATCTTAAGGATGCAGCTTAGCAGTTTTCATATTTACTAGCTCGATTCTTGTTGCTTGTTTTTTTTCTGATTACAATGAATTTAACTTGTGTTTATGATAGCATTTGTTCCGTTTTTCTTGTGCATGGTTATCCATGTAGTGATAAATAAAAAATATATATAATGGCCTGAGCAAGTCAACACTTTATCCTTTCCAAGCAAGTCCTTTATCAATTGATCCCGGAGGGATACAGCGCTTGGTTGGCCTGGGCGGGAAATCCGAACCATAAACCTGGTATCGGGTGCACGTGACAGTCGGCATCTCCTCCAACTGCGCTGCGCGCGCCCAAGCTGAGGTTATAATGGTAAGAATTTTATGACCATTCAGGTATTATGTGCATTCTTCGCTATGTAATGTGACAGGTGTAGCAGCGCTACATTACCCTTAATGTGGAAACCATTCATCGATCTTTCCTTTAATGGAAAGGAAATGTCATGTAGTTGATGGAGTCACAGGAAACCGACCAGGTCGGGAAGTCGTCTACGAATTCCGGATATATTGATTTCCTCCAGTAATAACTGTAACAACCATACTATTTCAACAAAAATACTGTTTATTTTAGAAACAAATAAATTATTAAACTCTCTTCAACACGATCAAACGCAAAATAGTGAACATGAGAAAAGATACGACACATCGGAAACAGCAATGTACAAACTGAGATGGGTACGGCTCGACGATCTACACCAGTCTCGTGCTAGATGTGGAGGATCTTCTTAGCTGCGTCCTTTCATCCTGGCCACGTGCCAAGCTGGATAGCGCACATCATTCGTGTCGTACGGCGACAGTACTGACATTCCATCCCACTGCATGATGGTTCGTGTATACCTCAAAAGAAACTGTCAATATCCCACTGCTAAAGCATAAAATAAAAAAAAGTCGAGAAAATGCACTTTATTCTCTCGAACTAGGGCAGTGAAAGGTGGCATGTGGCGAAATCGACAAGAGGCGCCATTACCGTAGCATAGCCCTGTGACATGCCCAGTTCGTGTTCAGCGCGATACGGGCCGACATGCGGGAGCACTACTTGATGGAACACATGCAGGGGAAGGACGGAATGTGTTCCGTCAGCCGGTCAAGAGGCTTGTCCAGTTGGCTTCTGTCATAAAGCGTAGATGTGAAATGAGCGTCGGATCCCAAAGAAACAACTTGCCTTTCCTATTCGTGAGTCGCTGTTGCGTTGTTACGCGCTACATTATTGCGCAGTGAAGAAAATACGTCAGTAAGCAGAAATTTAATGCTCTAACAAGGGCATGAACATCAGCAATGCAAACACTCGTTTCCTTTTACCATCCTTTCTGTTGCTAAAAGAAAGCTCGTCTTGATTCCATCCAAACGTTGCGTAAGCAGAATCAGTATCCTCGACTATAATTAGAGCGCTGAATAAAAGGCGTCAGATAGACAAAAGAAAGTGGCCGCAACCAGTTTTTAGGAACTTGAATTCAAATTTTGGTGTTTCTAGGTCGTATTTCGCCGCACGCCTCTTCCGCTTTTCGAAAACGTTTCGATTTTTCAAGGGAAATCAATACGACTTTCAACGAACACCCGAGAGCGAATACACGTTTGTTTTCTCCAAAGAAGATGTAACCCACTGCCGTAAACCCTACCCAATTATTATAGTACATGGACCGGACCAAAGGTTTTCGCCTTTTTCGATTTCTAATTTCAAATGGTCATCGTGTAGTGCTGACCGCTTTGTTAAGTGTTAAAATTGTTACATATGGCATGTCTCCGTCAATGAATTCTCAAGGTAAAAATTTAATTTGGTAGATATGTGCGCACTTGTAGTTTACCAGCTGTCGAAACACTTTCTTTTACATCATCTTGTACACGAAGAGAATTCTCTTATGAGCGCTTTCTATGAGATCCGAAAATAAAGCATTTCGAGTTAGGAGGATTGAACGAAATATAGCCTTCAAATTTGAATTGTACGGTTTTGGATCGATGAATTCAAGGATGTATTATTTGGAGAAACGACTCGGATGGGTAGGAACTCTTTGTGTTGCTGAACGGGACATTGTTTAAAAAGATTTTCGCACTTTGCTTCTAGCGCCTCATCAGCAGATTCTGCTCTAATCTACTACCTCGCTTCTTGGACCTCACTGTGATCTGTAAAAGAAATTAGTAATCAAATTCCAAGAATGATCCTTTGAGAGGGAACAAGATGATTCACGATTATTCGAGAAGGCCACACGATTCTTCTAGTTATTGAAATCACTTTTTGTAAATTGCGATGATGAGCTCTTTATAGCGCAAAAGTGCTCTCCAATTAAAAATTGACATTTTTAACCAAAAAAGGAATCCAGAGAATGACACCCTATTCGAACTGACAATCCATTTGTCGAGGGGCGAGAAGGAAAACAGACTAATTAAGCTGTTTTTGTCCGCAGTGGCGTCAGCACAGAACCCAACTCAACTCTTCAAGGGCGAGGATATTGTTATGGGCCTACTTTTAATTCCACCGCTTTCTCAAAGGGAGTAATTCCTTTGAGAAAGCGGTGGAATTGAAAGTAGGCCCATAACAATATCCTCGCCCTTGAAGTACTAAAGAATGAATTATTGTACAAAAGAACAGCCTCAGATGGTTTCAAAGTGGAACTTGTGGCTGAAGACGACGCTTCTGAGCAGACAGACCTGTGCAAGGGCAACATGTGCCTGAGTGAGTCGTACGTCCGGCTGTACTAACAAACTGTTCTGCTACTGTCTGAGGAATAGGGCCAAGGCTCCGATTTTCTTCGCAGGTATATAACGGCAGATAGTCATAATGGACTCGGGCCACCGGCCACGTCGAATCCCAGTTGTTCTCCTACTTTTCCAGCACCAATAAGGGTGCAAATTACAGGGTGCGTAAAAAGTATTGACGCACCTACTTTTTGTTTCAGCTCCAGCTTTCTCTTTCTACCCCTCTAGGTTTTTGTGTGTTATTTTTGTTGTCTGTGTTGTGCTCAAAAAACACTCACGAAAAAACTGAAGAAACATGATCGTCATCGCTACGGTGGCCCTTTTTTTGTATGTTACCCCGACAGCTGAATACTTTCTTAACAAGAGAATTAGGCGCTGTTCGAAACGGTTGGTGAGGAAAGAGGCCAGCAACCCAAGAGCAGTCAGCCACGGCTCTGTCATAGCAGATGATGATTACAATATGTTCAAGCACGATAACGTTCAACTCCAAATTTATCAATCTTTGTCCGATAACGGCAAACGGATAAGGCGCGCAGGTGTGGACAGCTTCTCAGACGAGCACAGCTTAAACGTGAATCCGCTGGATTACTCTTTTTAGGCGATTTTGGAGAATGAGGTCTGGGCTACTTTCAACAGAAGTGACCAGTCGCAGAAGGCTACCCTGTTCAAAGCACGGAACGAAATGCAAGCAAGTGTTTGCGGCGCGTGCTCATGAATTTTTCCGTCGTTTTCGCTCCTGTGTTCTCAGTAAAGGAGCCAATGTCGATTACGAGTTATTCTATCGTGTTTGCAAAATAATTTTCCATATTTCTCAAGTGAATACTTTAAAACTTACTGCGCAATACTATTTCCACAGCCGTCATTTACTGCGTCAATACTTTTTACGCACCCTGTATTGTGAACAGCAGATGTCAACAGCAACACCAAGGAAGCGCCGAGCAGCCACATATAACGTTCGTGAAAAGTTCATTTCAACTCACCACTTGGGCCAGTCTTGTGGAGCATATCGGGCCAGATATCCTTGTTTGACAACGGTCTTCGGATGTGGATTGGCGTAGACCAGCAGGGACTTGTCGTACTCAAACGTCTGCCGTTTCGAGCGTTGCAGCAGAGCGCATTCACTGAGCAGAATCACTGGAAAATAATTTCTTCAGTTTCTCGAAAGTTACCTTGGCTGCGTACGCTGTGATTTTAGGGCAGCTAGAGCTGCTAAACGCGTGCAGGAATTGTTATAAGCGGATCCCTTAATGCTCTCTCTGTTCACAACGTTTCAGTGCTGGATAGTGCATCTTTTCACAGTCCGGTCAGCGATAACGAAAGGGAACCGCAGGTGAAAAGGCAATGATGATACGATAAAAAATCAAGGGACTCCAAACTAGGTTATGGCACTGAGAAACATCTGAAAGTTCCCCCTAAAAATCACTGTAAATTAGCTTGAGCACAGTTCGAAAAGGCAGCACGACATCGGTTGCAGCTGTTGCAGATAGTGAAAAGCATTGCTGAAAAGTGCATAACTGGGTCACCTGAGAACACGACGAGTGCGCAGCGCAACATTTCTCGGAGGCAGATATGGGCCAGTCCAACCGCCGACGACGACAACGAACTGATGATCAGCGACTTTGTTTCGTCGACTGATCGATCTCTGTTCCGCTGAAAAACTCCCACGGAGCTCTCTGACCGACCGCTTCACTCCTCCCACAGATGCGGTCCTGGTCCAGAAGCTCGTTTCCCATTCCTCGGCTAGCCGCCTAAAAACGTGTTGCACATTGCATAATGGAAACGGGTCCACCGTCTCAACACGGTCTTCACCGCGGAATGAGACTTCCAAACTCGGTTGTGGGTTGGGGCAATATCGAAAAATTTTTATCGAAATGCTGCAACACCCCAGATGCAAGTTGCCCACGGCTACTTGTGCACATCGCTCTGTATGCGCTGGAAAAGGCAGAACCAAAGACTGACGTTAAGCAGTGGGAGTATTATAGAACAAGTGCTCGACAATACTAAACACGTGTCTTGCACTTCTCCACTTCGCGGTGTCATAGGCTTTTAACAGCCTGGAATTTTTCGTCCTGGATGAGTGCAGTTTTAGAAAAGGCTTACTCCTGGAGTAAAAAATTAACAGTTCGCTAAATAATCTTGGTAAAGGCTTTCCTTTTCCCAAGCCAGCTCTCAACGTTGAACGACACCCCTATTTCGAGATTCTCCAGAGCAATCACTCTTCAATGTGGTGCAGCACCTCCAGGCATGCTCAACAGGAGCTACCTGTAAAAGTTCAAAGGCACGCTCTTGCATAGTTTAAAAGCGAATAAAGGTTAATGTACGGGATGGCGTTAACTAATCTCAAGTTGGAATACGTCTCGCATTTTACCGACCCGGAGGGATAGAAGGTATGGATGGCCTGGACGGAAAACCCGCACGAAGATCAAGTGTATTTGGTCTATACATTGACTTGCGGTGCCTGTACAAGTCAGTGCTTTATCCTTTCCTAGCAGGTCTTGTATCAGTTCACCGATACTGGAGGGATGGAACGCTTGGTTGGCTGAGCGTGAAATCCGAATCAGGAACCTGGCCTCGGGTGCAAGCTACAGCCGGCGCCACATCCGACTGCGCTACACGCGCCCTTCCAATATATAATAGTACATAGTAGGATTAGGGTAGGTGGCGATGTCCGTTCCTCCACGCGGTGCCACTGGAAACTGTTCGCTCTGCAACCCAAGCCGAACACGCACACTCGATTGCAGGCGACAGGCCCTTGTGGCAAGGCGGCCTACGACTACCCGTTGTCACATCTCATGGTGTATGGCAGCTCATGTTTTTCTAGATAGTGCTACGGCGTCCGCAGGAGCCGACGCGCACTCGCAAAGCCCGGCGAGTGTGGAAAATATGCGAGGGTCTCTGATGCGAGGATGGTATCGGGGGGCAACTGAACTAGTTCGAAAGTCACCCAACGTAGGCAAGACCCTCGCAGCTATGCTGAATGTGCGTACGTTGACGGCCCGCTCATGCGAGTTGGTAGAAGCGCAGGGGCGAAGAAAGATAGATTTCTGTGCGGTGCAGGAGTTTTCTGCATATGCTCCGCAGACTGGCTGTTCCGCAAGCCAAGGAGGAGACCTGGTTTCTTCTTGATGAAAAGCAGCGGAAGTGCCGTCAAAAGATATGGTTGTTGTGGCAGGTGACCCTAATGATCACGTCGGATCAGCGAAAGACGGCTACAGCTGTCATGGTGGTCTTGGCTATGGGTCACGCAACGCCGATGGTGAGCGTATACTTGAGTATGCAGACTCACACGACCTCACCATCGTTAATACCAAATTTCGAAAGCGTGACTTCCACCTCATCTCGTTTTATAGCGGGAACGCCAAAACGCAGATTGACTATGTCCTTGTTAGGCGTCGCGACCATGGCCGTGTCACAGACACAAAGACCGAGCCGTATGAGACGGTGGCCCCACAGCATCGTCCACTGATCTGCTCGCTGAAGATCACACACCCGATGTGTAACCGTGTCGAGTGCAGTATGGATAGAGTCAAACGGTTGCGATTGAAAGAAAATGAAGCGGTTGTTATTTGTCGCATTTGCTTGTCGACAACTGTCGAGGAAACCTGGAAAGAGACTATCGGGGCGATAACTCGGGCTGCGCTCCCCGAACTCGGCACAACGAAGCCTGAACGGCGCTGGGTCGACAAGCAGGCTTGGCTGTGGACTGACGATGTTAGGGAACAAGTTGGAGAAAAGAAACTTACACATACTATAAAGCTTTATTTTAGTTAAATGCAAGGCGGTTACAATTTTTTTGGGATACAGTAGTACGTATGGGGTTGTAACTAAGGGTCAACCTGTTTATTCTGTTCGTGTTGTCTTTACATCAACATTTCTTCAGTTGTAGTTGTTGCTCCGGTTTTTGGGATACTCTGCGTTTATCACATTATATCTATCGCCGTCGATGCGCGAGGCGGGAACACGATTACTTAGTTGGGTGAGTTGATGGGTGCAGCCTGTTAGAAGGCTAAGCGAGAATGCCGAGACAGGATCGAAGATGGCGTCGAAGCAGAAACAGTCGAAGAAGCGCCCAATGTTGTAGGAACACGTTCTAAGAAGGCCAAGGGCTATCACGTCGGGAACTGTGATATGACAGAAATCGCAAACAATGCTCATGATATGTGTACCCAAGGCAGATGCGTGTTTCTACAAATGTGTTTTGCTTTTTGCGTGGTGGACGTCCACGGAAGAAGCAATGCAGTGCGATAAAACTAAGCCAGAACAGGGAGGAAATCATCAGCGGGACCAGAACGTGCATTCAGTTAGTACAACCGCGTTGTTGAACGAAGCGAAATACCAAGGAACTTCCTGCAGTTACCTGCCTATAAATCTTTTATACTGCGTTAAGGAGTTTGGTAACAGATTTCTTCGTTAGTTATAAGAATTCAATGCCGGCTTGTGAAGAAGGTACACCCTATGTATATCACTATTAGCTTCAGTAGTTTTGATTCTCCAAGGACCACATGTGGTATTGCAATGAGATGCTCCGTGGAAACCAAATCATTATTTTTTCATGCGACAAACGAAGGAGCGTTAATCAAAGAATTTAATCCTATTGCTCAGGACAGGGTTGCACGAAATGCGGAGAGGAGCAAGCGAAGGATGGTTCGAGAGCGGGATGTGTGCATCGATTCTATCAGGAATATCAACAAAGACATTTTCGGAGTTCATCCAACGAAACTACAGAAGATTCGTTCCATGGATGACGTCTTAAGAGATGCCGCGCCCTCCTCAAACTCCTCACAACTGAATAGTGTTTCAACTGAATGAAAATAAATTGAAAAAATAAATTGAAGCCCAATCGACCAACAAAGGTAATTCCAAAGGCCGATTTGTCACTCGAATGGACCCCGCGAGCCATGATCTAGGCTGGCATCACGTAGACTGGCAAAACACAAATGGTTTTCGTCAAGCAAGGAGTGAATGTGAACAGCAAGATCTATAGTATCTGGGAGGCATAGTGAAGAACATTGTCCTACCTTGGAGACATTCTCACTTCGACGGTCAGCCCTGGGCTAGGGTCAAACTTGAGATTCGAGAATCGAAAGGGAGTCGTACTGTGAACTCTCGTGTTAGGGGATCGCACTCTCTTTGTTTTGCCGGAGGATCGTCTAGTATTTTTTAAACATCTTAGGTGAGGTTTATTTCTCTTAATAGGCTGTTCTTTCCAGGTGTGGCTTCGACATTGAAGAGAATCGCGCGCAGCTCATTTCACAGAACAGGACATGTCTTAAAATCAGAGTAAAATTCTAAAAGGTTTTGAATATTGGTTGTTCTACAGTTCATAGTAAACATCTTCCGGTAACAGGCTTCCAATCACCAAGCTTCAATTTCTGCAGATTTTTTTCAGGATGTCATGGACATGAAACGCTTTCTATCTGAAGGAGCGTCATCCTCGTCTGAAAACTCGAAAATTGCACTGTTCATGGAAGAGAAGGGCGGGTGGTCGGGAACACTTCATGAGAAAACAAAAGATGAAGAAAAAGGAAAATTCCACAGTATCGGCTTTATTGTTGGGAAAACTTTAAGTAGTCAAAAACATTTTAGGCAAATTGACAGACAAATGCCGCTTCAAAACATGCTAAGGAGAACAAACGAGCACAATATTGAAAGGTACCCTGAGCTTTTAAATGCGACAGAGAAGTTAACGCTTACAAGTTACAACTTGAAGAGGAGTCAGAGAATCAGCCATAAGTCCAGGGACGCACGTCGCGAGCGCTCCAGAATTTAAGGCCCTGGCCTCTCGTGCTACAAAACTAAATAGCTTTTCTTGTAGGTCGTTTTTTGCCCCATCTAAAGAACCAGCAAATAAGATGCAAGAGGAAGTGTTCTTCGGTAGTCAGAAGACGTAAGCAAAGTAGATTTGTTTGTAGAGTTTTGTCATCGAAATGATTTCGTTTTAAAACGTAGAAGTTCTGCTGCTTCTAGAGAATTTAATTCCGTATTTTCAGAAAAAAAAAAGTTGAGATGGTTGGAAGCTCCTTCAATTTTCGTTTATTTTCCTTGAAGCGTAAGCTGACTATATTTATTAAAAAGCATTCTCTAAAGGTTCTCTACAATGGTTAACATTGTATCTATCATTGTTGAAATGTTGAAATCTTCTTCGGGTACCTGAGGCCAACACCTCGAATTCTGTAGCGCTCGCAATGCGATCCCCTGTCAATATGACTGGTACTCAGACATTCTTTTCAAACACTGGAAGCCTCGCGTCTCCGTCGCATGTAAAAGCTCCCAAAAGTGGAACCGGCAACGTGACAAAGGCTTTAGTCCGGTGGATGAGTAAGAATTCGATACTTGTGACTACCATCACCTGTTGAATACGTGTACAAATTCTACCATGATGAATGCCGTACAAGAATGTTGCATTTGACGTGTAACAGTTACATACATAGACCAGGAAGTCGTAGGTCTAGCTGTCACCCTATGATCCCAAGGGTACCTTTTACTATTATACTCGTTCTCCTTGGCTTGTTTTGAAACGACAACTGTCTGTCAATCTCCTTACAAATGCTTCTGAATACGGAAAGCTTTCCCTCCAATAAAGTCTATCACAACCGTTCTCTACTGAAGTCTTCTCAACCACTGTGCTCTTTTCTTCTATGATTAAACAAACACAATGATCATTTTCTACTAGTTGAGTTGTGGTTCGTGTTTTCCGCATAGGCCAACCAAGCCTTCTATTATCGAGGCCCGTGAAATGACGCCAGGCTTAGGTCCGGAGTCCGGAGCTGGATTCGCGTTGGTTAGGCTGAATATTTCAGAGAGCGCCTCCACGACATCCCACAGAAGGAGAATGCGTGGCGCACTCTAAAGGATTGAGTAACACCGATCCTCTTTTGTGACATTTGACAAACGGAAATCCGGTGCTGGATTCATGACGCTAGCGCAGCACCGCACATCTGCTGGAGGCCAACATACATTCATATATTGGCCTTCTAGATCATTTCTGTTCAAGAGGTTTCTACACGCGGACAAAAATTGGCAGCCGCCATGGCGAATACTATGTCTGATTTCAGTCGCTACAATTGCTTTCGCGGAACCTCTAGATCCAACATTGAACGGCTCTTTAGTCTAACGGTTTAGTGCTTTAGCATTACATATCTTTGTATACGCCACTCGATGAGTGTCTCACAAGGAGCTCAGGAAATAAACAAGTGCGGACGGTGTTTTTAACGCATGACGATGCGAGGTGAGCAGAGCGTTTTCACTGCGTAGGGTTCAGTTGTAAATTTCCAAGGAACGCAAGTTGATTTTCATATCCCAGTGTACGATATGAACTTGCCACGTCTATACAGCTTAATGCATGCTCTCTGTGGTAGACACACAAACGTACCCAGTGCTGGTTGGCTAGCAAAAATGGAAACCTTCTACCAAAAAGTTCCGATCAATTCCAGCTACATTTTCCAGATGCTTTCCACTGAGGCTCGAGTCCGCTGAGGCTTCACAAACTGAACAGAAATTCTAAAGATGTCAACAAGCCGGGACACAATTTTTGTCCTATATATTCTTTTCGTGGTGAGGCACCGGCTGTTGCGTATTCTCCGAATCGAGGTTCTTGATTCGGGTCCAGTCCAGGCTAACCTAGCCCTTCATCTCTCCGGAGTTGATAAATTGGTGCCAGCTTAGTCTAAGAAGAACATGACACTGGCTTGTCTATGGGATCGCCACCGCTCTAGGGGCCAACTACGAATCACACTGGGATCTGAGCTAAGCTTGAAGGAAAAGCGAACATTACCTCCGCGCAACTATTTAGTATTCAACTCAATCATTTCAATTTATTACGACCGTAAAAGACAGTCGTGAGAAATCCAACTTAGCATGAACCAAACTTAAACGTCTTGGCGAAACATAGCGAACAAGGACAAAATGTGTAACTGTAACTCAGAACCTTGAAACAACATTCTCGCTAGCACTGTAGGATAGCACGTATTGTAACTTGTTTGGAAGATCCTAAATACACAGGAGTAGGGCTGATATTGCTCTATAATTCATGTACGTGGACCCGGTCCTTACTGGTCTCAAGTTTTGGTCTTGGATACCATATTTTATAATATAAGGTGTTCTTCTAGTCTTTTAGGGAATCTTACTATATACAATTCGCTTCATCCGCTTAATAGGTCATGTTGTCAGCCACGGGGAGTGGGGGGGGGGGTGATGGAGCCACGACATGCCTACGATAGTGCGTCGTATGCCAACAAGGCTTTCTTTGAGCTTAACCATGGGCGATTGCTGGCGAACTACATCCTTGGCGGCGGATCGTCCAAGTTTACGATATTTTGAGCGGGAGACACGTCAGGGTATGGATGAGGCTCAAGTACGCAGCCCCGGGTATCAGAAGAGTGCTGGAGCCGTCGTCCAACATGTGTAGGGGTTCGGAAGACGTGCCGCAGGCGTTCAATTGCGTAGGGATTTCGAGTCAGGGGAACCAGTAAAAGGGGGACCAGTGAAGAGGGAATCAGCAAAGGGGGAGCACTAGAGGGAGGGGGAGATTGGAAGGAACCAATATTTTCCCTCATTATCGTTCAATGTGGGCGCGTTTAGCGCAGTCGGAAGAGGCGCGACTGCCGCGTGCACCCGATACCAGGTTCCTGGTTCGGATTTCCCGCCCAGGCCAACCAAGCCTTCCATCCATCCGGGGTCGGTGAATTGGTACCAGACTTGTCTGAGAAGGATAAAGCGCTGACTTGTTCAGAGGCTGGCCACCGCAAGTCATTGTATGGCCAAATACGCATTCATGTCGCTTCCACGACATCCCGTAGAAGTAAAATGCGCTGGCGCATCCCAGAAGGGATTGAGTAACACCGTCCTTTATCCTTTTTTATCGTTAAATGTACGATGGGTTTTCGAAGACGGGTCACTGAAGTCGTAACGGGTGTATCGGGGTGCAGAAGTAGTGTCAGAGACCTCGTGGCAACGTGGTCAACGTGAGTCGGGGCTCACTGTCACATGGCCGCGTTTGACTCTCAGTCCGTTTCTTTGCTAGCACATAGATGAAGAAGTACTAGGGTGTGCAGAAAGTTTTGCAAGAGTTTGAGTGGTTTTATTCAACAAATAGCATCAACAGAAACGATGGATAACTATTCGCAGTACTCACTATCTGCAGTCACTACCTTCCTCCAATGATCAGGTAGAGCAGCGATCCCGCCTCTCCAGAACGAAGAGGAACATGATGCTGTCCAAACCCCTACCGTGCGCTTGACGTCGTTGAAGCTCTTGCCTCAGAAAGCTATGAGGCAGTTGAAGGCACGACAATCACAGGGGCTAAGGTATGGAGACCATGTACGGCTGGTGTGGTAGCCATATGATACCCAGCCTACGGATCTCGTCCTGTGCTGCCTTCACATGGTGGGGTCTCGCGTTGTCCATGATCATGTAGAGTTTTCCACGCCGTAACACAGAATGAGGGATCTGGGCAATCATCTCTTGTCTAGCTCATTTCCCTTTAACTCTATGCTAGATTACTCTGCACGCAGGCCAGAACAGCACAGGTTTTTGAAGACTGCAGACGTCCACAGCAACAGGATTCCTCTATGAGAAATCGCCCTCATCGAATCGCCTGTACCATCTAGCAGGTAGTGTAGGAGGGGGCATACTACCCATCGACGATACCAACTCACGTCGAGCTTGAGCTGCAAAACGGCCAGAACGACAGCAATGAAGCAATAGACTCTGGTATTCGTGACGATACGACATGGTTTATACAAGGGTTCTCAGCGATAGCGACGGTTTCAAAAAATTTTAGTTGGACTTTAAATATACTAATCTTTCCGCTTAATATGGTGTTTAAACGGTGTCAGTTTGGCGCGTTAGCGCGCTACCTTCGTTCAAAGGAAGACACTCAAACTCTTGAACTTTCTGCACCCTCTACTATTAGCGGGGAGGATGGGGGAGAGCGGGAAGAGTGACTATGAGGTTCGAAGAAGTTGCTATCGGACAGTGAACGATGCCGACCTACTGACAGATTACGCACTTCGGATTGGGACTCTCACATTTGATCTGTTTCTCGCCATGTAGAGGATGGGCACCTTTGAGAATAAATCGCGTACATGCGATAGAGGGTGGATGGGCTTCATAGGAGCAGTGAGGATTCTACTCTACCATATCTCGCTGCACTGTTCTATATAGTAAAACCAGTTTTTGACTGTAATAAAAGTAAGAAGACCTAAAGAAGAAAGAAGGAAGATTGGGGTTGTTCTATTCCCGGGGTTTGGGAACGAAATCCCCAATCATAAACTCATCGATATTTCTGAATTGACCAGACGTTTGGCGACCGTAGGCCGCTGAACGTTTGGCCAATTTATGAAATGCCGATGAGTTTATACGGATTTGTCCAGAGGTTATTTTGAAAACAGAGGAAACATTTATACATTTCTTTCGCTAGGATAGTGAGTGAACCGAATGAAATCTGTTCCGAATTGCTGCTTTTGGAATCCCCTAATAAAAGAACCCATTGTACCTTATAACAAGCTTTCTTGTGCAGTAATTTTGAACCTTTTCTATCAGGAAAATGTCTTTTTTATTGTATGGCGAAAATACTGATGTTTCATTTTCCACTAAGGGTCCGACGTAAGTCTTATACATATGCTTGAGTCAGGACTGATTCATTTTTGGTCGATAGTCTTTTAAAGGTTTGATATCCTGTGTTGTGCATTTCTGCATATAGCCTTATAGTGATCCGAAAAGTCAAGTTTTTTGTCATACTCGAATCTTAAATCAGAGAAATCCTAGTAGGACTTAGAAGTGCGAGAAAATTTGTAACCCCAACTTGTGACAGGTGGTTAGGTCAGGTGGTTGTTATGTTATATAAAATGGAAAGGTTAGGCCATAAATTCATCACGGCACTCATTTATCTTAAAGCTACTGGCGATGTACATATATACAAGTGTTGCACATCTAACGATGTGTCCTGTACTTGCCCGTTTCAAGGAGTGATATCGAACTGTGCTCCTTCGCATGCGTGATAAGTGTAGCTATCAAAACAGTTGTTTGCAAGACAACCGAAACAAGATTTGGAAGAGGGTTTTGGTAATCCCTATGCTTGATTATTCTCATTCCTAACGGTAGTCTAATTTTGAGACTATTCTGTTGAATCCGGGAGCACTCTATTGTGCAGTCGCATCAGAGAATCATTGGATCAATTCTCTTCTTCATTAGGCAACCTGTACACTTGAAATTTTAGAGTGTCGTACTGTTGACTAATGGAAATGAGCAGTACTTTTTTTACGATGCTCGACCCTTCAATGGTCACCTGTTGTACTAGCAAACGAGGTATTCCTTTAAAACGTTTCGCACTCCCCTCTCCCTTAAGCCCATACATTGGTAATAGATAAAATTCGACTCCTTGCTATAACTTGGGACTTGGCCGTTGAGAATTAATCTTCAGGGGTTTCCCTTAAAACAAACGAACGTTGTACTTGCCGTCCTCAATGTGTTCTCAACGACGACTTCAACGGTGTTGATGAGAATGCGATTCAGTCAATATACATGCATATGAATCTCCATATTGGGTGATGGTTTATCAATTCGAAGTTCGGTGATAGCCGCCGCGACATTCATCAAGGGAACAATCGGCTGAAATATGCGGTAGCTTTTAAATAACACATTACCGATAAATACGGCTAAAGTTCATTATATATGTAAATATTAGTCTAATAGATGAAGGAACAAAAGAAGCAATCTCGATAAATCAAAGCGCCACTTTTCAATGCCTAACAACGTGTGGAACCGGAAAAACGTGCTCTCCATCAGATCACTACGAGCGTAAAAATATTGTTAGCCGACAGGATAGAAATTTTAGGCCTTTTCAAAAAGATGATTCCGTTGAGAGAGCGTTCACGGGGGTTTTCGATTTAAAACAGTTCCTTGGATTTAAACACTTCGATTATGTCAACACGTGAGTATTTTGCATAGAAATGCTTACGCATTTGATTTGATTTGAAAAGGGTCTGCCTTCAATGAAAAATGTTTACTTTGTTTTAGAAATATTCAGTTCAAATGCCGTCAAATCTTCGTTTAGAATTCCAGCAGTATTGACGAACAGCTCAGTTTCTAGGACGAATATTGGAAAAGCAATTAGGAGGAAAAACAGCAGATGTGATGTGTTCGAGGTGAAAGTGTGAGGAAGACTACAATGCCCGCTGTCATTCTGTTCGCCCTCATCGCACCACTGTTCTGCTCGACAGAGACGTCGAACTAGCCTCACCCTTCCGCGCATAGCCAGTTGTACTTTATCGGCGTGTTCCATATTCAGAACGGACAGCGCCGGTCAATAACGGAGCCCATTCAGTTCAAGTGGATCGGGTTCAAGATGTGCAGCCAAGGGTGCGGTGGTTGCCCTCCGAACACCGCTGTTCGCTCAGCCGGGTATTGTATCCGGAAATGGGCGGCGGCGGACAACAATTCCGTGGCCCCTTCGCAGCGCAATATATGCGCGGATATGAGGTTGCGAATATGAGTATTATTGCACTCGGTGGCTTAACACCATTGTGTTCATTGGCGCTCATGCGCAGGTCAGAGTTCCACCGTGTTCCTTCTCCAGCGCCCGCCCGTTTCTAGTCGCACTTTGTCTTCCGGGAACCCATATTTCAGCTTCGGTGATGGCAATTTTTATTACTAGCACTACTGTTTCGGCTTTAAGGTTATATTCGACTCCTTCTGTACCATGTGCTCGATGTATCTTTCCAGGATCTCAGGTCCTACTTAATCTTTCTGAGCGAAGATGCATCTCACATTGCATCTCACATGAGCGAAGATGCCTGCATCTTATGTATTTAAACTCTGCATTCTAGAATGAAACATTGCTGCGAACATGTAATGCATGCAAAGAAGCTCAGCATGAAGGTGTGTGTGTGTGTGTGTGTGTGTTGTGTGTGTGTGTGTGTGTGTGTGTGTGCGCGTGTGTGTGTGTGTGTGTGTGTATGTGTGTGTGTGTGTGTGTGTGTGTGTGTGTGTGTGTGTGTGTGTGTGTGTGTGTGTGTGTGTGTGTGTGTGTGTGTGTGTGTGTGTGTGTGTGTGTGTGTGTGTGTGTGTGTGTGTGTGTGTGTGTGTGTGTGTGTGTGTGTGTGTGTGTGTGTGTGTGTGTGTGTGTGTGTGTGTGTGTGTGTGTGTGTGTGTGTGTGTGTGTGTGTGTGAAAAGCCCTATTAATGGTCAAGGTTTTACATGCCAACAACGACATCCAGTACCACCTAACGACATTCACAAGCCAGAGTTTAGTTTTTGATCTGCCTTCAGATAAAAGAACTAGTCCTTCTGTTGGTCCGTTCGTATGCTTGTCCTTCCGTGAGTCCTTCGACATATTGGACACGTTAAACATGTTTCACCTCATGCGCACAACACACCACCATACATCACCACCATATGGTTAAAGTGAATACGCGAACCTCTGGGTGGCTTCACACTAATCGACAATATCGATCGTTGTGGACAATGCAATCAATGCCGATCGGTATTAGCTATTTCGGCACATACATATTCCTCCGTTTAATATGGGAATCACGCAAAAATGTTACTTTTAGACAGATCTGACAACGGGCATTCACTATCACTATCGGCCGTTCAATATGGGTCGATAAAATAGACCTGCTCGAATTTAGCGGTTAGAAACGGAAAAGGGGATGATTGGTGGAGTGTGGTCATTAGTCATGATAAGCATACAATATCGATCAGCCAACGAATGTCGATTGATGATATCGAACTTCATGCACTTCACCATCTCAGGAATGAAGCGCGCGAATGTGATAGCCGTTGGGCAGCCAAAACTCCGATAGTTGGGCGCCAAAATAGTAATAATACTGCTAGTAAAAGAGAATTTCCTGGGGAACTGTCAAGAGGTACAACATATGGCCTCGCCACACCCCTCGCCGGAGGGAGGGCATGCGATCTCTCTCATACCCCTGGCCCACCCGCACCCAACCCCCTGGGGTTCAGCGAGAGTCTAACGGTTGCCTTCCGAAAACTTTGATTTCCCGCTCTGCAGAACGGGTGTACCTCCTCACGCCACACCCCCAGCAGGAGGCGGGTGTACCGGTGGAGTGGCGTTCTACCCCCGTCCTTTAAGCAGAGTAGTGGCAAATGTCTGCGTCTCACCACTGGACTCACGAGGGGTTGGGGGTGGGCGAGCCAGGGGGACGAGGGGTAGAACGCTCGTCCCTCGGGTGTACCTCCTGACGCGCTGTCGAATTCCCTCTGTTGTTGCCAACATGCTGTCATTGTGTGCTCTCGGTGCATCGGTTTTCCCTAAAGGCTAAAGGATAGATGATGGCGGTACTCAATCCCTTTTGGGATGCACCACCCATTCTATTAGGTTGTAATGAAATAAATGGCACTGAACCACTGTAAATTTAAACAGTTAATATCTCGGCTTGCAGGCAAGTTTATTAATCGAAATAAAAACCTTCTGATTCTACACATCTTTGCCAACGTGACACAAGCTTTTTTATCCCAGTAGAGTAAAAATCAGAATTTCTGGAATTGACGAAATCTTCGAAGGCACTTTCGGCATCCTGTTGGGATTGAATATTTCCCCTACCAAGAAGTCGCCAAGATGCTTGAGGAAATGGTAGTCTGTTGGGGAGAGGTCGGGAGAAAACGGAGGATGTGGTAGAGTTTCAATGCTCAGCTCATTCAATTTCTTCAACGTCATTCGTGCTACATGGGGGCGAGCATTGTCGTGCAGAAGGAGAACTCGCCTTCGGTTTACCAAGGCCGGCCGGATATCCTTCAACTTTTTCACCATTTCTTCAATTTCAATGCAGTACTTCTCTGCCGTGATGGATTCACCGGGAGGGAGGAAGCTGTGGTGAATAATTCCCAGCGAACACCACCATACTGTCACCATTACTTTCTCTTGGTGCAATTCCGGCTTCGCAAAAAACTTGGGGCTCTCATCGCTGTCCACCCACTGTGCCGATCGTCGCCTGTTGTCGTACATTATCCATTTCTCGTCACAGGTTACGATGCGATCAAGGAATGGGTCCGTTTCGTTCCGTAGAAGCAGTGCGGACGAGATCTCATATCGTCGGTTTCTTTGCTCCTCAGACAGCTCGTGAGGCACCCGTCTTTCCAGCTTTTTGGTCTTTCCAATTTCCTTCAGATGCCGGGCAGCTGTGTTGTGACTGACGCCAAGAACCTTCGCTATCTCCCTGGTACCTTTGTGTGGATTCTCCTCTACCACATCTCTCAGCTTGTCCTCATCAACATCACTATGCCTCCCACGACCTTCATGTTCTTCCAAGCTCTCATCTCCATTCCGGAACTTCTGATACCAACGATACGCCGTCCGAATTGTGGAACATCCTTGACCGAATGCGGTGTTGATCTTCTCGTCCGCCTCCTTAGCTGTAGTGCCCACCTTGAATTCATACAAGTAAATGCCTCGGATTACCCTTTTGTCCATCTGCAAAAAAGTCAATAAAACTCTAAAGTTTTCCCGCTTTTACATAGAAAATTTGGTACTCTCCGGTAGAGCAAAGTTTGCGCTTCTAAATGATATGCCACATGTTACGGTTTGTTCTTGATCAAACGCGTAAAGACGCGCCAAAAAATGGCGCGAGCCAGTGCCATTTAATTCGTTACAACCTAATACTTCTACGAGATGTCGTCGACGCGGTTTGGATGCGTACTTGGCCATAAAATGGCTTGAGGTGGCCAGTAGATGAACAAGTCTGCGCTTTATCCCTTATCTCAGATAAGCCTGGTACCATTTCGGAAGGATTTAAGCCTTGGCTGGCCTGGGCGGGAAATCCGAACCAGGAACCTAGTATCGGGTGCACGCGACAGCAGGCACCACGGCCGACTGCGCTACACGCGCAAAAAGTTTTTCATTTTTCCTAATTTTTCACCATATGCTATGAATGAATTAATTTTTCCGGTTTAACGGCAGGTAATCTCGATTTTAGACTCGTCCTGTAGAACGTATCCAGTTGTTTTGACCATATCCAAGTCGTCAGGTCTGCCTGGATATGATAGGGATGTTGCTGCTTTTGATCAGGGGAACCCTCTAATGAGCACTGTCGATGTAAGTGCACTGTTGATTCGAGGGGTTCCTCCTCAAGTCAAGAGCCTCTAAAATGAGCCACACAAAGAGCGACGCTTGTCGTTTTCATGGCTGGCATCTGCTGACCATGAAGAGCAAGGAGTTGTGAATTACGGAAGCGAGTCATGGATTCTGTTGCAGTCATTGGAGATAAAAAAAAGGAATCCTTCCCAACAAAAATTGATACCTTGCATATTGACTAACATAGCAAGCTGGCACTGTCACAGAATCATAATGTATGGGTAATGTTGCGTTTTTAAAGAGATCTATGTACATGGTATATCAACCGAGAATGTGCAGCGATAGCATCTTATGATCACATTTTAGAGATGAAAGATCTGCCAAAAGAACGCTGGCTAGAGCTGCACTAGCTTAGCGTAAGAAAAAAATCATAAAAATCAGATAAGTCGAGTCACGGTATACAAGCTCTGTTCTCAACCGCATTTAGCGTTAATGAAATAGTGCGCAAAAAATGCGAATTACACCCGAAAAGCGTAGATGTACATAACCTTCGATTCTTCCTTCCATTCTGTTAGCAACCACACAGCGACTCCAGCAATAACGCAATCCTAGGCTTACCGACAATTAGAAATGCTTCTGAATCATCGATGATTATAGTAGAGGTTGTGCATTGATCAGTAGCAATGTGCGGATAGGAGCATTTATGTCATTGTGAACATGAAAAGTTTAATTCGACATTGCCTTTCCTTTTTAACCTGGTACAAGGTAATCCAATGGTTGTATGCCTGCGGCCATCAACTCATGGTCGGAGTTGTTCTGCACCACTGCCAGAGAACCCAAAAAATTTTGACGAGGCAAAACAGCTCAGGTCTATTTGCATACTTTTTTTTAAACGTTATAAAGCATATGACTTCTTCCAGATGTAGCTAAGGTTAACGATGTGAGCAGCAGTATGTGTTAGGGAGGTGCTTTCATTCGATAATGCCAACATCGACCGCCAGGCTGACTCCATTACCTTTCTCTTCTCCATCCTTTCTCTGACTTCCGGTTCGGAGTGTGCTACTGTTTCAACCCACATCCGGTTGTTACGGAGACTGCCCAATTAAGTGATCTTTTGGTATTTCAGTGTGGCACAACTACTCACCAGAGAATTTCTGGGCAGCTGCGAAAGTCGGGTGGTTAGGTTTGTAGCGTCCTATCACCAACAGGATACAACATGTCATCCATTTTTGACATTCTTCATATGTGATTGCAACCTGAGCTCTCTCTCAAATCCCCCTATACGCTTTTGACAGAATGTGGAATTCTATCAGATATATGACTATCTCATTATTTTATTCATTGTTTGTCTTAATCCTTGCTTTTTTTGGAGTTTACCTATTCTAACAATATGTCCGAAAAACTTGAGTTGATTTTCATTCGCGACGGGTATAAAAAGTTGTTTATGTGCAGCATTTTAAGGTTAAATTGTACACATCTAAACCTATTTTCCCACTTTTCAACGCACATCGGACGCACTCGAAGTTAAACTAAGGTCGAAACCAGCGTCTTCGAAATTGAATTAGAAGCTGCTTGACAGGTCATTAAACATCTCTTAAAAATCGCCATTACTTTGTCAGGGAAGCCATGAAACACCTCAAAAAAAATGAGCACAGCATTGCAAATTTTATATGGCTTTTACTTTAAAATATTAAAATAAAATGTATGCTAAAATGCGGAAAGGTGGCAATTTTAGGTAAGTTACTAAGAGAGCATGCACTCGTCCATCACGTCACGATTTTTATCTGGATTGTGCAGATGCCGCTCATTTAATGCCGCATGGCGCAGATATTCATGTTTTCGGCAGTAAACTTTTCGTACCGCTGAATATTGTGGGTCTTAACGCAGACAGAAGTTTCGCTATCAATCAAGTGAGAATCACGGCGTATTGGTCGAGTGCATGGCGCGATCTCTCCTTGTAAATTCTCAAAAATTGGTCTAATCTACCACAAAAATTGTCCAGTTTGCTTTGAATAATTTCCCAATTACTTTGAATAGTGTCCAAATGGACGTGAGAATGGTGAATCGGAAATCGCTAAGCACAGATAGCCAAACGAAAAGTAAACCACTTGCAGTTGAACTCATTCACTATCATCTAGGAGATTCTTTCAAATGTTGTTTTCAGAAGTGTTTAGGACAATGTACTGCTTCACAGCGGGTGCTCTACATAATAGAGATTTCAGTTGCTCGTCGCTACATAGCGTTCCTCCTTCAGGGCTGTCAAATTAAACAACTGCACCGCCTCGAAGTTTGAAAAGTTAATGGAGCATGATACCACACTGAACTCTCTTTCTTATACTCTGTCATAGAGTCTGTTGAAAGAATCCATCACATCATTGTAACGAGTAATCAAGCACAAAGGAAATTGCTTCTATCGTGACGTAGAAACCAGTTATTGGTTACTGGTGTCACAAAAAAATACAAGCACTCTGTCATAAAATCGCGCGAAGTGGAAAAGGCCTTTGGGCATGATCTGGCCTGCGCGGTGATGAGTAGCCTGTCCAGGTCTTTTCGATGCGTCATGTTGACATATTGCTGATGTGGCTGATGCTCTTTGTATAGAAATTCTCATAGAGTGCGTTTCCAGAACATCATCCAGAAGTATCTTGGAATGAGGCCTCGTCCTTAACCTTCCTTTTAAGAAAGTGACGAAACACAAACAACGAACACATTTTTTTAAATGTTACTTTATTACTGCGTTTTTCTAGTTTAGGAGAGTAACGTTAATCACTTTCTTCTTCAATATTTGCACTGAATGAGTCCTTTATACAAGCCTAAACCGTGTTTATTTCTCTAAATTTCTCTACACTTCAATTTTGTGCGCTTTAAAAGACGTAGATTTCTTTGCCCCGGTAGAAGGCTTTGCAAAAAAGACTAAGTTGGAAGTTACCAAGTGCGTTGAAAAATCACACGTAACAAAGCTGTTTGATTTAAAAAAAACGTATTCTAATTCTTTGCTATTTATTTCCAGCTAGATGGAGATTTTTGGCAGCACCAAGTAAGTGGGGCCGCTCGTTGATAGAAAGCTAAAAGCTACGTGATAGTAATAAACGTGCACATTAATATCAAACCTTTGAATATTTTCGCCCCGGAGGTCTGTCTGAGAAATACACTGCGATCTGACATTTGTTGAAGAGCGATGAAATCAGCGATAACCCACAGTTTCCTCGCTTTGAAGGCGATGACGACATTTGCACTACAATTTCATGTCTCACGCCGCATGCCTTAGCAACGTAACCAAGCTTTTGACATACTCTGGTTCTGAAGGCATTCGTGGAGTTTTAAACGGCCAATAAAACCAAGAGTTGCAAACCAAGAGAAACATAACACGTAAACACAGGGATTGACGTCTTTCTTCACGGCTTTAGGAAAGCTTTCAAAAGGTTGTCGCGAAGAGAGCAATTTCCCAGGCAGTGAGTGCATTGCGAAGGAGAACTGTTGGCAACATATTTAGATTCTGGTCTGTAACTTCAACCCCTAACCTGCCGATGACAAACGCATCGTATGTTCGTCCTACACTTGATTAGAATACCGCAGTATTTGGTTTTCACATCAGAAGTAGTAGGTAGAGAATCAGAGCAGTTCGAACTAACTTCAACATAAGGGTAGGTTACGTCCACACGGCGACGACGACCACATCACCATACCTTAAGCGCTAAATCATCACAGAATAAGCGATATGCCCTGTCCTGCGTCAATGAGGGAGGGGCTAATATCTGGCCGTCACGAAATAAAACTATTAGTTTCACTAACAGCTCATTATTTGGCATTCATATTTATGTTTATATTCATAGACCCAACTAAATTTGAAACGCAACTGTCTCCGAAGTATGACGTAGACCTTTTGGCTTGTGAAGAGAGGTTGCACGATATGAGGACATGATCTTCATGCATTCAACACGGCGTCAGTTTTGTACATAGCAGCATGAGTACTCATCGGGAGACTCTTAATGTCTTGACTGCGACGATTGATATTTGAATAAATCAATAATTTGATTTGTTTAGTATCGAAGAGGAGAGGATCTATTCCAGCTGTTTGCATATTTTGAACTATTCACCTCACAATAACCAGAAGTACTATCTTAACTTCTAGGTTAGACGACTATGGAAGGCATGGGAATTTCTTTGCATGAAAAGGTTGCTGTGCAAATTATTCCTTACAGCTCTCCTTTTTGCAAGAACCGAATTCTTGCCTTGAGTTTTATTTCGTTTGTGGAGTGTGATCCGATGTGATATGGCTATATGATACGTCCTTTAATAGTGCCAAGTCTCCGGGAAACATTAGGCAAATCGCAGACTCTAAGACTGATTTCATTTTTAGTTATTTTGTAATTATTTTTAAAGCAGAACTCGCAGTCTTTCTTCCAAATTCCAAAACAATTAGGCCCGAAGTTGGGATGGATACTGCCCGTAAGAAAGATCCCTTCTGTCACAAGAGAAATGGGGAAATGAATGACATGCAAAACTTTGTTTGGGTTTTTCGCCCTTTGTAATCAATCTACTTTTTATGGCGATCAGATCAGTAGATGGGCATTAGCTTAAAAGTGGTCTTACTTGAAAACGAAGGAGCTGCGAAAGAACGAAAACGTCTCCCATTCTGGATGCCGTTGGAATGAAGTCCAAACTTCTAGATGCTATTTCTTGAATGCGATTGTCAAAATTGAGACCACTTTCATACACAATTACTAAGTCAGTTACTTCATCGCTGCAATTTAACGTAGTCTCTATTAAGGAAAGGAGTTATATGGTGCGTGAGATTCTTCTAGCCTTCTTCTAGTGTTTCAGTTGTAGAAGTGGTCTAAACAAAATCTGCCTGTTCAAGCTTAAGAGCCATTTTTTCGTGCTGAAGAGGCCGACTCTGAGTTTATTATAATCTCAAAAAGTCAAATACTTACTTGTTTCGTTTAAAAAAAGTTGTTGACGGGTCTCTCTAAGAGCATCTGCGTTTTAGTTCTTCATATCTGGCATCTGCAATGGTCGTCACTTGTTGTATTCCTTCTTTCGTATAATGGCTTATTTTCGTACACGCTCAAATAAACAAATAAAGCGAAAATTCAAAAAAACGTAAAAAAATAAGCTTGTCCTTCATCTGAAATATGTGTTTGACTATGTTTCATTAAAATTTCTTACTTTAGCACTAGTCCACATTTTTTGTGTGTGTGCCCATGGGGTGTGAGCGACAAAAACACGACGTTGTACGTGTTTTCCAGTTTACAATGAGTCATTATCCGCAGCAGGATGAGAACTGCGTGCGACGCTTATGTTCGGCTGTTCTGAAGCAGTTGGTGTTTTCTTTTTTTCTCTCCGAGATCGGAGAAGGAGAGGGAGCGAGGAGGCACGGAGCTATGACGTGATCGGAGTGGGTGGTCAGACGATAACCGGCCAAATGTCAGTCGGGCTGCTTCGCCTCTCGGCAGTTCCTCGTCCTCGAGCGCTCGCTCAGACGTGTACGGTCGGCCTCCGCCATGCACCACCTCCCAGGCTTGGTCTTCGAAGACTTCGGCGCACTTCCATCTGCGTCTCTGCAGCTACCCTTCATTCTCTACAAGACTCGCTTTCCTTCGATAGGCAGCATGCCAGTTATTTTACTGGACAACAGTCATGTGTTCTAGAGCAGTGGCGTAAATCTTTGAGTCACCCATCCGCTGGCGTCAGGGTGGGGGAGGGATGGATAATCCTCGACAAGGGATCGAGTCCGAGTTACCCAAGGGATGGGGAAGTAACGCAAGATGAAGATTTTGTCCCGAATACTGGAGTTGCGTCAATGTTTGCTTACTTCTATACCAGCAAATAATCAGATCAAATTATTGATCTGACTATATGCTGCTATAATTATTGAACTTTGAAAAGCGCAATAATGGTCAATAATGGATAAGGATCGATTTTAGCCACCGCTTTTGGGGGATGCGCAACGCACCCCACCGCTTCGGGAATTCATGGACGCCATGTCAATGCGTATTTGGCCTCACGGCCGCAGCCTAGGCACTTCTATCACATCCTCAAAGGGTATGACATGATATCTAACCTCAGTGCTACATACTGCTACGTCATATTGGTGTTTTTCAGCAAAAATAATTAATCGGAAATACACTACCGAACTAAAGTTGATAGAATTTAAATTAGAATTAGATAGTTAATCCGAACTACACTATAGAAAATTATGGAATCCGCACACTAACTTAGCTTTCTATGGAGGCACTCTTTTTTGGACTGATTTCTGATCTGGATTATCTGACGAATTATATAAAATAGAAAAATAAGTGATAGCATTAACTAACTTTTTAGTTGTCTGCGCCATGCATTCTACTTCGATAGGAAATCGCTATCGAAGTAGAATGCATGGCGCATGAAAAAAAAATGCTGAAAAAAGTCCTGCTTATTTGGCCTACAATACCGCTCGCGCCGCACGGTCAAAAGTGGGCGAAAAAACGCCAACATAGCGTCGCAAAGCGTCGCACGCTCATAACTCCTTTAGTTTTAGGTTTCTTGAATAAAGGTTGGCAGCATTCGATTCGCCTCTTCGAGATCTACACAAATATGTGTAAAACTTTTCCGGAACACCCGTATTTTCGCCGTGGGTGGTCCAAAATTGACTGGACGGGCGATTAGAGCAGCTTATTTCCCAGGATATGCGTGCTTTCGGAGTATCTCAAAGATGTCGTACGTCGCCAGTGCTCTTTCATGCCAGGAATGCCCCGAGAGTGCGCCGTGCACAATGCACACAGAACCTAACCTATCAATCGAGTGGGCGAGCGTATGTCCCCTGCGCTTCTATCTTCTCTCACTGGGAACTGCGACCTTTTCGAGCCGTGGAGAATGTTATCAGAAATTCCCCCCCCCCCCCCCCACCCTACTCAGGAATTGCTCCAAGGCTGTCCAGCGAGTCTTTGGAGTGCGCCATGAACATGCATAGAGAATAGAACCTTTCAATCGAGGGGGGGGGGGACTGCTTGTAGACTGAGCGTTTGGGGAGTTTTAACAGAAATTTCTTGCCGCCCTACTCAGGAAT